>OZ007590.1:413704198-414904198 GCA_963931845.1 Maratus michaelseni | reverse complement strand
GGAGAATGTAATCGTACTTCTTCAGCAAGTGATTTTTTTCTGCAGATAGCTATTTTAAGCTAAACGATCTCAATCCATAGATATTATTTTTAGCTATTTTTTTTCTTGAATACTTATGATTTTTAAAAGCTGAACGGCATCATATAAATATTTTGTGGTCAAATCATTGTGTTATAATACATTAACTCCCAAATAATCTCACATTCAATTTATAATTTTTTTCTGGGAGTTGCTATTATTAAACCAATTTTGTAAATTTGATTTTCAGTAAACGTGTCCTCTTCCTGTTTACGCACATGGTTAGAATGGGTATCAATTTAATTTCTCTGAAACATGGTGTTAATATTTGAAATGCGAGAATTCGTACAACATGAAATATGTTTTAAACATCTAGACATTCTTAGCAAATTAATAACTTTAACATATTTCTAAAATATTTTAAAATATAACAATAGAATTTAGTTTCGTTTTTTAAATTTTCATAAATTTTTACCAGGAATTATTTTTTCTACAAAATTTGCTTGCTCATAAATAAAATTCAACTTGTTCAGCACCGAATTTCGCAGTGTTGAATACAAAATCTTTTAATCTAGCTTAAAATCTTTTACAAAACTAAACTATAAAATTTCACTACAGAAAGAAAATAAATCGTCTGTATTTCTCTCTGAAATAATACTTTAATGCAGGTATTTAAATTTGATTCTATCTTTTCTAAACTTCCACTACTATAAGGTCGTAAAATTAAAAGAACGAAGATGAACACGAATCGCTAGAATTTATGCTTAGCTTTAATATTTTATTTTCGCTTTTCGAAGAAATCCTTCTTTTTTTCCTTAAAGTAAATCTTTATTCTTAAAATAATATTTGCTTTTGAAGGAACATTAGCCTTCAAAGCATATATATTTATACAGAATGAATCATTTTTCTTATAGTTCCAATTTTTTAACGTTACATAATCTTTGTTTTCTGATCATATGCTTAATTCCTTTTTATGCAAATCGCAAAGAATATTTAAAGATTATGCTTCCACTTTTGATTTATAAATATTGAATAAACTAATATAAAATATAGTTAAACTATATGTTTTAAAGATGTCAATTTCACCTTGAAATTTAAATGAAATATATAATAATATTTATTTGCTAAAAAGGTGCAAATATACAAAAAGGTTTTTTAACTTAAAAACCCGTCAAAAGATGTTAAAAAGATGTTAAAAGATGTTTAAAACACAAGCGCTTTCAACTGCTTCAAAAAGAAGCCTTAAAAGAAGCAGTTTTGAAGCAGTTGAAAGCGCTTGGGTGTTAAACATCTTTTACCATCTTTTTAACATCTTTTGACGGGTTTTTACGTTTAAAAACCTTTTTGTATGTTTGCACCTTTTTAGTAAATAAATATTAGTATATATTTCATTGCATAAACTATCAAACAGTCAAACCGTGTTGTTTAGTGTCACATGCAAAATATTTTTTGGGTGATTTGTTATTATTGTTCACTAAGTTTCTTTCAAATCATCTTTGAAAAATTATAGAATCATCTAATATAGGAGAAATAATTCAAAAGTCATTTATATAAAACTCGATTACATTTGTTAATAAATATACATTACACTCCATACATACAATCTACGAATTTAATTTTTGAACATTGAACTGATGAGTCTTTTAGACTTTACATTATTTTAACAGTTTAAGCAAAGCTATTTTGATTCATGGCACCGTTAAACTACCGGATGCGTCATAAACTCGTTAAAACTTTAAAAATTCATTGATGCTAAAAAAAATGCGGTTTGCAGGAATGGGTTATTGGGAGATTTTTTTTTAATAACAAAGATAATTGTGGTTAAAAAAATTACCGATAGATGGCGCTGGAATGCATAATATGAAGCAGATGTATGCAAATTAGGCATTAGGCATTTATAAATCTCGATTACATTTTTTAATAAATATACATTACACGACATTTATACAATCTACAAATAATTTTTTGAACGTTGAGCTGATGAGACTTTTAGACTTTGCATTATTTTAGCAGATTAATCAAAACTATTTTGATTGATGGCGCCGTTAATCTACCGGATGCGTCATAAGGTCGTTAAAACTTTAAAAAATTCATTAATGCTTGCGGTTTGCAGGAATGGGATTAGACGGAGGTCGGATTTTTCTTAATAACAGAGAAAAATTGTGGTTAAAAAATTCCCGATAGATGGCGCTGGCAGGCATATTATGAAAGAGATGTATTCAAACGATTTGACCTCCTTTTAACTTCCTTATAGAGATAATTTCTAAAATCGCTGAAATACCTGTTTAGCCATTTTTTAGTAGATTTGTTATCCTGAATTTCATGATCCTACCTAAAACTGCTGCTGAGATATGGCGAAATGACCTAAAACATTCGCACCCCATCCATTTAACCTAATTACGACTTCACTATTAGGGGGTGAACTTATAAAATCTCTGATTTGCATGTTTGAAAATTTTTTAGTAGATTTGTTATCTTGAATTTCCTGCTCCTACTTAAAACTGTAGCTGAGATATGGCGAAATGAATCTAAATCATTCGACCTTCCCTTTAATACCCTCCGGTGGGGGGAGTTTTCAAAATCCTTTCTTATTGCGCTTGTCGAGGTAATAACAGTAATCTACTCTCTAAATTGTGTGATCCAGACTTTAGTCGTTTCAGTTGACCGTTGATAAGTCAGTCAGTCAGGCATTCTCTCTTTACATAATAGTATAGATATGACCCCTGAATCCTACAAGCTATATTTCGAAAAAAATTATCCGCGCTGTGTTAAGTAGGGTAGTAAAAATTCCATTCTTCTACGATAAAAGTTACCGAGTTAAGATACGTTGAATTTTATGAAATTGGGACGTCTACCAGAATTAAAATATGACAGTCGACTTTTTAGTAATTTGCACTCTTAATTCGTTCTCCTTATAGAAGAAAAACTATTTTTGTTTCCTAACGCATAAATAAACAAGAACGGAAAATTATGCGTCAAGCATAGTTTATGTAACAGTTTCCAACACTTCCAAAATAATTTGACAAATATTTACCGTTTAATAACGTGAAACATTATATATAACTAAACAATTTGGAACATGCATAACATATTTAAAAACCTAATTTCAGGAATTACTAAAAATATTCGGAAAAATAACCGAATTATTTTGTGCCGCCCTGTATAGGATCTATAGATTTGTATGTACACTACATAGATTGCTAAATTTTAGTTCAGTTAGGAAACGCGTAGCACAGTTTAAAATTCAACTTCTGAAATTTCCGGCAATAAACGGAAATGTAGTCGAGAACATTTTTTCTGCCGTGTTTGTGATCTATAGAATTTATACACACCATGTACTAGACAAAAAATGAGTTAAATAAAATAAAAGCGTTCAGCAGCTGAAAACGGACTTCCAACAATTATTGTTAACAGACAGTAACGAATTATCTTGTGTGTCCCTGTAAATAACGATGAATGCTATACGCACAATATTCTATAGTAAGCCTCTTGTAAACTTAGTGATATATATATCAATTTAAACATGTTTGAAATGGTGAAACATTATTAAAATCAAACACAATCGATTTATGTGCATAGACTGTAATGTAACGGGATTCTGTTGAGTGTCCCTGTAAAGGGTCTATATGTGCTATGCACACCATATTCTAGAGCAAGCCTCTTGTCGTGCACCTCAGTGATATATATAAAGTGCACTATGTTTGAAATTGTGTAACATCATTAAAATATACCTCAAATGATTTTTCCACATAGACTGCAATGTAACGGAATTTTTTTCAGTGTCCCTGTAAGAAAAACTATATGTGCTACACACTTAATTTTCAATACCGAACATGCTATATGCCTCAATAACATAAATGCATTTCATGACAATCCGAGTACATTTACGCGAGTTAGAGCACGGACAGACAGAGAGACAGACGGACAGACGGCAGACAGACAGACAAACCGAATTCATAAACACTTTTCAACTATGTTGGAAAGTGTTAAAAAATAATAAAAAATTTATTTCTATAGAAAATAGTTTTTCTGCCATATCGAATATTTGAAAATCGTATTTTCTTAGCTAAATTTTAAATTAGTTTCACAGAACTTATTTACTTTGGGTCAATATTTTAAAATTATATTTTAAGATAAATATTTGGATTTTTTTTTAAAGCTTTAGCTAAATAATGTTTACTAAGTAAGTTTACTATGTAAGTAAATGACTTTCAAAAGATTGTTTTGAAAATGTATTTAAATATTTATTTTGCTTTTGATTTAAACGTTTGCTTGGTCAAATTAAGAGAATTTTTTTTTTAGAAACAATAAAGTTTCTTATACAATATGAAATGTTTATATACATCAATCATGTTTGCTTATTTAATAAAACATTAGCAAAACTGTGGAGTGCTTTTTTTCTCATTTGCTTATTTCCTCTCTTCTTTTTCTCTTGAATTGAACAATATGTTTCTTAGCTAGAAAAAAATTATACTTTATCGAAAAGGTTTATACCTAAAACTATTATTTAAGTTTTTTTTTAAACAATATTGTTTTAACGATACTTTTTACCTGATAGTGAAACATTATTTTTTTTAACATGTTAGAAAATGGGAATGAATTTGAATGTGTTGTTTGTCTGTTTGTTTTAGATAAAAAAAAAAAAAACCTTGTACGAAATAATTTAAACTTTAAAGTTAAGTTAAAATAGATTAAAATTCAATTAAATAAATTCTAGATAATAAATATAAAATATGCTTACAAAAATACAGGGGGTGGACAAAATAATACGAACACTCAAGAGAAATGGTGAAAAGAGCAATATCTAGAAAAATACATGAGGAATTAACCTGAAACTGCAGGTATGTAAACAGTATAGTATAAGTTATATATTTCCGTGAAGATGTTTTCCCGAAAGCCCATAGGGGACTGTCAACAAATTGAAAAATGACGAATATCTTTTGGATAACCCTGTAAAAACTAATGTAGCAAAAGCGTTCAAACTCGAGATTATTAATAAGTTGCTTATTTTAATATACTGTGTTCATTTTTATGAGGATAGCATGTATACTCGTAGAGAAATTAAGGTTTTTATAAAAACAGTCCCAAATTTCGATTAGTTTTTAGCTTATAATTTGCAAAGTTTTTAATATAAAAATAAGTTCTTTTCAGAAAATATGACAAACAACATTGTACTTAATACTCTGCAATCAGAATTTAAAAAAAAAAATAAAAATTGGGTGAAAAATGAGCAGGTTTACTAAAAAATTTTTCACTGCGCATGCGTGAATGCAATCAAAATATAATATGCATAATGTATTAACTAAGTATATAGAGCAACTTTTGTGAAAGTCTCAAAACCATAGCTTGCAAATTCTGTAAATTATCGTCGATAGAATAGTATCGAAATCCGTTGTTCCCAAAAGGAAGCAAAAATATGAGGGGTTGTATCCAAATATAGTAGTACGTGCAATATTGTGTACGCTATCTTGGCACTAATCAACAGATATTTGATTCAACCCTTCATCTTTTTGCTTCTTTTTGGGAACAACGGATTTCGAGCTTATTCTATCGACGATAATTTAAAGAATTTTCAAGCTATGATTTTGATACTTTCACAAAAGTTGCTCTATATACTTAGCTAATACATTATGCATATTAGATTTTGATTGCATTCGCGCATGCGCAGTGAAACATCTTTTAGTAAACCTGCTCATATTTCATCCAATTTTTATTATTTTTTAATTCTGATTGCAGAGTATTAAGTACAATGTTGTTGTTCATATTTTTTTAAAAGAAATTTTTTTTAATTATAAGCAAAAACCTAATCGAAATTTGGCACTGTTTTTATAAAAACCTTAATTTCTCTACGAGTATACATGCTATCCTCATAAAAATGGACACAGTATATTAAAATAAGCAACTTATTAATAATCCCGAGTTTGAACGCTTTTGCTACATTAGTTTTTACAGGGTTATCCAAAAGATATTTGTCCTTTTTCAATTTGTTGACAGTCCCCTATGGGCTTTCGGGAAAACATCTTCACGGAAATATATAACTTATACTATACTGTTTACACACCTACAGTTTCAGGTTAATTCCTCATGTATTTTTCTAGATATTGCTCTTTTCAGCATTTTTCATGAGTGTTCCTATTATTTTGGCCACCCCCTGTATATGCTAACATCTATTTATAGTTTTAAGTACGTTTTTGTTCATTAGCAATCTTTTTGTACTAAATATGACACAAAGTTTTGTACTAAAATTAACATCTAATTAATAAAGCTACACTCCGATAAATTTAGCTACAATCTAACTCTGATTTTTTGTATATTTTATAGTTTTTTTTTTTAATGTACTATAAAATTTTTTATAAAAGTTTAATAGAAATGATACAAATGCTATTTACAATGAAATATATGCAAATGTATATAGGCTTTTCTTATGGCATTATTAAATCGATCCCCATTTTATTATTTCACAATAGATTCTTGAAAATGTCATATACACATTTTAGTCTTAATATTTCTTCTAACATAGCAAAAAGGTTATTAATAAAAAAGGCATATTATTTTATCTCTTTAAAAAATGAAACGCGTAAGTCAGATGGAAAAAGAAGATGACTCCATTATTTCATCTGATTTTTATTTATTTATTTATTTATTTTTACTCTTCTTTAGCAAATAGAAAAATAATTCTGAAAATGGTCAAAGTTTTCGATTCAACTTATGTACTGCATTGTTCAGATTCGGCAGGTTATCAATCAGTCTCCGGAATAGTTAAAAGAGATAATCAATTTGAAACAATATAAATCAGTAAATTAATTCACTTACCATTGTTTTATATATATATTTTTTGTCAGATAAAGATGAATTTAGAAAGTACTATTGTAAAATACTAAATAGTTCTTAAAATCTTAAAATTTATATTTCAGTCAATTATCATAAGAATGGTTAAAAATATTTTTAAAAACTCACAAAACAATTATGATAAACAAATTCTTAAGGCTATTCTCAAACCCAAACTGGCTACTTTATGACATATTTTTTAATATATTTTTGTTCGGAAATGTATGAAGTTGGCAGGTGTTCGTATTCAGAAACTTTGCAATCGAAAGACGTCTTCCATTTTTGGTAAAGGCAGGAAATCTTTCAGAAAATACTGTTAAAGTTGGCATATTGAACATAATTTCCGGTGCCGCAGCACGGGAGAGGGAAAAATGTGTCGGCACGTGAAACAAATTGATACGAATCGCTTATAACTCAATGTGTAAGAAAGTTTTGCGTTGTTGAGCATGTCATTGGAGAACCAACTTCAAAGGAAAATGCAGGTTTTTATATATTTTTTTAAGTAAATAAACCAAAAAAATAAATATATATATATATATATATTTTTTGTAAAAATTTGATACTATATTAAAATTAAAGTTATTTATAAAATCGTATTTCAAAGTTCATTAAGATAAATTGTTTATTTACTTAAAAATATATATAAAAACCTGCATTTTCCTTTTAAGTTGGTTCTCCAATGACATGCTCAACAACGCAAAACTTTCTTACACATTGAGTTATAAGCTATTCGTATCAATTCCTATTAAGTGAAGACACTTTTTCCCCTTTCCCGTGCTACGGTACCGGAAATTTTGTTCAAAAAACCAACTTTAACAGTATTTTCTGAAATATCTCCTGCCTTTACCAAAAAATGGCGAACGTATTTCGATTACAAAGTTTCTGAATAAGAACACCTGCCAATTTCATGCGTTTCCGAACAAAAATGAATTAAAAAATGTGTCATAAAGTAGCCAGTTTGGGTTTGAGAACATCCTTAAGAATTTGTTTATCACAATTTTTTTGTGAGTTTTTAAAAATATCTTTAACCATTCTTATGACAATTGACGGAAATGTAAATTTTAAGATTTTAAGAACTATTCAGTAATTTTACAATAGTTCTTTCTAAATTCATCATTATCTTCCGAAATAAAATGTATATAAAACAATGGTAAGTGAATTAATTTACTGATTTATATTGTCTGAAATCGATTATTACTTTTAACTATTCCGGAGGCTGATTGATAACCTGCCAAATCTGCACAATGCAGAACATAAGTTGCATCGAAAACTTTGACTATTTTCAGAATTAATTTTCTATTTGCTAAAAAAAAGTTTAAAAAAAATAGACTTTTCTTTTTCCGACTTACGCATATAATTTTTTTAAGAGATTAAAAGTCTCCGGAATAGTTAAAAGTAATAATCGATTTGAGACAATATAAATCAGTAAATTAATTCACTTACCATTGTTTTATATATATATATTTTTTTTCGGAAGATAAAGATGAATTTAGAAAGAACTATTGTTACTAAAATTTACATTTCAGTCAAATATTATAAGAATGGTTAAAGATATTTTTAAAAAACTCACAAAAAATGTAGGATAAACAGATTCTTAAGGCTGTTCTCAAACCCAAACTGGCTACTTTCTGTTTCTGGCATATTTTTTAATCCATTTTTGTTCTAAAATGCATGAAATCGGCAAGTGTTCTTATTCAGAAACTTTGTAATCAAAAGACGTCTTCCATGTTTTGGTAAAGGCAGGAGATCTTTCAGAAAATACTGTCAAATTTGACGTTCTGAACAGAATTTCAGGTGCCGTAGCACGGGAAAGTGGATAACGTGTCGTCACGTGATACGAATTGCTTATAATGCAATGCGTAATTTATTTATGAAAAATGGAAAACTCATTTCGAATCCAAATCGCTTCAGTTAGTCATTCCTATCAATTTCATGCCTTTTCGTATAAAAATGGGCCAAAAATGTTGAAGAAAGTTTTGCATTGTTGAGCATATTATTGGAGTACTACATAAAAGTAAAATGTATATTTTTATCTCATCAAAAAGGTCACCTGTAAAAAATGCAGCCAAGTCTCGTAACTCATTTACCGTAAAAAGTACTGAGATCGTATAAAGCCAAGTTTAACTATCTTATTAACTCTGAAATTTTCATTCACAAATCACTCCTAGTCTTTACATTTTTAGTTAATTATTATTTTGTGACTTGGCAATTACGTAGCACGAGTATGTGATGTATATAGTTAGTCTTAATCAAATAATTCTAAAACATATTAAAGTGTAATAACTTCCCTGTGCGTATATAATTTGCCTTAATTAAATTATCCCATCCCATCCCATAACATAGTAAGGTGTAATAACTTCCCTGTGCTGCGTAATTGCCAAGTCACAAAATAATAATTAACTAAAGATGTAGAGACTAGGAGTGATTTGTGAATGAAAATTTCAGAGTTAATAAGATAGTTAAATATCCATAGTTATCCATATTTTAGTATCTTAAATATTACCTTTATTCCAAATTTCATGTTTCTGGCTTTATGAAATCGATTTTTTTTTCAAATTTTCCTTATTTTACGATTTTTCCGATTTTTTGGATTTTTTTATTTTATTTTCGAATTTTATTGTGTTTTTTATTTTAACTTATTCTGAATCCTAAACACTATCTTTACTGCGAATTTTAAGTTTCTAAGGCTAAAAAATCAAATTATTTTAATTTTTTCAATTTTTTTCGAATTTTTGAATTTTTTTTTCGAATTTTTCTGAATTTTTAATTTTTCATTATTTTGCATCCTAAATACTACTTTTATTCCGAATTCCAAGTTTCTAGCGCAACAAAATCGGATTATTTGAAAATTTTCGATTTTTCGATTTTTTTTAATTTTGCTTTCGATTTTTTTGGTGTTTTTGATGTTTTCTTTTTCTGGATACTAAACAATACCTTCACACCGAATCTTAAGTTTCTAAGACTACAAGATCGTATTATTTTCAATTTTCAATTTTGATGGAATTTGTTGAATTTTGGAATGTTTTTTTTTTTTTTTCGAATTTTCCGGATTTTGTAAATTTTTCTTTCTTTGTATCCTAAACACTACCTTTTTACAAAATGTCAAGTTTCTAGGGCTACGGGATCTACCCGATCTTTTTGATGACGCGTGAACGAGTGAGTGAGTGACAAAAAATCGAATGTTTGAGTTCATATATCGTCTGAACTAGAAAAGACAGAAAGTTGTAATTTTAAATTTTGGTCCTGTGTGCCAAACACTCTAGAAAAACGAAGTTTCAAATTTTTGGGATACTCCAGCGCGGAGATATGGGGGGGTCAAAAGTGCCCTGAGTTGCTTCTAGAAAAGTATGCTTACGGCTGTCCTCTCTCGTCAGCTGTCGTACGGCTGTCTAAAAATATTTATATCCGGAGGCACGGCAGTGCCTCCGAATATAAATATTTTTTAAGTAAGTAAGCAGAAATTTAAAAAAAAAATCTAAAAATTTGACATTATATTAAAATTAAAATTATTTATAAAAACGTATTTCAAAGCTCATTAAGAGAAATTGTCCAGAATACTCAGTAATCTGGATAAATTCTCTCTATTTTATTCGAATCAAATTAAGAGAAATTGTTTGGAATATACTTTTTATTTTATATACTTTATAAATTCTTTGAATAATAAAGATATTTCACTCGGATATAAAAATTAAGATATTTCAAATTTGCCAAATCATTTTCATTTTATGAATTTGTAACTAAATTTTATAATTTAGATATGTAGAAAAACATCCACATATTTGTGAAGATCTCACTTTTTTTTTTCAAGATTTAGACTAGATGCTTTGAGTTGATAACAAGACAAATTCTTTTAACCTTTACTAAGTACTAAGATATATGTATATATATTCGATATTATTTCTCAGTCCAATATTTCCCCCAATAAATCTCTCAACTAATTTTACTAGTTGAAATAATCAAACTATTTTTTTTTTTCAATTACCTTTTAAGATTGTATAAATAAAATGTTATTCTGGACTTTGTATGAAAAATAATTAACTATTAAATATGGATATTTAATTAACGGCAGACAAAATAAAAATTTGTCAAAAATCGTTTTTTGTACTTAAGGTAGGAGATTTTAAGTTTTTTATAATTTAAATTTTGAGCCTCATATGAAGTACAGGTGATAGATGGGATCATCTTCAAAAATGAATAATTGCGAATGATATCTTTGTTACAGAGGTTTTAGAAAATAAGGTATCTATCTGCAGGTAATATGGCCACCCTAAGTTTAGATATTCTTAAACAGTAGTAATAACTGATTTTAAATAATAATAATAATAATTGACTAAGAAAGTCGGCCCTTTTCAGCACTGTAAACATATTTTAAAATTTAAGTTAGTCAAAACCTACACCTGTTGAATTTTGTTAAAAAAATAATAGTTGGTGAAGGTAATATGCCTATAGCTGCATAAAATAGAAAGGTCTATATTTAACGAAGAAAAACACCAATTAGTCAAAAAAATTATATTTTGAAAATTTATAAAAATAATAGAAAAATTAATATAAAGTAAATTTAGACAAAAATTTAAATAAATTAAAATAAATTTACAGAAAAAGTTATTTTTGATTTGTTTTTTAACACGTAGAGCAAATGAAAACTTTTGTATCTTAACTAGTGAGGCCGAAGCATTTAACATGCACTTAATTACGGCAAGCAACAGATAATCTCATATCTATAGCTTTTTCGCCCATTTGGCCAAATTACCAACAAAAACCAATTTTATAAACGTGTTCGTAATTCTGTATGTGCACTCCGATATTGAAATTCGTTTATGCAGTTAAGAAGAGCATTAAACCAGCTAAAATATTAGGTATAACTGTAAAATACAAATACCTTGTTTAAATAAGAAAATTAACAAACTTACCAGAGACAAATTTATAATATGCCAATGCATCTAATAACGAACCAACAATGATTGCCCTCAGGTGCACGTGATCAAGGATTGTAGGCAACCCGGTCCTAAACTATGTTCTTCTGACTTCCAGCGACTAGATTCAAGCGCTATCCTTTGGATTCTACTGAAATTAATAACATTATTGAGGGTTGGCCATATTACCAGCATTGACCATATTATCATCAGATACTTTATTTGTTTTTGTGTGCAATTTTTGTCATACTGAAAACAATAGCATGCCAAAATTGCTTAGCATACAAAATTATGTCATACTAACCCTATCAATAATAGCATATTTCATGCATTTTCTAAAAAATATTTTTTAAAAGAGGAGTAAAAAACAAACTGACACCTCATATTAAATTCTCCATTGAAGAAAGACACCCTCTTTGCTTTTAACAGACTGGCAAATATAGAGATGTAATACAGACAGTAAATATGTACTTGCGTTAATAACCTGAACGCACTTTACATTTATGAAATGCCTGCTGATTTTCAAATTTCCCGTGCTTATAAATTAATATGTAATGTCAGTCCTACGTTGTTTTCAATGTGATTTTCTGAAAGTACCATAATAATTGGAATAAGTCACGATTGTCGATAAAATTAAAACCTGCTGTTTTTCAGTTTCATGAAATACTTTCAATGCTGTTTGATATAAATATAATCTATGCCAGAAATGTGCCCAATATTTAATAGTTTTACAAATATTTCGCTCCTATTTTTTATCCTTTTGTAAAGCTAAACTATTTTGTAGAAGCACATTTTTGTAGAATAAGAGTTGTAATTTTTCCAGCTGAATGAAAAAGTGTCCAGGCAGGGATTCGAAATCAGTATCTTAGCTGTCAACTTTCTTCCAACTAAGTTCTTCTGGACAACTCCAGCGGACACATTTCATTCAGAAAATCTTTGGTAATAAAAGCAAAATTAAGTGTAATTGAGTGTTTTGTAGGATGTTATGAAATTATGATTCTGTTACCTTGAAATTAAAAAAAAAAAGAAAGAAAGTTTATTTATGATGAGTCGGCTACTCTGATTATAAGGCTACTGTAACTTTCGATGAATGAGTGTGAAAACCTCGGAAATTGTGAGTTTTTCACTTCGTATTGATATTTATGCAAATTTTTATGTCTGGCCAATCGGAATGGTAGTATTTAAGCACTGGCATGCAATGGAAGAGTGGAACTTGGATCGAGTTTCTTCTCCCTGTGAGGTGCTGTTAGATACGGCTAGTGTAATCAATTATCCGAAGCTGAGAAAGAAGAGTAGCTGTTGGTAAGCGTAAATTACGTTATTTTGGACTAATTGAAATAAAGTTGATTTGGTGTTCACGGATCGCCCCTTTCAGTGCTAACATAAGCGGGCATCTTGAAGTCAGAGGTTAACTAGTTTGCATAGCGGACACTCTAGGTTGATGAAGTTATCTCATCTAGCTGCTTCATCCGAAGTTGTAAGTGATATTTTGAGTTATCTGTAATTGAAATTTGAAGGTTTATTGTGCTGATTGAAGTTTCGTGGGAACTGTTTCATTCTGGTCTAAGGAAAATTTGTAGAGTCTTTCTCAAAAACCCTGTCCATTTAAGATTTTAACAAACGTGACTTTGATTGTATACGTCTTGTGCTCTCTTACCGACTAGTTAGCATTGTTCACTGTCACTAACAGCGACATGGATGTTACATATTTAACATTTAAAAACAATTGAAAGAGCGAAATAATTAACTATGTATAATAATATTTGTCTGTGATATTAACTTATAATTTAAAACTTTCATTAATAAAACTACTTATTAATAATTACCAATTATTAATGTCAATTTATCAGAGATACATTCAAACCAGTGTGATAGAAAATGTAAAATATTCGCTTAAAATATAATCTTCAACGTTAGCCCTCAAATAAATTGCAGGAATTAAATCTGCCTGCTAAATAAAACTGAGTAAATTTCAAAAATTGAAACAAAAAAATAAACATTTTTCGAAGAAAAATATAATGTCTGAAAAAACTATGTATAAGAAAATTAAAATAATTTCAAAATTAATGCAAAATTTCATAGTAGTTGTTTATTTCGCAATTTGTATCACTATTGTTTTTAACAAATACAATCTTGCCAATTAAAATCTAGTCTCTACTACCCAAATTTTTGATAGAAAGGTGTGTTTCCGAAAAAATCATTTCGGATAATCGATGTTTTGTAGTTTCGAATATTTAACTCTTATTTTTCGCTCTAACAAATAAAAATCATGTTACTTTTTATTTAAGAATAATTTACCTCATATAAGAAATAAATAAAACAGCTTCTTTTCCTTGATAAGTAACAAAATGCACCATACTCTAACTTTTAAGAAAACAAAAAAACAAATTGGAGTTTATATTCTCATGAAAATGATCTCTTGTTTCACAATACATTTCCTGGAGACATTTCATTTTGAGAAATTTTGTAATCTCATTAATTATTGGATTATCGACCTCATATGTCCCGAAGATGCCTGAAAGGAAATACAAATTAAATAATTTATTCTTTGAACTACAAGGAGAAATAACCATAAAGGAATCGATTACCTGGAGTAAAACGTTCTTTGTTAGCATTTTCGTGGAAAAATAATTAAAGGAAATGATTTCTTGTGAAAAAATACATTTGAATTCAAAACAGTAATTTAATAGTAATAGATTTTCGCACTAAAGAGAATTATTTAGACATACGTAGCTGCAAAATTTATATTGCCCTATTACAAATTCAAATATTTCGTTAAATTTCATTGTTCATTTTGCTTTGCTATAGTTGTTCATTATCAGATATTTATTTTTATTTGCATCACTTTATTATAATGAGGAAGGTGTAGGGGTTGGTGTGGTTTTCAAAAACATTCCTTCATAATACATATATATATATTTATATACAGGGTGTCCCAGGATTATTGGGACAAACTTTAAGATGAGGTAGGGGACATCACAAGGATTCAGATTTGCATAGCAACCCATGGTCGGAAACATCATGGGAAAGTAGTATGACATGTACAAGAAACGAAGAGACACAAGACTGAGATCATCTGGAACAATTTATTTGTCAAAGATATTGCATGTGCTGTGGTAGATGATACGTGGAAATGTCACAAAAGATGTTCATATTTTCCACCATTGCTAGCCATGCATGCATTACACCGTCGGACCATGGATTGGCGGACTCGCTCAAATACACCTGGATTTTGTTGGATATCTGCAGCAGCACAGACGAGTCTTGCAACTAGATCCATATCGGAACCCACAGGCGTTGCGTACACAGCACTTTTCAGTGCACCCCAAAGAAAGAAATCTATGATGCTTAAATCAGGAGATGCGTGGTGGCCAGGGAACTGGTCCACCACGGCCAATCCATCATCTGATTCAAATATTCACGAACACTTCTGCCATGGGAGGTGCCCCATTATGTTGAAACCACATATGGCGTCTGACATGTTGTGGCACAGTGTCAAGTAAGCTTGGTAGCACCTCTTGCAAAAAGATGCGATAATCTGCAGATGTTAGAGGTTCTCCATTGCTCTTGTGAACAACCACACCTAACGGCGAATGAAGCCGTTTCCGACCATGGGTTGCTATGCAAATCTGAATCCTTGATATGTCCCCTACCTCCCCTTAAAGTTTGTCCCAATAATTCTGGGACACCCTGTATATATATATACATAGTATATATTTTAAATGAATTGTACTATAAAGCTCCTGTGACGAATCAATAACGCATTCATAGTTTCTTATTTTTGACATTGCACTCTGCTCTGTTTAAATGTCTTTCAATTTCTTTTCCTCTTCACTTTAAAAACGATATTTTCAAAGCTGAGCAAAACATACTCAAAACTGAGTGTGTAGCATGGTCAAAATGGTATAATTATTAATGGTATATGTATTAAGTAAAACAGGAATTGCATAAAAATAACGAATTCACACCTTTTTCGTAGAAATAACTTTTCTTTTTTAATTAAAAATAATTCGTTTAACGTAAATATAATTGGAAGATGATAAAAGTTTAAAAAATGTTACGAGGAAGATTTTAAATTAGATTTAAATTTGTGATCTGTACTTATTCCTTAAACTTTGACTGTCCAGCAAAATGGCAAAATTGTAATGTTGTTTGCACTGTGAGTGTTTTTAAACGCTAAAAAAATATTATTGTTCCAGTATGAGATAAAATCCTTTATTATTTGCATATATATTATAAATGACAAACGCGTCCAGGAGTAAGCCTGACGTTATTTTAATATTGTGAACACCTGACGATTAAATTCTTCTTTTGCTGCAATTTTTTAAAGTTCTAATCATCGCACATTTTCAAGTTTTACACTGTCGAATATAAACAAACGTAGAAACAGACATATAAATAACATACTAATAAACGTACAAATAAACGTAGATACAAAAAACGCACGAATATATATACAAAGAGAAATACAAACAAACAAATGTACAAACAAACGTTCAAACAAAAGTACAAACAAATATACAACCAGATGTACACACAAACAAATATACAAAACAAGTGTACAATTAAACTTGTATGCAAGCGTACAAACAAAAATAAGCGTACATAGGAAAAACGTACAACGATATATACAAACATACGTACAAAAAAATTATAAACAGAAGTACAAAAAAATTATAAACAAAAGTACAAATGAGCGTGCAAACAAACAATCGTCCAAACATACAAACAAAAACATGTACAAGTAACCTTAATTTAAATAATGCATAAATTGAAGTGAAAACTACATGTCATTGATAAAGATACATCGGGCTACTTTTTAATGTTCTAATCATCGCACATTTTCAAGTTTTACACCATAGAATATAAACAAACATACAAACTAACGTAGAAACAGACATATAAACATACGGATAAACGTACAAATAAACGTACATAGGAAAAACTCATGAACAAACAAATGCACAAACATACATACAAAGAGACATAGAAACAAACAAATGTACAAACAAAAGTTCAAACAAGAGTACAAACAAACATACAACCAGATGTACATACAAACAAATATGCAAAAAACACGTGTACAATTAAACTGATATACAAGAGTATAAATAACAAACTTACAAATAAACGTACATATGAAAAACGTACAAAGATACATACAGACAGACGTACAAACAAACAAAAGTATAAACAAAAGTACAAATAAGCGTGCAAACAAACAAACATGCACGTAACATTAATTTAAAAAATGCATAAATTGAAGTGAAAACTACAAGTCATTGAAAAAGATATATCGGGTTTGACAATCAGAGGATTAATGAGTATCTATTTTCTAAATATAATATTTTATATGAAAAAGGGTACTGGGGTATACAAAATAGCGTATATAAAAATGAAGTAGTTAATTATATAAAAAATGGTTTTACAATAAATAAATACTTAATTAATCCAGTTGGGAAAGACATGAAAAATACATGTATCTGCAAACTACTAAAGTTTACTATAAAGATGATGAATAATTTTCGAAATCTAATATAGATTTAAAAAAAAAAAAAAAAAAAAAAAAAAAACGAAAAACCTTGCGACATGTCTTTTAAAACCGGAAATGATATCTCTGAAAGCAGTGATGAACCATAGAGGTTCCGAACTAAATTCCAGAAAAGAGCAAAAAATATGACATTATTATTTTAAGTGGCGTAATTATTTATTTTTTTAAATGCAAGGTATCGTTGAAAGCAGAAATGATTTTGCTAAAAGTGTTTTTTTTTTTTTTTTTTTTTTTTTTATATATATATTTGCATTTGGACTATGCGTATGACAATTTAAATCTGCAGAAAAAAAGGAAAATAGTTAAAGAATTTCAGAATTTTTTTAAACCGTAAATCAATTATATATATTTCTTAAATAGTACAGTATTAAATATTAGGACCCGAGAATTGAGAGTTCAAAATGCATATTTTTCAGAAAATGTTGCCAAAATTGATGTTTTGAACCAAATTTGAGTACGCGACAGTGCAGGAAATGGAAGAAACCACCGTCCTAAGACGATAATAGTTTATATTGTATAACTCAAGATGAAATTCATTTATCGGAAAAATAAATTTCGTTTACAAATCACTTTAAAAAATTATGCCTGCAAGTATCACGCTTTTATGTTTAAAAATGAAATTGTGTCAGTAAGTATCGCGCTTTTGAGCGGGTTAAAAAAAAAAATTAGAACAGCCTAAAGCATCAATTCTAAGTATGGTCATTAAATTAATTATCTAATGACATTATAGAAAATGTGACATTAATTTATTAAACCATAAGTATGAATTGAGAATGATTCTTGTTTAATGCAGAGACACATGATGTAAAATCATTCATAAAACTCAATCACTGCAGGGCGTTACAGAAATTAAATAAAAAATAGATTGAAAAATGTACTAAAATTAGATTTGTCGGCTGAGGAAATCCAAGAGTGTGAATAATTTTTTTAAAACGAATAAATGATAATTCACATACCGATATTAAAAAAAAAGAATGCTTAGAGATTTTTCAGTAGAATTTCGACGTATGTTAAAGTGCTTTCCCCGAGAATTCAGTTCGTTTTGAACTGATTTTAAAATGAACATTTTTCTTTCCATTATTGAAAAGAATTTATGTAAAAATAACATATAAACACGAAATTTAGTTCCACAGAAATTTTATGAAAAATTATTTTTACGTGTAGATTAATTTTTTTCCCGAAAAAGTACTATTCAGAAGTTTTTTTTTTAAATTTTTGTTATGATAATACAGGTATAAAATATTCAGGTATTATTACCAGGTGTTCTAAAATGGATTGACTAATTTTAAAATTTAATAACTTTCAAATTGTGACAGATATTTAAAAAATTCTTGCAAGAGAGTCATGCAGGATGTCAGGAGTTTTTTTTTTAATGCAATTCCTGATTTTCGTTCGAAACAACAGCAATAGATGGCGCTGCGAGTAATAGACATCCAATCGAGACAAAAGCAGAAATCACCCAGCAGTGATGTGAAGGAAGGAGGTTCAATACATGGAGTATATCGCACTCATCAATAAAATCTTAGTCAGAATCGGGACATAAAGACAAGATTGTATTAGCGAGTGAGACCTACTCAACGTATTGAACCTCCTTACTTCACACCAATGCTGAGTGATTTTAGATTTGGCCTGTATTGCACTCCTATCGTTTGAAGCGCCATCTATTGCTGGTAATTTGAACTAAAATCAGGAATGGCAGTAAAAAAAACTCCTGGCATCAAACATGACTCTCCAGCGAGAAATTGTAAGTATCTGTCACCATTTGGAAGTTATTGAATTTTAAAATCAATCAGTTCATTTTAAGACACCTGGTATATTAGACTAATGAAAATAAAAATCGTCTTGTTACATTCCTTTCAAAATCTTGAGAAAGGTGCCGAAAATGAAAGTATTATCAAATACTTTGTGTTCAAAATTCCGAAAGGGATTTTTCAAATAAAAATAACACCGCCAAGAACATTTTTTACACTAATTTTAAGCTTTAAAATAATAAATGATAATAGGGACCTATTCCAGTTTAAAAGTTAAAGTGACGTAAAAATAAACGCAATCCAAACGTAAGAAAGTAATGAAAATGTTTCTGAATACTTTGCAAAAATAGTATAAAAATTATGAAAATCGCAGAATGACACGATATTGTATTTCTGAAATTTAAACTGTTTCTTAAGAAAAAACTTGATGATATCAAAGTAAAATACATAACTTGAATTTAATAAAACGGTACACTCTAAAAACTACATTTTCAAAACTAATAAAAAATACTCAAATCTGAATATGTCGCACAGTCAAAATGGCTCCGAATCAAAATTACTCAAATTTGAAAGATGTATATCCTCATTTCTGAAAACATGCACACACTCAAGAATAAAATATCATGTGCTCTTATTTTTACATGTCCATGTTTCAAAAATGAGTATGAACTGATTTCTATGGGCTCGTTTTTGAGTATGTCCATGTTTCAAAAACGACTTTGAGCTGATTCTAATAATTTTTGAGTATATACATGTTTCAAAAATGAGTATGAACTGACCTCTATGTGCTCCGTTTAGAGTATGTCCTTGTTTCAATATTCTGAGTATTTCTGGTATTTCAGAATTGAAAGCACTGGATCGTCCTATTTGAAACAAAAAGTTTCATAACAAAATGAAAACATCGATTTACTCAGATTTGAAAGTGTCATTTTTCTCAGTGTACCAAAATCGTTTTGAAGAAGGATAAATTATTGTTACTGAATTATAGGATAAAAATAATCTTCTTACAATGTTATCCTCTTGATGATTAGGGAAACAATATCCAGAATAGATTTCAGAATAGGAATATATTGTATATTACTACACGTTACGTAAATCAGGCGAAATTTTGCTGTACGAGTAAGAAAAATGTACGTTTCGTACTTTCGAAATTATATATCTGTTTGAGCAAGTATAAATGCTTTCCAAATGTATGAATTTTAAATATGAGATTTAAACACTTAGAGATGTTATCCTAAATAACAAAAGTTAAAAATTAAAATTCGATTTATTTTAAATTTTCCAAATGTACATGTCATAGGTAGATAAATCCTATTTAATATAATAATGGCACATTTAAAAAGATAAAAAACATTCTTATTATTCTGCAATTAAAATACTGTCAGGAAGAAAAATGATCTCATAAATTTATGGACGCATTTATTTCTTTTGTGTTAAGAATATCTTAATTTTTCACATAAATATCTATGCGAAGAGCAAAATCTGAATTTATATCAAGTAGGCTAATTAAAATGGAAGATAGCGCCGCTTAGAGAATCGTTAAAATTGTTAAAAAATACTGGCCCCTTTTTTTACAATGCCTGTCACCTTCCATGTATGCGACATGGATTACGTCTCTAATTTTTTAAAACCTGCTTTATAAGTTATCTTTAAAATGACAATAAAAAAAAAATATATATATTTTTTTTAATTGAGGATTATTTTTTAGAAATAAGATTTCAAAAGAAGATAATAAGAAAAAATGTACTAGATTTAAGAATAATTACCGTTTAATTTTTTATTTAAACATATTCTTAAAAGAGCGATTTTAATTTAGATTCTTATAAGTTACATAAAAAGAGAATAATTGATATTTGAACGAACGTCGATAGAGTATATGATTTTTCTTAAAATATTTTCAAACTGCATTTATTTACAGATACTAAAAAAATTGTAGAAATACAAATAATTAGAAAAAAAACTGGAAATTAGTGTTTTTGAGACAAAGTACGTAGAAAAGGATATTTAACATTGATTGAAAAGCCCCTAGTTTAAGAGGACGACAAGATGTGCAAAAAAAAAAAAAATCATAAAAAGGATGCCACAGTACACTGAAAAAAAAGGACGCTTTCAAATCTGAGTAAATCGATCTTTTCATTTAAGAAACTTTTGTTAAGAAACTTTTTGTTTCAAATAGGACGACCCCATGCTTTCAATTCTGAAATACCAGAAATACTCAGAATATTGAAACATGGGCATACTCAAAAATGAGCACATAGAGATATTTTCATACTCATTTTTGAAACATGGACTTTCTCAAAAATGATTAGAATCAGTTCAAACTCATTTTTGAAACGTAGAAATACTCAAAAATGAGCACATTCCAGTTTTTCCAGTCCAGTTTTTCCCCCATATCCTGCTTTGTTACATCAACTACGAAAGCATATCATGGAAAACCCTTATGAATCGTGTAAAGAATCCTTTGCTATTGAAGGTGTAGATCGACATACAAAATTGTGGAAGAGCAAGTAAAGGAAGTTTGACGGAAAGAAGTACACTGTGGAGAAAGCAGTCTCTGTGTAGAAAATTGTTGATAGAGTTTTTCATAAAATCACCCTACCAATGATCACCACAGATCTTTGTACAATAAATGTTATAGATCGTGATGAAGGGTTAGTAGGTACTAAAATTATTTACACGATGAAAAATTAAATGAATATCGAATGAACCGTAAACATGAAATTAACTTGCTGTATAAAAGTTTAATCACGGTAATAACGTAACTGACATAGAGGACAAGACACGATATACATTGTAGGCTGGCGGAACACCTTCGTTTTATTTCTTAATCGTTAATTTCTTCAGCTTTCATTTATTTTTCTGGTGCAGCTCTGTTTCCCTTAATACACTGGCCTCCAAAACTTAAGGTATAACCGGTTTTTTGCGTCTAATTTGCAAATGAATGAATATAGAAACAACAAATTTGGAGGAAATGTGCGCTAAACTCTTATTTATTAAATGCGACATAGAAATTTACTTAAGTTAAACGTATAAATGAAATTACAACAAAAAAGCACTCATGGTAGAAAATTCCATTCTTGGAGAAATCAGTACATCGCAGTATTATGCAGTAAAATGTGACAGAAACATTAAAAAACTGGTTTTAATACGGAATATGTCCACCCTGGACTTGAATGCTTTGGCGGCATCGACTTTCCACGCTCTTAATTAAATTGTCGGACACCGAAATAGGTAACGCTGACCAGACTTAGAGTAACCTTGTTCCAGCTCATTTAATGACATTGGAGGAGGACTTAAAGACACAACCTGTGTTAAAAGATAGTCCCAAAGATGTTCTATCGGATTCAAGTCTGGGGAGTGAGCTGGCCATTCCATTCTCTCCAAACCGTGATCCTCAAGATAATCCTCAGCAACTAAGCTTGGTGTGGTCTCGCATTATCATCCATTACAATGAAACCATTGCCAATAGTATCGGCATATGGGCGCACATATGAATCAAGGATCTCATCCCGATATCTCGCACCAGTCACAGTTCCTCCATGGAACACATGCAGAACAGCGTGGCCTCCGAGTCAGATCCCTGCCCAAACCATGATTCCACCGTTTCTGTACCTGTGTGTTTCGACAGTGTTTGATTGATGGTATCGAGAGCATTGTTCTCTCCAGATCAGAAGACGTGCTGAATCGCTCTCCAGTGTGAATCTGGACTCGTCTGTGAAGAGTACAGAAGCCCACTGTTATCTGGTCCAGGAAACATGTTCTCTTACCCAACATAAGCGGGCCCTTCTCTGTCGTCTGTTGAAGGGGACACACATAGCTGGTCGACTTGCATAGAGACCTGCATTGTGAAGACGTCTTTGCACCGTAGTAGCGGAGATTCTTCTCCCTGTTGCTGCAAAGTGTTCTGCAATGAGTTGCGGCACAGTAGTACGTCTTCTCCTTCTGGCCGAAAGAGCTAGAAACCAGTCTTCTTCCAGTGTTGTAACACGTGGGTGGCCTGGAACATGTCTTCAGGAATCATGCTGATCCCAGAGTCGTTGGACTACACTGCGTGACACATTGAGCCATCTAGCAGTATCGGCCTGTGACAACCCCATTTCCATCTATCCTACCGCCCTCCACCTTAATGAATCGGGCAAACGACTTCTTATAGACATTTCTAGACTCTACTGGCTGTTGTGAACAAAACTGACAACAATAGTTCGAATACAACAAAACTTACACGCGAAATTACGAAAGATTCGTAATTGCATATTTTTCTCTCATTCACAAATACCTATTCTTTTCTATAAAATAAAAGTGGTAGCTGTAATTTTTGCGTAAGTTTTTTAAAGCTTATTATTTTCATTCATGTAAACTATGAAGTTTAATCTGACTGCCATTTTTTGTCTGGCGAGCTTCGAAAAACATGTTGTACCTTAACTTTTGGAGGCCAGTGTATTTAATTTAAAGGAAAGAAAAAAATAAGCAATGTCAGAGATGTTCAGTGCTATACGTTCAAAAATTTTATGTTTAATCATTATCTTGCATATTTTGCCATATTACCTTAACTAATTTATTCCAATTTCTTACAATATCTACCTTCTACCTTTACAATATCTACGTGTCTTTTAATAATATCTTAAATATAATTTATATTTTAATTCCATACGTTTAATTAACATATTCTTTTAATTCTTATTCTAAAAATCTTAATCTGTTAAAAGCGACACTTATTTGTAAAAAAAAAAAAAAAAAAGACTTGGGAATATTTCTTAATACCATTTTTATTTTTATTAAATTATTCTTCGATCTCCCATCATTCATTGCACGTAATTCACACGTCTATTTTTTTATATTTTTACCTTTACGCTTCTGATAAAGAATACCGACTTTACGTCAGGAAGTTGTCCGCCTCACTAATCCTTTTCAACCAGTCAATAAGCAAGCTATTCCACTCTCTTCCCCTACCTCTCTCCTAACTAACGTCCGACTAGCTTTTTCTTCGGTACGTCAACATATCCTTGAGCGAATTGGTAGTACAGTAGAACTCCAATTATCCGAACTCCGACTATCCGAATCGCTGATTATCCGAATCGCTTTCAGAATTTCAGAAAAAAAATTAAGACGGAAACGTACTGCGATTCTCAAAATAATGATTCTGTCTACACGCGCTATATTGTCCTTCCCTCCGCGAATCTAGTGTAGGCGCAGCGCGAACATTATTGGGATGATGAGTCAGCGTCTCATAGCGCAGTTCGATTATTGGCTGTCGTCCGTCGCCAGGTGGCTGGCCCGGCCCACCTGGGTTTCAAATTCTAAATGACAATAACTTATTGAAAGTGTGAGAGAAGAAAGTGTCGAGGAAAACGATGACCTTAATGTCGAAGTTGAAGCAGACACGGTACCATCAGCTAGTGAAGCATTTGCCGGCCTTGAAACTGCGTTGAAGTGGATGGAGCGTCAGCCTGAGTGTGACCACATGCAACTTCTCACTATCAAGCGGATGCGCGACTTGGCTGCCCTAAAACGGATGTAGACTGTCAAACAGCTTACTTTGATCGAGATGTTCAGCAAGCAATATGACTTTCATTTACAGTACGATGCGTACATACTGTACAGCACTACTAAATACGCTTAGCATGTAAAAGTGTTGCCTTTTCATTTAATTAATTAAAAGATCCTTTTCTTTAAAAATAGTTTTTATCTCCCATTTTAACATACGTACAGTAATTAATTGAAATCGATCCTTTTTTCGGAAAAAATCCAATTATCCGAATTTTTGATTATCCGAATGGGGTCCGGTCCCAATTGATTCGGATAATTGGAGTTCTACTGTATTTAACTTCGTTACACAGCCTTGAGAATCAGAATTTTTACGTTTTTCGACTGGCTAATAAAACATATTTCACTTGGCGGAGATGTTCTACAACTCGGTGTTTCTCTAATATTTTAAGATCTTCGTTATTTTCTATGGCGTAACATAGCTCAGATATAAAGTTTAAGTGGATAACTAGTGGAATCGTCTCTTTTTTTTTTTTTTTGTAAAGTCAATAAATGCATTGTTGATGGAAATGCAACTTCCTTTTATTTCAACGGAAAAATTTCCAGTGATTTCATTAAACATCGCCTTCCATTTTGTTCACTTCGACTGCAAAAAATATGTGATTCTACCAATAAATCGCTTGCCATAAGTCATTTGTCAGTAGGCATTCAACATCCTTTACTGTGAAATGAAAAGTATTTCATATATATATATTTATTTTCCTAAGCTGATCTGCGGTTTTGCTTATTTGCAGATATAAAGGAAAAATTCAATTTAAAATTCGTTTAGAGAATACTAAGCTTTCTAAGTTTTTTAATTATTTTACTTTTATTTTTGCATATCATTTCATTCTTTAAAAACAGTTCATGTGAAAACAAACTGTTTTGTTGCCAAAGCTAAGGCAGTGTTTTAATTTTTTTGAAATGTACCTTTAAATCTCATTTTTCATTACTTTCGTTAGTGATTTAAAATGTAAAAATAAATAGTAAATACACTTAAAATTTTAATTAAAATGTAACTGTAGATGTTTGAGTGTTCAAACTAAATCTATAAAAAATGAATTTATTATATAATGAAAGCACTTGTATGTGTTTTTTATACTTTTTAAAATACTCAAGTCAGTATTTACCACTTGGTAAAATTGATCAAATTTAATTATAAAATCACTTCGTTATTATTATTTTTTTTTGTTATATTTAATTTGCTGAATAATATTTCTGATTTACTCAAGTTGTTAATTTGTGTAGAAACATTTATTTCAAAAGTGGTTTTTTTATATATATATATATATATATATATATATATATATATATATATATATATACGTGAATGAAATTTATTTCATTTTTTTACATATGAAGCTTAAACATCAACTTTTTATTATTTACCCACTTATTATGTATGCTAATTTGCTATTTTGCTAATAAAAACAAATAGATAGACTTTAATTTCATAAGAATACTTTTACAAATTGCAAGTGGAAAATTGTGTATTTTATTGAAGAACAACTCGTAAATTATGGTTTTATCTTAAGTTACGTTTAATTAGTGATGTTAAATAAAAATATAATCACATATTTTATAATTCACTTAACTTATAAGTCAATTAAATATGCATGTGCGGATATGTGTATAATCTAATATCTATATTTTTAAAGCGAAAAGCGCATTTTGTCAAATTCACATTCTCTTTTTCACACGAAAATCGTCTCATTGTGCATGCTTCAACGTTTTTTTTTTTTTTTTTTTTTTTTTTTTTAAAGGATCCTACCCTCAGAAATGGGAAACGTGTTTAGTCCTAACATGTTTGCCGACGGGTATTGAAAAGGGTTGATTGAAAACGGATGGCGTAATATGGTCATTGCGTTGAAAGTTTTTTTTTGTTTGTTTGTTTGTATTTTTTTGTATTTTTTGTATATATATTTTTTAAGAACTCAGGGAAATGCTACTAAATATGCATATTTTTTCGGAAAAATTTAAAAAAGAGCTTGGACACAGTTATACTTATAATCAATTGAAATTTCAAAGAGTTCGGGAAATGAGAAATATTATTTTATTGCTATGTTAAAGGAGCCGAATCGAAAACAAACAAACAAACAAAAAAGCGTGATGAAAACATTTCTTTTACAACTAGATAACAATATTTTTTCACGAAATTTTTACACGGGCTGTAAAACAGTTTTATTTATAACCAAAAAAGATGTCAAAGAGTTTGGACAAAAATAACAAGAAAATGAGTGCTTTTATCACTAAACATCAATATTTTTTCGCGAATTTTCCATTTTAAAATATAATTTTATACAAAATCGAGTTAAAGATATAAAATAATAAAAAAATGATTTTCTTTAAATTTATTATCACGGGTCCGGACAATGCCGTGCTAGTATAATTTATAAAACACCAATAATTAATTTGTTGTTTTGTTTGTTTAGACAATAAACCAATTAAAATAATAATAAAAAAACTAATTACGATTTATAGTTAGTTCATTTGCTTTTATGAAAGAACAAATTATCATTCCATGGATATGATAATTCTCGTACAATAACGTGGCAACATGAATCTGATTTTTATTAATCTTATGTTTTCACACCCCTGAAAGTTCTTCAAGTGTAGTTATAAACTAGGGATTTGGATATGTAAACAATATTTTGTATATATCTTCTTAAAAAATGTCAAATAGAATGTTATTTGGAGATCTATGGCCTCGACATTGGGATTCTTCCTTTAACCGAAGCCCTATTTTCTTTTCTTTGCTATGAAAAAAAAAATGCTTTATTCTATCTAAAGTAAATTTCTTTATTATTATCTTTTAATGAACTTTTAAAAGTTCTAAATTCCTTTCTGTATAAAAGATACCCTGTATATGTCTGTTTGTGTTATTGATCTTTCCCGTACCTTAACTTTCTTAATGGTCAATGCAGTAATTATCCGGTATGCAGACGAAGATTTCCCAGATTTATTTAAATTATCGATTTCTACGATGAGGATAATTTAAAGAAAAGTTAGGATACTCTATACCTAGTTGACTTACTCTCTATAGCTATTAAATTCTCATTAAGACGTGTCGGTGCATGTTCCTGGATGCTCATATTTATCTTTGATCTAACAATATATATTTATTTTATTTGATTCTTCACTCTGAATTTTAACCGAAGTCCTGACCGAGATAGTAATAAAATGACAATCTTTAGATGCAACAGCGTTTTTACTTCAAAATATTGATATAACAAAAGTACAGAGAGATATCTAGTTCTACTTGTCAAAGTAATAGCATTTACTTCTACACTACACAATTCGAGAAACCAATGTGAACCATGGTGACACACTCGATGACATAGATTCTTAAATCCAAAGTTACGATTTATTTAGACTTTTGCTAAAATTTTTCATGATTTATTTTCAACGTCAAAGAAAAAGATTTTTCAAATAAATTTTACCATACACGGTACAGTACATTTAGAAAAACACCCACAGCAATAAGTAACACTTTGAAAAGACTTTCGCTATTTTCTTTTAAATTTACACTCAGAAATGTAGTCGTAAATACCGGGTGGTTATAATATAAGTATCTCTATTTGGAAGTGCCTGTAGCTTGAAGGAAAAACCGGAATGAGACCAAAATCGGTACACTTACTATTCGAGAAAGGGGAAGAAGAATGGAACGATAAAAAATTGCAATAATCGCTGACAGATGGCGCTTTTGAGTGTGAGATGTAATGTGTAATGTGTAATATTGTGTACCGGGGAGGTGTCAAAAACCTCAATGACTTTACCGCATATCATAACATGTGCGAAACATCACTTCTGTTGCATTACATTCCGCAGTTGAGCACGTCGTGCACCGCCTGGAGTGTGTCCTCCAGCACAATGACCATGTGGAACCTGAACGTGATCGGCACCGCCATGCAAAAGCGTAACCACATTCTCTGTGACACTTTCTAATAAATTAGGTGTGCCATTCGGTTTGATGCCTTAATTTTTTTGTTCATGTATTACACATTACATTTCACACTCAGTAGCGCCACCTGTCGGTGATTATTGCAATTATTTTTTTTATTGTTCCATTCTTCTTCCCCCTTCTGGATTAGTAAGTGTGCCGAGTTTGATTTCATTCGGATCATCCCTTCGAGCTACAGACAGCTCCAAATAGAGATGTTTATATTATAACCACCCTGTATATTGATAGTATTGAAATTTTTCGTTATCTTAAACGAAAAGGAAAAATGGTAAATAGATGCAAATTAACTTCTCAAGTTTATTTATGAGGAGAAAATTTACGGGCGAAACTTATTTTAAACTGTAAATTGATGTTATAAGTGAACTGACAATTTTAGAAAGCGCAAAGTATTTTCTTCAAAATGTAGCCCTAAAGATATTTCCACATAATACTGCATACTATTTTATAACTATTACAGCATCTGACCTCTACACTATAAAATAGGAGAAAATCACGGTAAGCTAATAGCAAAATTAATGCTATAGTTTGATACACATAGATGTGTGTTCACGATTTTTTTAAAATGAAAATTACGCTACATAGATATTCGTATATAATCTTTGTATTATTTGCGATAGCTTGTGATGTCAGAGATGCATTTTCGTTAAATTAAATTTTATAATTCATGCATCGTATTAAGTAACTCATGAAAATAATGACGGTATTTACTTTGAAAAATGAACTTAAAAGTACAGATGTTAAAAATTTTCAAAATATTTTGAATAACATTTATTCGGTTTTATGATACGGTTCTAAATGATATAAATCAAATTTTAGTTTCCCACGTTTCAACATATTGTAGAATCGAATAATTATCTAAATGTACAATTTATTAGTATTTTACATAGATGCCAACATCCCTTATTTATTCTGGATTCTAGTTTAAGAAAAGCATGTTTTCAACGCAAAATTTTATTTAATAAAAAATTAAATATGAAATCTAATAAGTACCTTATAAAAAGAAGACACGTTCGCTTATATACACTTTCCGGTTTTAAACATGTTTGTCTTGGATCGGACTCCTGAATAATTAAGAAATGTTGGCAACAAGTGTATTTTACATTAAGAAAATAAAAACAAACCGAAAATCTCGAAAGTGATATAAATTATATACCAAAAAATTAAAAGTTTAAACAGAAGACTAAATTTAAATTATATTATAAAAACCACAGACTACTTTTTGAAAAGAAAATGACATTTTTCTGTTTTGATTCTTAATTTAACGTAGCATCACGGTGGTGAAAATTTTCTTTATGTGAAAGTAAAAAATAAAATTGAAGAAAAGTTATTTGCATGCAAATTTAACTATCACAGGTTTAATTTTGAGAAAAACAATTCAGGACGGTATGTTACTCAATAGAATAAAAGAGAGAAAAGAAAGGCATTATTTTGTAGAAAGAATATATAATATTTTAATGTTATTTAAAAAATAGCATTTAATAATTTCAATTTTATTTGTGCACGTATACTTATTTAGTAAACAAATGCAATTCAAATCAACCTTTGACATTGAAAATAAAAAAACAATTGTTAATTTGGATATTTAAGTGCAAATAAATTAAGCATTTTTCATATTTAAACAGTTTCATAGCATTATACCAAGAATAAAATGCATGTAAAATGCTAATCATTTAGTGTAATTTAACGTGACGTATTACAGTTATGCACTGAGAAAAAGGACGCTTTCAAATCTGAGTAAATCCATGTTTTCATTTTGTTATGAATTTTTTTGTTTCAAATAGAACGGCCCAATGCTTTCAATTCTGAAATACCAGAAATACTCAGAATATTGAAACATGGACATACTCAAAACTGAGCACATAGTGGTCAGTTCATACTCATTTCTGAAACATGAACATACTCAAAAATGATTAGAATCAATTCAAACTCATTTTTGAAACATGGAAATACTGAAAAATGAGCACATAGAAATCAGGTTATACTCATTTTTGAAACATGGACATACTCAAACAGGAGCACATGATGTTTTATTCTTGAGCGTGTGCATGGTTTCAGAAATGAGTATACATGTGTTTAAAACTTGAGTAATTTTGATTCGGAGAAATTTTGAATATGCGACTTACTCAGATTTGAGTATTTTTTGCTCAGTTTTGAAAATGTCGTTTTTAGAGTGTGACGGCATCCGATATTAAAAAAAAAATGTAGTTCATTTTGTATCTCGATAACAATAACCTGTTATCGTGATCACATGATATTATTACTCTGATATATTATACTAGGACCTATAGCATTAAAAGGAGTCATTAGACCTTCAAAAACTCAATTGTTTGTTTTTCATATTTTTTGTCTAAAATTATACATTTTATAATCAAATAAAACCAACCGCATGAAAATACTCAAATTAAAATGGGTCAAATGTCAATTTCAAGTATGTTCTTTAATAGTGACTATAATTTATTTCCAAGATTTAAAAACGCGTTATTTTTTTTAATGTCAGAAACTACAAAAATTCATAAATTTCAAAGTATCATAACTCAGTAAATTGTTTTCGTAACAGATAACTACTTATTGTAATGCCCTTCTTAAACACAGGGCCACATTTTTTTTCTAAAAAAAGTCTAGGAAAGGTAGTAAAAATTCCGTCTAGATAGGTGTTTAGTGAGGTGTTTCTAGTAATATCGTTGTAATGCTAGAAAAGGTATATTACTCGTATTTACTAGAAAAGGTATAATATAAAGTTGTTACATTATATTATAAACAATATTATTCAACATTAATAATAAAATAATAATATTTTAGACAGCTTTTTACGGAAGTAATTTAAATAGTGTTGCCACACTTTAATAATTTAATATTAAAACTGGATGTTTGCATACTGAAAAATTTGTCTATGTTTCTCTTTCTAAAATACATTAATCTAAGTAAATTATTTCTTTTTCAAACGATGAAAAAAATGCAAGTGTCCAAAAAAAGAAAAAAGAAAAGAAAAGAAAAAGAAAAGAAAATCTAGCAGACTATTTCGTCTGATTCAACATGACTGTGATTTTAATCAAACAAAAAGAATGTATTTTTATTCATTATTCATTTAATTTAAAATTAAAAAAATAATTGATTTTAGTAAATACAGAAAACAGAGTACAATACAGATGCCATGAATAAAAGAATAGGTTAAAGATTACATTTGATTATCTTTCTGCTTTATTTTGTGAAATCGAAATGAATTTTTCATGATAAGTGGAAGAAAAAAAGAATGTGTATGTATGTATTTCAATGCATTTTCCTGCTGGAATTTATATACCAATTCAGTTAAAAAATAAGTATCTCTGTTTGCAGTTGTCTGTAGCTTCGGGGAATTATCCTTATTAAACCAAAATTGATATCATTACTATTTAAGAAGGGGTGAATTATTAAAAAAAATAACAATCTTTATCTTAGAAAACTGGCGATAAAGGCCGCTACCAAGATTGTTGTTGCAATCTTTGATATAATTATCATTGCAGAATTAAAATTTATTAATAATATAACCTTCATGTTTGTAAAAAAAAACGTGGGCAACATAATTATTACTAGACTTTGATTTACCAGATAGGGTTTTGCATTTAAAACTTTTGTACTTTAACGACTAAAATGCTGCAGCTGCTTTACGTAAATTTGTTCGTGCGAAAGAGGTGCCTACAGCACATGACTCGTCGAAGAGATGTATGCTGAAAAACAAACTGTAGCGAAACTCGATCGTTAAAATGTTGAAATCGGAGGAAACTAGTCCTACAATACGTATAACAGACGAAATCACAACTGCAATTTAAAAATCCCCAACAATGCCAGAAGCCAGCCCTAAAATGCACATGAAGTTACTGGAAACTTGGATAATCCATACTGTACTTGAAAAATTCTGTGAAAGTTAATCAAAATTTCACCTGCAAGAGTTAAGAGCCATGCATATTGAAATGTGCACAGACGTTTGTTATCACGAATGGAGGCGAATGATTCTTTTACATGTAAGATTTTATGGGGAGATGAAATCCATTTTTATGTGAATGAGGCAGTAAGTACGCAGAATTTTTGAATATTGACTTTAGATTGATCTTTCCATACACCATTGTGCAGTGTTATTTTACTGCAAGCAACCGCATTTATTGTGGCATTTTTCTAGAAATATATCAGTTTTTATGCCTTAGTTGATTATTTTATTTAGTTATTTATTTTATTATACATTACATTTCAAAAATTGTTGCGTCTTTTATTGGAATCTTTTTAATTAATTTTTTACTGTTTTATTCATTCTCCCATTTTTTAAATAGTAAACGCACGGAATTTGGTTTCATTTGCAACATTCCTTACAGGTATACATGGCTCTAAATACAGATACTTATTTTTAATCCTCCCGAAAAATCTTTTATTTCTAGTTTCCACATTTATTACAGTCCTGTTGATGATTTTTTAAAATAAAAAACAATTAAGATGGGAACAAACAGCTTTATTAGGTTGGTTTTGAGAAACCCGCACGAAGAATATACAGAGCGCTCATAAACATTTTTTACAAAATAACAAAAGAGATAGTATCCATCTAGATGAACAACTTTTGTATAGGGCAGCATAGGCGCCAGTTGTATGGGGCTGGGAGGGCCAACCCCCTGCCCTTTCGAAGGAATATAGTATATTGTAATGTATCGGTTATCACATTTAAAAAAACGGAAACTGCACAAAAGCTAAAATATCGTGTCAGATTTGATTAAAACAGAAAATGTTACCATTACGTAAACAGTTAAAAAACAGAAAGTAATAAAAGTCTAAAGATTAGTTTTAATATTTGATATTAAATTTATCTAGCTAGTCTTGTTTATTCTCATTTTTTTTAACTCGAACACACAGAGGAATTTGGTTTAATCCATATTTTTGAGTGACGACATTAAAAATATAATACAGAGCTAAAAGTAAATAATATTTTATAACAAATAATAATTTATTATTCAGTCTTGACTGAATGTAATCCGTTCACAATTTTCCAAGTTCACCTAAATTTCGAAATTTATTAAAAGTAAGAAAATAGCAACATAAAAGTGCGATTCAAAATATAACTTACATTATAAAATATTATTATTTTTAATTTACAAATCATACTTCTGATTATAGTGCTTATTGTTTCTATAACAATATTTTAAGAATTCATTCCATTAATTCATGCAACTGTTTGTCTTATTAAAATCGAAACGTTTTTCTAAATACTAAGTATTCTTAATTCTTTTTCACTATAAACGCTGTTTGGTCTTACACAGTGAGATTTGTAGCAAGGCTATTTCTCTTTTTCTTTATATAGTTCTATAAAAATCATTATTTCAATGCCTCTATATCTACTGACTTTGAAGAATCGAAAAAAGTTCTCAGCCTTTGTTTGAAAGGAATTCGATGACAGGCTTTCTAACGTTCTCCTATACTCTGTCTAATTGAAAACTACAAAAAATCCTTTATACTCCCTGTTATTTTATCAAGTTCCTTTTATCAAGTTCATCGGATCTTAAATTCGCGTCTGATCCTAAATTCTATTGAACTGTTTCAAAGAACGAGAACTCTGTCAGTAGCGTTATCAATACGTGAAAAAACAGTCACAGAGCTATTAATCTCACTATTTTAATACATAAAATGTAAACAGAAAACGAGTAAAGAAACTTCGTATTATATTTATTGACTGTATTGTTATATATATTTTTTCATTCTTACATAAAGGGAATTACCATTTATTTAGGACTTTGAACGGGATAGTATTGCTTTTATACCTGCAGGCCCTGTAGCAGACGGGCTGATGTATCAAGATATCAACTATCAGAAAAAACAATCCAAGTGAAAGAAAGGGAGATTAAAAATGATGAACAGAGTTAGGAAATTTTAAAGTTGACGCACGAAATCATTGAAATTACAATAGTTGTTCATCAACTCTAATAAAAAACGAAAACAATTGTTATTCAAAACAGCGTTTTTTCCCCCATAAGCCGGGCTGCGATTGATACACACACGAAAAGACAATGTGTTTCAATAACCTGACGTTTGAGGTATCTGTCATCGTTCAATAATCTGAAATGGAACGAGATAGCCAGCTGTGAGTTTTAAAATAATAACATGATTAACATTTTGGCTTCATTTACCCTCTTCTCAAAGTCTCTTTAATGTTCAACCGATATTTAATATTGAAGATCGAAATATTTTCTGCTCTATATCATTATTTTTTTTTGGTAAGTCACCACTGGTGTACGAAATATGCCATTCGTGTTATTGGTGTAATAAATTTTATTTTCTTTCTTATTTAAACAAATTATTTTTAACTATGATGTCTGTTACTTTTATATTTTTACTAGACATTAGACTCTGTTCTTCTATAACATCAAAAGTTCTTTAACAACAAAAAAGCCTTCACAGTAAATTTCGAGTTAACTTGATGAAGGGGTGTATCAAGATTCTAATTGACAAACATTTCAAGTCTTGTTGAAAATGTATGTCGGTTATCAGTTCGTTTATTTATCATATACTGAAAAACACAAAGATTTGTCCCACACCAAGCATTTAGTGATTTGACTCTCTACAAACAACGACCACAAAAATGTTCTTGTTTATTTTTTCAATAGTACACATTTTGCATCAATTACGAATATCAGTATCGTGATGTATCACGCATGTGACACTACAATATATACTAACAATATAACACTACAATATATAACACTTTACTACAATTATTTACAATGAATTATTGAGGACTAACACACTTGAGGTATCTGCCTACGTACGGAGCACTTTTTTTAAAATGGACAGTTTTGAATAAATATAATTATTTTTAGTTCAATTGTAATACAGAATGATAAGAAAACATAAAATCCTAGCAATATCTTTTTAATATTTTAAAAAATTGGGGGGTTTTGCCATTTTTTTAGCAAAATTTCATGTTTACTCCAGACAGGGTACACTCAATTCAAATAAATATATTTCAATTTCCTTTATGCTGCATACTTCTATGACACTTATCTGTGCACTGAACTAGGAGTTTTACAATATATTCAAAAATAACCGAAAAATTTCAAAATATGTAAAAAGGTACATTTTTTTGAGTAAAAATGACCATTTTTTCATATTCGAGTACCTATAAAATAATTAAATTATCACATATAGCTTAGATCCTAGTTCAGAGCATAGTGAGTGATATAGAAAGCATTCTCACAAAATTTCACTGAAATATCTTTAAAACTTTTTATGTAATGAATTTTATCGCACATGGAAATAACGAAAAAACTGATTTTCCAGAAATCGCATTTAAAGATTTCTTTTTAGGCAAAAAACTACAATATTTAATTGTTAAAATTGTGCCATTACTCCTCTTCTAATAATCGTAGGAATAAAATTAAAACAGATTTAGAATCGTAAAAGATTGCTCTTTCAAATAAAACAATAAAAAAAAAATCGAAAATTTTCACCAAAACAGCCAATTTGATGTAGGCAGATACCTTGAACCCGAATAAATCAAAAAGCGATCCGCTTGTTTAACGTTTTGAATTAACACGTTATGAATTATTTGTGTTGTGCTTTCATTATCAGTGCTGTGTTGAAACATTTTTATTTTTCTTCAATACTTGACAACAGTCTGAGCACACCAGTACATTTTAGAAATTTTTAATTGCACTATACAAAAACAAAATAAAACTTTTTTTATATCGGCTTTGTTTGCAATATAAACAACTGTTTCTGTAATAAACAAACAAAAAAGTACTTCTTTAGACTTTTATGTAAGTTTATTTAGGTAGTTTGCTTTCATCAAAGTGACGATCCTTTCTACACGGCACGTTACTACAGGTGTAAACGACTGTTATTCATTGTAAATAAGCAACTAATGCAAAACGTTAAAAGAAATTCCCACTTAATAGCAATGTAAAGATGCAATTCCAAGAAAAGCGGGAAAAATACAATGCTGAAAATTATGTCTCCAAGCTATTTTCTATACATTTCTATTGCTTTTCCGTGTTGAATCAGTATGGAGACAATACATTTTGTTATTTGTATCATACATCATTCATACACAAGTAGCAAAATGTATGATAGACAAGCTTCTATTCGGAGGTGTGCTCGGACTTTTGACAGGTACTGTATATATTACCCTTCGTGATGTTCCTAATAACATCCCTAAAAGTAAAATTGTTGCTTCATTGCCCTCATATCAAAATATACCGACGAATATGCAAATGTAGCATTTAAAAAATATTTAATACTTTGCTGATTTTGAGGTCTGAACGTTTTAGAAACTTTGCTAATTAAGTGAAAACATCATTTTAAAGTAATACATTTATTACATAACTAGAACATAAATATTTCTCTCCAGAAACCTGCCTTATGAACTCTTATATCTTGTTTGTAATGGACGGGAAGGGTATGCTTGCCTATCTCAAGATCAGGCATATAATCAGAAATACATCATGAACATTAAAAACGTCGAGGTGCAATCTAATATTGTATGTTAGTTTACTTGGTATGGCGTTGATATATATAATATCATGACCAAAGAGTGTAGGTAGGTATGTAGGTATCTTAGAAAACAGAATATATTGGCGGAAGGAATGGAGCATGCCACTGAAATGAAACTATCCACGAGATAATGATCCGAAGCTTTCAGAGAAGCTGACGAAAAGTTGGTTTGATCAAAAAAAGATTAATGTTCTGTGATGGCTCCCTTAGTCATCATACCTAAATCTAATGGAAAGCTTTTAACATCTAATAACAAATATAAAAAAGTATATCATCGATGAAAGTTGAAGGAAATCTGCAGAATTGCGTTAAATGCACAGTATTCTATTCCTGTTGAAATATGTGAAATATTAGTCGACTGCATACCATACAGAACTTCTGTATTCCTTAACGGTACAGGTTTTTCAATTAAATATTAACAAAGAGGATGGAAATTTTGTAATAAATAAAGCTTTTTTTCCTCAGTTACCGAGTGTTTACTTTTATTTTATTTTTGTTTGTATCTCTCGCGTATTTAGAAGTATAGTTGAGAAAAACATTAATAGACGAAAACACATTTAAGAATAAATTATAAAACTTACAGTATAAATAAATTATATCACAAGGGTTCAAACAATATTCATTAACCATAAATTATAAAAATTTAAATGACGTTATACGTTAATTTTAAAAAAAATAATAAATAATGGCTATTTTGCGGTCCACAGCTGCATATTTAAACACGTGTGTGACTATTCGAAGTTCAATTTGACTTCCGAGGCACGTACTTTTTCTGCAACTTTAAAATATTTCTAAATGCAATCATTTTCTTTTACTCTTTCAGATCTGATCTCTTGCGTGATCCTTTATCAAACGCGATATCAGCTGCAAAAAGATCCGATAAAGAAAATCAATAACGAATTCATGAATTCGCTAAGTTTTTGGAGCTACTTCAGAATAGGATTTAAACGACCGTTTCTGAAATAGTACCCTACACAATAAAACTTTTCATTGATCCAACGCATAAAAAAAAGCTACAGATTTTGGGAATTTCAATTCCACATCACCTATCTTCTTATTCTTTTTTTTAGTTTTTTCAATGTTCAAGAAAAGTATTTCCGGTAAAAAATGGAACAGAGTAAGTTGGTGGCATGCATCAGATGTTTTGCCTTGACATATTTTATGAAATGAAATCAACATTTCATGTGATTAAAGTCTTTCATCAAAGACTTTTGCTGAGTCTCCGCTTCAAGTGTCTTAAAACTTACGATAAATAATTAAATGTAAAAAAAAAAAAAAATTAAAAAGAAATACGTACTTTTATTAAAATTCATAAAAAGTCAACTTATATTATAAAGCACAAGTGTGTGCGTCGCTTAATGCTGACGTCATAAGGATGTGGGAAACAATGGGTGAAAATGAATGAATGTTGCAACAATGTAGCTATTTTTTCAACTATACACTAGTGTGCAAAACTTAAGCAACAAACACAAAATGCTAATTTCTAAACACGTGAGTACTCAAATGGAAATTCTATAAACAGCAAGTGTAGAAAATAGGTACTACTTTAACAGCACAGACAGTCGATGTGAAATCTTCTTGACATCACAAATGGTCACAATTGTCACAGTCACTACAATGAACAGAAATGTGATATCTTTCATTCGTCTCATTTTTACTCTCATTTGGTGTCGGTCACCAGAAAGTCACCATGCGACTTCATTGTGACATTAATTGGCGACTGATCACAATGCAATGCTCACAATGACTTCGAAGTTCAGTCTTCAACTGACAGTGACTTGAAAATCACAAGGTGACTTTATTATAATGTCACCTGGTGACCCATCACAAAGCGACAGTCACAGTGACTTTTCAGTCTTAACAATCATTTGAGAGTAATAATGAGACAGTGAAATATCCTATATTTTGATTCACCGTAGCAATTGTGACACTTCTAACCAAGTGTGCCTTCAAGGGGACTTCACATCGACTGACCGTTAGGGTAGTACCTCTTTTCTACACTTGCTCTTTATAGAATTTTCTTTTGAGTACTCACGTGTTTAGAAATTAGCATTTTGTGTTTGCTGCTTAAGTTTTGCACACCAGTGTACAATCGTAACGTTATTTCTATGGAAAAAATTGAAGTTTTGGGCCGACGTTGATATACTCCTTAGAGATCAATTTAAAATGCATATAATGTTCAATTCATGCATTGTCCTCAGGAATACATATATATTCCAAATTTCAAAGGTCTATGTCAACGGAAATTGGGTGAAAAATGAGTTTCAAGATTTGACTGCCACATACATACAGAAATGTAAGTTAAAGGAAAGTATGTTAAAAGTAATTTAATGCTACATTGTTTTTTCAGCAATTATTTTTGTGTCATGCGTGCTTTATCAACTACGTATATGTCTGTTATCCGATAAATTTGTCTACTATGTCTTTAATCTTTTATGAATTTTATATCATGGCTGTTTGTTTCATCTTGTTGAAAGTTTCACCTTCATCACGCATTATAGTGCGATAAATTTTGATACACTGTTAAAAATTTGCAGCAAACTGTCCAGTCATTCAACCGTTTTTATAGAAAACCGTTTTATAACCGTAATTTAAATGTAGTCTGGCCATAATGTGAGGAATGATATGGTCAGAATATTTAAATTACGGTTATGTAATCGTTTTCTGTAAAAACGGTCAAATGACTGGACAGTTTCCTGCAAAATTTTATCAATGTACAGTGAAACTTATAATGTAAGAATGTGGGAAGTAATAACACAAGATTAATAATTAAAGGTTGAGATTTTTATGTTGTGAAATTAGAAGGAATCAGTCTTCTGTAGCGATGTTACTCAAATTATTAACAAATTGAATACACACATAAGGTCATACAAAATTACAATTATTGAAACACTCTGAAACGACGTTGAAAACTGAGCAAAAAATACTCAAATCTGAGTATGTCGCATAGTCAAAATGGCTCCGAATCAAAATGACTCAAGTTTGAAACATGTATAGACTCATTTCTGAAATCATGCACACAGTCAAGAATGGAACGTCATGTGCTCCTATTTGAGTATTTCCATGTTTCAAAAATGAGTATGAAGTGTTGTGCTCAGTTTTGAGTATGTCAGTGTTTCAATATTCTGAGTATTTCTGGTATTTCAGCATTGAAAGCATTGGGTTGTCCTATTTGAAACAAAAAGTTTCATAACAAAATGAAAACATCGATTTGCTCAGATTTGAAGGTGTCGTTTTTCTCAGTGAATACGTGACGAAGGCAGGTGGTACAGGTGGCCACATCCTTTTTTAGAGGTCCTGACAGCGGCTGAGAGTTTCAGATCTCAAATCTGCTAGGCGGGAGGTGCTGGATTTGAACCCTTGTAGCACTTGTCGGCCTAACCGTTCGATGTTTTTCGTGTTTTTTTACATTGTTTTACTGGCGTAAATATGGATTAAGTTCTCTTAGAAACGCCCCCCACATATTACATTCTTCCTTTCGGACTATATTTTTAATGCAGAAGATTTACCATAATAAAATCACCAATACAGCATCTTCGTTAGCGTAAATTCTGCTTGCGCTATTGAAACCAACATGAAAGTTGGATTATAGATAACTAAACTCTTAACCAAAAAATGTCAACCAACTCCTGTAGCGTGTCAGTACTGGTAATATTGTTATATTGGTGAGTGTAGGCAGGCGAATATTGCGCCAATATTACATTCATCGAAAATGCTTCATATGAAATATCAATACTTAATAAATAAAAGATTTACATTTAAAGTATTGTGACGAAATTCAACTATTAGCAAAATATAAACCTTACATTAGAAATATTATACATGTAGTTGATAAATATTTCTTGGTAAAAATAATGCAATATGACAAAATGTAAGGATTTTGACAAAATGGAAGGATGTTTAAGCAATATTTTATGCCAATATGGGCCGAGACATATACACTATAAAATATTTGCAGGAAAGTATCTCGTCATTCAACCGTTTTTATAGAAAACGGTTACATAACCGTAATTTAAAGCTATTCTGACCATAATATTGCCCATATTATGGTCAGAATACTGTTAAATTACGGTTATGTAACCATTTTCTATGAAAACAGTCGAATGACCGGATACATTGCTGCAGTTTTTTTACATTGTAGACAATATTGGTCGAAAATTATTTTACTCCTAAGACACGTATATTTATTTTAAAATACTGAAAATGTTCAGAGAATAATCTTAGTTGTCGTCTGCACTTAGAACCTTAGAAACTCAGAATCGAATCTAGTAACAATCCTTCAAAAATTTAATTTTCAGAGATTCATGATGCATACGGAATGTGATGATATATTCTTACACATATTTCATACATAATACATGATACTTAATTATCTATGTTGTTCAATGGTAAAAAAAATAGAGAAAAAACATTCCTATCACTTTTTATAGGTTAAATACAAATAAAATATTTAGATAAAAACGTATTTAAAAATGAAAGATTTTCTTCTTTCTACTCTATAAAGTTTTAGATGATAATTCTATTGTGTAGACTTGTTTACCAAAAGATAAAGATAAGGAAATATCTCTTTAAAGCGTTTTATAATTTAAAAAAATCTGGCAAATTTTACGATGTAATATCTTTCACAATTTCATGATCTAACAGAATCTGAAGTTTGATGAAATTCCGTGCATTAGTTCTTGAGATATAGCTATTGTAAAAATCATGAAAAAATGGTGTACCAGTGCCACCTGTTGGGATATCTACACCAAAACTTAATCAGCGTCTGTTTATGTCAATGTCTAATTGAATTTAAAGTTTGATGAAAATAAGTACATTAATTCTTGAGATAGAGCTATTGCGGAAATCGCGAAAAATGCAGCATAGCAGCGCCATCTATTGGGCGATTTTCACCCATAAAACTAACCAGCACCAATTTATATCAGGGACTCACTGAATATAAACTTTTATTAAATTTCGTGCATTAGTTCTTCAGATAGAGCGCCCACAAAAGTTTTGTCACATATATACAGACGGGCAGACAGACAGAGTCACAGACACACAGACAGACATTTTCTATAAACAGTCAAATCGTATACAGGAGCTTCTAAAACGTATAAATCAGTCGAAAACCGGAAGTCGATAATTTTCATAAATCCAATACTTTCTTCTTGTAAAGATAGAAGAAAGTAAAAAGATTTTCTAATGAAAAATATTTGTAATTATTTATCGTTTCGGAAGATGTTAATAATATGTTTTCAGGAGTGTATCAATTAAAAAAAAATAATAATGCATACATCGATCATTTGGGATTTATACCCACATTTTCACTATTCTAAGAAATGTGAAATATCTGAACTTCCATTAAATATCTGTTTATAATTCATTCTTTTTTGTAATTAATTATATAAGTAACTATTTTGCAATTTAACAGTTACCCGTATGATTTAAACCACTGGTGGACCTTAGATTAATTTTAATTGAGTAAAATACTTTACAAGAATTTCCATTAAAATAAGAAAATAAGAAAATTCTTGTAATTGTTTTATCAACTGAAAAACATATTGAAATAAAACTTTTATTAAATAGGATAAAAGTTTAATGAAATAGATTTATTTTAGAATTAATTATAAAATACTGTAAAAATACTGTGTTATAATTTAGCACCGTTTCACTTCCATCTGAAAAAGATTTTATTTATTCAAAAATAAATTTTGTTTTGAATTTAGCATTTCGTATCGAATTTTTATTACTATTTTGCATAAAAATGTGTTTAACTTCAATAAAAAAATGTGTATCAAATTTGGTATAGTACAAATTCAGCCAGACCGCCAACTTAGAATTGCAAACCCATAATTGTGCTAAAGTGAATATTTAATAAATAGATTAGAAAGTAAGCTTAAAAAATGTTTTATGGTGTCTCATATTTAAATAAAAAATGTACCGTTTAATCCAAGATACAATCGAAGACAAAAATTAACTTACAGATCATAGTGAACAATGTTAAAAAAAAAGAAAAAAAAATGAATGTAATATTTTGCTGGGCTCAAAATAATTTCAAAAATTTCCTTCGCGTCTTTTTCTTACAAAGTTCTACAATCTTAAAGTTACTGGTGAGAATTATTGAAAGGTTTAATGAGATACTATTTTCAGTTTATTAGTTCTAAATGATATAGACGGCATTAATAGGAGGATAAATACAGGTACATCCCGAACCAAGATCTTCAAGTACATTTAAGCTTTATGTGGGAACATTTTATTTGTCCGAAAATACCACTGAAAATTTCGCCAACGGGCAGGGTCCTGAAAATGTAGCAAATAAAATTATGGATACATATTGAAAAAAAACTAAATAAAATGCCAAAGTGAAGAGTTGGCAACGACAGATGTAGGAGGCTACATCAGTGATAGAAATACGCCGGATCATCAAAATAGACATTATGGTTCTGGAAAAGAATTAGATAATAGGAAAGCTAATCTCCAAAGACTATATACAATGGACATTTGAAATTTTGAATTTCATATTCCTATAAGTAATTAAATTACAGATTTAAATTTTTTGTTCTATTTAGACATTTATTTCTATTTTCAATAGTCCATCTATAGTTCCAATTTCAATAGTCCATCTACTGTCGCTATTGAAAATGCCGCTTTCACAGAAGAAAAGAGAAAATGAGAAAAAGTTAATAAAAAATGCCGGACTTTACACTTAAATGCTAAGTACGAGATATCTCCAAAAGAAAGGCAGCTAAAATATTTCATAGAATAACTTAAAAGTAACTTTAAAACATTCTTTCAGTGTATGGGCAGTTTTCCCTATACCTTACAACATACAAACATAAACTGTGGTAATCATTAATAAAGAGTTCAAATGAAAATTTAATGTCTTGTTTTTCTAATGTTGTAAGTAAAGCTAGGAAAAATTGCATTAATATACTCTGATGCATTACCAACTCTCCGCAATAAATAAACAAAAGTTGATATCAAGAGATTATAGACGTTGTATACTTGAACATTATACTTAATATTATTTTTGAGAAATTAATTCCAATACTATTTAGATTTTCTTTCTTTAGATATTTATTTCCTTTCAATAGTTCACACAATGCTCTGATAAAAATAACTCTTTTCATGAAAGAATCACAGAGCAGGCAAAAAGATAACTAAAACAGGACTTTTTTTCTCTCCATGACTACTTGTGTTAAGAAAATAACTTTTATCCGAATGCAAAGGTAAAAGATAAGAAGAATTTGAAATCACTCACTTCATCTCTTAGATTAAAGCATGTGGTAATTATTACATTATACGAAATCTTTATTCAGGTAGATAAAGATAAAATTTTTGGATTATAACTGATGAAAAATATTTGTAATTATTTTTCGTTTAGGAAGGTGTTTGTAGTAGTTTTTCAGGGGTGTATAAACATTTAAAAATTTTTAATACGTACATCGATAATATTTTAGATATATCCGCAGGAAATGTGATATATATGAACTGCCATTAAATATATGTTAATTATTCATTTATTTGACTAATTACTTATTTAACTATTTTGCAGTTTAGCAGTTACCCGTTGAAATGATACGAACCACTGTCTTTTTTTAAAACTGACTAAAGTACTTTTCAATTACTACCATTAAAGAAGCGAAATAATAACATTCTTGTAATTGTTTTATGAACTAAAAAACTTTTATTAAGTAGGAGAAAAATTTAAATTAGATAATTCTTTTTAGGATTAATGATAAAATACTTTTAAAATATTGTGTTATAATTTAGCATCGTTCCACTTCTACCGGAGAAAGATTATATGTATTGAAATATAAATTTTGATTTGAATTTAGCATTTTGAATGAACTTTTTATTATTATTTTGCCTAAAAGTAACTTTATTTTCTATAAAATACTTTGTATGAAATTTAGTCTAGTATAATTTCAGTCACATTCTCAGCCTAGAAATGCAAACCCATAATTCTGCTAAAATGAACATTTATACCATTAATTGATTAGGAAGTAAGTTTAAAAACTGCTTCAAGGTGACTGAGATTTTAATAAATACTGCAACGTTTAAACCATGACACATAGAAAACAAAAGTTAACGGATGGTTAACATTTGGTGGTTAACTTCATGGTGAACAATCATTAAAAAGCAATGAATGTAACATTTCGCTACGCCTAAGTGGATTTCAAACATTCGCCGCGAGCCTTCCATTTACAAAGTTTTGTAATTTTAGAGATATTGGTGAAATACCGGATGATTTTGTGAGGAAATATTTTGCAATTTTTAGTTCTAAACTATTAACACGGCACAGAATTATAGTGCTGTGACATACCGTACCAAGATCCACAAGTACAATTAAGATTTAAATGGTGAACATCTTGGTTGTGACATACTACCACTGTGGATCTCTGACCTTTCGACAGGGCCTAAAGTAAATCTTCTTGGAAGAACCTCACATTTTTAACAAATAAAATGGTGATTATATAATGAGAAATTTTAAATAAAATAAAAATAATGAATTCAAAATCAAAAGTTGTCAGCGAGATATTCGTCTTCATGGGATACAAAGTATACGCTGGATCATCAAAATAGGCGTTATGGTTCTGGGAAATAATTTCATTCGTTTCCATTAGAAGCATGCGTTTCATAAAAGGGTTTGATTAAACTGGACGATCTAAGATGTAAGTCAACCAATCGTAGAGAAACATCTAATCATGCTTTTTAACATAGTACGCAGAGAGACAGCCTTACACTGAGAAAAATGACAGTTTTAAATCTGAGCAAATCGATGTATTCACTTTGTCGTGAAACTCTTTGTCAAATAGGAAGACCCAATGATTTCAATTCTGAAATACCAGAAATACTCATAATATTGAAACATGGTCATACTCAATACTGAGCTCATACAGGTCTGTTCATTCTCATTTTTGAAACATGGACATACTAAAAAAATGATTAGAATTAGTTCAAACTCATTTTTGAAACATGGAAATACTCACAAATGCGCACATAGAAGTGAGTTCATACTGATTTTTGAAACATGGACAAACTCAAATATGAGTACATGATGTTTTATTCGTGAAAGTGTGCATGTTTTCAGAAATGAGTATGTACATGTTTCAAACTTGAGTCATTTTAATTCAGAGCTATTTTGACTGTGCCACATACTCAGATTTGAGTACTTTTTGCTCAGTTTTGAAAATGTCGTCTTTACAGTGTAATAGCATTGAATACGAACGTTTTTCTTTCCGAAAAAAAGAAATGCAAATAAAGATTCTTCATAATGTATAAGGGTTAATAAATATTTTCCTGCTTCTATTTTTTAATTAAAAGATATTACTTTCAAACATGAACTCACTCAATAGACGATAAACTATTTAAAAAATCGCAAATTTATTTGTAATATATTCGTAATATACTAACCACGCAGTATTGGACAAATAATTTTTATATTGTTTGTACTTTAGTCCATATTTGTAGGAAATATTGCTTCAGCACTGAGAATATACATTTTGAAAATATTGCAACAACATTGTTAAAAGACATGTCATCCTTTTCATTAAATATTTCTGATGTAAAATCAATATCTGTGAAATATTAGCGTTTCGTTGAAAACGATTCTAATGTAAAGACAATGTTTCGGTTAATAGTTTTAATTCACTACAAATAATTCCATTTAAAAAAAAACAAAAAACAATATTTAACAATTGTAGCATTTCCTTGAGAATATTTCCGATGAATACAATATTTGTGCAAAATTAGATTGATATTGCATTTAAAGTCCTACTTCAGGTTGGTTAAACTGACTTTACTTAAACCCGACCCACGGTTCGGTTCGGGTTAGGTTAATGCTATTTTTTTCATTGCAGGACGTGTTCGGTTCGGGTTGACTTTAAATGTTTCTCATTTGGATCGGTTTAGGGTTAGAACTTGTCTCTTGTTGTTCGGGTTCAGGGTGATGAGAATTTTCAAAAAAAGTATAATATATTTATTCAGATAAAACAACTATATATTTGAACGTTAACGAGTATAAATATATAACATTTATATAAGACATATAATTATAGTTTTTTTTTCTATAAATATATTAAAATATGGATTAATGTTCTTTCATTCTGGGTTCGGTTTGGATTTAATTTTAAATATTTTGGGTTTTGGTTGAAGTATGTGGGAATCGGGGCGAGTTTCGGGTTGAAGAGTTTTTTTGTCGAGATTCAGTTTGACTTTAATTCGAATTTTCGGATTCAACCCGAACCGCTCACTACTAACTGCATTCCCCCAATTAATATCAATATAACCAAGAATGGTTTTCTATTATTGTTCTCCAATGCAACTTTACTGAATGTGTACAAGCTAGGAATGCGAAACCATTGCCTGTTTTTAAAACAACAATTTGTATAATTAATTGTTTAGATAAAAATAATGCTTTACACGATATCTGAAATTTAATAAAACGATGTAACGCTTAAGCAAAGAAAGGCAAAATATATATGACATAAGTTAAAGGAGAGATCTTGGTGAACAATCATTAAAAGGCAATGGCGATAATCTTTTGCCGGACCAAGAAGTATTTCAAACATTCGCTTCGAATGTTTCCTTTTCAAAGTTCTGCACTGAAAGTTATTAGTGGAATTTATCGAATTATTTTATGGTGTAAAATCCTCAAATTATTAGTTTAAAGGAACTATGTGGAATTAATAGTGTTGAAAATAAACCTTTTTCTCTTTAAAGTATAGGGTGAATAATGTTCGTCCACACCGTATACGAGCTTGTAAATATTTTCTCTCCTCCACTTCTGACAATTTCGGAAATTAGCTTTACTTTCTTGTTACTTTATATTCATGAAATATGATACACATAATATATTAGTTAACGAATTGAGATCGTTCAATATAATCTTCCATTTAGCAGCAATAATATTCGGCTGATATTGTTTCTATTGGTTACATATTAGCTAATATCGTAAAATTTTGGTAATAATGTCAGGGTATATTGTTTCAGCAGTGGACAATTTGCATTTTACAAATATTGCCCAATTATTAGCAGGAAATTATTTCACTATTTATTATAGAATATTTGCAATGAGAAGTCAATATGTCTGCAATAGTGGCCGTTACATTGTGAATATTTCCAATATAAAGTCAATATTCGACAAATATTTATAAAATTGATATTTTATTCAGAGTGTATTTTCAACAATATATATATATATATATATATTGATAATATTGGTATTTCATTAGGCGTACTTCCAATGAAATATATATATTGATAAAATTTATATTTTATTCGGCGTATTTTTAATCAAATGTAAGCTAGAGCTGTATTAATGATAGTTATCTTCACCAAGTACACTAATTCCTTACTAGAATAAACTAATACAATATAAGTACATTCGTAATCTAAAAATTGAAATCCAGAAAACGTCAATAGTTCATTTCCAGAACATATGTTTAAGTAATTAATCGATTAGATTAAAATAATCCTTACAGATATCTCACATTTAATTAAACTTTTAAGCAAAGTCACATTAGACGACAAAAGTTAACAAAGTCACCATAGTGAATAATCATTAAAAGGCAATAAAGATATTGTTTTACTGGATCCAAAAGAATTTCAAATATTTGCCTCGAAGCTATCTAGGAAACAATTCACAGATTTATTATTGGTGGAACTTATTAAATTATTTTATGAAATAATATTCTCAAATTAAGAGTTTTAAAGATCTAGAAGACAATAGTAAGTTTGAATCTGAACTTTCTTTTACAAAAAAGGGGTTATTAATGTTGGTTCATATTTCACCATAAGCTTGAATGTATTTTCTCGTCACCACTTCTTACTATTCACGAGAGGTAACTGCAAGAAGAAAATCCTGCGTTAGGTGTAGTTGTTGAATCACTTACCACTTTTACAAAGAATATGTTATAAAATAACCTCCAAGAACGGCCTCTTTATTGGACAATATGTTGTACTCATTATTCAAAAATATCAGTACAACAACTGGCTGTGGCAGCAATAGAGTGAGGGAAGGCCTTTTTTGACAGTTAGTAATAGTAATGAAAATTTGCTTACAATAAAAACCTATAACATCGCTGAAAAAATACAATGAGTTCCAAATTCAACTACATCTTTCCAAAAGAGTTAACAAAATTGAGATGATCAGAATTTTTTCCTAGACCAAAAAAGTCCAAATCTCCAAAAATCACCAATATAGGACATGTAATTTCTTTATGCAGAAAATATAACATGAATTGCAAAATTTATCCATGTACTGAAGAAAAACAGATTCCATATGATAACCACCATTGTTTGTTACTATCTGAATACTTAACATAGCATGTTCAATGGTTGATTGCAGTATTTGAGCCAGAATGACATGCACATGGCTTGATGTGCTGTCGAAAATTCATCATGTCAGCTGTATCTTTCACATCTAAAAGCACTCACGCTTATTAATATGCAAACATACATAATTTTTATATATTTGATTGTTTACTTCTTTAGAGATAACTTAATTACTTTTCATTGTTGAAGAAAAAAAAAAGCAATATAGAAATCGTTTGGAAAAAATCCGTATGTAATGTAATATATATATATATATATATATATATATACAGGGTATTCATAATTAAACGACCCTACTTTAAAGTTGTCTACAGACGAAATTATTGATCAGAAAGTTGTGAAATTTTGTGAAGGACACAATGAAGGAATGGGAATTTGATTAAGCGAAAAATAAATTAGTTCAAAATTTTACCACCAGATGGCGTTTTAATGACTTTAGCATACATTTACGATAGTTTACATATTTTATTGCAACAAAATATGTTCCACATGACGGCCATCATTTTCAGCTACCATCTGGAATCGTAATATAGCATGTTCCACAGTTGACCGCAGTGTGGTTTTGGAAATGCTAAAAACATGTCGCGAAAAAGTTTTGTTCAACATGTTTTGTTGTAATAAAATTTGTAACCTATCGTAAATGTATGCTAATTGTGTAATTCATTAAAAAACGCCCTCTGGTGGCGAAAACTTGAACTTTTTTTTTGCTTAAACAAATTCCCATTCCTTCATTATGTCCTTCACAAAATTTCACAACTTTCTGACCAATTGTTTCGTCTATAGACAACTTTAAAGTAGGGTCCTTTAATTATGGACACCCTGTATATAATCGAGCACAGTTCCAAATTGCATTCTTTAATAAATACATGGTTCAGCAAAAAAGTTCAAATTTTCATATTGTTTTTTTATATGTTGTGAAGATCAAAATTCTCAGCATAAATATAAAAAAAATCCTAGACACGTAATCTCTCTACTCCTTATCTCTGAACCTTTGCCCTATTTATTTTCTAATCTTTCCAAAAAATGCAGTTCATGTGATGAAAATGAATGAAGATTTAATCTGAATGAATGTTTCGCAGCTATTCCTACGTAAAATGTAGTAACCTTATCACTAACAGGTAGCAATTATCTTTTTTCCCGGTCCGTAAATTTCAGAAGGCATTTATTTTTACACAATAAGGCGTGAAATAGAAGACAATCGCCTGGAAGTCATTTTTCTTCAACTCCTCTTTAGTTTTATCAACAATTTTTTATCGGTTTAAAAATAAATACGGGAGTCAAAGCGATAGTAAACATATACTGGGTCAATATAAAATATATTCAAAAAATGGAAAAGTAAATTTTGTGCATCGAAATAAACAAAGCACACATGGTCCAGAATCTCAAATGAGGTGCGTTCGTACTATAACTAGATTCAGTGAAATGAATTATGTCGTCTGTTAATTATGGTAGGATGTAAAATAAGTGCATTGTAAGTTAGCAACATATCATCTTTTTTTACATTTATTGAAAACTCAAATGGGAAACTAAAGCTTAGCTTTGAAAATTTCAGAACTTGAAATCCATATTTAGACTCTTTTTTCCATTTAATATCTATTTCTTCGGAAACATCTATCCAAAAAACTGTCGGTAGATAATAGGATTGCTATAATTAAACCAGTTTAGTACACAAATTCGGTTTTTAAATTCAGTAATAAGGAAATAATAGGACTCCATCTTCAATAGAACGTAATCACCATGACAACCTAGAATCATTACCTATCATGGGATACCATTGAATTAATTACGTATGATAAGATTTAATGGAATGAAGAACATTTTTATTAATATCTTTTTACGTTTTGATTCGATTTTCATAACATTTGAAATGACTGGACAAACGTCTGCAACGATTCTAGATATTAAATTTTAAACCATTCGGTTGGGTAGTTTTTGCGTTGTTATCTGCGGACAGACGGACGGACCACACGACGGCTATAGATGCTACGTATTTATATAATTACGAAAGCACCTAGAAATCAGATATCAGCAGAAAATCATCAGCCAAAAATCACACTTATGATATTTTGGCCCACATGCTAACATACTGCCACAATTTACTTTTGTCAAAATAAAGAGTGTATCATATCAAGATTCACTCATACTCCTTCTCAGAGGCACAACACTAACCTTAAGTGTATTGTTGAGTGTAATCTCAAATTTGCCTCTTTAATGTTAAACCTATGGGCGTGGAAGATATTCGTATTTTTTAAATATCTCCTTAGGAAATTGATATTTGTTCTATATTTTCTTATTAACGGATGTCTCTTTCTGTTTTAGTTGACAACATATTTCAAAAATATATGCTTAATTTAATATTTTTTTGTGTTAAAATCTTAAAGAAGCTTACAAGCAGTGAGTAAGATTTTAACACTTCAAATAAAAATAAATATATATTTTAGAAATATTATTTTGACAGCTAAAAAAAGAGACATTCTTCAAAAGAAGTACGCAGAAAAGAGAAGTTAAAAATATTAATTTTCTAAGGAGATATTTCAAAAATACGAATGGATTCCACGCCCATAGGCCTAACATGAGAGAGGGGAAGTTGTGATTTTAATAGACAACAATTTTAATGGACTAATGCTGTATATAATCAGACTGTGCATTGCTTAAAATATTTGTATATGTTGTAACTTAAAAAAAGCAATACTGGTTGATCATAGATACCAAATCTTAAGAGGTTGGAGTTATTAACATGCAAAAATACAATATATAACGATGCTGCATCTTTTAACTTACCGAAATTGTGGTTCGAGTTAGTCCATGGTTACAAATATGAAAATAAACAACCAAGTAAGAATAAAAGATAAATTGTTTAATTTTTAAAAAGTACATGAACATTAAATGATAGCATTTCAAATAATAACTACAAAGACCGTGCCATTATAGAATATTCTCATTTGTTTTTGAAAATGGCTCGAAGTGAGCCGAAACATGTCAACAATCCAATAAAAGTTATTTTACTGTGTATTATGTTGTTAATTTACACCTTTTAGCATTTAAAAGAAATATATTAAAGAAGCTATATCCACGACTTTTTCAGTAGACGTTCTTGAATTGTGAGAAATGCGATGACATTACGAAAAGTACTGTAAATGGCCACCTCGTGTCAAAATTACAATGTACTCATCGACAAGACGCTCCACATTTTGGAAAGTATTATGTATGGTGTCATTGACCTTTTTACTGTGTACTTCATCACATTCCATGCAATGATACTATAAAAAAAATATCGTTATAAAGTTTGAAATATTGTTAAAATACTGTACGAAAACTCCTAGTTCTGCTCATAATGAAACAGACTCTATTTTTAACTAGATAATTGAATTGCGGCCGTACGTGTTAGTATGTGATTTTTGTTTATTTCCGTTCCTAGATTTGTCATTTTCTTTTTTGTCAGAAATTTTAGACTCGCCTGTATGGTTAGTTTAGGTTTTTTGCAAATGTACCGAGGTTTACAGGTAAATATTTTAAATATTAGAAATACTTGAAAAATACTTGATTAAATACTTGAAAAATATTGCTGAGATATATCTTTTAATATAAGTCAAGAAAAAACTAGTCGTTGGGGGCCACCGTAATACTTAACCATCATGGATATTCATAATATAAAATATGAAAATAAAACATGTGTAAACTACTTATAAAATGCATTGCATTTCGAATAAAATCGTGGCTTCATGACGTCATTAACATTAAATGTTCCATTACTGAATTGCGTATAAGAAGCATCCTTATAACTCCAAAATTGGTAATCCTGTTAACAAAGAGTTTACGCCGTCGTATTATACGTCTCATTTTAAATTGAAATATATCTTTGAATTAAAATTGGAATGAAATACACGGTCCTGAAAAATCGATGAGTGTTGAAAATAGGATTACAAATATCTTGGCAACTCATTATCCGATCGACTTCATTCTTTATGCAAAATTTATGTATTTTTATTGTATTTTACATTTACTCTTTAAAATAAAGAATTTCGAAATTTTTTATGTGCATTTTATCAGAACGAATATTTCGAGAGTCCGAAAAAAATAATTCCCGATAATCGAGGTTACTGAAATTCAATAAGCTTTTTCCCATTATTACATACTAAGTACATACCAAATTTCAAGTCTCTATCTCAATTTGTTCGGGAGAAGGAGCGTTTACAGACACACAGACACACGGACGGCAATTTTTTCTTTCTAAAAATATGTTTTTCGGAATCTCCAGTGTCTGAAACATGTAAATCCGTCATTTTTTTTTCGATTTTCAAAACGATTACAAGACTTACCCTATACTATGTATGATGGGTAAGTAATAAATAGTATTCTAAAATTAAATTTTAAATAATCTTTTAAATTTTCCAGACATTTTGTTTCTCTACCGGAAAAAAAAATTATTTACTTAAATTCCGAAGATCAGTGACAACAATGCATATTAAATCTATTCTCTTCAACAACAACAAGAAAACAAATTCTTCTGCATCAATTTAAAGTGGAATACTTTAATAAATTCAATCTTAGTAATGTGATGTAAATTACTTTCATTTTCTAAATATGTTTCAGTTTCATTTATTTATTTATTTATTTTAAAATGTCATAATCGCTAACGGAATTCAAATTAAATAAATAGATTTTTTATTCGACAAAAGGATTCCAAATGCGTTTGAAAGACGTGCTTTTTTTCGATTAGCTTTCGAAAATATATTTCATTTGAAATTGAAGTATGGTGATTGTTGACAAGTTTCTTTTTATTTACTTGAGAAATGTTAGTAGGTGAATTTCATTAAAAGTAAAATTTAAAAAAATCCTCAAAACATTTTTGTTTAGCTTATCATTTCAATTTATCCTTAAAAAAACGGTACATTGTCTACATTTAAAAATTATTTTAAATATGGGAAAACTATAAACAATTTCCGGAAATTGGGTGGAATTCAGCCAGAATGGCTATTTTCTATTTTGTATTGAAGAATTTGGTGATTTTAAAGTATGTGTTCCCTTTTATTTTTGACCAACTGTAGAAAGGGTAGTACAGGATATACAATAGAGGTTAAGAAAAAAGCTAGGAAATGGTTCCTATTCAAAAGATAAAAAAAAAAAAAAAAAAAAAAAAAAAAAAAAAGGTTTAAAAATTGTGTTTATGTTGCTTCTATAGTGAAGAAGTTTAACTTTCAGCTCATTTCATCTATGTTATTTTTTTAAGCCGAAAGCCTCTATTACCACCATAAAATGAGAAAAGAGTGAGACATTTCATTTCCTAGATGATTTTGTGGCTCATTAATTTCATATAAAGTTAGTTACATCGAAAGAAAGAGAAGTATGTAATTATCGTTTCAAGCAAAATTGGTAGAAGCGATAAAACACAGGAATTGTCCGTCTAATCCGATGAGAAAGCACTTTTCTGAATTGTTTTCGTTTTTTATTCTATTTTGGAAACGAAAAAATTTTTTTAAAAGCAACGGCACACTTTATTTATTGAAAATATTTGCTTTTTTGGCAGTAGAGTTAAATAATCAAATAATATTTTGGTACTGCTTTTAAGAAAATCTTCGCACAGTGAAATATTTGGCCCAAAATCTTGTGAAATTTTCTTTTTTAATCAATATCTCTTTGGTATAAATTCGTACATACAGTAAATATTTTATTTTGGATGTTTTAATAAAAGAAAATGTAAGAAAATATATGGTACAGAAGATCTTCGATCTCAATAATCAAATTATTAAATTTTCTACATCCATCTTGCTTGACCAATTTTTTATCTTAATTGGAAAATATTTTTGTCATTTTTATCTGCTCATTCAGAATGTCTGACATTAGGAAAAGACACGCCCGCGTGACGGCAACAACAAAAACCACAATGTACCGTATAAATTGGCAATGTCTAAGAAATGCTTATCTCATACGTATCCTGTACAAATGTATAATTTATATCGTACAGCTTACTAATTGCTATGAAATATTATTAAAAGTATATTTCGCTTATAATGCATAATTCCGTAATATCACTATTATTAAAAGTTGTAAAACCAAGGATACATCTGTCGGTTAAGAAAAACTTATATGTTTTTAACTACATATGCTTTAAAGGTAGATAAGCGGGGACAATTTGGTGCCTCAATTTCAATTATTATTATCATGATCTTATTGTATAGTATGAATCTCTCAAATTTTTTAAAAGTACTTGCACAGGTGTACTGTGCATGAAGTATATCCTTGTTATGTAAGTAGCACATTTTCAAGAAGAAAGAAAAAAATTCTGGAATCTGTCAAAAACTCTGAAAATGAACGTCTTCCAAAGTTTCAATATCTTTCTACTTACATGAAGCCATGGGAAAAGCGAGATGATATACGTTTGAATACAAATTTGGAGTGGTGTGTTGAAAGTACACTTTAACAGGTATTGTCTTTCGTCCATCTGCAGCTCTGAAAATGACCGAGAAAGAAATCAATACTTGTGTAAGCACCAAATTGCCCCGTATAAAATAAAAAGCGGGGTAATTTGGTCCCGGTGTATTTTACTTATAAATTGATTTATTTTTACTGTAGTTTTATTATTTTTGCTGATTGTCATTAACATTTTGTTTATTAGTCATTTATGAGAAGTATACAGCTGACATCTTTATTCCAGATTGATTCAGATAAGAGTTAGGCTACTGAAATGTGTAGGACATGAGACTTAACTTGTATGTAAATCTATTTACGCTATGGCATAGCCTTTTATTAAGAAATTGTTGAAAAAATGTTATATTTTTAGGTGCGTTCGTAATTATATAAATACGTAGCACCTATAGTCATAGTTTGGTCCGTCCGTCTGTCCGTCCGTCTGTCTGTCTGTCTGTCTGTCCGTCTGTCTGTCTGTCCGTCTGTCTGTCTGTCCGCATATAACAACGCAAAAACTACCCAACCAAATGGTTTGCAATTTAAAATATATTATCTTTGCAGAATTTTGTCGAGACATTTCAAATTTTATTAAAATCGAATCAAAACTTTAGGAGATATTAATAAAAATATTTATTAAGAAATTTGAATGTTTTTTTTTAAATCGATGCTTTTTTGTTATAGGAGCTTCCGAAGTTTGATCGTCAAGCGACCGAGATACTTATTTTATGACAGAAATTAATCTGCAGACGATATAATTCATTTCACAGAATAAAAAATCATCAAGATCTGAATATTTATATAACTAGCTGATACATATATATTTGAATATTTATATAACTAGTTAAGATATTTGTATGAACAGTGTCATAAAATATATACTTAACTAGCTGTTTAACCCGTTCTACTCACGGGATATCATGAATTTAATTCTAAAATGTGCGTACGAACGCACCTCGTTTGTAACGTTTGACGTACAATTTCCAACTTGTTTTTGTATGAGGTGGTTAGAATGACAGTGCAGTGTGTCAGAAGTTTTAAAAATCTACCTAACCATATTTTCAGTGAACGTATATTAATTTCTGTTCAGTGCGACAGTCAAATAACTCATTGTTCACTTAGGAAGTCGCTGGAGGGCAAAACAAGTTGCACCACTTAATGCAACGGCTATACAAGAAGTTTCACAAAATCGTTTATTTATAAAATTACGAAATTTTGACTTAATCCATTGTCATTCTAATCCCTTCATATAGGCATATTTTTTAGAAGACTGTGTAATGTCTAAAATACCATTATTTTCATTCTAAAATGTTTCACTCTAACCTATAGCATTGCGTTGGGTTAATTTTCTTACCTTTGTATACTACAACAATGTTGATAGCTATATCTTAAGAAATTGTAAAAAAAAAAAATATATATTGCTATTCAGACGGTATCTGCTCTAAAATATCCTAATATCAATTCTAAAATGTTTTATCTGTATTACTGATATGTATTAAAAATTCTAATTATCATTTATGCTTTCACTGATGCATAAAAAACGTGTGTATTAAAACTTTTATTTCAACTAACCATGTTGTATAAATTTTTATGGTTAATTTATTTTGAAAGGGCATCTTTTAAAGAGCATAAAACATTATGTATTCCAACAGAGCATTTAAAATTCTTCATGTTATTGCTATTTCCAACTGTCTCTTTAAAAAACATAACACATCGGCTGATAAGTTCCCGGTCTGGCACACAGATGGCGTTGCAATTGCCGAACCGATGCTTTTTTTTAGTAAATACTAACCTTTAAAAGGTAGCAGAAAAAATGTCATGACGATTCGCCGTGCGGATAAAACGTTAGAGTGGTTTTATTTGAACAACTTTGTTGATAAACAAAAAAATGAATAAACAAGAATTTCAAGAATTGTTATTTGATGGGGAAAAAACACCGTTCAAACAAAAGCTTGGCTTGATAATCGTTATCCGGACACTGCACCAGGTAAATCAACCATTATTGACTGGTTTGCCGAATTTAAACGTGGTCGTATGGACGCCAGTGATGCACCACCCAAAAAAGGTGGTTACTCCGGAAAACATAAAAAAAGTCCACAAAATCGTTTTGGGGAACCGTAAAGTGAAGATGTAGGAGATAGCTCAGACTCTGAAGATATCCAAGGAGCGTGTAGGTTTCATTTTGAATGAACATTTGTCTATGAAAAAGCTGTTGTCAAAGTGGCTGCCACGCGTGTTGACTTTTGACCAAAAACAACAACGAGTCGATGATTCTGAGCACTGTTTGGAGCTTTTTCGTTATAAAATTGTTAATTATTATTAAATTGTTATTATTATTCATTTATTAAATTTTTATTATTAAAATTTTTTTATTACATTTTTATTATTAAATTTTTATTATTAAAATTTTTTTATTGCATTTTTATTATTACATTTTTATTATTAAATCATTATTAACTTATTATTTTTATTATTAAATTATTATTATATATTATTAAAGTTATGTTATTTATTAAAGTTATAAAGTTATAAAGTTTTGTTAAAAAGTTGAGTTTTCTTTATTAGACGGGGAACTTATCAGCCCATGTGTTACGTTGTCAAAGTAAAATTCACAGTTCTCTCAAATATTATCTGATTAAAAAATATATCAGTGTTCATTGTAAAAAGTACAAAGTGACATGCACCTTATTACCTCAAAATCTGTTTTTTTTCTTTTTTTTATAGCTCTAACTTACTAAGTACTAACTAAAATTCTTTTATGAATCTTTCTTTTATGAATTTGTTCCTGAAAAAGTTATGTTTTGCCTTGTTTCAATCTTTTAAAAACTATAGTTTTTTTTGTTTTTTTAAGTTTAAATTAAAACAAATTAATCACCAAATTACCCCGCATTACCCTATACTTTTTCTACTTTGCTAACTTCGAAACATTACGGACTTTAACATTTTAGATCATATCATAGTTTTAAATTGTACTTTTATTTCCAGATTTTCTATAAAATAGTCTATAAGGTTTTGATCACATTCTTTTATTTTCCTTTAGCAAACATATGCTTTTGAAAATGAAAGAAAAACCTGTCATTTTCGTTTTTTAAATTTCGTATTTTAATATGGAATTATATATATAATTATATAATTTTACATAAAATTATGTATGAAGCACATTGTAAATAAATGCCATATCTTAAAGCTGTACTTCAATTCTTTATTTTTTGTAACTTGAAATATGTTCACGTGCCAAAAGGTCTGAAAAATAAGGTATCGTGATCAGTTTCGCAGTAAAATTTGAAATTTCGGCTTGACCTAGACACGGCCTGTTAATAGTTTCACAGTTCACGGCCCGGTTCGTTCCACGTAAAACAATGGAGTCAGACCCGACATGAGACAATTAAGATTCTTTTAAAGAATACAGCATACACGTTTATGCGAAAATGTTACAGTATATTTCAGAGTTATATCCAAAGGCCCTAAAATACAGAATAGCAAAATTAATGATCACTTGCAGCGTTTTAGACTGTTACATTCACGTAAAGGCCCATGACGATAAAATAAACATAGTTTAGAATAAAAGAAAAAAATGGTTAAAAATATTATACCTTTTAAAACTGTATCAAAAAACAGCATGATTTTGATTTTTTTTCTATATTGCCAAATATTCCATTAACAAAAACCACTATTATTAAAAGAATATTACCTCCTGGTTACATCTCGGGAACACTTCAGTCCCAGTATGTAGGCCCTGCCTGAGTCAGGTGAAAAAAAATAGCGCGGGTTCAGACACGATGTTACTAATCGACTACGCTGAGAAAAATGACTCTTTAAAATCTGAGCAAATCGATGTTTTAATTTTGTTATGAAACTTTTTGTTTAAAAAAACGACCCAATGGTTTCCATTCTGAAATACCAGAAATACTCAGAATATTGAAACATACACATACTCAAAACTGAGCACATAGAGAACACATGGGCATACTCAAAAATGATTAGGATCAGTTCAAACTCATTTTTGAAACATGGACATACTAAAAAATCAACACATAGATGTCAGTTCCTACTCATTTTTGAAACATGGATATACTAAAATAGGAGCACATGACGTTTTATTCTTGAGTGTGTGCATGTTTTCAGAAATGAGTACACACATGTTTCAAATTTGAGTCATTTTGATTCCGAGCCATTTTGTTTATGCGGCATACTCAGATTTGTGTATTTTTTGCCCTGTTTTGAAAATGTCGTTTTTAGAGTGCAAGATCTCGACATTGGATATGTTAAATTTCGGTACTGATGTTGTCGAACTGGCATCTGCTCGTGCCACACATTTATACTATTTTTCGGTCCAACATTGAAAATTGTTCATATTTTGTTGGCTTTGTAGGACTGCTTTAAATTTGTTATATCGAGGAGGTCGGCTCGTTTAATTTTTTTTTATCGAACCCGCCGAATTTTATCCCATACTGGTCCCCTCTTTTTTAAATGGCCCAGTCTGGCCCGTTTTCTTTTATCTGCAAAATCAATTTATTATTTTTTATTATTATTGGCCCGGCTTGTTAACAAATTGTCTTTATTCTGTCGCCCTGCCTTGTTTGAAAATTTGTCTTCATTTTGCCCGGCTGGGTACGTGCTTCATTCCAAATACGGGCTTCGTGCCAGGCACGGGCCCGTACAGATACGTAGTATATTTTTATAATGAGCCGTTTAACAGATAATCGAGGAGAGTTCTATTTTGAATTACTTGGTATAAATACGCGATCTTTAAACTGAATTAAAAGCGACAAAGATGAAAAATAAAACATATAATAAAGATTAATGCATTTAAAATACAAGCACATTGAAATAAATATAGAATACAGAAATATTTATTAAACACGTTATTTAAATTTCATTAAATATATATATCTATAGGAAAAAGAAAGAAAAAAAAGAGTTTTAAAATGTATGATTTCATGAGTTTTTTTTTTTTTTCATGAGTTTTGAAATATAATACCCAACACAAATTGAGCTTATTTCTTTTACACAATTTTAAAAAAATTCTCCCTACCTCTTTGTTGTATTTTTTTTACAATGATGTATTTCTTTCTGAAGGCAAGGAGATTCTTTTAAACATCTCTGTTCTTCATTGCGCGTAACATTCTCTCCGCTATAATTAGCGATAGAACGACCAAGTGTAAATGAAAGAACATAACTGGGGAAGAGACTCGTTCTTTATTTGTAAAAATAAAATATTGGCTTAATGAAAGTAAACAACAGAAAAGTAATTATTTGCTCTAAAAATCAAGTAAACAAAATATGTTTAATGTTTTGCAAATTTAAAAGGCAATGGCATTTTTTGAAAGTTTCGATTGTGAGTAATTGTGCATATAGTGTAATAAAGTATTCCTATTTGTAAAAAACGATTTGCAAACATAAAATGTATTAAATAATGGATGTGTTTATCATTAAAAAATCTAAAAATCTGCAAAACTCATTATTCGACAGAAACCGACTTCTTTGTTCTTGAACCAAAACGTTCTGATAACATAATGAAATTTAAAAATAATTCAGGATTTTGAAAGAAAGTCTTAAACAAAATTTGAAATTCTAGATTTTTAAATTTGAGACAATTTAATTTTTTTTCTTTTATGCCTTTTAAACAGTTTATTTAAATCACGTATATACGAGGAAGAGTCATTAAGTAAGTTACAAACTAATATGATATATTTTTAAGTAGTAAGAAGTAATATCTAAGAATGTTATCGGTGGAAGCGTCATCCAGCTTTATGATATTCATTTAATATGGACTAGGTAGTATTGGCACGCGTGCATAAATCAGTTTCAAAATGAAGATTGGCGTGATGATTCGTTCAGGCCTATTGACAGTTCTAACACAGGGAACAATTCAAAAGTTTGAATGACAACATCTTCAACATACACCTTACAGACTCGATAGCCCCAAACAATTTTCATCTGTTTAGGCCACTGAAAAATTCTAGGTCAAGAAAGAGGTGTCACGTCAATTCGTCGCGCACAAATCATCGCAGCGTCAATTCGTCTCAGCGACAACTCATCGCAGCGTCAATTCGTCGAAGTGTCAATTCGTTGCGACGTCAATTCGTCACAACGAAAATATTTTTGAAAGCTATAATGATAAAAAAAGATAATGTAGTAAAATTATTTAATGATAATTTGTTTTTTATATATAGAGAATTATAACTAACAATTTACTGGCAATTTTTAGAGGAATATTTTTTATATGTTATTTTTGTGAATTTCCCTACTCTGCGACGAATTGACGTTGCAACGAATTGACACCACGACGAATTGACGTTGCGATGAGTTGTCGACGCGACGAATTGACGATGCGGTGAATTGTGCGCGATGATTTGTTCTGCGATGAATTGTGCGCGACGAATTGACGCAGAACCGAGGTAAGATTATGTTTGCAGATGATGAAGAGGTTCAACATGAAGTCATAATGGGACTGAGGCAGCAACCCAAAGAATTTTATGCTGCTGGTATTGGAGCAGTGATAAAATTATGTAATAGGTGCATAAAAATTGGTGGAGAATATGTTGAGAAACAAAATTAGTTTTGAAGTTATTAATTTAAGTTATTATTTAATTATCTTTTATAACTTATTTAATGATTTTTCCCTAGTATATATATGTTTATAACTTATTTAATGATTTTCCCTAGTATATATATGTAATAATAAAAAAAAAAAATTCGCCATTTTTCCTTAAATCATTTATTCCAAATTCTTACAATTCTATTTTACTTTTTCCCTGTCTTTTAAAATATCTCTTCAATCTAAATTATATTTTAATTCCATATCTTTAATCAACATATTCTTTTAATCTTATTCTAAAAACCTTATTCTATTAAATGCAACACTTCTTCTAAAAAGCACCTGTTTAATTTCTTCTTATTTTGAGACATTGAATTTTTATTCTTTTGGAAAATTTTGTAATACCATTTTATATTTTTTCATTTAATTTTATCGTTCGATATCCCGTGATTCTTCACGTCTTCCCGCTCAAGGCTTTTCACCTTTTTAATATGCCGCGTCTAAAGAAACAGTTTTGACAATACGTCAGTGACCTCACCCTCTTGGCCTAATTTTTCAACCATTAGCGAGCAAGTCCCGCCTTTTCTGCCCCCTTTTTTCCCACCTTACACAGCTGTCGTTGGTCTGGCAATACGGTTCTGTAACCTTTAGCAAAGTCTTGTAATACTTATATCGTTGCACTGGCTTTGGAGACAGACTTTTATGTAATTTATTATTGTCAACTAGATACGGTCGCTGGGATGGTCCACGTTTAGTCATCGGTAGTTTTTCTTCAATCATATGTAATAGATCTAAACGTGTTTCAAGTTTTAGGGAAGTGAATCTACATGGAGTTCAGCTTTAATACATGTTGTCGAAATAAACTATTAGTCTTCAATCCTGTCTTTCTCACTGGTTTCTTTCTGGAACTGATTGCCTCTACTCAGCTCGATTACGACTGCATATACACTAAATATTTCAACTGTGGCTTGTACTCAAGTGATTTGTCTGCACAATTTAATTAAATCTTTGTGATACCGTCTGCGATTCTCATGGAATGGTTTTCATTGACTTCGACTGTGTCAACATCTGTCTTCTCATCCGGTACATCCGGTTCGAGGACTGAGAACCGGTCCGGTGTGACTGGTATAACGTTCGTTTCATATATATATATATATATCAATCTGTGTCATTAAATACAAGAACGTTATTGATTTACATTTCAATCTGTTCACTCTACTGTCTAATCCACGTTTTACACACATAACTTGTTAAATTATTTTATTTGTAACAGTAATACTTCATATTTACAGAGCTATTGCAATTCTGCGATAGTGGAAATGTTTTAGGCTTACCGTTCACGGTAATTAATTTTCTACAAGTAAGCAGGTAGTGAGATATACAGATGCTTTCTTTCATTGTTTTAGAGCAATATATATATATTAACAAAATACATTATCTTGCATTTTATTATCTAAGTACCAATTTTTATTTCTGTAGCTTAGAATTTTCTCAACGTAAGCCTCTCTTGAAATAGCTTTAGTATTCTGGATGAGAAGTGCCTGAGAAAAGAAAAACCGGAATGTATTGAAATCTGAGATAAATTTCACCACCAAAAATAAAATATTGCAGATTTGTGGAATGCTCAAGCACCCTCTGGATATTGGAGATCGCTGCTATTCCTGTTTTGTGGAGATAGTATGTCTGTACTCTTATAAGAATCGCTGAATATAAATGCCTCCATTTTTATCGCTAAGAAGCAGAAAAATAAACGAAGATTTTATTCTGTCATCTAATTGTTGCATTTTCCAAAACGTTTCACTTGGTGATTTTTCTTGCATTTCAATTATTTCACTCAGTAACTTTCGGCTTTTGAGAAAAAAAAAAATAATTGAAAAAACATAGAATTTGAAGCAGTACCTCAATGTACATTAGAATCTTTATCTTTCCCCAAAATGTGTGATATGCAGTTCTTTATTCGCACGTATACTGCCGAGCAGATATTGGAAGTTAAAACCCTCTAAACACACTCTAAATTAGATCTGGATATTCCCAAAATACCAAGCTTTATGTGTGCAAAGGAGCAAATACTAAATAAAACAGATTAAAGATACAGATAAAAGAAATAATTTATTTGTTTACCATAAAATGCAGTTCAAACGAATCTTCTTGACTGTTGTAATATTTTTACGTGATTATGGAATGAGATTGCAAATGTACTGTAAAACATCTGCGTAATGTTCCTGACTTTTACTGTGGAACATTCCTGGGTTTTCCAGGATTATTTCCGCTTATACGAAAATACTGAGAAATCTGGTGTAACATCTTCCACAATGTTCTGTAACTTTTCAGAATACTTGAGAAAGTGGAATTTACTGATCAACTGTGTAAAGTTTCATATGTTTTGTGTGTAACTGACTTGGGTGAGTTACCTGGCATTTCTTTGGTGAAATTTCTGGGAAAACATGTTGCAGAACAGCTGCCACAGGTTTTCTCAGGAACTTTACACCAAATTTTTTACAGTGTGAAAAGACAAATGTTTGGGCTTTATATCTTAAAAAATGAAAATATTAGATATCTTGATCTAAAATATTTATATTCAAATGAGAGGATTTTAGCTACCAGATATGTTGAGTATAAAGTAATTATTTGACGTGTATCAATTTTGTTCAAAGGAAAATTTTTCATTTGCAGGGGAGCCTTTAATATCTGGGATGGCGCCTTGGGCGATATTTTTATCAGCGCACCGACGAGTGCTAAATGTTAAAGAAACTATTAAATGTTAATCATACAGTTTCTGTAATATCTGGACCTTAGTTTATAGCGTCCTGGGCAGTCACCTGACCCCACCCCCGCCTCCTCTAAAGCCGGCTCTGATCATTAGACGAATGTGATTATCCACATGTTTTCCAAGATAATATCTTCTTTGCTTAAATAAATAATACATGTAAATAAACCTTTATGAATAACATATGGTGTTAATATCACGGCATAATACTTCCCTACAGATTAAAAGGAAATACTATTCGATTAGCAAGTTTCTCAGCAATATATTTGATACTGCAGGTTTTGTTTCAAACAAATTCAGGCCAGTCAAATATATATTAACCATTTGATTAAGATTTCAGGAAAATTAAAAATGTGAAAGATTATTTTTTATGGATGTAAAACGATTTAAGGCCTACCACTGTAGTGATGAATATTTTCTCTTGAAGTTTGGAATATACAGTGAGCAAAAAAAGTATTTGCACACCAGATGAATTTGTTGTGTCACACATAAATAAACACAAAATGAACTACTAATGAAAAATATAACAAAATATCTAGAAAACAAATAAATAAATTAAAAATTTGACTTGATATTTATATTCAAAAATATTAAAATATTAAAATATAAAGAAGTAACATTTGTGATGACAAAAAAGTATTTGCACACTAGCATTGAGAATAAAAATATAGTAAATATTTAAATGTAAAAAAACAATACTAGATTTTAATATGTATGCCCTTCGCTTCAATTACAGAGTGTAATCGTCTGGCATTGATTCGATCAATTTGTGACACGTTTCGCTTCTGATTTTTAGCCATTCTTCCTTAAGAGCTTGATTAAGATCAGCTTTGTTATACATAGTCTTTATACGTAATTCCATATCCGAAAATTAGCCACAAATTTCCAACAGGATTCAGGTGTAGAGATTGTGGTGGAGTTTGCAATCGATTTTTTAGAATATACTGCAACAATAAACTCGCAATGTTCGCCGTGTTTTTAGAATCATTATCTTGTTGAAAATAATATGAATCAGAAATTCATAATTTCAGAATACTATTAAATAAATTACCTCGCAATATACTAATATATTGTTTAGCATTCGTATTACCTTCAATAAAGACCATTTCACCCTCAAAAGACATCCGTCCCCAAATTATTATATGAACCCTGCCATGTTTTTCAGTTGGTTTCAAGATTTATATTTGAAGGGATGTATTTGACTTTCGCCACACAGTTTTCTTTCCATCTGAGCCAAAAATATAAAACTTACTTTCATCAGACTTTTTTTTTTCAAAACTACGGTGGTTTGACGGCATAAGTTTTGGCAAAAGCAAGTCTTTTCAGCCTATTTGTGTCACTGATAAATAGTTTTTTTCGAGGGTTTCTTTCTCAAATATTTGGATCATGAAGGATATTTCTAATAGTTTATGGTGTATTTATTGTTCCTGAAGTTGAAACGACATCAACAGCAAATTCTGGAGCACTTAGAATGGGTTTTTTGTAGATTCCTTTATAATGGTTCCACTTTGCCTTGCATTTAGCTTTATTGTACGTCCACTTCGCAACTTACTTGTTGTCGTACTAGTCTATTTTTTTCTTCTTTATTACATAACGAATACTAGAAAAGTTTAAATTTAACTGTTTACCTATTTCTCGGTAACTTAATCCAGAATCGCGAAGAGTTTTAAACCTCTCACGAATAGCTACAGAAAGCTCACACGTGTTTGGCACCATTGGCAACAGAAATTGTCAGAATCCCCGTTAGAGTATTATATTATGTGACTTCAAAGTGCGGGACTAGTATAGTGTGGGACTGATGTCCTAAAAAATTGTATAATGTTCACGTTTAATTGCTTTTTAAACTTTGAACGTTTCGTGTGCAAATACTTTTTTGGCATGGAAAAATACTGTTTTATTTCTTAAAATGAGTATTATTATTTTTTAAGGTAAAATGTTGGTTATTTGTATTTGTTTATTATTTAAATAAAGTAATAGTTAAAATAATTTCGTTACATTTACTTTCTAGGATTACTTATGCAAAAAAAATGCGTGGGTGCAAATACTTTTTTTGCTCACTGTAGTTAGAAGTGTTCTGCTATGTACTACTTTCCACAAAGCAACAACTTAACCAGAATCGTATATATTATTTCTCCTACCAACATCCCTTTTTCTAAGAAAATACGAAACGCAGAACGACGAATTACATAGCATATGAAAGGATTCTGACGTAGCACACTTAACATTTGGTTAAAACATGTTTTTTTAATTAAAAATTGCAATTAATTAAAAAATAAATCGGCATTGTTTTCATAAAGGAAATGAAAGATTTTCATCAAATCAGTGTTGCCATAAAAATAAAATACTGCATTATCAGATGACGTCATCCTATAATGCAATTACAATACGATTGTTAATTTATTTCTTGCGCGTACTTTTTGCAAAAATATCAAGCTTTTAGTCGGGTTTTTATTTAATTTTTACGCATGCGTCACCTATTGTTTATTTGTTTACTTTGTTTAATCATGGCTGTGTATATGCGTACTGTATCGGAGCACCAGTAGATTATGTAATTTAAGGATTATCTTCCATTTAGATGTGCAGTTAATTAGGATTCACAAAAATTGTAAGTATTTATTTTTTAATATTTCATTAAGCTGTTAACATTTATGATGTCACTTAAATGGCTGCTGGACCACAGAGTTTGAACATCCCATATTTAAGTTTCCGTAGGCTTGCAAAAAAGTGGTGTACCAAATATTGATTTATGTATTTAAGACATTTCTGGAACAGTTTTCCAAAATCTGAGAAAATGCTTTCATATGAATTCCCTAAACGTCTGATTCAGTGTTTAATTTTTTTTTTTATAATTCTTTTTTTTTTCAGTATAGGGGTCTTGACAACCTAGACCTTGGCGAGAGAAGAAAATTTGGCAAAAAATTTTCTGGTGATCAATTTCCATTTTCTTATACACAAGAAATCATCATATACATTATTTCTGTTGACAACATCCTTTTTTCTATGCACATACAAAATATACAACGATGAATGAGATATCATTCGAAAAGTGTTAGAACAAGTTTCTGAGCTAGTACACCCACATTTCGTTAAAACGCGTTGTTTGATTAAAAAAAATCAGTTAATTAAAAATAAGTGCTAAAAGGTACCAGGAAATAATCTGAAAGATTGCAGTGTGAAAGCTTCGCATGGGTCCATCTGGTCATATTTAACACAGCATAATTTTTTCAAAAGTCCAGGTTAACTATTCATATTTTCTCAGGATAATAAACGAGGAAGATAAAAGGTAAGGGTAGTTATAATTACATTTACTCTACTCAGACCTATCTGGAGTCCATTCTGGTTGAATGATTTCGTTGAAACTTGGTATATACGTTATATTTACCATGGGGAAGAGAAATATCCAATATAAAATATACAGTTAAAATTTTGACCACTAAGTGAAAAAACGGCGCATCATGAACCGGAAACACAAATGGAAACATAAAATTTTATTTAGTCACAGCATTTGTTCAATGTGCATTCTATTTGTGTCAATGACATGTTCAAAGCGTGTTAAAACATATTCAACCGAAAGCAAGCATAGCATGCCATGTCCGCTTTAATTCCTGAAGAATCACTTCGTGTTTCTGTTGAACATGTCATTGACACAAATGGAATGCACATTGAACAAATGCCGTTGATAATAAAGTTTTATGTTTCCAATTTGTGTTTCCGGTTCTTTATGCACCATCTTTTCACCTGGTGGTCGAAATTTGAACTATATTCTTTAAATTTGATATTTCCCTTTCCCATGGTCCATATAACGTATATACCAAGTTTCAACGAAATCCACGATCCAAAACAGGCTCCAGATTGGTCTGAGTAGTGTAACGTCAATTATAACCACTCTGTATTTTTATGAATATAGAAGAAATGACGACTCGCTGTCATAATATATAAAGGATAAGGCTTTGGCTTACAATGTGGAATATATGGATAATCTTATTTTAACTATCATAGAATATGTATGCCATACATACACTGAAGTTGAGAAAAAATATTACAACGTCTAGATAATTCTTTATGCTTTAGACAGAGAAAGATACCAATAATGAAGCGCGTTTAAGTTCAATTTACATACATTATTGAAATGTACTAGTGACAACATAAAATAAATTATAACTTCAAAATAATTTGATATTTCTTTGCATTATAATTGCACTTATCTCTTACTGTACGTTTTAATTAATGTAAACTTTTGCTGCCGAATGGGTTTTTCTCTGCTTACTTTGTACATTCGGTAATGAAAAAAAAAAAGAGAACACCCTATACATTTTAATCACTGAATTGTTTAAATATCGGAAATAACCATTCGACTGGAAATTATATTCTCTTTCAAGCTAAAAAGATAAGCTTAGGAAGTTCTCTTCATACTTAAACTGTATAAAACTCTGAAATTTTCAATACAAGTACTCAAAATTGACAACAGACTTAAAAGTTATCAGTTAACTCTACCATAAGATACCAAACGGACGTCATGCTGTCAAATAGTTTAGGAATTATGAAGATTTAAACTTTGGAATTCCTAATGCTGAATATATATTTAATCGTTGTAAAACAAAGTGTATCTAACCCCTGCAGTTTTTAAAGCATAACTTATCAAATACACGGCGCAATGAGCTGTAATTATGGATTCGCCTGTTAGTAATAGATTTATTTTAAAAAAATTCTTAGGTTACAATTCCAATTTTTTTCTAAAGTCAATTTTAAAAGATATATACAGGGTTCGTCATAAATTCCGTAAAATTTAAAAATTCCTTTAAAAGGAACAATTGATGCTAAACTATTGCGATTTCAACGAATGGGATTAAAGGAAGTTCGGATTTCTTTTTATAACAAAATTGTTAATTGCAGAAAAAAAGAGCATATAGCTGATATTAAATACAATAGAAAAACTACAGCCCTGGCAAGATTATATCAAGAAGAAACCATCCAAATAAATTTCAATGAAAGTAAAATAATATTTCCCTCCAGTCTATACTATCCATGCATAATAAGAGAAACCATAGAGATACTCACGCGCAAAAATACAATATGTTACGATGCGGCATCTTTTAATTTACCGAAACTGTGGCTAGAGTTACTCCAAGGTCAAAGATATGAAAATAAACAATCAAGTAAAAAATAATGGATAACGTGCGTAATTTTTAAAAAAGTACATGAAAATAATAACTTCAAAGCCCGTGCAGCTTTAGAATATTCTCATTTTGTTTTTGAAAATGACTAGGAAAGAGTCGAAACATGTAAAACAACTAATAAAAGTTATTTTAATTTATATTATGTTGTTAATTTTACACCTTTAGCATTTAAAAGTAATAAAATTTTTGTTGTCCAAAATATTACTGATATGTGGTGCTGGCATGCATAATATAAAGTAGATTTATGCAAATCAGACTGTCAGTATAATACCTTGATGAACATAGATTCTTCATTCGATGCCAGCAGTACGCTATCTTTATCAGATTAAGTATTGTTTTTTAAGCTATTTTAAAAAACGGGGCGTCAGCAATCAGCGCATTGCAAAAATCCCGCAAGTTGAAAGGTCTCACGACGAGAAAAGAGCCCACTTTATATCCCAGTATACTGAAGCTTGTCAGATGCTTCTAAGAAACGTGTTGTAGTATTGTCCACAAAGTGAAAGGCCCTCCTTGACATCTGTTTCGTATTATGCATGCCAGCGCCATCTATCAGTAATTTTTTGAATATACACAGTTTTTTTTAAAATTAATAAAGATACAAATAAATGTAACTATATTGCTTGAAGGTGCGTAAAACATAAATCAAAATCATTTAAACACAAATTAAAGTCTTTAAAAATCAAAACGTTTTCACCCTAAACTTACTCGGTCTTCATCAGTGAAAAACTAATAGTTGTTGTCTCTTTGCGTCTTCTCGCTTGCCCGGAACAAACCATTCTACTAGGGTGTGGAATATAAGGTGGGTTGAGAAAAGTCATTCAACATTTCAAATGGAGCCAATCTTGTGGGCTATTTACGTTGTTCCGGGCAAGCTAGAAGACGCAAAGAGACAACAACTATTAGTTTTTCACTGATGAAGACCGAGTAACTTTCGGTTGAAAACGTTTTGATTTTAAAAGGACTTTAATGTGTTTTTAAATGATTTTGATTTATGTTTAAACGCACCTTCAAGCAATATATGTACATTTATTTGTAACTTTATTAATTTTAATTATTAAACAAGGTGATTTTGCACTGGAAATTTAACTTTCTATTGATTTGACAAGTTTTTTTGTTATTAAAAAAATCCGAACTCCCTGCAATCGCATTTATGCAAACTGTAATTTTTTAGCATTATTTATCCCTTTTTAATGAATTTTTAAAGTTTGGGCGAATTTATGGCGAAACCGGTATTTTCGAAATCATAGTAAAAAAATTCAATTTTAAATAAGTAAATAAATGTCGCATTTGATATAACATTAACCTTTCATTTCAATAGTTACGCAAATTTAAATGCCATACATTTTCGATAAACATCGATTTAAATTTCAGTGCATTTGCTTTCGTTTGTGGATCCACTGGGATTTTTTGAGAAAGCAAATAAATGCTGCTCTGTTACTCCGAGATAAACATATAAAACAGTTTCTAAGGGATCATTAAAGTAAAGTAGTTATAGGAGATAAACATATTTTAAACGAATTTAAAGTAAATCTGTTATTTATATATGATTAAACATCATTACATTTAGTTATAATTTATATAATATTCAACAAATGAGAATAATATTTGAAAATTTCTTTCGTATATATTAAAACTAATAAATAATAGTAAAATATTAGTAGTAAAATATTATTTCAGTTAACGCTTTTGTCTCTCTTTTCCTATTTATACTTTATTTTTGTTGTAAATTTCCATAAATAATTATATAAGTTTTCCTTATTAAAAAATAGCAAGAAAGAATGGCAAATAATTTAATTGCCGTAAGAGACTGTTTAAAATTAAAGATAGGTAAATAATGTAATTGCCGTAAGAGACTGTTTAAAATTAAAGATAGGTAAATAATTTAATTGCCGTAAGAGACTGTTTAAAATTAAAGATAGACTTAAGAAAAGCAGAATGACTAAGTAAGAAAAACTGTTTTTTGGAAACATATTGCCAATACTTTATGCAATGTGATTTACAAATACAAGAGATCAGCATTTTTAATTTTATTTAAAATATAGAAAAATTATAGGGATTTAAGACTTTCTTTCTAACTATATAAAGCATAAATATTTGCAACATTTAAAATATTAAATCTACATTGATCAAAAGTATTTGTTAATATTGTATGGCTTTTTCAATATATTTTTGTCTAAAATCAGTTTGCCCTTTTATGCAATATTCGTTTATAAAAATATTTAAACTTTACCATAAATTTGAAATTATGCATTTCAAATCATTTACATGTGGCATAAATATTAATCAATTTGCATTATTTAAATACAAGGTGGCCATAATTAAACTCATAGTACTCTGCCTGCTAAATTTCAGAATAGAGCCAAATTTTGTAGGATGGTTAAACTAGACAGGGAACAAAGGATTTCGCGAAGACGAAGTTCCAAAAGTCACTGATAGTGTGGTATGTGGCGCTGTTTTTTGTTTCCCGTCTTGTTTAATCATCCTACAAAACTGGGCTCTATTCTCGCACTTAGGTCGCGCTACAGAGCAAGCACGCAGAGTACTCTGAGTTTAATTTAGTAGGTCATAATTAAACTGACGGTACTCAGCGTGTTCTGTTAATTAAACTGACAGTACTCAGCGTGATCTATAGAGCGATCCAATTGTGAGAATGGAGCTAAATTTTGTAGGATGATTAAACAAGTCGAGAGACGAAGGATTCCGCAAAAACACATAGTGCCAAATATCGCGCAATTTGATCGCGTTACACAACACGTTAGGTACTGTAAGTTTAATTAATGTCGCCATAATTAAATTAAAGGTACTCGGCGTTTTCTGTAGCGCGATCTAATTGCGAGAGTAGAGCCAAATTTTGTAGGATGATTAAACAAAACGAGGAACAAAGGATTCCGCGAAGTAAAAGTTCCAAAAGTCACCGCTATAGAGATGTGTGGCGCTGTTTTTTCGTCCACCTTCTCGTTTAATCATCTTAGAAAACTGTGCTCTATTCTCGCAATTAGGTCGCGCTACATAACACGCTGGGTACTGTCAGTTTAATTAAGGTGACAATAATTAAACTGACTGTACTCAGTGTGTTCTGTTAATTAAACTGACAGTACTCAGCGTGTTCTGTATCGCGATCTAGTTGCGAGAATAGAGCTAAATTTTGTAGAATTGTTAAACAAGACGGACAAAAATGAATTTTGCCAAAAGAAAGTTCCAAAAAGTCACCGCTAGAGAGATATGTAGAGCTGTTTTTTCGTCCCCTGTCTTGTTTAATCATCCTACAAATGTGGGCTCTATTCTTGCAATTATATCGCGCTACAGAACACGCTGGTTACTGTCAGTTTAATTAAGGTAACCATAATTAAACTTACTGTATTCAGCGTGTTCTGTTAATTAGACTGTTAGTACTCAGCGTGTTCGATAGCAATATCTAATTGCGAGAATAGAGCTAAATTTTGTAGGATGATTAAACAAGTCGAGGGACGAAGGAGTCCGCGAAAAAAATACAGTGCGAAATATACACCTATTGGTGACTTTGGAACTATTTGTTTCACGGAATCATTCCCCAACCCCCGCCATGTTTAACCACTTCGCGACGAGCGTCCTTTACAGAATTTTTAATCTTTTGCTACCGGTTTTTCAAAACAGAAATTTTCGCCTAATTGAATCTCAGAAATGCTGTCATTAAATAAGGCAAAGTTTACAATAAAAAGTTACTGGTGGGAATAATCGAGGATTCTGAGCACCTTATGCGTCACGTACACGTGTCGCTCGTCCCCAAGGGGTTAATCATGCTACAAAACATGGCTCATTTCATCGCAATTATATCGCGCTATAGAACATTCTGAGTACTGTCAGTTTTTAATTAAAGCCACTAAGATCATTGAAAACTACAGAACTGAAATTTTTATTTTATATCACTTATAACGGAATGCTATGGTGTTTTTCATTGTCATATATATATAAATATATATATATATATATATATATATATATATATATATATATAAATGCTAACTGCAAATGGAAGAATAATTGGAGAATCACTGGATTTATTTAATTGCCATAAAAGTAAATTTCCATCTGTATTCGATAATACTAGTATATGATATTTATTCAGTGCCTAACTTCCTGAAAGCAGTATTATCTCGAAATCCAAAGAGCTCATTACAGATGAAATTTGATTGTAATAATGGAGGCAGGAGATTTAATTTACATCAGATTGATACAGAAACAGCTGTGAGTTAATAATTTTCCATTCAATCATTCGCTAAATGTAGCATAGTTATTAAAATTTATCCTTTCCGATCATCAGAAAATGGTTACGCATTTAAACATATTCGAATGTGAGTAGAAATTTTAACTTGTTCACTGTAATAACATAGAATATAATGATAATAGAGAATTTATTTCCATTTTCGATATATTAATAACTGTTTGCATAGTTAAAATTATAAATTTCTTTTAGAGTATTTCCTAAGACAATCTATGTAAATATTGTTTAATTAACAAAATTTAGAAGATAATATATTGTACATAGTTGTATTCGGATTAATCGCAATTAAATATCTTTAGTAGTAAGTGTGTTTTCCTGTGTCAATTTCCTTAACATTTGGCTGATATAAGAACATATTGCAGAACTGTCGTTCTTACATGCTACCGTAATGATATAAAACAATAGTAAACATTCATTAAATTGAAATTTATGCAAGTCATTTTATATAAAATATGACATGAACCGTTTTGAGATAGAATATATTAATATATTCTATAAATTAAGAAAGTTAAAAATTCATTTTATTTCAAATACTTCAAATTATCAATTTAACTTTTGTGTGGATGAAAACATAGGGGACTGCAAATTAAAATAGGTTTAAATATAAGAGTAGATCTATAAGAATATAGAATACATCTTATTCTATATATCTGAATACAAATAGGAATATATCTTATTGCAGAACTGTCGTACTTACATGCTACCGTAGCATAAAACAATAGAAAACGTGCATTCAATTGAAATTTATACAAGAAATTTGATGTAAAATATATCATGAACCGTTTTGAGATAAAATATGTTAATATTTTCTATAAATTAAGAAAGGTAAATGTTCCTTTTATTTCAAATATTCAAATTATAAATTTAACTTTTGTGTGGATGAAGACATAGTGAATTGCAAATCAAAAAAGGTTTAAATTTTAATACAAAAATAGTCTGAAACAATCTTTTGTGTCTACAATATTGAATTCACTAAGAAAATAATGCAGTAATTCAAAATAAGCAATTCTGTTTGGTGTAATGTTGTCCGTTCACAATCAGAATTAATCTATTATACATAAATATTTACAGCATAAAATATGCACAGAAATATGTACACAAATGTAATTTGTAAAAAAATATTAAAACACATTTGACAGTATTTGTTTCATACATTTAAAAAGATTTGTAACATTATACAGTTGGAAAACTTCATAAAAGCAGCAATATGCAACATGTGTGCACGTTTATGAAAACTAAATATAATAGAAGAGAATTGAAATTCGTAACATATGACATATAGGAGAGATGGGGGATAAATGGGACATTTTCACAAAAATATTTATTTTAAATATTTTATTTAAGTTTAATATTATATATCACGTGTCATACATTAAGTGTTTGACATCATCTTATGTACAATATTTGGCCACGATTATTATTATACAGAAATATAAATGAAATTTAAAAAAAAGTTCTTCTTTGTCCCAATCATCCCCACAGCAGGGATGAATGGAACGCAAAAATTTTCCTCCCCGTATTCAATGTTAACCCTTTACGGGCCAAACAATTCTGTTGCTGAAAGGTTTAAATAAAGGACAGCCACCAAAATCTACGAAGGAATTGATTTTAAAATAACACATTGTTTTCTTCACATTTATTATAGAGTAGAGTATTATTTAAAAAAAATCTAATATTAATCTAGCAATTGGTAATTAAAATTAAGTGGTAAATATATTACCACAACCTGAAAATTAAGTGGTAAATATATTACCACAACCTGAAAATTAAGTGGTAAATATATTACCGCCGCCTGCTAAAGGGTTTTAAGGACTAAAAACTGACAAAAATGCCTCCTTGGCAAAAGCTGAGAGATTATAAATAGTAATATGATCTCCAGAAGTCTTTGTTTGCAAATCATCTTGGACTCATCTCAGCTTGGCCTTAAAAGGCTCATAAACGGAAGCCTTCGATGGCTGAAAACGATGGTTACGATGAGGATGAAATGTTAAAAGATTAATTACCATACAGTATTAACTTCTCAACCTATATAATATTATTTAGTTAATAAATATATTTTTCAGCATCCTCTAGGGATGAATGAGACAGTTCCAATTATTCCATTTGAAATGTCCTAATCATCCCCATGATGCATATATTTATATGTCAGCCATTTTGTCACCATTGTTAATATGCATTTATTTTAATCACCAATATTGAGCCTTGAAATAAAAAACTACAATATATCTTAATTGTTTATATTGCATAAGATATTTAAGTAACTTCAAATGTAAAAAAATTACTTTTAAGCAGAGTTTTCAGGAAATGCAAAATTGAAGAATACTGAAAACAGCCATGTTCTCTTGCTGTTGGTTCTGAAGCACACTATGGTAGGGAAATCTATCAGGATAGAAAGCAACTAAAAAAAATGTTTATTGCCTGAAATATTGAGAACATCCAATACATCCCTTGTCCCATTCATCCCCCATGCTGTACAAATATATATTTAAAGGAGTTACATTAAGGTATATTCCAAATACTTGTTTAAAATAGAATCTAAATCGGCGGGTTTTTTTTTATATATAAAACTCTTTCGAAATATGGAAATTGTCTATTTTATCCTGTATTAGTTATATTTACAAAACTTTTCACCTTGCGCTAACGAGTAAAGCAGAAAAATCATTTTTGTACATTACTGAGATAAGATAATTTGAATTTTATGAATTGTTGACGTTTTCTGGTGCTAAACGCACACTTTTCCGCAAACGGCGACAGCTCAGAAATTCAAAGTTTCATGATTTAGTTATTTTTTTTAAATAGTATTAGTTATTTATCAAAAATTGATTTTCACATAAATCGATGTTCATAGAATAAAGAACAACATTTGAAATATTTTTCGAATTGGAAAAGTGCCTCTAAAACTAGCGGTTTAGGAATATTGTTGCAGAAAAATACTTTATGTCTTAATATCTAAAATTTACATGGTATTATGTATGAACTGTTCACATTTAAATTAAAAAAAAAGAAGAATCAAAACTAGTGTATATATAATTGAATTATACTTGGAATTTTTAAACTGAGTTACTCTTTAATTACTACAAATTTAATATTTTAACTAAAATAAAATAATAATAGCAAAATAAAATCCCCAAAGTATTTTGATGAATTTGTTTTGTGAAACAAGATAAATTTGTAATAATTTAATAAACATGAAATTTTTTGCAGTAAAATCCCAGAATAAAGATACACATTTATGGATATTTAAAATTTAGCGTAAAATATGTTTTATTGAGTTGAAATGAATATTTTTCCTTAATACAAAATTAAATATGTAATTAAAATAAAATAATGAATGTAAAATAGCGTTCTTTTAGAACTCTAATGAAATATTGTTCGTTATTCATGAAACGGTTTGCAATAATTTATTAAAATTTACATACAAAATCCATGAATATTTCATTACAAAAAAATAGCATTACAATAGTTCCTATATAAAGATGAAGTTAAATGTGGTGTAACATATTGCAAATCTCTCAGATAGAAAAAGAAGTTAAAAATAAAGGAGATTTAGTGTGTATTTTTTTATTATTAAACTATCAATAGAAAGAGCAGAATACCAGGGTTACGGAAGATAATAAATTGCTTTTATTTGCTCTGAAGAGGCACTACTCAATCTCACTAAATACAAGACTTATCTTTAGGTTCATTATTCTGTTTCCTTAGTGGTTTGATGGGGTTTTGGTATTTACGATGACGATAATTCCTGTTCATTTTGATTTTTTTCTTTGGTTGTTTCGTGTATTAAAAAAATAATTGAAAATTCATTAGGACATAATTATTATGAATAACTTTAACGTTATTTTCGTTAGGGGTCTTTGAAGAATATTTTTTATTAGCTGACCGGCCCAGCGTTGCGCGGGCTGACTGTCATTGAAAAATAAAAATGTGGAGTGGACTTCATAAAAAAAAAGACTGAATAATATTTATTTATACTAAAAACTTGGTAAAAAATTAAATAAGAGCTCAAATTTAAAAAGTATAACAGTTACGTTTAAAAAATGAAACGGTCAGGGAAAATTATTACACTTACTTTTATAGAATGAATGCAAAGGTCAGGGAAGTTCTTACGGCTTAACCTAAATGGCATATCGGTATAAGATCGAGGGTTGATATATGGCAAAATAAGATTTGGTGAACTTCTTGCTGCTGTTTAATGCGCATTTTCAATACAATGCTCGGCAGAAATTGAACGTTTCACTCAAATTCCCACAGTTATGCCCCCGATCAGTAATTTGGATTTCAGAAGCAACGCGATCGTGCATGCGACGGTTATTAAGCCTATTTTTGTGATCTCTTATGCTCTGTGTTTGACGGCGTTCTCGCTCCAATGTATTTCGATTTTAACTTCTTAACTAGGCTTCTTCTTCACTTTCAAGCATTCGCCGAGATCTTTTACGGGCATTTCTAATGATATTTTTAAGCTCCATAATTGCAGCAAAAGAGCGAAATGTAAATAAACCCGTTTTACCTCGGCTAAATCCTACCAAAGGACTTTTACACTATAACCAATGAGATGCGTTTCATTCGAGCGTTGCCACTAAACAATTAACAAATAATCGCGATTTCTGTGCCACATACGATAGAGTAATATCTATATATATATATATATATATATAGATAGATAGATAGATATTCAGAAATAAATATTTGGTAACTACCCATTCCTACTTTTACAAGGATCTGTCTAACTAAGTTTCGTTTCATTACGTTTATTATACTTTTACTTTTTCCTTCAAATTTCAGCTAAACTGTATGTTGCAGAAAGTAATTTAAATATTGATATCTAAAATTTACACAAAATTTTGTATCTAAATATGCACATTAAACAAACAAAAAAAAAAAAAACAAAAAAACAGAATAATCAAAATTACCGTATGTACAACCAAATTACGCATGGAATTTTAAAGTCACCCAGTTAAACCGTGTACTCGTTAATTACTAGACATTTAATATTTTGACTAAAATAAAATATTAATAACAAAATAGAATTTTGAAAGTATTTTAGTCAAATATTTTTCATGAACCTTGAAAATATTGCAGTAATTTATTAAACTGTCACAGATTAATATTAATTATAAAACATTGATGGACATTTAATCCGAAAATTTAGGATACAAAATGTCTTATTTATTTAAAATGAATACTTCCCTTATTACAATATTAAATATATAATTAAAACAAAATAATGAGTGCAAAATAGCGTTTTCTTACAACTTTAATAAAATGATTTCCATTATTCATGGAATGATTTGTAATAATTTATTTAAAAAATTCTATAAAAAATCCATGAATATTTCAATACAAAATCTATTATAACAATAGTTCCTAAAATAAAATGAAGTTAAATCTGGAGTAACATTGCAAATCTCTGATGTAGAAAAGAAGCAAAAAATAAAAAAGATCTAGTAATTTTTTATTACTATTATTAAACTATCATTAGAAAAAGCAGCAGACTAGGGTTACGGAAGATAATAAATTGATTTTATTTGCTCTCAGGAGACAGTGTTTGATCTTAATGCAATAAATACAAGATTTACTTTATGTTCATTATTTTGAACCCTGAGTTGTTTAATGGAGTTTTTTGTATTTACGCTGATGATAAATCCTGTTCGGGATGATTCTGTTTTCATGGTTGTTTTGTGTAGCTAGAATAAATTGAAAATTCATTAAAAAATATTTATTATGGGCCGTTTTTTCCCCTATGATTTAAACATTATTTTTATTAGGTTTCTTGGTAGATAATTTTATATATTCAGAAAAGAAATTTAGTAAAATATATGTTCTAAATAATAATTTCTTATACTAATAAATAATAATTTTTCAATAAATTATTGAAACCTTTTCATGAATAATGAACAAAATTTCAGAGTTCTAAGAGAACGCTATTTTGCATTCATTATTTTATTTTAATTACATATTTAATTTTGTATTAAGGGAAAATATACATTTCCACCCAATAAAACATATTTTAGGCTAAATTTTTTGATGAAATATTCATAAATGTGATATATCTTTATTGTGGGATTTTACTGAAAAAAGCTCCATTTTTATTAAATTACTGCAAAATTACCCTGTTTCATAAAACAAATTCATCAAAATATTTTCGGAATTCTATTTTGCTAATATTATTTTATTTTAGTTAAACCCATCTGTGTTTTATACGAATCTGTGTAATTGTGTTTTCTTTAAATGATATTTCCTATAGATATTTCACTTTTTTAAAAATAAATCTATATAAGTAGAAAACCACAAATATTTTTTTAATTGCAAAAAGAAGAAACAAAAAACGAAAACTCATCAAAAAATGTTATACTTATGTAAAAGTTAATTAAATACATATATTAAATTATTAACTTCGAGTTGCAACGCTGATACGTCAAAAGATCAACTAAATTCCATCAAAATAATATTTCTGTTCGTAATTTCAGAATAAAGCTGAGATGTGTTGTCTTGAAAACCATACCATGTTTCTTAACAATTAATATTAGTTTATATAATAAAGAACATTTGAATTATAAGAATTGGAAATATACCCCAAAAACGAACGGTTTAGGAATCAACTATTTGTATATTTTAAGAATGGAATACCTTGTATATTCTATGAAAGAATAACAAGGAAAATATATAATTTAACATGTACCTAAAACTGATGTCACATTTATATGCAGAAGTAGTAAAAAGCTTTCTTATTGCTTCAAATTTCAGCTAAACAACAAAATGTTGCTGTCAAATATTTTTCATGTTGATATCTAAAATTTACATGCAATTACGCATCAAATATGAAAATTTTCATTAAAGAAAACAAGAATCAAAATTAGCGTATATAAAACTGAATTATACACGGAATTTTAAAAACAATTCAGTAAAACGAAGCAATCTTTTATTACTACAAATTTAACATTTTATTTAAAAGAAAATAATATTAGCAAAATGGAATTCCTAAAGTATTTTAGGAAAATGTTTTATAAGAAACATGAAAATTTTGCAGTAATTTTAGAAAACATGAAAATTTTTGCAGTAAAATCACAGGGTAAAGAAAAGATTCATGGCTATTTCTTCACAAAATTTACCATAAAATATGTTTTATCTATTTAAATTGAGTATATTTCCTTATTAAAATTTTAAATATGTAATTAAAATAAAATAATGAATGCAAAATAATATTCTCTTTCAAATTTAATGAAATGTTTTTCAATATTCATGAAACGATATGCAATAATTTATTTAAAAAATGCATAAAAATTACATGAATATTTCATTACAAAATGTAGCATAACAATAGTCCCTAAAATAAAATGCAGTTAAATGTGGAGTAACGTTTCAAATCTCAGAGGTAGCAAAAAAATCTAAAAATAAAAGAGATCTAGTATTTTTTTTTTATTACTAAACAATTAATAGAAAAAGCAGGAGACCAGGGTTACGGAAGATAATAAATTGCTTTTATTTGCTCTCAGGAGACGCTATTCAATCTTAATACAGTAAAGACAAGCTTTTTCTTTAGGCTCATTATACTGTTCCCTTAGTGATTTGATTGAGTTTTTCGTATTTATGCTCACGATAAATCCTGTTCAGGATGATGATGTTTTTGTGGTTGCTTCGTGTACCAAAAAGTAAATTGACTATAGATTAGAAAAAAAATTATTATGGGAAGATTTTTATTTTCTATAACATAAAACTTTATATTTATTAGGGGTCTTTGAAGAAAACTTAATATAATTAGAAAAAGAAAACATTTAATAAAATACATTTTCTAAACTTACAGAAATCTGTGCAATTGTGATTTCGTTAATTTATATATATATATATATATATATATATATATATATATATGACTTATTTAAAATATATCTATATGTGTAGAAAATCCGAATGATAATACATTTGTAAAATACAGGGTGTCCATAAAAGAACTCTGGGGTTTAAAAAAATCATATCGGGTTAATGGCATGAGTTTGGTCAGGTCGATTAATTTAGAAGAAATCAGTAGCTCATCAAATTTTATCCACACCAGTTTTAGTTTGTTTTTTTCAACACTAGGTAGCGCTGCGCGTCACTGACTTTAAAGTAACATAGCAGACGCTAATTCCATCATTCCACTCAGTTAACGGAATGCGATGGCAAAGACCACAACAAAAGGCACAGTGTGTTATCTGGCTTATAGAAACTGGATCTGTTACCATTGTACAGCGGAACGTTTGGCGAGTATGGTGGTAATGCGCCTACGGAAAAAAACCATTCGTCAGTGGCTACGTACGTTTAAAGACACGGGAAGTGTGTTAAAACAAACGTTGCTTGGTAGGCCACGAGTGTCAGAAGAGATCGTCGATAGAATCCGTACTTCATGTGAACGAAATCGGAAAAAATCGTTGAGACGACACAGTCGAAGAGGTGTCGACTAAGAGTTTGAATACCGTTTGGATGTGGCACGTGCCACAAACGGGGAACACATAGAAATCTACTAAATGATAAAAATTTTGATACATTTACCTTTAAGTATATATAACATTAACCTAATTTTATGATTGAATTAAAAAATTTTGCTTCAAAACCTCGGACTTCTTTTATGAACGTCCTGTAAAAAAAAAATGAAAAATGAAAATTCTTCGAAAATGTTTTTAGAGGAACTTCGGGTATATTATGGAATTCTATTTTCATTTATCGCGATACAATATCCCGATATTATTTAAAACTGGAAAACCGAATACAATTACAAGCTTCAAATATCTGTGAATACGTTCTAAGACAAAAATTATTTTACGGAATTGCATCACTTGCAAACAAACAAACAAAAAAACCATTTTTATTGAGAATATTGTGAGATAGTCGGTAAATACGGAATAGCGGGTTAAAAACTGAAGAAAATGACACAATTTTGGCAAAATTTAATTGTATCAAGACATCCTGATCACAATATAGTGTCTAAGTATTCAGCCAATTTAGTTCAGGTTCATACTTCAGATTTGCACAAATCACAAATATAATATCTTTGCACCACCATAATCATGGAGTATTATGAGATATTGATATTCCATATAAACCCGACACCGCCGGTTTCAGAAAAAAATACTCTGTGTTTACTGGTGTGAATCACGAACTAAAAAACAAGTATTAGATCACAAGCTGTTAGTATTTCGGAGTACATTATGCACTCAAAAAACGACATTATCAAAATTGAGCAAAAAATACTCAAATCTGAGTATGTCGGACAGTCAAAATGGCTCCGAATCAAAATGACTCAAGTTTGAAACACGTATATAGTCATTTCGGAATACATGCCCACACTCAAGAATAAAACATCATGCGCTCCTATTTTAGTTTGTCCATGTTTCAAAAATGAGTATGAACTGACTTCTATTTGCTCATTTTAGAGTATGCTCATGTTTCAAAAATGAGTTTGAACTGATTCTAATCATTTTTGAGCGTGTCCATGTTTCAAAAATGAGTATGAACTGACCTCTATGTGCTCAGTTTTGAGTATGTCCATGTTTCAAAATATTCTGTGTATTTCTGGTTTTTCAGAATCGAAAGCATTGGGTCGTCCTATTTGAAACAAAACAGTTTCATAGCAAAATGAAAACATCTATTTACTCAGATTTGAAAGTGTCATTTTTCTCAGTTTGCTTACTTTCAACGTAAAAATATTACTTCTAATAATGAATAAAAAATATTGAAAATTTATCTCCTGAAACTCTCCAAAAACGAAAAAGAAATATTTATTCGCACGACGCGCCCTGACGCCGACCAATAAACTGCGTGCTCTGGCAGGGGGGGGGGGGGGGGAGGGCATTCTGGAAACATTCTTAAGTAGTTTATAAATATTGCCGCTTGGTTTCAGAACTGTAATAAACAGAGACATTGGTATTTCATATTACTGGACCATTCAATAATACCCAAAGTTCCCCTACTTATGTAAAAATTAATTAAGTAAAAATTTTAAAGTAGAGAAAATGGTCCAAAAACGGACTGCCATTTTCAGTTTGATATCCATCGATTTACTTGCTTATACAAAATGGAGGATTTTAGTGTTACTTTTTTCTTAAAATAATCTTAAAGGAGATATGAGGATTCGCTTATAACCAATCTTAGTTTTCCAAAACCATTTTATTTCAAAAGAAGTGAAAATGACTATTTACAGTGCTCAGTACACTGTTATAACGGTGAGCTAACTAATTCACAAACATCAACAAACATTTCAGTTGGTTAAAAATATTACAAATAAATGTACAACGTTAAAATAGCACAAATTAAAATCATGTATACTGGCAAACAGCTGTTTCAAAGCCCTTAAGCTCCATCTTCAGTGCCAATTCAAAAGATCAAAACGAATTAAAAACCCCTAAACCATGTCAGCTTGCCTGCCATCTCTCGCACGCGCCCAGATGAAATGGCGCCGAACTCTTCAAAACATCAGCGGAGACGAGGAAACACATGTGTCGGAGAGACCAATATGAACGCTCCGCCTGACCGGGAAAACTTTGAAACAGCTGTTTGCCAGTATACATGATTTTAATTTGTGCTATTTTAACGTTGTACATTTATTTTTAATATAACGGCACAAAGTTTAATCCACCTTTTAGATATTTCGGCTGCAACGGGCCATTGGATTATTTACTTGTTTGTTTTAATAATTCCTTACACTGAAGATGGAGCTTAAGGGCTTTGAAACAGCTGTTTGTCAGTATACACGATTTTAATTTGTGCTATTAACGTTGTACATTTATTTTTAATATAACGACACAATATTTAATCCACCTTTTAGATATTTCAGTTGGTGTTGTGGTGCATTCTTGCTCAACTGCGGTTCCGGAATGTTGTCTATGTATATCCATTCGTTTCAAACTTATCTTTTATCCGATGAATTGTAAGTCGCATAGGATCTCTCTGAAACTTCCTGCTGTATTGTTTATATACTGCTGCTACATTTCCATACTTAAAATAGTATTTTAAAATACATTTTCATTTTTCAAAAGTTTATCTTGGTCCACTCCCTATTTCCAACTAATTATACCTTTGAAAAGAAAGAAAAATTAGAAAGTTATGACCCGTTAAACACTGTATGATTTCAGATTGTGTATTTTCTAACACACCATGTATAATACATCATATCAGTTTAAAAAATATATATATCATAATTATCTTTAAGTATTGCATTATATAAAAAAGAAAACGAAAGAAAAATAAATAAAACATTGAGAAAATAAAACATTTTTTTTTCGCATGACGTAATCTTTTAATCACAAAAAATAAAAATACAAACAAAAAAACGTGGTTTTTTCTTTACTTTTCTGGAAATTTTATTTAGAACACAGTAGTTTAAAAACTTGTCTTATTTAAATTGTATGAAACAAAAATTATATCAATATCTGTATGAAGAGCATCAAAAACATTTTTAGACACAGGAATTCAAATTTCAGATTAGACGTTGGATTTTTCCATTAAAAATTGTGCCAAAATTCAGAACTTAAATAAAAGTATTCAAAATAATCTTCAGATGATGCAATACCCACAAATACTTTTGAAAACATTTGACATATTTTATGATAATATATTTTTTTTTACTTTAGAAACTGCACACAATTTATTTCTTGTTAAAATATCCTAGCAATGCCAAGTATTTTTACATATGACACAACTTCTTTTCGAATATTATAACATTTCGAATTACGACATTTTTCTGCTAAAATTTATCTCTATCGCAACCGCGGTTTATGAGGTCATAAATATTCAAAATTTCCGTGCGTTGCCAAATTATATACAGTATAACATTCTCTCTTCTTTATAGAAGCAGATTTAGCCAGTTATTACATTTTGATAGCACTTATATACAGGCCTCACAATACAGAAAATGGCTTTAGAAATAAAAAGTAAACTTTTACAACTAGTTTTCTTTCAACATATCCATGCACATATGCAATTTGTTTAATATTTACGTAAATAACCTGATGTATAGAAACGAAAACTTTATGTAATATGTATAAACTGAATCAATTTATTATATATATATGCGATAGGTTAATAGCGAAATCCGGCTCTTTGGAAAGAGCCTAGGCTGTTTGCAAAGAGCTGGGGTAATTAGATATTCATCTTCCTTTCTCCAATTAGCCTGACGTTTTTCAGGCTTATTCCAAAGAGCCTAGAGAGCGTTAGGCTAATTTAAAAATAACAGCTTCTCTCACAGTCAATGAGATTTTGACCAGCTTTTTGCCCAAATATCGTATTCTACCCGACCCGAACTTGAAAATTCCTTTTGAAATAAACCCGAAACCCGACCCGAACTTGATGAAAAAAATCCATCGAACCTTAACCCGATACGATCAGGACAAAATAATTTGCGTCAACACGCAACGCAACCCGAACCTAAAAATTCAATTTGAAAGCAACCCGAACCCGAAAAAAATTCTATCGAACCGCAAACCGATCTGAAAAGAACAAAATATTTTCCTTCGACAAGCAACCCGACTCAAATCTGAAAATTCCTTTTGAAATCAACAGGCAGCCCAACCCAAACCTTACGAAAAAAAATTATCAAAATGTAATCCGATCCGAAACCGACAAATTAATTTCCATGCGACATCAACCAGACCTGAATTTGAAAATTCCGTTTGAAGTCAACCCGAAACCCAATTCGAACCCGACAAAAAAAATTCATCTAACCGCAACCCGATTCGAAAAGGACAAAATAATTTTGTCGACACGCAACCCGACCCGCACATGAAAATTCAATTTGAAATCACCCCGAAATAAAAAAAAAAGTTTCCATCGAATCGCAAACCGATGAAATAAAGACAAAATACTTTTCTTCGAAAAGCAACCCGACCCAAACCTGAAAATTTCATTTGAAGTCAACCCGAACACCAAAAAGCTCCATCGAACCAAGAAACGATACGAAGATGGCAAAATACCTTCCATCGGTTTGCAATCCGACCCAAACCTGAAAATAACCATTTAAAATCAACCCAAATTTAAAAAAAAAAATCCATCGAACAGCAAACAGATCAGAACACGAAATTAAATTTTTCGTCGACACGCAATCCGTCCAGAACCCCCAAAAAAATTCTATCAAACCGAAAAGCTACCCGAATCCAACACACGTACATCCGAACCCGAAATAAAATTAAACTAATAGTTTGTTTAAATATTATTTTAAAAACATTTTTAAAAAAATACCAAATTAATAACATTAAATTAATGTTTCAGGATATTCGCTCAATCGTTTATTTAAAATTGGAAAATATATTTTTTTAATAAATAAAAAGTATCTACAAATATATAAGAATAATTTTAAAATGTTAATTTTAGTAAATGTTTTAAACACTTAATACAATATGCTTAATTTATCTAAAACATAGCTCTGCTTAATTTCATTAATTCCTTTGTGAAAATCCCAACGTCCCGGTTTGCAGAAACCTAAATCTGGGTTTGGTTGCGTGTCGACGGAAATTATTTTATCTTGTTCGGATCGGATTTCGGTTCGATGGAACTTTTTTGGTGCTGGGGTTGACTTCAAATAAAATTTTCATGTTTGGGTGGAGTTGCTTGTCGACGAAATTGATTTTGTCCTGTTCGGATCAATTTTCGGTTTGATGGAACCTTTTTTAGCTTCGGGTTGACTCCAAAAGGTTTGAGATGGGTTGCGTGTCGACGGAAATTATTTTGTCCTATTAGATGGATCTCTTTTGTGTTCGGGTCGACTTCAAATTGAATTTTCAGGTTCGGGTTGGTTTGCGTGTTAACGGAAATTATTTTGTCCTATTAGATGGATCTCTTTTGTGTTCGGGTTAACTTCAAATTAAATTTTCAGGTTCGGGTTGGTTTGCGTGTTGACGGATTTATATTGTCCTGTTCGGTTCGATGATTTTTTTTGTCATGTTCGGGTCGGTTTGCGAGTTGATTTTAAAAGGAATTTTGAGGTTCGGGTCGAGTACAACACGATATTTTGACAAACAGCTGGTCAAAATATGGTTCTCTGTGAAAGAAATGGTCATTTTTCAATTAGCTTAACGCTCTCTCAGCTCTTTTCAATAAGCCTCAAAAACTTCAGGCTCATTGGAGACAGGAAGATGATTATCCATTTAACCCGATTTTTTGCAAGCAGGCTAGGCTCTTTGCAAACAGACGGATTTTGCAATTAGCCTACGACATGTATATACAGGGTGATTATAAAGAAACTTTGCCAACATCTGCACTTCTAGCGGCCGTTCTATTTAACCGATCAAGATGAAATTTTAAATATAGTTGTTTGAAGGTATGCGCTCGAGATTCTGTGAATGGCAATACAGTGGTGCTCACGGTTACGGTTATAGTTACAGAAACTCGAAAATTTCGAATGGCAACGCCTACTTTTTCCTGTCTCAAAATGTTCAGCGCATGCGAAAACCCTAAATAGCGTTGAAACGGTACCGATATGTCCAAAAACAAACGTGTTATGCATACACAAAGAAGAGTTCTGAAAACCGGCCAACAAAACACGATCTGTGCGCACGCAGTAACTTTGCATATGACACAGGCAAGATACCAATCACAGAACGCCGTTCGCCAGATATTCAGCGGAGGAAGCCTATAAAATACCAAGCGGGTATGCGAAGTCGTCATTCATGAACTCGCACATGCCGACGATATGACTCTTCCTGGGAAAGTTCGCGGTGAATTGATCAAACTCTATTATCTAAATGGGATGAACGCTGCGGAAGCCTTGCGTGTGTATCGCCGCAATCATCGACAACGACGTGGGCCATGTACTCTGCAAGCTGTGCGTGATTTAGTGCGCAAATTCGAAGATACAGGCTGCACCTGTGACAAACCGCGCTCCGGACGGCCAACAGTTTCTGAGGACGTTGTCATGGAAGTGCATCATACAGTGACTACAGGGCACACAGAAACTGCAAGAGGATTATCGCGCTTGTTGGATATTCCGAACACAACGGTCCGCAAGCTCTTGCGCTCAGTACTTCACATGTTTCCCTATCGATTTCAGCGCGTCCAGATGTTGCAGCCGGGTGACCCACAACAACGTCTGGACTTCGCAAATGAATTTTTATTACGATATGATGCTGATAACGACTGGCCACTTCGCATACTATGGACGGACGAGGCGCATTTCACCTTACATGGCAACATTAACACAAAGAATTGTGTGCACTGGGGAGAGACGAATCCTCACGCTGTGGCACCAGTACCATTATTTGACGCCAAAGTGACTGTGTGGTGCGGCATTACAGCTACATTTGTTCTCGGCCCGTTCTTCTTTGAGGAAACGACCCCAGCGGGTCCTGCAACATGTTCTGTAACAGGCTCTCGGTATGCAGCCATGCTGAAAAATTCTGTACTACCGGAGTTGCGTCGGCGGAATGCACTCAATGACGTTGTTTGGATGCAAGATGGTGCAACTCCACATATAGCGAGGTCAGTTAAAAGGCTCCTAGATCAGCATTTTGGTGATCGCATCATCTCACGCCATTATCCTATTCCGTGGCCTGCGCGATCCCCAGATCTGACGCCTATGGATTTCTGGTTTTGGGGATATCTCAAATCCAGAGTTTACCTGTGCAATCCGCAAACATTGTCGGGCTTGCAGGATTCTATACGGCGTGAGATTAGAAACATTCCTCGCGTCATGTTGCGTTCAGCGGTATTGTCCGTCGTCTCCCGCATGCAATGCGTAATTGCTTGTGATGGCACCCATGTGGAAAATGTTTGATGCCAATAAAGGTTTTCTTTTGTCTGATATGTGTTCTCATCATTCAGCAGTTTCTTGTCTCTGTCGAATGCATTATTGCTCGGTGCGCCTTAAAGAACGGTTTGTATGTCTATAACACGTCGGTTTTTGGACATATCGGTACCGTTTCAACGCTATTTAGGGTTTTCGCATGCGCTGAACATTTTGAGACAGGAAAAAGTAGGCGTTGCCATTCGAAATTTTCGAGTTTCTGTAACTATAACCGTAACCGTGAGCACCACTGTATTGCCATTCACAGAATCTCGAGCGCATACCTTCAAACAACTATATTTAAAATTTCATCTTGATCGGTTAAATAGAACGGGCGCTAGAAGTGCAGATGTTGGCAAAGTTTCTTTATAATCACCCTGTATATATATATATACAGATACATATATTTAAGCATTTATTTAATATGAACTGTAAAAAGAAACATATGTTTCTTGATCTAAGAAATTATAATATAACCACCAAATAACCTATTCTGAGTTACCCACGATTCCAAACATTGTTTTTTATCTTCATAATCCGCAGGAAACAAAACAATGTTTGAGATTTAAAGTAGCATTTATAAAAAACAGTTTCTTTTGCTTCCACTGGTTTTCAGAAACGTTTCCGAGAAGTTTATAGTGTATTAATCAGCTTTCTCAGTCCGGAATATATGTTTTTCGGATGCTATTCTTTCTCCAGTAAACTTTCACAAGTTCGACAAAAATGTTTTGCAGACAAACATGACAAGTTAACATTATTAACATTAAAATTAATATTACTTTGTTACTCTTGCAAGCTTAAATTCAGTTACGCAGCTGAAAATGTTTACTTGGGAGCTGATAGCATCTGAAATATTGATATATAGGGTGATTATAATTGATCAAACGCCGTGGTGAGCCTCCAATTTTCGTGATCATCCTTAGTTACGTCCCGTACGCTGGAGTATCTTTCGCGAAGCGCTGTCGCTGCAAGCGACCAGGAGCAATTAAGTATAAATTCAGTTACGCAGCTGAAAATGTTTACTTGGGAGTTGATAGCATCTTAAATATTGATATATTGGGTGATTATAATTGATCAAAGCCGTGGTGAGCGGCCAAATTTCGTGCGCATCCTTAGTTACGTCCCGCACACTCGAGTATCTCGCGCGAAGCGCTGTTGCTGCAAGCGACCAAGAGCATGGAAGTCTAAATTCAGTTACGCAGCTGAAAATGTTTACTTGGGAGCTGATAGCATCTTAAATATTGATATATAGGGTGATTATAATTGATCAAAGCCGTGGTGAGCGGACAAATTTCGTGCGCATCCTTAGTTACGTCCCGCACACTCGAGTATCTTGCGCGAAGTGCTGTCGCTGCAAGCGACCAAGAGCATGGAAGTCTAAATTCAGTTACGCAGCTGAAAATGTTTACTTGGGAGCTGATAGCATCTTAAATATTGATATATTGGGTGATTATAATTGATCAAAGCCGTGGTGAGCGGCCAAATTTCGTGCGCATCCTTAGTTACGTCCCGCACACTCGAGTATCTCGCGCGAAGCGCTGTTGCTGCAAGCGACCAAGAGCATGGAAGTCTAAATTCAGTTACGCAGCTGAAAATGTTTACTTGGGAGCTGATAGCATCTTAAATATTGATATATAGGGTGATTATAATTGATCAAAGCCGTGGTGAGCGGCCAAATTTCGTGCGCATCCTTAGTTACGTCCCGCACACTCGAGTATCTTGAGGGAAGTGCTGTCGCTGCAAGCGACCAAGAGCATGGAAGTCTAAATTCAGTTATGCAGCTGAAAATGTTTACTTGGGAGCTGATAGCATCTTAAATATTGATATATTGGGTGATTATAATTGATCAAAGCCGTGGTGAGCGGCCAAATTTCGTGCGCATCCTTAGTTACGTCCCGTACACTCGAGTATCTTGCGCGAAGCGCTGTCGCTGCAAGCGACCAAGAGCACGTAAGTCTAAATTCAGTTACGCAGCTGAAAATATTTACTTGGGAGCCGATAGCATCTTAAATATTGATATATAGAGTGATTATAATTGATCAAACGCCGTGGTGAGCGGCCCAAATTCCGTGCGTATCCTTAGTACAAGCGACCAAGAGCACCGTCAAGCGTCCTTGCATGCGAGCCATATGCCTTAGACTCTAAATAGAAAAGAAAAAAACTGAAAAGATTGATACCGGACAAACTTCTGAAAAAAGAACCACTGGTTAGAATGACTTCAAGTTTGAATTGAATGTACTGGAAAAAAGGGAAAACGGTATGGCATAAGATAAAAAAAAGTTCCAAAGCGTATAAATAGAAGTAATCTGTAAGCGGCATAATGAAAGTGGATTCGGCGACAAGTGACATTTTTAATCGAAATACGAAGGCTTTGCCATGAGTTGCCCAGTAAACCAACCGTACTGTTCAATGTGCATTAGTGTTACGGTTGTTTGACGGAAAAAATTACATTCAAATCAGTCAACAGTTATGGTACTGTTAGAGGAAAGCCCATACACCACGGCAAGGTCATACCACATTGGATGGGAAAATTGGTTTTTAATTGTCCTTGTGCCAAAAACCACATAAAAAGCGCATAATGATTCTGTTTTTAATTGCACATGAGTGTCATTTAATTTGCCTAGTATGCCACTTACAACACCATCTATTGATACACTTTGGAACTTTCTCTTTCTTATGCCAAAGCGTTTCCCCCTTCTTCAGGTCTATTCAGTTCAAATTTGAAGTCATTCTGACCTGTGGTTCTTTTTTACAGCATTTTGAAAGTGGGACTTTAATTATAATCACCCTGTGTATAAATATCTTTATGTAGAGCATCGAATAAAATTATTAGTCGAGAGGAATGGAATTTAAGATAAGATGTTGATAAGATTAAGATAAGATATTTCACATTTTATACAATGAATAATACGCTGTAAAAAATACTCTGAAACTTTTCAAAAAATCAGTGGCAGTAAAAGTCACTCTGTTTATATAAATGCTTCTTTAAATCTCCTAAATATACTGATTTCTGAAATTTCTAAAGATAAAGCTCTATTTTCGGAATTGTGGGGAATCTCGGAAGAGTTTACTGTATATTTTTATTCTTGGTTATAATATATTCTCATAGATTATACAAATATTCGTCTTTTTTCTACGGTATATGTAACTCTTCTTTCACGTGGATCTTATTGTTACTCTTCTGGACATTTTAATTTGAATTCAGTGGTTTAAAAACTTATCCTTCCCTAAATTTTTTGGAACAATAATTATATAAATATTTTATGAATAGCATTGAATAAAATTCTTAGTATTTGAATTTAAGATTAGACGTTACATTTTCCCTTTAAAAATAGTGTCAAAAATTGAAACTTAAAATAATGGCTTTCAAAATAATTTTCAGATGACGTAATGCCCACAAATAATTTTGAAAACATTTTTGACATATTTTATGAGAGAATATTTTCTACTTTAGAAACTTCACACGATTTATTTCTTGCTAAAATATCCAAGCAATGCCAAGTATTTTTCCATATGACACAACTTCTTTGCGTATATCACATTTTGAATTACGACAGTTGTCTACTAAAATTTATCCTTATCCCGACCGCAGTTTATGAGGTCATAAATATTCAAAATTTTTCCTATGGTGCCAAATTAGAGTACACATTTACTGTCTCCTTTTTAGGAGGACGTTTATGCGGTAATATTTTGACAGTATAAAAGAACATTTGCTTTTTATACAGGCCTTCGCTAAATACAGGAAAATAACTTTGGAAATAGAAGAAATACTTTAACAAGTATTTCGATTAACATATTCGTTTATTCATTCACGTAAGTAATTTGTTCAGTATTTACATAATTACATTAACTAAAACGAATTCATTTTATTTTATTAATTTGATGCATACAAACAGAAACAATTTATGTAACATGCATAAGCAGACGCAGCTAAAATGAGCGGGTTGATCTTTGTGACGAAATACAGGGTGGCTATAATTAATGTTACCCTGTTTAGACCTACGTAGAGTTCCGCTCTGGTTGACAGATATCGATGGAACTTGGAATATGAGTTATATGGACCATGGGGAAATGAAATCTGGAATAAGAAATATAGTTCGAATTTCGACCACCAGGTGAGAAGGAGGCGCATTAAGACAAAAAATCTCAATCTGGAGACACAAAACTTTTTTACTTTACAATATATGTTCAATGTGCATTCCATTTGCGTCAAGCACATGTTCAAAGAGTATTATAGCGTGTTCAACAGTAGTGCGAAGGGTTTCTACCCCAATTGCAGCAACATGACAAGTTATGCTTGATTTCAAATCAGGCAGAGTCCGTATGTTTCCTCCATACACACGATCATTCAAGAATCCCCACAACCAGAAGTCACAGGGATTCAAGTCCGGAGAACGAGGAGGTCAGGCTGTCGGAAATCCTCTTGAAATTATTCGATCATCTCCAAAGTGGGCACGAAGCAGTGCCGTCACTGCTCGGGCTATGTGACGTGGTGTACCATCTTGCATGAATACGGTAGTCTCTAAACACTCTCGCTCTTATAAGGAAGGAATGACCTGCTGCTGAAGGAGGTCGCAGTAACAGATACCCGTAATTGAACAACTTTTATGACCCTGAGAAGTGTTCTAAAAAAAAGGACCAAGAATGAAGTCAGTCATAAAGCCACACCATACAGTAATGGAATCAGGGTGCAAAGACTGTTCATGCACAGTATTAGGACTTGCAGTACCCCATCCGCGACAGTTCTGAGTATTCACTGCTCCATCTAGGATAAAATGCACCTCGTCTGACCACAAAATATTCCATGGCCATGCATTGTCAACGGCTATTCTGGCCAAAAACATCCTTGCAAATTGGGTTCGTGTGTCCGGTTCTGCAGGGTTCAGCGCTTGCACAACGTGAATCTTGTATGGATACCACTTTATAATGCATTCGAAGAACCTTTCGTACTGTAGACCAAGGTAGAGACAAATCACGTGAAACCACTCGAGCACTTGTCGAAGAATATTGGCAACCGGACGCTCGCTTTTTCGACCACGGGAAGAGCGACTTTTTCGGCAGTTTCTTTTGAAATCCGTTTCTGTCCTCTTTCTTGCAGCACACCCAGCTCGCCAGTCTCTTCGAATTTAGACATAATCTTTTTCAAAGCCTGCCTTGACATTCGTCCTTTTCGTAAGCCTTTCAAGCGTCGATATTCTCGCAGTGCTATTGACAAATTACTGCCGTTCTGATAAACCAACTTCCACCAGTAACGCTCGTTCCTTCTTCTCTAACGGCATGGTGCAGAATTACTTTACGGCAGCGACTACTGGCTTTTTAAACCGCTCCAAATTTGCTTAAAGTCCTTTCTCGTAGCTGAAAACCGCCATCTATAGTCAAAATTTGAACTATTTTTTTTGTAGATTTCATTTTCCCATGGTCCATATAACATATATTCCAAGTTTCATCGATATCTGTCAACCAGAACAGACTTTACGTATCTCTATACAGGGTATGTTTAATTATAACCACCCTGTATTAAGAAACGAATAGACAACGGAACGTGACAAGAGTGCAAATGTAAATATGGTAATTAAAAAAAAAGCAGAATGCTGCTTCGAAGTTCCTAAAGCTCCATCACTAGTGTAATGGTTAAATTACAAAAGATAAATGCATAAAAACATAGAAGGAGCATGAAACCTCTTTCAATGGTAAAAATTGTCTCCCTCCCCCCCTCCTCTGTGCTTTTGTTTACTTTTATGTGATGTTAACCATTACACTGAGGATGGAGCTTTAGGAGCTTCGAAGCAGCATTCTGTTTTTGTTTTATTTAAACATCCATATTTTTGTTTGCCCTCTTGTCACGTTGTCTATTTGTTTCTTAATAAACAGAAGTAATTTATATAACATACACATAACCAGGGCTTACAAATGCGGTCGCCAAGTTTGCGACTCGATGATTTTTATATCTGGCGATGAAGATTTTTAATATCTGGTGACCAAGTTATTTAATCTGGCGGCGGTTTTCTCTTTTAACAAAGATTGACGTAAGAAATAAACACCCCCCCCCTTAATATTAAGAAATAGATTGGAAAACTACTTTCAAAATAAGTTCATCAAAAGTCAAAAATAAGTTCATCAACTGCAAATGCTAAAAAATAATAAAACCAGAATAATTTGACTAACTTTCATAGGAAAATAGGCAAAAAATTGTTCTCCTGTTTCATTATTTCATCGATGCCCTCTTCATCAGATATAGATTTTGTAGCACTGTACTATACGGACATTTGAAGCATTCGACAATCAGCATTTTCTGAACATAACTGTTAATTCAACCGTTGCAGTATTTCTTTTTCTTTCTTTTTTTTTAGAGATACATAATTTTGTATTAGAAAGTTAGATATTATCTTTCTAAATTATGTACTATTCTAAAGTATGTAACTAGTAAATCTAAACTATATGCCTGTTATTATTTTTTCACAACTAATTCATAAACTTTTTTGTGACAATCACTGATGGGTGGGGGAAGGGGGGTTAAATACTTTTTATTTGAGACTAGAATTTGTTCAACCCTTCATATAACCATTTATATATATATGCATATATATATATATATATATATATATATATATAACAATTTATGTTTTATACAAAACAAGTAAATACTTACCCAGTTATGCTTTTATGTCTGCTGACATCATTTGGCTAGAAATCTTAGCTACTCAAGTAAATTTTGCCAGTGTCCTTTTAAAAAGCGCCAAGTTTCTATAAAAAGTAAATACCCATAAAAGATTAGTATGAAAATTATGCATATTCATTTTACATATAAATTTATAACATTTTTGATTTTTATAAACTGGTAATTGCCGATAGTGAGACATTTTCGTAACATAAATAATAATTTCTTGGCAATATTGCGCATTGCAGACAAAAACAAAATGCAACTAAATAAATAACACGTTTTTTTTCTTTTATTCTAAGGGATAAACTCTGCCATCATGATCGTTAAGCTCAAAAGACGACATGCCTCCTTAATATCGCTTTAATCGCATATACCTTTGCTCACAATGATCACATGAGTCAAATATTCACTTCATCAAATATAATTTAAACGTGTTTTGAAATACATTTTGAGTGAAAATTGTAACATCAATGCGAATTCTTTTAGTACGAACTTTAAATTAAACCTTGAAACTTTTTTCGATTTCCATTTTTTTTCTTATTATTTAAAATTGATTTTTTTTATGTAATTACAAAATTGAATTTTAAAGGTTTGCTCGCAAATAAATCATTTATTTACAAAATTTTTACTAAAATTTTCCAAAATATAGCACAATGTAAAAAAAATTTAAATGACGACTATTAAATACTAAATTAAAAATCTTTAAGATAAAAGTGTTTTTTATACATGTTTGTATTGCATTATTCTATTTCTGCAGAGACCAAAATCAGTTCAATGGATTGAATGAAATACAAAAACCAGGATTTCGAAAGATGAAATAAGAAAACATAGCAGATTCGCAGTTTTTAGCTCACAGGCTGTCAAAGCCGATAAGGCGTTTTCCTGATTGTTTTGGGGGGTTCATTGGTTAAGTATAAAGTGGGGGGAACGGATCTACCTCCCCTCCCTTAATTTAGATAAATGGGGTTTTTATGCAGAATTATCCGATTTTCCTCAAATTTTGTAAGGTTCACTGTGATAAGGCGCTTCCCTGATTAGCTTTGGCGATTTATTGGTTAAGTATCAATGGGAAACGGGGGGCTAATCCTTTTTTTAAATTAGGTAAATTGGTTTTTCATGCAAAATTATCCTATTTTCTTCAAATTTTGTATATAAGTTCATTGTGATAAGGCGCTTTCCTGATTAGTTTTGGGGGTTAATTGGTTAAGTATAAACTGAGTAACGGGGTCTATTCCTCCCCCTTAATTTAGATGAATAGATTTTTCATGCAGAATTATCCGATTTTCTTCAAATTTTGTATATAGGTTCATTGTGATTGGGGGCATCCTGCTTAGTTTTGGGGATCACTGGTTAAATATAAAGGGTGGGGCGAGGGGCTAATCCCGCCCTAAATTTCGATAAATGGATTTTTCATCTAGACTTACACGATTTGCTTCAAATTTTGTATATAGGTAGGTTCATTGTGATAAGGCGCTTCCATGATTAGTTTTGGGTGTTCATTCGTTAAGTATAAAAGTGGGAAACGGGGGCTAATCCTGCTTTTAACTTATTGTCGGTTTCTTTATTTTTCGGAGGGAATTATTCTTTGAAATAAGAGTATAATATACTAATATTAGTGTGAATAGCCTGTGAGCTCAATGACATCAGTTTAACAAGGCACTTTTCTTTTTATTACTTTTCCACATGAAAACTGAAAATGGCGGCTAGTTCCGGTCCAAAAAATGTGTTACGAGGAAAATTTTTACTTTTGATTCGTAAAAGAATTTACAAATTACTCTGGCAAATTACAAATTACAAACTGCGAAATAAAAAATATAAAATTTCTGTTTTCTACCTAACTATATGAAAATTATTATGAAATAAAATTTAATATGAAACTAGTAACTTTTTCAAGTTAATATATATACATTTTGGTATATACAGTTTAGTGTGATGCACACGGATTACGTCGTACAAGATTTGAAAAGTATTGTAATTATGTTTCGCGCCTTATTTTATTTCATTGATTTTGAAAAATAAACTGCATTTAAATATGTTATTTTGATAAGAATTTTAAAGAAATAATTTGAAAAAAGATCCATTAATTTTTTTTTTCTGAAATACATTGATTTACAAATAAATAAAACAAAAGATATTGCAATTAAATCGTGGTCACTACTTTCATATCATGTAAATCATATAAATCTTTATAACGTAAATCACGCCATATTGTGGTACAAAGAGTTCAGAATCTTATATAAAAAATCCTTCTTATTGAAAAAAATTGAATAATAAAGCCGAAGAAGAAAAAAATGTCTGCGTAGGAATTTGGGAACCGACAGAAAGATTTTTTTCTCCAGTGATTACAGTTCGCTGTAGAAAAGTTTTATGATGCTATTTCTATGCAAATAAGATTTGCATTCGCTTTATTCATTGCTTTAGATTGCAACGAAATAGAAGATAATATAAGTCGGGCCGCATGAATACCGTAATCTTAAATAATTCCTCTACATTGTCCTTTTTTAACCCCCTAATGTACCAATTTTTTTTTCAGAAATCTGTTCAAAAATGACCCAATTTGTTTAATAGCTGTTTTGATATCTAATCAAGGAGACTTACTCTGGCAAGTATTAATTTAAATTAAAAAAATTAGATAATCGGAATATGAATAGGTCTATATTATTATCCCGAGTTAACTCGGCCAAGACAGCAAATACAAGAATTTAAAAATACACTTTATTTCCAACGATGACCGGTCACTTGCGATTTTAGACGTTTTGTTAAATATCTGGAAAGATACATGAGGAATTATTCTGAAACTTTAGGAGTGTAAACAACATGATAGACGTCATATATTTCCGCGAAGATTTTTCTCCGAAACCCAATAAGGGGCCGTCAACAAATTGAAGAAATACGAATATATTTTGGATAACCCTGTAAAAACTAATATTACAAAAGCATTCAAACTGTAGATTATGATCTAAAGATGAGGTCTAAAGATGTCACGTCTAAAGATGAGGGGTTGTATCAAATATAGAATGAGAGACACTTCATTCTTATTATGTCAACTTTCATAAGCTAGTATATTTGGATACAACCCCTCATTTTTTTGCTTCCTTTTGGGAACAGCGAATTTCGAGCTTATTCTATCGACGATTACTATCAGAATTTTCAAGCTATGTTTTTGAGACTTTCATAAAAGTTGGTCTATAGATTTAGCTAATATATTATGCACAGTATATTTTGATTGAATTCGCGCATGCGCAGTGAAACAATATTTAGTAAACCTGCTCATTTTTCCTACAATTTTTATTATTTTTTAATTCTGATCGCAGGGTATTGTGTACAATTTTGTTTATCATATTATCTGAAAATAACTTGTTTTTATATTAAAATATCTGCAAATTATAAGCAAAAAACTTGGTAAAATTTGGGACTGTTTTTATAAAAACCTGAATTTCTCTTCGAGTATACATGCTATCTTCATAAAAATGAACCAAAATTATTACAATAAGCCACTTAATCATAATCTACAGTTTGAATGCTTTTGTAATATTATTTTTTACAGGGTTATCCAAAATATATTCGTATTTCTTCAATTTGTTGACGGCCCCTTATTGGGTTTCGGGGGAAAATCTTCACGGAAATATATGACGTCTATCATGTTTACACTCCTAAAGTTTCAGGATAATTCCTCATGTATCTTTCCAGATATTTAACAAAACGTCTAAAATAGCAAGTGACCGGTCATCATTGGAAATATATTGTATACAAACAATTTGTATTTAATATATTATGAAATCCTATAAAAATCAATAAATTGAACTTTTTTGTAAACATTTATACATATAACAATACGAAATGTATATATTTATATAAAACGGATTTTAATGGTTGCCTGACATGATCAATTCATTTGTAGAACTGGTTTCTACACAACACTTTGTAAGATTGAAAAGGCAAAGAAAACTCGAAGTTCCTCACATGTTGGAGGAACAATTTTGGAACCAAAAGTTGACGCAAGCTGAGCGATATTATTGTAAGTTTCCTGCTGTATATGATCCACGAAACTGTCGCCAAAATAGTGTTGGAATATTGGAAGTAAATCATCACCATGATCAACAATATTAAAATGGAAATCGAGTTAAAGCTGGAGAAACAAAAGCTGAGGATCATCATGCCACACTCTTAATCTGAGACTAATCTTTACTACTGTCATCATCAATTCCTTCTTCACATGAAAATAGTTAACAAGAATCACTACCTGATTCTGACACTGATATGTCAGTTTTACTATAAATATCAAAATCGTCTTCACAATTGATTTTTACGCAAATTGAAGCAAAACCCATTACCATATTGGTGACTTTACATCCCGCAAACACTTATGTGATACGTAAATATGCACAGTGACATGAAGCGCATTCCTCGTCGCAAAAGCGTAGTGAAACCAAATTATTCCGAACTAATCTTTAAACGGATGTCAAAATCATGTACGCTAATGGAGCCCGAAGTTTGTGAAATCCGTCGTGAGTGCAAAGTCCTCCAAGTTCCCTGTAAATTACACGACTGGCGGTGCCTAGTCAGGTGAAGGTCTCGTCACCTGATCAAGGTTCTAAATTACGAGACCAACTCGAATAGCGATAGCTTGATGTATGGGTGTGCGATACAGCGTGGAATTAGTAAATACTCATAGCATCTCATATCTTTCCGGCATGGCTTCGCTACATTGTGTAGTGTTGAACCGTCTCATGCAAACATCAATTAGTAACTGGCCAACTAATGATAAGCAACAAAATGTACTGAAGCAACGTCGGCCTAGAGATTTATCAGATCTTTGCCATGTGGAGATCAAGCGAATCCTCACCTCGTTGCCAGGCATCAATCCGTTAAGTTGAGCAAAAGTCCGGCAAGTAGGGAAAAAGTAAGGGAGATCAGTGGTCTAAAAAAATAATTTAAAAAACTAATGTCAAAAAATATTCTTACGAGAAAACTTGAAATAGTGACGTATGAAATTTCTATACACGAGTTAACTCGAGATGTTATTTTGAAACAAAATTATAAAACCCGAGTTAACTCCTCGGAATATATTCATTTTTCACCTAGGAATATATCCATTTCGCACTAAAACGACATTATACATGGATCAAAAATAAGAAAACAACGTATTAAAAGTTTTCACCGGTGAAAATTACATTATGTTTAGATTCAAATATATTTTTTATTGATTAAACTGAAAAAACTTGTGTCATATATATATAAAAATATTTGTGTCAAAATGATGTTATTTTCTCTGATTTTTCATTTCGTAATAACAAAGAACCGAATTGGATGTAAGATTATATTCATTTAGTATTTTATCCTGATTAAATCCTTGCTTACTTGTCGCTGATTGCTTCATATCGACATAAACTATATATTGGATGACTGACATTTAATTTTTGTGTAATGTGAAAAATTAAAAATAATAAAAAAACTATTATGATTAAAAAAAATATAATAAAATAATAATTGTTTTAGAAATTACATTAGTCAATGTAAGACTGTTTTTTTATTGAAATTATTTGTGTAGGTTTTTTTTTTTTTAATTTCCTTTAACAGATCCTTATTAAACATTTTTATTACGTCGTATTTCGACGAGTGCACATAATTCCATTTAAAGATTTTAAAAATTAGTGGAAATAAAATACTTGATTTAATGGTCTTATTGTTTAACTATAGGAAAGTTTTTTAAATTACCAGAACTTCAGAAAACTTATTAATTGTGCACAAAACTTATCGCGAAAGATAATATAAGTCCATTAATCATTAGAGCCATTCACAATTAATCATTAGAAAATCATAACAAAGTATCGATTTTACTTCAGTTAAGATTAAGATAAATCTAACATTAGTTTATTCTTGGAAGTTATGTGCCATTTTTATTTTATTTATAATTTGTAAAATAATTTTCATTATAAAGGAGCGAAGGGAAGAGTCTTAAATACACCCTTGACAAACAGTTAACTATTATTCAGAAAGAAATACAATCTTTAAGAGGCTCTCATTTAAACAAGGATTAATTAGACTATGAATTGAATAATAAAAAAAGTGTTATTTTGTTTCTGATTGCGTAATTTTAAACGTACAAATCAAAAGAAAATATAGGTGATATATTCTAGTCTTCATGATAATCTATCCAAAAGAGAATAATAAAATGCATAATGAAAGTACACTAAATTAATTGTATTTGTTTATCGCTTTTATATTTAAAAATGTTCTAATTTTGTAGATAAGTTTTACGTAACGATAACTTTATGTATTTTTAATTTGATTTTAAATTACAATTAGACTAACATTTTGGATAGAAAGCTTAAAAATTACATTTCAAGAAAACATTCAGAAAGTCATGAGAAATTCCGGGTTTGCCATAAATTTGTTAAAGCTTTAAAAAGTCATTAAAAAGGAACAATTGATGCTAAAAAATTGCGATTTTCACGAATGAGATTGGAAGAAGATCGTATTTTTTTAATAATAAAAAAAATTGGGGTTCAGAAAATTACCGATAGATGGTTCTGGCAGGCATAATATGATGCAGATTTATGCAAATCAGGCTGTCGATAAAATATCTTGATGAACATAGATTCTTCACTCGATTCCAGCAGTATTCTATCACTACCTCACCAAGCGTTGTTGCTTACTCTCCTTTACAAGAACGGGTAATCAGCAACCGGCGCATTGCAAAAATTCTGCACGCCAAACAGACTCAATGGGCCTGTTTCATGTGTTGCGATTCAGAAGACTGTCAAACGTTTCAACAAAGTGAAACGAGTGTTCTACTATATAAGTCTAATTTTCATAAATCTGCTTAATATTATAGGCATGTCACCGCCATCTATAGGTAATTTTTTAAAAAATTTTTTGTTATTAAAAAAATCCGAACGCCTTTTATCCCATTCCATCAAATTGCAATTATTTAGTATCATGTGTCGGTTTTTAATGAATTTTTAAAGTTTTAACGAGTTTATATTGCACCCGGTAAATGATTTAATTTAATGTGTCGATTGTGTTAATCTGTCACATATTATTTTTAATAATCAGAACTTCGAAAAATTCATTAAAAGTGTCAAAAACTTATCTTAAAAGATAACGGAGCAGAGTTAGAGAAAAAACCTTGAAGGACGGGCCGGGGGGGGAGGGGTTGTTCAAGTGTCCTTCGGCAAATGACTAATTAGAAGGACCACTATGCATCTTTCAAAATTCGTTCGTTTGCTTAAGCTAGGAACGTAATTACAAATTTGGCTTAAACTATTATTCGGAAATAGTGGTAACCGCTACTCATAAATTTAGTTTAATGTTATAAAGGGTGACTATTAAGTTAATTATAATGTTTTGAACCACTTGCGTTGAAATCGGAAAAATAGTTGCTGAGATATGGAAACGGAGCATAGTTAGAGAAAAAGCCTTGAAGGATGGGCCGGGAGGGGTGTTGGTGGTGGGGGGGATGTTCAAGTGGCCTTCAGCAAAAAACTAATTAGGAGGACCACTATGCATCTTTCAAAATTCGTTCGTTTCCTTAAGCTTTGAATTAAATTACAAATTTGGCTTAAACTGTTATTCGTAAATAGTGGTAACCGCTACTCATAAATTTAGTTTAATGTTATAAAGGGTGATTATTAAATTAATTATAATGTTTGAAATCACTTGCGTTGAAATCGGAAAGATAGTTGCTGAGATATAGAAACGGAGCAGAGTTAGAGAAAAAACCTTGAAGGACGGGCCGGGAAAGGTGGGGTGGGGGGGTTGTTCAAGTGGCCTTCAGCAAATAACTAATTAGGAGGATCACAATACATCTTTAATGACTGATTCATTTAGTTAAGCTAGGAACTTAATTTGAAATTTGGCTTACACTATTATTCGGAAATTCTGGTAACTGCTTTCTAGAAATACACCTTGAAGCTTAAATGTAATTAGACCCTTGCTCTTCTTCATTCCCGCAAATATGTTAAATAAAGTTTTCTGTATCAACAATCTCCATCATAATAATAAATGTCATGTAAAAAAAAAAAAAAAGAAAGAAAAGAAAAAAAAAACTTAAAACCGACTGTCATGAAGAAAAATATGCCTGCAAAATATTTCAATCAGTGGGACGTATGTGTAATTTGTCATGTACAGGTGGTGCGACATTCGCATGGCTCCTCTACGCTGATAACTTCAATCCATGTCGACACTATTTAGTTAGAAATCCTTATTTATGCATCGCTACTCTGGTTTATTTAATTACTTCTGTGAAGAATCGATGTAACCAACCAGTGAACCAACCAACCCAAGAGAATAAAAGCGTATTTTTAATGAGATTTCTTTGTGCATTTTAATTAATATTTCAGAAAGTAATTAAAATATTAAAATTCTGAAGTAATGGTGCAACAGGAGAGGGTTTGGACTACCTAAATCTAAATTTACAGCCTTCTAGGTGGGCCAGATTTTCCTAGCCATCGCCAACAGACACACACACAGACACACAGACACACAGAGCGAAACTTTCTTTTATTAGTTTTGATTTGCAGATAATTTCAGTTAAAAAAAAGGAAAACGGGAGAGTCTTAAATAATCCCTTGACAAACATTTAAATCTTATTCAGATATAAATATTTCCTTTCATGAGTATTATCTAAATAAAGATTAATTAGTCTTTGAACTGTGAATGAAAAATTTTCTATAGCTTTCGCCAACGTAAGTTTTAATACGAAAAACAAAATAAAGAATTCTCAGCGTTAGCTTCTGAATTTCTAAATAGACTATCAAAACTGAACATAAATTAAAAGCGTCATATACATAAACTGCCGCATAAATAAATCTATTTTAATTAGAAAAAAAAATTGTTATTTGCAGATAATTTCAGTTAAAAAGTCTAAAACTCAGAAGTCTTAAATAAACTCTTGACAAACATTTAAATCTTATTCAGATAGAAATATTTCCTTTAATGACCGTTATCTAAATGAAGCTTAATTAGTTGAACTACGAATGAAACAATTTTTTAGCTTTCGGCAACGTAAGTTTTAATACGAAAAACAAAATAAAAATTCTCAGTGTTATCGGTTTAATTTCCAGATAAGCTATCAATACTGGAGATAAATTAAAAGTGTCATATACAAAAACTGCCGCAAAAATAAATATATTTTAATCAGAAAAACCATTTGTCATTTGCAGATAATTTCAGTTAAAAAGAGGAAAACTGAGGAGTTTTAAATAACCTCTTGACAAACATTTAAATCATATTCAGATATAAATACTTCCATTCATGACCATTATCTAAATAAACATTAATTATTATTTTAACTGCGACTGAAAAACTTTCTTTGGTTTTCGGCAACGTAAGTTTTATTACGAAAAACAAATTGAAATATTCTCAGAGTTAGCTTCTTAATTTCTAGATAGACTATCAAAACTGAACATAAATTAAAAGCGTCAAAAACAAAAACAGCCGCATACATAAATCTATTTTAATCAGAAAAAAAATTATAATTTGCAGAAAATTTCAGCTAAAAAGAGGAAAACTGAGGAGTCTTAAATAACCTCTTGACAAACATTTAAATCCTATTCAGATATAATTACTTCTTTTCATGATCGTTATCTAAATAAAGATTAATTAGTCTTTGAACTGCGAATGAAAAATTTTCTTCAGCTTTCGGCAACGTAAGTTTAATACGAAGAAATAAATAAAAAATTCTCAGTGTTAGTTTCTTAATTTCTAGATATACTATCAAAATTGAACATAAATTAAAAGCGTCATATACAGAAACTGCCGCATAAATAAATCTATTTTAATCATAAAAACTAATTGTCATTTGCAGATAATTTCAATTAAAAAGAGGAAAACTGAGAAGTTTTAAATAACCCCTTGACAAACATTTAAATCTTATTCAGATATAAATACTTTCTTTCATGACCGTTATATAAATAAAAATTAATTAGAATTTAACTGCGAATGAAAAATTTTCTTTAGCTTTCGGCAACGTAGGTTTTAATACGAAAAAAGAAATCTCAGTATTATCTTTTTAATTTCAAGATAAGCTATCAATACTAGAGATTAAAAGCGTCATATACAGAAACTACCGCATAAATAAATATATTTTAATCAGAAAAAAATGCAATTTGCAGATAATTTCAGTTAAAAAGAGGAAAACTGAGGAGTCTTAAATAACCTCTTGACAAACATTTAAATCTTATTCATATATAAATACTTCCTTTCATGACCGTTATCTAAATAAAGATTAATTAGTATTTGAACTGCGAATGAAAAATTGTCTTTAGTTTTTGGCAACGTAACTTTTAATACGAAAAACAAAATAAAGAATTCTCAGTGTTGTCTTAATTTCTATATAAGCTATCAATACTTGAGATAAATTAAACGCGTCACATACAGAAACTGCAGCATAAATAAATCTATTTTAATCAGAAATAAATTGTCATTTGCAGATAATTTCAGTTAAAAAAAGGAAAACTGGGGAGTCTTAAATAACCTCTTGACAAACATTTAAATCTTATTCAGGTATAAATATTTTCTTTCATGACCGTTATCTAACTAAAAATTAATTAGTCTATGAACTGCGAATGAAAACTTTTCTTCAGTTTTCGGCAACGTAACTTTTAATACGAAAAACAAAATAAAAAATTCTCAGTGTTAGCTTCTTAATTGCTAGATAAACTATCAATACTGGAGATAAATTAAAAGCATCGTATACAGAAACTGCCTTATAAATAAATTTATTATAATCAGAAAAAATATAAAATTAATGATTAAAAATCATTAATTAATAAATATTATTTCATTTAATTATTAATTGGCTAAACAGATAATTTATAGCAATATAAAATCTTTCAGCTAGACATCATAACGCAGTTAAAACGCAAAATTTTCGATTTTTCATTGCGTTTTTAAATATACATAAAGATTTTTAATAAACCTCTCTACATTAAAAATAAATAAATAAATAAATAAAATAAACAACTGATCATTTTCAGTACTTTAATGTTTAGTATAGCATAGAGACGTACTTTTTCTTTCATATGAACTATTATTTAGTGAAGTATTGTTTAATGAAAAATAAAATAAATTTCACACATCCATAAATGTATAACTAAACCGAACATACACACTCTAGAAACGACGCTTTCAAAACTGAGCAAAAAATACTCAAATCTGAGTATGTCGCATAGTCAAAATGGTTCCGAATCAAAATTACTCAAGTTTGAAACATGTGTATACTCATTTCTGAAAACATGCACTCACTCAAGAATAAAACATCATGTGCTCATATATGAGTATGAACTGATCTCTATGCGCTCAGTTTTGAGTATGTCCATGTTTCAAAAATGAGTTTGAACTGATACTAATCATTTTTAGGTATGTCCATGTTTCAAAAATGAGTATGAACTGATCTCTATGCGCTCAGATTTGAGTATGTCCATATTTCAAAAATGAGTTTGAACTGATACTAATCATTTTCAGGTATGTCCATGTTTCAAAAATGAGTATGAACTGATACTAATCATTTTTAGGTATGTCCATGTTTCAAAAATGAGTTTGAACTGATACTAATCATTTTTATGTATGTCCATGTTTCAAAAATGAGTATGAACTGATCTCTATGCGCTCAGTTTTGAGTATGTCCATGTTTCAATATTATGAGTATTTCTGGTATTTCAGAATTAAAAGCATTGGGTCGTCCTATTTGAAACAAAAAGTTTCATAACAAAATAAAAACATCGATTTACTCAGAATTGAAAGAGTCATTTTTCTCAGTGCACAGATAATAGAATTCATAATTTGATAAAAAGTGTTACATAAAACAATAAATAAAGTTTTACACACATATTGTCTTACATGCTTCGACTTCACCGAAGCCATTTTCAAGACAAATGAGAATATTATACAGATACATGATGTATAATGCAATGATATGAAACGCCATCGTTTAAAAACCGAATCAAATAACGCGAGTATTGTGAGAGAGAATGGGAAAAACACGAATCATGGCGTTTCAAACCATTGCATTACAGACCGTGAATTTATTGAATATTATGATTTATCTTGAAAGTGGTTTAGGTAAAACCGAAACAAGTAGAAAGCTTGTATATTAAACTTTTTTCAGTTGTTATTTAATACCTTTTCACAATTGATGAAGTAGACATTCATAAATTTGTAATTCTTTATCATAATTTGTATTTGCTCCATAATATCAAAGGTGTGTTCCTTTATTATAATAAATAAACCTGCATACATTTTTCCAAGCGGTTTTGCATAACTATCTTTAAAATTATCATTTAAATTAATTTAAGATTAATTAGCTTTGATATTTTTTGTTTGCCCCCCCCCCCAAAAAAAAAAAAAACAAGTTAGAAATTGTACGTTAAACATGACAAATGAGGTGAGTTCATTTCGTGCTATAACTAGTTTTACAATGTAAAAAACAGCATCGTTAATATTTCAGTGAAATAAATTATACCTTCTGCTATGAGCGAAATAAGGATGTATTTATTATTATTATTATTACGTATGACACGTTTACAGATGCGATTTTTTTCGACACCAGACAGTGCTGTAAAATTCATCATGGAGATCTTCCTTTGCGAATGATTATCTCCATTGTTTAATATTTTTATTGTTCACGATGAATGAATCTTTTGTTTATTTACTTTAATGGATTGAGATAATCGGTTGTTAACCTAATTATCTCTGAAGTTATCGCAGAATCTATACATTTTTTAATGCAACTCATCTCTCAAGCAAACAATTTTTTTGAACGATCTTTCTAAAAATGTAACATTTATGCAATTTTATTTAAAAAATAATAATTTTGAATAAAAATGGCCACTTGGAAAAAGATGTAGTTATCCATATTTCTTTTCCCCAGTCACATGACTTGCGCTTTTACTATATAGATTACGTATGATAGGATTTAATAGAATAAAGAAAATCTTTTGAAGGTTTGATTCGATTTTCCTAAAATTTGAAATGACTCGACAAAATTCTGCAAAGGTTATATATATTAAATTTCAAACCATTCAGTTGGGTAGTTTTTGCGCTGTTATATGCGGACGGACGGACAGACGCACAGACCAGACGACGACTATAGGTGCTACGTATTTATATAATTACGAACGCACCTAAAAATGATAAGCAAAAAATTGAGATGTGTTATGTTCAAACGTACAAATTAATAATTTTTTATTATTTGTTTTAGAATTCAGCAGGAGAAAAATCGTAATGTAAATAATACCTTGGCATTTAAGTATTTAAAGGGTCTTTAAAAATCAAAAGAACAGTTTTGAAAGTAAAAAATCCCTGACGGCTCGGCCTACAGGCACAGGTAGATTTCGAAGACGCAGACCGTGGGGCGCCTGTTTGTCGGGAATTGCGGAAGAAATGACCTTTTTGCGATGATGCTGCAGTTGGAACCGCCTACTTCGAAACCAAACTTGTTTGCAGGCGGAGCCAGCAAGGATTTTTTTTTTTTTTGCTATAAGAGTTGGTCCTATAAAAAACATGTCACTATAAAAGTTTTAGATAATATTAAGAGGATTTATACTAAATTTAAGCGGATTTGAAATCTTGGGAATTGACGAAGTTATGACTTTTTTTCTTCTAAAACCCCCCTCCCCCCCCCCCTTAAGGCAATTTTTAATTATATCAAAAATCTGTCATACATAAATTTTCGGCCCTTCTCCTAGAAGTAATAACAACTTCAAACGGATTCGATACGTATCATAATTAAGAAATTATGGGGTTTTTTCTGTTTTCACAAAAAGTCCCCCTCCTCCATCCCCCCCCCTTGATTCGATTTTGCCCATTAACGAACTTGACCGAGATTTGATGCCCCTTGATTTTATGTATCAGTTTCGAAAAGAAGCGGGAGTTGGAACCGCCTACTTCGAAAAATAACTTGTTTGCAGGCGGAGCCGGCAGGGTTTTTTTTGTTTTTAATTTTTTTTGCTATAACGGTTTGTCCTATAAAAAACTTGTCAATATAAAAGTTTTAGATAATATTAAGAGGATTTATAATAAATTTAAGCGGATTTGAAATCTTGGGAATTGACGAAGTTCTGAATTTTTTTCTTCTAAACCCCCCCTTCCCTCCCCCCCTCTTAAGGCAATTTTTAATTATATCAAAAATCTGTCATACATAAGTTTTTGGCCCTGTTCCTAGAAGTAATAATAACTTTAAACGGATTCGATACGTATCATAATTAAGAAATTACGGGTTTTTTTCTGTTTTCACAAAAAGCCCCCCCCATCCCCCCCCCCTTGGTTCGATTTTGCCCATTAACAAACTTGACCGAGATATTATGCCCCTTGATTTTATGTATCAGTATCGAAAAGATGCGGGAGTTGTTACCGCCTACTTCGAAAAATAACTCGTTTGCAGGCGGAGCCGGCAGGGATTTTTTTGTTTTTAATTATTTTTTGCTATAACGGTTAGTCCTATAAAAAACTTGTCAATATAAAAGTTTTAGATAATACTAAGAGGATTAATAATAAACTTACGCGGATTTGATATCTTGTGAATTGACGAAGCTATGATTTTTTTTCTTCTAAAAACACCCTTTTTTCCCCCCCTTGGGGCCATTTTTAATTATATCAAAAATCTGTCATACATAAATTTTCGGCCCTTTTCTTAGAAGTAATAATAACTTTAAACGGATTCGATACGTATAAAAATAAAGAAATTATGAGGGTTTTTCTGTTTTCACAAAAAGTCCCCCCATTTCCCCCCCCCCTTGGTTCGATTTTGCCCATTAACGAACTTGACCGAGATTTTATGACCCTTGATTTTATGTATCAGTTTGGAAGAGATTTATGCAGAATTTTTCCAGTTATCGTGGTCAGAAAAAAGTGACATATATATATATATATATAAACTTTTGAACTGGGGGTGGTTTTGTGTTCTGGGAGTCATGATCGGCGTAGATCTGCAAAAATTTTTCAAAATTTCCAACTTAGGTGAGAATGTAATAGGTAGTATTTCTTACGAAATCTACCTAAAACCTACTAAGAAATTAACGTAATGATATGTAAGTCCGAATTACTTTGTTTAATAATACTTTAAAATATAAAACTCGACGATTATTTTGAACTTAAATAATCCGGTCATACTAAAAACATCTATCTACGCTAAATTTAATATAAATTTTACTTACCCATCATACGTAGTATAGGGTAAGTCTTGTAATCGTTTTGAAAATCGAAAAAAAAAATTGACGGATTTACACGTTTCAGACACTGGAGGTTCCGAAAAACGTATTTTTAGAAAAAAAAAATTGATGTCCGTCTGTGTGTCTGTGTGTGTGTCTGTGTGTGTGTCTGTGTGTCTGTAAACGCTCTATCTCCCGAAAAAATTGAGATAGAGATTTGCAATTTGGTATGTACTCAGTATGTAATAATGGGAAGAAGCCTATTTCATTTCAGTAACCTCGATTAACCGGAACTATTTTTTTCGGACTCTCGAAATATTCGTTCTGATAAAAGGTATATAAAAATTTTCGAAATTGTTTATTTTAAGAAATGAATATAAAAGACAATAAAAAACATAAATTTTGCATAAAGCATGAAGTTGATCGGATTATTAGTTGCCGAGGTTTTTGGAATCCTATTTACCACACTCTTCGATTTTTCATGACGATTTATCATCTGTATTTCATCTAAATTTCACTTTAAAGATATATTTTAATTGGAAATTTGATGCCTAATCAGATGCAATAAACCGCTAGTTAATAGGATTATAAATTTTGGAGTTTATGACGTCATAGTGGAGTTATAAGGAAAAACCTCTTTCAAGCAATTCAGTAATCAAGCCTTTAAAGTTTATGACGTTATCAAGCCACGATTTTATTCGAATTGCAATGCATTTTATAAGTAGTTTACACATTTTTATTTTAATATTTTACATTATGCATATCCATGATGGGTAAGTATTACGGTGGCCCCAACGACTAGTTTAAATAGCATTAAAATGTTTATAAAATATTTACTGAAAACTTAATTATGAAACATCCTGGTGATATAAATATTTTTTTATTTACGAAAAAAGGAAAATCAAAATCAAGTTATTAGAAATGAAGTTAAAAGAAAATAAAAGGAAGTTCTTTACAAGCAAATTTTTGAACTGCATGATTAAATTTGCGAAGTATTTTTGAATTAAACATGCTTCAAAGGAGAAAGGACAGAACAGTAAAAATAATAGAAGACAAAGACAGTCTGTTTATTTCAAAGTAAAAATACTTGTGATATGGATATTTTGCAAGTTATTTAAAAAAAAAAAAAGATCCTTTAAGGAAAAAAAACTTGTTTTTTGTTAATATATTTTTATTTTCATGTTTGACTGAAATGAACAGCTGATGATAGTTATAATTATCTTTTTAATGCTTTATGATTATAAGAATAGTAAGCGAAATTTAATCAAGCATGTCGTGAAAATATTTTTAAAAATGCATTATTTTTTCTCACATTATATGCCTTACAAAACAGTTTTTAACCATGCGCATATAATAAAAATAATTAAACAAGTTGGAAATTGTACATCAAACGTTACAAATGAGGTGTCTTCTTAATATAACTAGTTTTATAAATTATCGGATCTTGGTGCAATAGCTTTCACACTCTTATGCAGAAATGCACGAATACAAAATTTATTTTATGTGCAGATTTTGATATTATAGATATTAATTCTATTTTATGAAATTAAGTTTTCAATACACTTTGACAAAGAATTCATTACAGATATGTTATTTTAAAATTATACTATGGGCAAATATCCAATACAAGACAATGTGATAAATCATCGTTATTATTTACTGAAAAAAAAAGAATTATATCATATTTTATTATTATTATACTAGCAAGCTAGGCCCGCTACGCTGGTCAATTTCTTATAACGAACTTTTAATCCAACAAAATATTGACATTTCATAATTCACTTTTATATTTTATTTTAACAGAATAATAAGGCTACTATAATTTGTGACTCGTGCTATAGCCAATATACATGCCAGCACACGTCACCCTTATCATTATCTTTTTACGCATGAAGGTTACGCTATGGTACTCCATTGTGAAATTTGGTAATTTTTGAAATTCAATATTTGAAAAATGGCATAATCATTAGATTTGAAATTTATATCAAGAAAAATACAATTTTTGATCTTTCAAACGCAGTTTGCCAAACAATTTTCAGACAAATACTTTTCGAGCTACTATTTGTTTTCAGTAACTTCAAATGTTTCATTTTCCGAGATTAATCTGTGGCAACAATTAGCGAAAAACCCAGTCGTCAGAAACGCATAGTTTTTTATTAAAGAGGCTGTTGAAGCAGAGATTGTCACCACCAATTAGCCGCCATCACTTTTGAAATCGGTTCGGTAGTTCTAGAGATTCCATAGAAATTGTAATTTAGAATGTTTTTAGAACGCTTTTCGCTCATTTCACCCTTTTAAATTTCGAATTCTTTTTACTTTGTTTTTAGAGAGTATTTACATATTATAAGTAATTACAATACCAAATTTCAAATTTATAGCTCATTCAGTATAAACAAAATCGCAATTTTAGAACGTTTTTCGCTCCTGCACCCCCCTGGGGATAGTGACACCGACATAAAATATAGCCTATGTTGGAGCAGGGGTTGTCACCATCCATTTGCCACCATCACTTTTGAAATCGGTTCGGTAGTTCCAGAGATTCCATAGAAATTGTAATTTAGAATGTTTTTAGAACGCTTTTCGCTCATTTCACCCTTTTAAATTTCGTTTTTTTTTTTGTTCTTAGAGAGTATTTACATCTTATAAGTAACTACAACGCCGAATTTTAAATTGGTTCGGTAGTTCTAGCGATTCCATAGAAATTGTAATTTAGAATGTTTTTAGAACGCTTTTCGCTCATTTCACCATTTTAAATTTCGAATTTTTTTTTATTTTGTTCTTGGAGAGCATTTACATCTTATAAGTAACTACAACGCCAAATTTCAAATCGGTTCGGTAGTTCTAGAGATTCCATAGAAAATGTAATTTAGAATTTTTTTGAACGCTTTTCGCTCATTTCACCCTTTTAAATTTCGATTTTTTTTTATTTTGTTCTTAGAGAGTATTTACATTTTATAAGTAACTACAACGCCAAATTTCAAATCGGTTCGGTAGTTCTAGAGATTCCATAGAAATTGTAATTTAGAAAGTTTTTAGAACGCTTTTCGCTCATTTCACCCTTTTAAATTTCGATTTTTTTTTATTTTGTTCTTAGAGAGCATTTACATCTTATAAGTAACTACAATACCAAATTTCAAATTTTTAGCTGCTTCAGTATAGAAAAGATCGCAATTTTAGAACGTTTTTCACTCCTGCACCCCCCTGAGTTAGTCGCACCGACATAAAATATAGCCTATGTTGGAGCAGGGGTTGTCACCATCAATTTACCACCATCACTTTTGAAATCGGTTCGGTAGTTCCAGAGATTACACCCTACAAACAAACAAACAAACAAACAAAAAAACAATCTTTACTCCTTTATAATATTAGTATAGATGATTAATTTCCATAATAAAATAAGTACATTTTAAGTTAGCAACATTTTATCTTTTGTTAACATTTACTGAAAATTCCAATGGTAAACTTGAGCCTAGTTTCAAAATTTCAATAATTTGAAATCCATATTAAACTTTTTTTTCCATTTAATACCTATTTCTCCGGAAATATCTATCCAAAAAACTTGTGATTGCTATAATTAAACAATTTTAGTATACAAATTCGGTTTTTAAATTCAGCAGTACGGAAATAATAGGACTCCATTTTAAATAGGACGTAATCATCATGACAACCTAGAATCATTACCTGTCATGGGATATCATTGAATTCATTATGTATGATAGGATTTAATAGAATGAAGAAAACTTTTATTAATATCTTTTAAGTTTTGATTCGATTTTCTCAAAATTTGAAGTGATTTGACAAAATTCTGCAACGATCATATATATTATATTGCAAACCATTCGGTTGTGTAGTTTTTACGCTGTTTTACGTGGACAGACGGACGGACCAGACGACGACTATGGGTGCTACGTATTTAAATAATTACGAAGGCACCTAAAAAGTGAATGAACGTATACAGGTCAAAATGTCCCGGTGTGCTCTTGAAGGATTAAGCATATATGCATGCATATTTACTTATACAAAATTAGTAAAATGACGACTAAACAACAAAACTATTTATTCTAAAGTTTAATACCCAACTATGATAAGAATTTGTGTTACATTATTATTATTATTATTATTATTATTATTATTATTATTTTGAAGAAATAAAATATTTATAGTTCAACTTTCAGCGAAATTCTATGTTTATATAAAGTTTCCAAGTTCTTATAGTTTTGCCTTTTTTAGGTGAAAGTAGGTATTTTAAACAACTGCATTTTTAAAAGAGATTGAAATAAAAACATGTCTTCTATCGTAGGAAATCTGCAGTGTTACTGGATAAAAACTTCTAAACTTTTAAGATGTTCCGATTTAATATTTTAATATTTCGAAGTTACCCATATGTGATTTTATTTTCTGCAATAGAGAAAAAGTATTGCATAAGAATGAACCTAACACAATTTTTTACGCTTTGTATTTTCCAATACCTTTTACTGAAATTTCTTGTATAACTTTTCTTTGAATGCAAAAAGTTATAAAGTAAATAGAGATATGGTTTGAAAAACACCTATTTTTCCCCAAGGGTGAAAAATAAAGCAAAAATGTAAATATAAAACTTTTCTTTTGCAAACCAAGTGGTCATTGTGTAGAAAAAGACGTAGTATGCTATTATGTCAGATAATAAAATGTGGCATAACTATATAAAAGGCGCATTATGATTCCATAGAAATGATAGAAAAATACAAAGCAAAATTTCTGAATTTACGATTAATAAAATAATAATATTTCCTTTAAAGAGACTTGTAAACCTTCAAACAATTCAATTTCTGAAAAAAAATTATATATTAAAGAGTAATCATTTCCGAACACTTTAAAACAAAATTAATGGCACTGTAGCGATCTCATTTCACTTGAACAGTATAAAGCGAGTTACTAGCTTTGAGTAACTGGCTTGGTCTATTGCTTAACACTAACGCTCTCGCCTACTGTTCATGAGATCCCTGGTTTAACTCCCGCCAGCTGCAGCAATCACCTCATTCGTGACCCGGACAAACACGTGACAACCTTTAACAAGAACAATCAGCTCATCTCATAACCAACAGATGGCAGCACAAAAATGATCATCACCTGCAAACAAAGTCTGTGAAATGCTTTCACCACAAAGCCTGTCATCCCACACATCACGCATGTGTACGACAACATCACTTACGAGTGTATATAGCTCATCTGACATCAATAAGCCTTCTTTCTCACTGGATGTGCAGTATATAGGGATCTCATCTCATTTGAACAGTATAAAGCGAGTAACTAACTTATAGTAACTGGTTTGGCCTTTTGCTTGACGCTAACGCTCTCGCCTACTGTTCATGAGATCCCTGGTTCAATTCCCATCGACGACAACACTCACCTCAGCACCCTTAATTGTTGTTAAATATGAAAATTTTTCAAAGAGAGAGATTTAATTCATTTTTCTCAAAATATTATTTTGGGTCATTAAGAGAAAGGTAGTTTAAAACTTTTCAATATATTTTTATACAATGTTCAGTTTTATATGAGCAGTTTCCTTTTTAAAATATAAAAATGCTATAAATAAACCATCTTTTAGATTCAGCGTAAGCACAACACTCTCAAGTATAATAATATACTAGTAAAATAATATTTTTTATTTTATTATTATTTTTTTTGTAATCATGTTGTGCACAAACTATTATTAAATTTTTCTGCTCTTGAAATATTTAAAAGTTAAAAAAACCCATAAAAACGAATTTTCCTCATTATAATCTGAAAAATATGAAATGAAAGAAGAAACATGTATTTATTACTTTTTTAATAAATTGTGTTTTTTAGTGTTATACTCTTTAAGATATAATATGATAAAAATTACAGTTTTTTTCGACATTCAAAGTGTTTTAAGTCCCCTTAAATGCATTCGTTTTAGTGATGTTTCAAAAGGCGCTATGCAGTTTCTAACACAATTTATAACTTTTCCGTGGTAAACATCTAACTTTTTAATATTTTACAACAAAAATGTAAATTTTGGAGGCAATTTTTTTAGGTTATATTATATTCGACTGTTAAATACTATAGTTTAATATACTAAAATTTTTACTATACAAAGTCTGTCAAATCAAGAGTGACATCTTTTTTTCGTAAACAAGGTATTTTTCTTTCTTAAACGTTTAATGTCATATATTTGGGTATGGAACAGGATGGGACGTAACAGTGCATGGCAACAGCAATAAGTTAAAGAGCGCATAGTAACAATCTAACTCAGCAATTAATGGATTCTACTCAGCATGTTCTCAAGTTCTCTGTATGGAAGTGGGCCCTACTCAGCAGATATATTTTGTGTCAAATGTAGAAGACTCAGCGATTGTTCTACATTCTGTACACTAACTTCACATTAACAAGTTAAAAAACCTATCACTATGAATTTACGTGATTGACTGATCTATCTGCTTGACCGTCCAGTTCTTTTGAATAGAATTATAGATTGTATGAAATTTGTAAAAAACAATGAATTCCTTTTCACAAATAATCTACCTTTTTTAGCTTCCGGCCAGCAATCCACTTCTCACTCACCCGAACAGGAGCTCTTTAACTGTTTTAACTTGTATTTTTTTATTTAGAGCTGGTAAATTCCGGCGTTTTTCCCATTGTAAATTTTGTACATATTTATTTATCAGTTTATATTATTTGTTTGTTATTTTCATTAATCTTTGTAAAGTAATATTTGTGAACTTGCTTAGTATTATTATACCACTATATTTCTTCACAAACATAGTATATTCTTTACCAATTATATTTTACGTTTGCCATAATTGTTAAGTTAAACTAATGTGCACCCTTAATACAGTTAAGTATGTAAAGCTACACTTGGTTAGACATGTTTAGTTAAATAATTGTGAACTTTAAACATTGTAAAAACTGTCTAACCTTCAACACATTGAATGTATGTTAAAGTAAACAGTGGGTTTGTGTCTTCGCCCCGGGATTGCACTTATACTATATAGCGAAAGCTGGTTCCCGGGGCGGTCATCACTTGTCATCCCTTGTATGTTAAGATGCACAAGGTGTTAATAAATGAGCAGTGTTGTAATCTAAATGTCTAGCTACACGAAGCTTTGAGATGATGACGGGCCGTGAGTCTAACGATCCTGCAACTTTATAATCCTATTAGTGTACATAATTTATCTTTAACCTAGAGTTTTTTATTAAAGTAATGAAAGATATAACGAACTCTTGTCCCTGTTTCCTGAAATCTAGAATCCAGCGTCTCACCGTCGGATTAACATATAAGTAATATTATGTATTTCCCTTAATATGTTTATTTAGATTTAAAGTAAAACTTCATACTTATGTGGCGGGCATGCCTTTTAAATACTTTTACAATATATTTTTTTTTTACATTCATCTCGAGTATACATTTTTTATTAACAATTGGAATGTATTGATGAAAATAGTAATGTGATTTTCTGTACGAGCTTTTCAAAATTTCTTTTTGTCTCTTTCACTTACAACTGACGTTATATGCAGGTCTGATTAGATAAAAAACATACTTGATTTCTAATGAGTTCGATAGGAAAATAAATGAAGATGATGTTCATTATTTTCAAATTTCATAAAATGTGAAAAGTGATTTGTTGTAGAAGTTTCTATATATATATTTAAAATTTTAATTCAAAATATACATTAAGAAAGAAAAATTAAAAAATATATATATTTTGCATTTTTATTTGCATCCGTCGTTTGTTAAGAGCAAAATTGTTGCACTCTCTTTCAAAAAAAAAAAAAAAAAAAAAAAAAAAAAATATGGAATTTTTTCTCCTAGGAAATATGTGTCGAGAAAAATAAATGTTGTGACCTATAGGCATACTCCGGAAAGAAAGAATATTATGCTATAGATTAATTATTTACAACAGGGAAAACTCAAGTATCTCGTATGATTTTCAAGCTTCATTTGTGTACAAATAAAGAGTATGTATCGGCTTAATTACTACATAAGTATGCGAATCTATGTTAAATATATTTAAACAAAATCCATTAAAACAAAAATTAAATACATATACATAATATAGGTTTTTAAAAATATACGAAGTAAAATCAAGTAAAGGAGAAACATAATTATTAAACACGTTATATAAAATTTAACGAGCAGGGAAGACCGAGCTATGCTCGGTCAAAATTAAATTTGAGTTCAAATATCATGACCCATGACCAAAATAACCCACTAATTGAATTTTCTCGAACTTGTGACTTAGCCCAACAGTCTTCTCGTGCCCGAAAACCATAGGATGCTAAATTTATTTCAAATCCTCTGAACCGTTTTTAAGATAAAATAGCTTGACCCATAATGACCCATAACCAAAATGACCCACTAATTGAATTTTCTCGAACATGTGACCTAGCCCAACAGTCTTCTCGTGCTCGAAAACCATTGAATGCAAAATTTAGTGTAAATTGAGCCGCTTTATAGATCTTGACCCACAATGTACCAGAAATGACTCACTAATCGAATTTTCTCGAACATGTAACCTAGCCCAATGATTTTCGCGTGCCCGAAACTCGTAGGATACAAAATTTAATCAAAATCGTTAGAGCCTTTTTTAGATAAAATTAATTTGACCCACGTTGACCCAAAAATGACCCACTAATCGAAAGTTCTCGAACATGTGACCCAGCCCAATAGTCTTCTCGTACCCGAAAATAGTCGGATACAAAATTTCGTCAAAATCGTTTGAACCGTTTTTTAGATACAATTAGTTTGTCCATGACCCAAAATGACCCAAAATGACCCACTAATTGAATTTTCTCGAACATGTGACCTAGCCCAACAGTCTTCTCGTGCCCGAAAACCACTGAATGCAAAATTTAGTGTAAATTGAGCCGCATTTTAGATCTTGACCCACAATGACCCAGAAATGACCCAGAAATGACCCACTAATCGAATTTTCTCGGACATGTGACCTAGCCCAATGATTTTATCGTGCTTGAAACTCGTAGGACACAAAATTTAATCAAAATCGTTAGAGCCGTTTTTTAGATAAAATTAATTTGACCCACGTTGACCCAAAAATGACCCACTAATCGAAAGTTCTCGAACATGTGACCCAGCCCAATAGTCTTCTCGTGCCCGAAAATGGCCGGATACAAAATTTCGTCAAAATCGTTTGACCCGTTTTTTAGATACAATTAGCTAGAACATGACCCAAAATGGCCCAAAATGACCCACTAATCGAATTTTCTCGAACATGGGACCTAGCCCAATGGTTTTCTGGTGCCCCAAAACGGTAGGATACGAAATTTCGTCAAAATCGTTAGAGCCGTTTTAAAGATAAAATTTGCATATATATATAAATATATATATAACCACACACAAGATTTGCTCGTATTAGAATATATGATAAACATGAAAAAATGCGAAAAAGAAGTAAAAACAGCAGTTACCATAAATTGAAAATTATAAAACCAAACAGAATTTGTGTTTATTACATTTTCAAGTTTCCCCTTTGTTTTTCTTTTTTAATTGTTTTCTTTCGCTGGCGTAAATATTCTTTTAAACGCCACTACGCTTCACTGAGTATAACATTTTCTGCTCTTTAATTAGCAATGGAATTATAAAGTGTAAATAAAAGAAGAAAAATAATGACTAGAAAGAAAAATGTCAAAGAAAGTCTTTCGGTATTAAAAAAAATAAAACAAAATATTGGCTATTTTAAAGTAAACAAAAGAAAATTAATTATTCGCTCTAAAAATAACCAAACAAAGTATTAATGTTCTTTTTAAATGTGGCAATGAAATGGTATTTTATTGAAAACGAGATTGTGGGTAATTATGCATATAGTGTAATGAAACGAAAAAAAAATATGGAAATCAATTTGTAAACACAAAGTGCTATTGTTTATCATTAAAAACAACGAAAACAATTATTTGCGAAAATCAATGTGCAAGAATATATATTTTTACTGACAGTATAATTTTGTAATGAATGCATATGCGTATTGAAGATTATACGAATTTCGAAAAAGATTTTTATGAGAAAAGAACTATGGTCGTTATGAGTATGGAAGAAGTCCCATTTGAAGATGAGTTTCTTCTAAAATTATTATTAGATATTTTCTATTGTTTCTTAAATGTATTCAATTCTACAGAATTTAACTTCACTGCAATTATAAAACATAACTATTTGGTAGCTAAACTTCGTTGTGACTTTGAAAATTTTCAAGTTTTAATTTATATAATTACAAAAGTTTATGTAATGAATAATATGTGGCTGTATCTGTGAAAAAAATTATTCATTTCAATTAACAAATGGGAGTAAATTTTATTTCTAAATACAGATAGTTTAATTCTTTTTAAACGAAAAAGTGCTGTTTTTCATGTATAATTCAAAGAATTGATATAGCAATTTTAATTTAATGTTGTATAAATGTCCTTTTAGAAATATATATATCAAATTCAAAATGGTACTTTCGTTAGTACTTTGTAGCATAAAATGAGAAAAATATTATTATATTTTTTTAAATGCCAAGTTTCGAAACCAATAGTGATCTGTTTAACACTTGCTGTGAGTCTAAATATTATGTAATTTTGAATAGATATGATAAAAAATATAAAATTTACATAAAATATGTTTAGAAGAATCTTTTATGTTCACATTTGAAAAGCACCACTTTAATATTCTTACAGACCCTATCGTTAACACTTTATATTTATCTTCGTTTGTTGTCTATCTGTCTGTCTGTCTGTGTCAAATTTTCCAATTTATTTTTGACCTCTTTCCGTCGAAACAAAGGATCTGTGTCCATAAGCCATGTTTTTGACCCATGATATAGACTAAAACTCGATTTTGTTATATTGACTTAATTATTTCAAAGCTTTCAAAGTTTCAAAACTGCGCTCATAGTAAAATATTTAAAAATAATAATAAAAATTGGGGTAAAATTAGGAGAAATTGCGTATTTTTCATAAAAAACTACAAATAATACGGACATTTTGTATAAGTTATACAAAAGCGAAGAAAATGCAAAAACTATTGTTGAAATCGTACAGGATAAACCTTCTAATATTAAAAAGTGAAATAATTAAGTAAGTATATTAAAATCGATTATTAGTCTTATTTCATGGCCAAAATCACGTCTTATGGACCCTGGTCCTTTCCTCAAATGTTCACCACAGGTTAAATATTCAAGAGTTTTCTAGAACATATATATCCCCAGTGTCAGATTCCAGAAGCAAAAATCCGCTCTTTGTACAAACAGAAAATATTTCAGAATAAAGTGAAACAAGAGTGACAATGGCAACAATAAATGTATAGCAATGGAGTCACAGTAACGGTTACAACAATGAAATCAATTTTGTTGAAAGCACCGCTCGCTAAAATGCTGCAACAATAATATAGTTTCTTTTATTTTAAAATAAAAATTTATCTCTACTGCATCTGCCGGTGTTGAGTCTCCCATGTCCTGTTCACTTTCTCGGCTTATTCTGTAAAAAACGTTCGGTGTAAAATCATAAAAACTGGTACATGTTATAGAGAAATGTGTTATAAACATACTGAAGCAGACATTTTTTAAATCAGAGAATTATTTTGAGAGCTATTTAGTGTTGAAATCAATCAAGATAATTTGGTTAAGATATTTTACATTATTAAACACTATCCATAGCCATTTAACAATATTTTGCACACGTATACTTGATAAGCTTGTTGTGGTCAGTGTCCAATCATTTATTTATTTTTTTTTTTTTTGACTAAATTTTCGAGCTTTTTTGTTTTAAGTTTTATTATACTATCTAAAAATGTTTAAATTTCAAAAAATGAATAAAAATGAACTCCATATTTTGGAAATACCAGTTTTTTATCTACTGTTGCCAAATTTTAAAAGCCGAATTAAAAAAAAAATAATTTTTACAAACAATGTATTTTCAATTGAAATATATGTTTACACGTGATTATTGCAAACGAAAGGAAAATTAATTATTACACGCAAAAAGCATTTGATAATGAAAATTAGTCATATTTAAAACTATATTATAGTGTCTAGAAGAAAATTTTTTTTATAGGCGGTATAACGATATGTGTATTTTCATGCGTTGAAGTATTTTTTATTGGTGCATGGAGGATTGGTCAAAAAGGAACGTAAAAAATTACTTCTTGGTTAACAAGATATATTTGTTTTCTTTTATTCTAGTTTTGATTTTAAAGATTATTTAAAAATATATATTCTATTTTCAGTATAATTAATGCATATTTTTTCTTGTTGCCACATTTTTAAAAGAAATTGAGAAAGTGTAAATATATGTCTACATAAATAAATTGTTTTTTAAAGATTAATTATACGTTTTTTATATGCGAAATTTGCGCCATGTTTAGCAATTCACGTTTATTCATATTTATAAACTTTAAAGTTTCAGTTGTTGGAAATTTATACGTTTTAAATTAAACATCTAAATAACTTAAATAATTTCAGAAATTTTATTTCATTCCGATTAAACAAAATGGCTTAAATGTCACAAATAATCCTTTAATAATTCATTTTCTCAAATGTTTTTTTTTCCTATATTTTTTGAGAGGAGGGTATAAATATTTATTACATTAAAAGCCCTTTTATTTCTTTTACTTACCCATCACACATAGTATAGGGTAACTCTTGTAATCGTTTTAAAAATCGTAACGAATTTTTGACGGATTTGCACAATTCAGACACTGGAGATTCCGAAAAAGATGTTTTTAGAAAAAAAATTGCCGTTCGTCTGTCTGTGTGTCTGTGTGTCTGTGTGTGTGTCTGTAAACGCTCTATACCCCAAACAAATTGAGATAGAGACTTTAAATGTGGTATGTACTTACTATGTAAGAATGGGAAGAAGCTTATTGAAATTCAGTAACCTAGATTATCCGGAACTATTTTTTCCGGATTCTCAAAATATTCGTTCAGATAAAATGTACATAAAATTTTTCGAAATTGTTTATTTTAAGGAGTAAATATAAAAGGCAATAAAAAACATAAATTTTGCATAAAAAATAAAGTCTATCGGATAATGAGTTGCCGAGGTATTTGCCATCCTATTTTCCACAGTCTTCCGTTTTTCATGACCCTGTATTTCATCCAAATTTCAATTCAAAGATACATTTTTATTGGAAATGAGACGCTTAATCCGACGCAATAAACCGCTAGTTAATAGGATTATCATTTTTGGAGTTATAAGGATGTTTCTTTTACGCCATTCAGTAATAGAGCATTTAAAGTTTAGGACGTCATCAAGCCAGGATTTTATTCGAATTGCAATGTATTTTATAAGTAGTTTACACATTTCTTATTTTCATATTTTATATTATGCATATGGGTAAGTATTACGGTGGCCCCCAACGACTAGTTTAATTTAGCTTCAGTGGGCTGTTTAGTTTTGCATTTCCAGCTATTACTTCTTCTTTTTAAAACTTAGAAAGAAAACGTTTTTTCAGAGACTGGGATATGTGGAGTTGGCTTTGGGAGCGTAGTTCGTAGGTACCCTGAGCCCCTTATTTAACAATGTGTATGATATAAATATAGTTAAAACAGGGAAAGTGAGCAATAAAAAATCTGTTAAATGAGGCTGCTTGTCAGTGAACTTCCTGATTCTCCTAGCTAATGTTAAAGCTATGGGCGTAAGATTCATTTGTATATTTAAAATACCTCCTCAGGAAATTTTATATTTTTAACTCCTTTTTTCTGTGTACACTCCTTAAAGGATGTCTCTTTGTTTCTTAGTTCTCCAAATGTATCTCAAAAATATACTTAGTTTTATGTGAAGTGTTAAAATCTTATTCATCTTCGCTAAGATTTTAACACATAAATTATAAATTAAGGACATATTTTAGAAATATTTTGATAACTAAGAAAAAATGAGATATCTTTTAAAAACAGTACACAGAAAACAGAAGTTAAAAATATTAATATCCTGAGGAGATATTTTAAATAAACGAATGCATCCTACGCCCATATGTTTAACATTAGCAAGGAGAATCTGGAAGTTCACTGATGAACATCCTGTAACTTTGCAAGTTATATTAGTTATTATATATTGTAGATTTGAAAATTGAAGAAGATTGAAGTAGATTTGAAAACTGAAGGTTCATTTTCGATGTCACTTTTAAAACATTATGTCTTTGCCGTATATCCCATGCCGAAGGAACTAAAACGCGTGATTTAAACCAAAAATTGATGATATAAAAAATCGGAGATATTAATTAATGGTTATAAATAGCAAAATCACTATCTGCAAAGTACAAAATAAATATTTATTATAAGAAAGCATTTAAAATATGTTTCTTCTTATAAACTAAAAAAAAGCTGTTGTTTGGGAAAAAATTTAGTTTGTGAACTAAAAACCAATAATTTAATTTCATGTTTATAAACTTATTGTAAATCTTCTTTAGAATATGTTGATTTAAAACAAAGACCTAAATTATTTTCGAAAGAAAATCTTATCAAGGTATCCAAAATATTAAAGGGGATACATATACGTACATGTGGTCGCATATGTTCTTCATTTGAACTTCGAATTGCAAGGCGCAACATATATTTAACTGAGGCTTGTGAGTTGGGATCTAAGTTCGATGATTCCCGCACAATAGAAATTTGATGATATGCATTTTCATCGTGAAAAGTTGGCAGATGTACGAGAACTTTCGTTTTGGTCAGACGGACCGAAAGATTGCCTTTTTGTAATTTTTATGCCGGTCGGTGGACCACACAATTAACTAATTTTTAAACACGACAGACGGTCGGACAAATTGCAGTGTTATACCAGTTTAAATTACCATTGTAAATATTTTGTATAGTTATATTCTAACGAAGACATTAAATCTCAACGTAATTAACTTTTAAAACAGTCTGGATTTATTAATTGTTGAGCCTAGACATCGACCCATTTATTTCATTTTAATATACTGTTATACTTTCGCCTTCACACGAAGGAAAGATGACAATTTTTCCCACATACATATTCTACAAATTCCGTTGCTATGGCAGCTTTTGCCACAGCACAAAAGGCAGACAGACAGAGAGATAAACAAACACTTATTTTCATTATTATATATTTTGCTATATAAAATAATGTATAAGAAAACAAATTACATAATGTTGTATTTAATATTCTCAGTATAAACAATATTTAAATAGCATGCATTTTTCATGCACCTGTCACCAGATATAGATTTAGTATTCTGGATGAGAAATACCTGAAAAGAAAAATCGGATTGTATTCAATTCTGAGATAAACCTCCCCAGAGAAAAAATATCGCAAATTTGTGGATTGCTAATCCTGCCTTACGGAGGCTGGAAATAGTTGCTATTCCCGTTTTGAAGAAATAATAGTATCGAAAAAATCTTTTTACAATCATTGAATAGAAATGCCTCTAATTTTATTGATTGCAAGTATCTAACACCCCTCATATGTCGTCTCAAAATTGCTACAGGGTTTGAGCGCTCATGGTTTAGTCTTAGAGCGTTATTCGAAGGGCCCGGGTTCGATTCCCGTCTTGGACATTTTTCACTCTGCCGGTTTTACGCCCATTTTAGTAAAGAAACATCCTTTATTATAAATGTTTATTTAAATATTGAAAAAATATTTATTTATGAAAGTTTGAAAACTTTCAAGAATCGAAGATATAGCGAGTATATATTTGTTCGTGGTTATATTACATTTTTCCCACATAAAGAAGCTGTCTCTTTTTACAGTATATATAAAATATTTGAATTAAAATAATATATTATTTTGAATTGTGTTAGTGACTTAATGGAATAATTTAAAATTATTTTTAAATAATTAAACTTTTCAGTCACTCAATATAGAGGGTGCGGCAGAAAAATGTATACACAATTTGAATGATTATAACACCAATTTTTATTCACATATAATTAATAATTAAATTGCAAAAGAATTTACATAAAATGTATAACTCTTCCTCCTACCGCAAGATGTTCAAAATCATGACCGTTCTGGTCAATACACTGCTTATAACGGTGGGCTATTGATGCACAAACTTCAACAAATACAGGGTCATTCATAATTCCCATCGGGGTTTCGAAACGTTATAGTAAAAAAACGAAGACGAATATGAAAAAAAGAAACATATGAAATTATTCCGAAACTATTCAAGTTTTACTTACATACATTACAGGTGTTCTATGTGTGAACCCTTGGTCACACGGCATACATCCATGCGATAGTCCAGTTCCTGCCATACTCCGTTTCTTTAAATTTCTGGTACCACACATGAATTGTTTTGTCAGTTGGTCCCTGTTTTCGATATTTATTACGAAAGGCCCGTTGAACTGACACCACTGATTCAGATTTAAAGAAACGGAGTATGGCAGGAACTGGACTATCGCATGGATGTATGCCGTGTGACCAAGGGTTCACACATAGAACACCTGTAATGTATGTAACTAAAACTTGAATAGTTTCGGAATAATTTCATATGTTTCTTTTTTTCATATTCGTCTTCGTTTTTTTACTATAACGTTTCGAAACCCCGGAGGGAATTATGAATGACCCTGTATTTCATTGGGTGTTATGGCGCATTCTTGCTTAATTGCTGGTTCCGGAACGCTGTCATTCATTTGTTTCAAACTTATCTTTTATCCCATGAATTGTAAGTCGCATGGATGGATCTACATGAAACTCCCTGCGGTATTGTTTTTGTATTTCTGCTACATTTTCCTACTTACAATAGCATTTTAAAATAAATTTTCTTTGTTCAAAAGTTAATCTTGATCCACCCACTATTTTCAATTAATGATACTTTGAAAAGGAAGAAAAATTAGAAAGTCATGATCTGTTATATAGTGCATGTATACGTTTTTCTGAATTACCCTGTATATTATTTTGAATTCTACCAGTGACTTAATGGGATAATTTAAAATGCTTTTTAACACTAGAACGGCGGTAGGGGTCATTTTGAACCCTGAGCACTTTTGCCCGTTGATTACTTTTGTTTGATTGGAAGAAATTTTTTGAATTTTTTTTTACTTTTCCTAAATAGATAATAAGTATTTTAAAAAAAATTTCAGCATTCTGTATTTCTTAGTTTTTAAAATATTGGACAATATTGAATATATATGTATGAAATATTGATGAAAAAAAAATTTATAAATTGTGTTTTATTTTATTTAGCATTAGTTTTAATTTGCGAAATCAATCAATTTTTATATCGAATTAATGAGTTATTTGAGTAGTTGTAGTAAGATCCAATGGATCGCCCTGTAGCCGTTACATTTACACTACTTTAAAAATTCAATGAATTATCCAGTAATATTAAATATAAATTAAATATAAATGATGAAATACACATAAATTACATATTTTTCTGATTTATGGCATTTAAAATTATTTTATCATTGTTATTTCAGTAGTTTCATCGAGGGGTAAAAAAGATCCCTTCCCACCGTTCCAGTAGGTAAGATTTTTCCGCCGTTCTAGTGTTAAATATTCATACATTTCAGTCTCTAAATATATATCAATGAATGAACATTTTGTCCTTATTTTAAAGTTTTTAAAATGTAAACTTTTGTTATCGAATTATTTTTCTGAAAAATCTCGTATTTTAAAATATATTTTTTAAATGCATGTAAAATGTCACATTTCTATATTGCAGTTACTCTCAAACTAGTTCAATAGTTACGCATACTTCAATATTCCAAACATTTTCGGTGAGCGTCAAATAAATCTCGTTAATATTTCACCTTCAGTTTCTTTTATTTTTTTATCCTTTGGGATTTTTCGAAGTAGAAAGAACCAAATAAATGCGTTTCTGTTTCTCGGAGATAAATATAAAACCGTTTCTAAGGGACAATTAAATTAATATAGTTTATCCGAGATAAATCTCTTAATGGCGCTCTATTTTTAAACGAACTTTATATACGAGGGTTATTTCAAAATGAGGTCCGTTTTGCAATTAAAAGAAAAATATTAAGCACATTTAGAAAATTTATTTTTTACAAGATTCTTCATATCTTTTTCTATTTATACAGTTTCCATGACTGTTGAAATATTTATCGTAACCCTTCCTCATAGAATGTCACCTCCTGTGAAAAAAGCCACACCTTAACCGCTGTTTCCACTTCTTCGTCAGTGTTGAATTTGCCGGCCGCCAAAATACAATTTCGGGTATCGGATGAAGTGATAGTCACTTGGCATCATGTCAGGACTGTATGGAGGATGCTTAAATTGCTCCCAGCCAAAAGATTCGACGGGAGATTGTTTTTGAATAGCAATGTGTGGGCACTAATTGCATTGGTGCCGTACAGCTCACAGATCTGTCGATGAATGTTCGCTGATGTCATGTTTGTTACTGTTTAAAATTGGATTACTGACCGCATTTCAGATTCAGCGAGACGATCAATCGACTTGAACATGTTCATCGCTCACTCTGCACAACAAGAAAGTTGCACAACTGGCGTCTGCTCTAGCGCAAGGGATTGCGGGAGTCTGTGCGCATGCGCTTTCCTGCAAGCGCTGAAGATTTTAAATAGATATTTTGTAACGGACCTTACTTTATAAATAAACCTCGTAAATACTTTATTTGTGTATGATTAAGAAAAATTATCATAATTTACGTAATAATTGACCAATGATACTAATATTTGAAGAAATCGTTTACAGAAATGTTAAAAATCAGTTTTGTGAATTCTATTTTTTTATTTTATAAAATTTCAATTAACTGCTAATAACTCCTTTGTATGAGGTAATTAAAAATACTTCATAGTATGACCTCTATTTTTATATATTGTCATATTGAATTTTATTATTTTTTATATGTTAAATTCAAAAACACACAACTATTTCTAATAAACTTTATTCTGCTAAAAATTTAATATAAACGTCGTAACATATATTTTATAAATACCGACATATGTTCAATATCAGTTGTCGTCATTTTTAAGGTATAACCAGCATACATGTTTATACCTTACAAATGATGCGAGAAATATAAGGCGGTAACTACACAATCTTTTTAATGACTGTCAAATGCATATTTTCGCATGGTAATATTTACGTATACAAAGTAATGTTGCTATAGCTTGAATGCACCACTATTCCAGTTTATTCATTTTTTATATTATTTGTTTCTATAGGGTATATATAAAATGAAATCACATCTGTGAAAATCAAAGGAAGACATGTTTCAAAAATCAGTGGAAAGGATACTGGAAAAATTAAACGTAATAAAATGAAAAATCAAATAAGAAATACCATGAATATCTTGTGTAATCTTCAGAAGAGCAGCATTACACTATTTCATAGTAAATATATGTTATTTCATCAAATACTGTCAGCATTATGTCTAAAATTGACAATATTAAGCTCTTTATAACATACCGAAAACCAAAATAAGTAAAAAGGAACAATAGATTCAATAAATAAATAAATAAACCACGATTCACCAGCAATAGATAACAGACCATTACGAAATAGACACAACTGACCATAAAAAACAAATATTGCAAATGATTAAACAAGATTAATATATGCATATTTTCTACGCTTAATAACATGAAACTTTCTGACCATTCACAAAGTCATTTTTATAAGCAAAAGCATGGAATTTGCAGATGTGACCTATTCAAATGATTTGGATTCGACTCGAGTTTTCTTTTTTGATACATGAATTACACTTTCGAATGTAATGTATTACATCGGTATGTAAATGTATTACATCAGCAAACATATTATATCAGTTGACGACCTTGAATGTCGTATGTACCTGAGTGCAGGATATTCCGTTAAAATCAGAAACTTTTACGCCATTATCTGAAAGATTATTTACCTATATAGAAAATTAGGAAACGCGATTCGATTTTCGTTTACCTTAATTAAAATATCTACAAATTTGATGTACTTTCGAATTAAAATGATTACAAAAATATTTTAGAAAGTGCGAGTTTGAATTCGAGGACAGACTTTAAAAAAAGCACAATGACCGACTTAGAAAAAACTGTTTTTGAATAAAAGAAAGGTTGCCTTTATTTTTTACAATGTGATTTACAAATGCAACAGCTTAAAATTTTAAATTTTACTACAAAATTCAAAATTAATTGGAACGACAGATTTTTTTTAATGACATAAAAAATAATTGTTTCAACATTTAAAATATTAAATCGAAATTTATCAAATGGAATCTGTTAATATAATGTGCCTTTCTCAGTATCTTTTGGACTAAACGCAGTTTGTTCTTTTATATCTGATTATAGAGAGGTTTTGAATTTTACCATGATTTTGAAATTAGATAGTTCAATTTTTTTACATCGTCTAGAAATATTAATCACTTTGCGTTACTTAAAAAGAGGGTGCGGCATAAATTCGTTAAAATGTTAAAAAATCATTAAAACAGAAAAAATGATGCTAAAAATTTCTGTTTCCATAATTGGGATTAAAGGAATATCTGAATTTTTAATAGAGAAAAAAGTTGTGGTTCAAACATTTACCGATAGATTGAGATATAGCATGAGTAATATGAAGCAGATTTATTCAAATAAGACTGTCAATAAAACACTTCAATGTGCATAGATTCTTCATTCGATACCAACAATATTCTATCGTTACGAGATTGCATTGTTGGTTAAGTTGCTTTACGGGAACGGGAAATCAGCAACCCGCGAAAATTTCGCACGGTAAAAAAATTCAAGACGGGCCCGCTCCATATGTTGGGATAGTGAAGCTTCTTGGACGCTCCGAAGAAACGGGTCGTTTGGAGAATAGTTCACGAAGTGGAAGACTCTCCTTGACATAGGCTACGTCATATTATACATATCAGCGCCATCTATCGGTAATTTTTTTAACCACAACTTTTTTGTTATTAAAGAACATACGATTTCACTCTAATTCCATTCGTGGAAACCGCAGATTTTTTGCATCATTTGTTCTTTTATAATGAATTTTTGAAGTTTTAACGAATATACGGCTCACCCGGTACATGGCACACTATAAGAGCTCAGGTTTAATTTTATATCACTTATAACCGAATGCTACGGTGTTTTTCATTGTCAGATTTATTTTAAATGTTAATTGAAAAAGGACAAATATTCCATGCATGTTAATATCTTGTCAAATAATATGATTTGTTTAATATCTCTGAGAAATAACATCTTCTAGTTCTCATATCTGTATTCGTGCATTAGATATTACTGATATATGATATTTATTCAATGCTCCGCTTTCTAACAGTGGTATTATCGCAAAATCTGAACATCTCATTACAGATGAAATTTGATTTTAATAATGGAGGCAGGTGATTTAATTTATATCCATTTGTATGAGAAACTGTTAGTAGCTGATAATTTCGCATTCAAGCATACACGTAATGAAGGATAATTATTAAAATTTTACCTTTTCGAACATCAGAAAATGATTACGCATTCAAACAATTTCGGATGTGAATAGAAATTCCTTTGTTTACTCCGCTAATAGTGATAGTAGAAATTTTATTCCTGCATTTCTTAATAATTGTTTGCTCCGTTGCAAATCGAAACGTCTTTTAGGAGATCCATAAGACATTATATATAAAGTTTATCTGATTAACAACAATTAAAAGTATTTGGTAATATTTTGTATTTTTATATAATTGGATTAAGCGTAATTAAATATATATAATAGAAAGGATGGTACGCACTGTAATTTTTTTATGCATATTGCTAATAGAAAACTAAATCTAAGTGCTCAAGTTTCAATCTTGCTTGCTACATGATATAAAACAATTAAAAAGTACGTTCTATTCAAATTTCGTAAGGTAATTAGTCTGATAGCGAAGATATCTTTTATAGTTCTAATTTTCAAAATGTATTTTATTCTAGAAATTTTATTTTTTAAATCGAATTTTAATAATTTATTTTATTTTTAAATTATTTTCAAAAAGATTCAGTAAATGTAAAATTGAGTAATTCTAGAGATCATCCATATCGAGGGAAATTTATATTTCGCGACATATAAGACATTACATTATTTTGAGTTTTCGTGATATTGCATTCGTATTTTTCAAAGAAGTTACATTAAAGCATGTAATGTTTTGTTTTGCACAGTTGAGTCATATAACAGATCAAGTATCCTCTAAATTCCAACCCGTGTAAATTTCAAAATTAAATTATTATTCAAGAAGTCACACTTCATCAGATGTAAACATACACTGAGTGGCTTAAAATTTAGAAACACCCTATAATAATGAGTTGGTCCAACTTTAGTTCTGATCACAGGCGATATTCTTCTTGGCATAGACTCAACAAGTTGCTCATATGGTTACTGAGGAATGACGACCGATGCTGACATAATGTCAGTTGTTAGTTGGGTCAGATTGGATAGTGGCGTTTCGAAGCTTTAAAGTGCTCTACTGACTTCGTCCCACAACTGATCAATAGGATTTAGGTAAGGGGACTGAGCTGGCCCTGGAAGCAGGTTAATCTCTGATTGATGTTCCTCAAATCAATTTAAGACCGATCGAGCATTCAATTTAAGACCGACTGCTAAAACGACAATTACACTAACGACCGACGTGTACTATTTAAACTAGTTTTCCATTAAGCCCTGCACTGATTTTGGTATTTAAAACGTTATTTTGATCATTATTACGCGCATTTTTATATAAAAATCGTGTGATAGAAATTAGTGTATTTACATGTAACCCATTAATGAACCTATATAGGAAAATGATATAAAATTGTGTACATTCCACTTATTACAACTTATTTTTTTAAATAAAACAAATTGTAACACCTTGTAATAATATACTTATTTTAATTGCTAAAAGGCATAAAATAAAAACTTTATAAACGATAAAGTAATTTTTATTAGACTGTTGACATGTTTTACGCCTTTTAGAAATTAAAATAAGTATATTAAAAATTTTAAATAAAATAAACAAATTATTACGAAAAAGCACTTTTTCAAAGCTCTTGCAAAGTTCTTTTGTCAGAACTTTCAGATTTTTTTGTTCATGGAACATGAAACATTTTCTACTAGAACATTTGCATAAAATTAATTAATATTTCATTATAAAATAAACTAAAAAACTTTGTTTTAAAAGTAGATACAATTAATCTAGAGTAACAATGTAGGTCTCTAAATAGAAGAGAAGCCAAAAATAAAGAAGAGTTGGTGTTTTTATCATTAAACTATCAATAGAATGCCAAGGGACCAGACTTACGGAAGATAATAAATAGATTTGGTCTCAGGAGAGACAACTCAATTGTAATATACTAAAGACAAGATTGTATTTCGAGACATTATCCTGTTCCTATAGTGATCTGATGGAGATTTTTGTATTTACGCTGAGGATAAAAACCTGTTTACGGTGATTTTGTTTTTGTGTTTATTTTATGTACATAAAATGTACATAAAATAAATTTAAAATTAGTTATTTTGGGTATTTAATTTTTTAAATAATTTTAGCGTTATATTTATTAAGAAAACTAAATATACTAAAAAAAAAAAACAAAAAAAAAACAAACATATAATTTCAACTTTTACAAGAATGTGTTCAACTGTCTGTTACTTATTTATTGGATTGTTCGGAAATTTCCTTCCGTTTGGAAAAACCAGTTAGTACCGGAAAATTCTGCCCGTTAATTATTAGACATTAGATATCGGAATTAATATTTAATAATTAAATAATAGAATTTTTCGGGACGAACTATCTTTCCCAAACGGAAAAAAAAATTCTGAACAACCTATTATAATATTTATATTATTATTATAGTAGTTTTATTTATTTAAAAGAAGTTTATTTCAGAAGAAAAGCCTAAAAACATGCATTAAAACAACAACAAAAAAATGATTTTTTTTCCAACTAATATAAGCGTTAAAATTTGGTATATTTTAAAATAAAATAATGATATAGCAAAAGTTGTTTTTCAAAACTCTAATGAAATGTTTGTTCGGTAATTTAATAGACCAGTTTAGCTAGTTATTTTTATAATTTATTTTTCCAGTAATTTATTTTAAAAATAACAAAAAAAAAAAAAAAAAAAAAAAAAAAAAAAAAAAAAAAAAACTATTCATGAAAAATTCTTTACAAAATTTTGCATAAATTTTGCTTAAAATATCAAAAATAGCATGAAATCGTTTGTAACTGAAGATGCAGTTAATTTGAATCGACAGTGTAAATATCTCTTAATAAAAATAAACTAAAAACAAAGGAGATATTGTAGTTTTTCGTATTAAAGTAACAATAGGATGCCAACAGATCAGAATTACGGAAGATAATAAATTGCTGTTATTTGCTGTCAGAAGACGCTACCCAATCTTAAAATACCAAATACTTTTAGGCTCATTATCCTGTTCCCTTCATGGAGATTTTTGTATTTACGGAGATGATAAAATCCTGTAGAGAATGATTTTGTTTTGTGGTTCTTTCGTGTACAGAAAAGGAATTGAAATTCCATTTGAAATTTATTATTTTTGAGGAGCTATGCATTATTTTATTACTTTACCGCTATAGTTATAATAATCCTTTCAAAAAAATTTAATATTTTAGAATAACATTTATTTAAAAATATACATGTGTAACTGTTATTCAATTAGTTTTAATTAAAATAAAACAAATATCAAACTTGAAAAGACTTTCCAAATAATTTTGATGAATTATTTTAAAAGAGCCACGAAGCATATGGAATAATATTCCTGAATATTTCATTACAAAAATAGAATAAAAATACCTACTAAAAGTTAATGTAATTATTCTAAAGTAACAGTATAAATCTCACAGGTAGAAACGAAGCTAAAATTACCAGTTAAAGAAAACAAATTGGCTGTTTAAACAAAAAGCTGATTTCTTTTTTTTTTAAATGGTACAATTAGATGGTTTAAATTTAAGTTTTCCGTTTGCTGTTTTTAAAATGTGTAATAACTTTAAAAATAAACATATTTAAATAGCCATTTGTGTACAACAATTACTTTTAATGATATTTTAAATGTATGCGGGGTTACTAATATTTTTGACGAAGCCTGTGTGTTCTTTTTTTATGAAAATGCTTTATCAAATTCCCTGTATATTTAACTGAATTATAAATGGACATACATTTTAAACTAAAATCAAATTGTGTCGTTTCCACTTATTGCAAATTTAAAGTATTTAATAAAAATAGACCTTTTTTTCCTGAGTCAGGAAATATTATGTAGAGATCTATTTAAAATATTGCGGAAGCAATGCGAAAATCGACTGTCATTTCATAAAATTAGGATAAAATTGAATCTGAAAGGAGATGCATTTAATCTGGAGTAACAGCGCTAATCGCTCAAGTTGAAAAGAAACTAAAAACAAAGAAGAGTTGGTTTTTTTTGTTATAAATGTCTCAAATAGAACCGAAATTTAAAGCAAATAATAGCTAATGCTTTTAGTTATAAATTTCTGTTGTGTCAATATTTGGACCAAAAATGACTGAAGGTTATGTGGTAGTACAGTAAAGAGCTTATACTTGTCTCTCCGCGGCGTTGTTAAATGCGGTAAAGGAAATTATATAAAGCGCCCGTTCAAACATTTAAGGTCTGTTTCAATCCAAATGCTACCGTAATTTTAGGCTCGCTGAAAAATGGATAGTGAAATGGTAAAAAGTAATTATTAAAAGCAATGTAGAAAGATAATAATTTCGAATAAAATCATTATAAATTGAAAGGTTAAGATTAAAATGGGAAGGCTAGAATAATTTGGAATATGGATGAAAATAATACACAGTCGCGCACCTAAAAAATGAAAGAAAAGATTGCACACCTGAAAACACATAAAGCAAATACACAAAAAAAGACACACAGAAAGAATGAATAAGGCTCTTAAATATAAAAATTTTAAATTCTTTATTTAATAACGCATTATTTTGATTTTATCGTAACATATGCATACTCATTTAATTATATTTTCTTTCACATTACTTTTAATTGAATTTTATTGATTTAACAATCGTTTGTTTTTTCGTTAAATAATTCTTTGTAAATATTAGTATTTTATATAAGAATATTTTTTTCTCAAATTGAGGTTATACATATAGCACAAAATAAATCACATCACAACATATGTATTTTGTCGGCAAATATGCCAACATTAATTATCGTTTATGAAATTGAATTTATAATTTTATAAGGTAACGCGATTAGATTCTAATAATAAAAACAGACAGAAATCTTGTTTATATTTATATAAACAAAAACAAAATTAACTAGCCACAAAATTTGTATAGGATTATAAAATATTTCTCACCCAGGGATTCTTTGTTACGGAAATACCGCCTCAAATTTATCCAATCATTCAAAGATGAGTAGCAACTGTAACAATAATGAAAGCCTTAGCAGGATACTTCCGATATTTTAAGATCAGCTAAAGTCAAAATATCGGTCAAATACTGATGAAGATCTTTTTCTCATTGTCTGTAAAGGCATTGAGCCGAAATTGAAAGAAATTATAGTGAAGATTTCTCTCGGACCTAAGCCTTTTTAGTCCTCAGACTCACTAGATGAGTGATAAGGCTACATTACACGTTGAAATAGCTTGTTTACGAGCATTTATCTGTCCAGGTGGAATTCATGAGAACTCTTATGCCTAATTGCTATTAAAAGGTGTTTAAAAATATTATATATGTATAAGCTCGGTTTATGGCGTCAGGTGTCGCTATCCGAAAAATATACAAGAAACTATTCCATTTCTTCCGGTCAAGGGTCCCTTCCTCCTCCAGACCTCTATTCCTCATCACTTTTTTATAGCGTCCACACAGGTCTTACTCGTTTTCATGTAGATTTGTTCTATAATTAAATGGGATTTTGGGTAATCTCTCATCACTCATTCTTCTAACATGACAGTACCATATTAATTGCTTTTTCCGAAAATCATCTAATATGGTTCCCTTTATTTTCATCATTACTTTGATTCTTTCATTTCTTATTCTTTCTATTCTTGATATCCTGCATGATCTTCTTAGGGCATTCATTTCCACTGCCGCTAATTTCTTTCTTTCTCCATAATTCCCCATTCCTCTGCTCTCTATAACAATATGCTATTTACAATAGAATTGTATATATTATACTTTCTTTTCGTAGAGATCTCATCACTCCACCAAATAGAATTTAACAGTTTTACAGCCTTTCTTCCTTGACAGATTCTTTAAACAATATTAAATCCTTATAAAAAATATATACAGGTTGTAGCTGAATTGATGGTCAGAAACGTAAGGGATGTTAATACATGTCAAGAGAAAACAAATTTTGTATAGGAAACCACGGGTGCAATCAAAATCATTAAATCGTTAATACGTCTCACACCAAACCCAATCCACACTTTCGTTCATAACTGTAACAATTATAAAAATATATATTTAAGCAAAATCTTCAACACAATAGCTCTGTCTTTTGTGAAATGACGTGACATCAAGGGAATTGTTGAATAATTACTGTAATTCTATCAGCGACATCGTAAGCATTGTCAGTTTCCTTCCGAGTATTTAAGTGTCTATCTCAGTGTTACTTGGACATGGAGAATTGCCGTTGCTATTACTTTATGTGTTTTTATCATTTTTCATAGAAAGCAAAGTAACTATGTGGAAGATATCGCTAAACAATTTTCATTATTGTTACATCAGTTATAAACGAAAATGTGGAAAGGGCTTGGTGTGAGACACCTTACATTATTGATTCAATAATTTGCTTGTCTTGTCCTGTACTACCAACCCTTGCATTTCTGACCATTCATTCAGTTACACACTGTTATATATTGAGTAAATAAAATATTTGGAATCTAGGAAAAAAAAGTGATTTAAAGATACCGATATTATGAACATTTTTGGTAACTAAATATTATTACAAGAAATATTTTTTCATACAATAATTTAATTAAAAATAATGTATTACATGTAATTTTATGAATATATTCGCGACAATTTCTCAATTAGAAAATAAGGTGACAAAGAAGAGCAAGAGATTTTTATTATTAATTTGTCATGAGACGGAGAATTTATGGAATATAATAAATTGTTTTTATTTGCTCTCAAGGGTAATCACTCAATCTTAATATATTAAAGAAAATGTTTTTCTTCCGGCTCATTTTCCTATTCCCTCAGTGATTTGGTGAATAATTTTGTACTTACGATGACGATAATAACCTGATCAGAGTGGTTTTGTTTTTGTCGTGGGCAAAAACTTAATTAAAAATTCACTAAAAATTAATTATTCTGGGGAGTTCATTTTTCTGTCCTTTTAACATTATCAGAGGCTTTTCAAGAGAATGAAACATATCCAAAAAAAAAAAATAATAACATTTTTTTTCACTGAAATTTTCGCAAATGTGTATTGTGCTTTAGAAGGATACTACCGATATTTTAAGATACGTTAAAGTCCAAAATTCAATTAAATACTGGTGAAGGTCTTTTTATCATTGTCTGCAAAGGCTGTGATATTATAGTGACGATTTATCATGGGACTCAACCTTATTAATACTCAGACTCACTTCATGAGTCATAAGGCCCAAAAAATTTTGCAATAGCTTGTTTACGACCAATTATCTGTCCGGATGGAATTACCGAGATTTCTTATGCCTAATTGCAATTAAAACTTGTTTAAAAAATATTAAATAGTTGTAAAACACAAACACACACACACATATATATATAATATATGGAAAAAGTGATTTAAAGACAGCCATATGTATATGTATATACTTTTTTGTTAACTAAATATTATTACAAGAAATATTTTTGATACCATAATTTAATTAAAAATGATGATATTAAATTAGCTTTTGTGAATTTATTCTAAACAATCTATAAGTTAAAAAATAAGGTGACGAAGAAGAGCTAGTGATTTTTATTATTAAACTGTCTCTAGCAAATGAAACGAGAAGTTACGGAATATAATAAATTGCTTTTATTTGCTCTCAGGAGTAATTAATTACTCAATCTCAATATATTAAAGAAGATGTTTTTCTTCCGCATCATTTTGCTGTTCCCTAGGTGATTTGGTGAATAATTTTGTACTTACGATGACGATAATAACCTGATCAGAGTGATTTTGTTTTTCTCATTCTGTCGTGTACAAAAATAATTGGGAATTATACTGGAGAAATAATTTTTTCTATCAGTTTAACATTAATTTATCAGAGGCCTTTCAAGGAAATGAAACATATTCAGGGAAAAAAATATTTTCGATTTTTTCAAAAACCTATTCAATTATGTTTTTCCTTTTTTTTCAAGTTACATTTAAAAAATATATTAGTGTGATTTTGGTTTTGTGTTTCTTTCGTACACTACAAATAAATTAAAATTCTGTAGAAATAAATTACTTTCAGATAGTTAATTTTTTTTCTATCATTTCAGCATTATATTTATAGCCGGTCATTATAGAAAATGAAATATACTTCGAAAAAACTAACATTTTCTATTTTTGCAGAAATGTGTGCAATTGCAATTTGTTAAAATACAATTTTTATCATTTCACTTAATTAAAAGAATATTCATTGACCTATATGATTAAAAAATTATGGAAATAGCATATCTTGAAAAAAAAAAAACCTTTACATAGAAAGAGAAAAAAACAGATTCAAATAAATAATTAAATAATAAAAAATGATGATCTGTTAGCATTGAGTAAGAAAATGATTTGTTAAGCTGATATGTCAATATACACCCAAAATCCCATCGAAATATTTTTTCTGTGTTTAATCTTTTATTACTGCCCAAGATTGGTGACTATGTTTATGTTCCATCGTGTCACAATTTCCAAAAAAAAAAATTCTTTGTGGTAGATGTTCCTTGAAAATATCCCAGTATAAGATGATGGCAGATATTATTTTTCAAAAAGTGGTACGAATAGCATAGAATAAAAAAATGGTACTTGGATAAAACTCTAATATGTATGGTCGGACACCTTTATCAAATGGTTAATCTATAATAATAAATACATATGCTTGTTTATCTGTGTTATGTGTACTATTTTCTGAATATAACATGTGCGCAGGGATACGCTATTTGACAGGAAGGTATTCTATGACTGAAATTATGGATCTGAAAGGGAGTTTGGGTATTTTTGGTTAGAAATTTTATTAACATTTTATGCGGTGCTTAGCATTTTTTCGCGTTCCGCAGCGATTTTTTGACATTCCTGGAAGGAATACGGTTTAAAACTTTTAGCCCAATTTAGATTATATTTTGTCCTCGTTTTAATAAGATCTATTCGGGATTCACACAACAATTTATCGCGTATTTAAAAAAAATCCCGCTTTTTCCGAAAATGTGTTTTCTTAATTCCATTGTTTTTTCTTAAAAGATATATATTTGAAATCTTAACCACCCAATCTTATGCTTTATTTTCCTGTATGGAGGATTATTTCTGTAATTGTTTAAATAATGAAAATGAAATGGAATATTTTTGCCAATATAAAAGCAAGAGTGATTGATTTTTTTGCAAATGAAATACCTGTCTAAAACGAGATTTTTATTATTGCTCTGAGTTGAAAAAAATTCAAATCAGTTTCTACAGCAATGACGCAAGGTTACTTTATCAAACTCGGCTTTGGGATCTTATTTGGGAAGGGTTGCAATTTTTTTCCTATTTTCTCGATAGTCCATTTAGCTCGGGAGAAGTAAAAAAACTGTTTTGCTCCTGACAAACGAAGAATGCTTATCTTCAGCGATAAAAAACGTCGATTTTAAATTGTGTGTTAAAAATATGAAAATTTAACAACACGGGGACTAATTAACTGATTACGAAGGTTTTTCTTTTACCATTTAAAAAAATTCACAATAGGAAAAGAATGATACGGGTTACATAAGATTTACAGTAAACGGCGTGGCGCTGTGTTTTGATTGTTCATGTTTTCATCAGCAACTATTAATCAATTATTAAAGTACAATATATTTACATGTGAGAAATTAATTCATTCATTTGTCAATCAGTAAAAAGGTGGCTTACTGCGTTTCTCAGAAAAAAAAAATAGCTGACCAAACTTTAGATTCAAGTTTCACATTTTGATATTTGATATTTTTCCGATCATCGAAACACGTCGAAAACTGTTACTCGAATCTACAGGGTGTCCCACAAGGTACGCAGCGTCTAATATGTACAGATTCAGATAGAGCACGTCAATATGAGTATTTTGAATGGTAACATGTGCGGTTCCCGAATATAGCGTGATAGTGTAAGTAAGATGTGAAGCTTGTCATATGAAAAACACAAGAAATGAGGAAAAAATCAAGTGAAAATGAATGTTTATTGAGAAATTTTGGATACATTCGGGGACCCCACATGTTACCGTTCAAAATACTCATATTGACGTGCTCTATCCGAATCTGCACATATTAGACGCTGCGTACCTTGTGGGACACCCTGTATGTTTACAATCATAGTCGAGTCGATTATTTAATTTATATTTATAATTCATGTTTATGTACCATCGGATATATGAAAAATCAAAATTATAAACACTTAGAAATTCTAAAGATATTTTATTATATTCAATTTTAACATATTAAAATGTGCTGTTAGATATCTTTATACAGATTTTATCAAAAATACGTATCAAAAACTAAAAGGGGGGGGGGGATCAAGCGTATACGTAAACAAATAAAAATTAAATAGGAACACATAATCACAATACGCTTGTCTAAACAAATATATACAAGGTATCTCATTTAAAGCTCAAACTAGATTTTCTTTCCAAACTTTAACACAAATGAGAATATTATAACAATATTTTCAACATATTTCCTTTATTTTGTGTGAAATGTAATGACACCATGTGAAGAGCTGTAGGTATACAGTAAATTGATCAGAGAAACCGTATGTATTTTAGTTTCAGTGTTGCTTGAACAAGGATGATGACCATTTACAGCACTTATGATAGTATCGTCACATTTCTTGCGAGGAGCGATAAGTCTGTTAAAAATTCCATAAACTATTAACGTTGAAGTCAGGAATGAATATTCACACGTGGTTTAGAGTGAGATACATCAAAATTATGAATGAGCAGGAGAATTGCATAGCCATGTCTCCATGTGATTTTCGATAGTTTGCACATACTTGATTAGCCCTTTCATTATTAAAGTATATTTTAGAATCACCTGTATCTTTTGATCTCTGAGAAATATCAAATTTTTATGCAGTGTGTAAATTCATAAAATACAAATATCCGTGTTTTTCACATGTACCGTATTTTCGGGTGTATAGCCCGCGGGTTATACAAGAAAAAAACATTTGGAATAGCCGCTGCGGTTTATACACGGTGTAGGTTATACAAAAGTTTTTTCTTTAAAGAAACGGAAATCGTGTGATTTTTCCACAATTTTTAAACCCTAAAAAATTTCAAAAATTGTTGAAATTTGTGAATTTCTTTCGCTATGCCACGAAATTTAAAGAATTTTCCCGTGTTTGTAATGTTTTTGTTACTGTTTAAATGCTATTATTATTTATTTCTGGGTTTGTAAGAATTGTTGCCTAGACATAAAATCTGAGTGGATCGACTGCCTTATATACAAGTTGGCGAATGTTGGCATCAATGGAAACATTGGGCTCTGGATTGCTAACTGGTTAACTGGTCACAGTATTAAAATCCGTTGGAAAAGCTACGTCACCCCTGAAGCTCACGTTAACATAGGCCTACCACATTAATCTTATCACACATAATAATGTATTTATATTCAACCAAAAGTTTTACAGGCATACAATAGGGGCCCCCATGGGATCACCCATCTCCGGTTTAATGGCAGAGCTGAAACTAAGACCCTTTGAAAAGCATATTATGGAAAATTTTGATTTGAAACCTACGCTATGGCTACGCTATGTGGACGACATTTTCGTAATCTTGGACCATGGCATCCAATCTCTAAACGATTTTGTTAAAAAAGTTAATGAAACTGACATGAATATTAAATTCACGTTGGAATTGGAGAAGAACAAGATTTTGCCTTTTCTAGATATTGAACTAATAAGAAACATAAACAATGGGACGATAGGAAGAAAAGTATACAGAAAACAATGCAGGTCAAATAATACCATCGCTTATGACAGCAATTCTCCGTTTAAATATAAAATTGCAGCTTACAGATTCTATATAAAGCGTGCTTTCGACATTTGTACAGAACAGTACATGAGTTGTACATTTCATGAGTTGAATAAAATTAGATATATTGCAGCAGAAAATGGTTCCCCCCCCCCCCATTGCATAAATAAGTTAATTTATGAAGCAGAGAAGAAAATTCCTAAGGATATTATACACAAGAGGTCTCTTAACTTATGCAAATTCGATTACATACCACAGTTATACGAAAGATTAAGGTATACAATAAAGAAATTTGATATCAGTTTGGTTACAAAACCCCCGCAAAAATTGAAAGTTTTAGTTCATAATAAAATTGATCACATACCCAATAACGACATCGCAGGAATATACTCTATCCCATTTAGTACAGAAACACAAACTGGTTTATCTTATATAGGGATGACCACCAGGAAATTTAAAGAAAGATTAAAAGAGCACATTTCTGACATTAAGTTTAACCGTCCATCCACAGCATTATCGAGATTAAATCAGCGACAGATTATAAATATTGATTTTCAAAACGCAAAAATTATAGTTCCTGCAAATAACGAGTTTACAGCTAAAATCAGAGAGTGTTTGGAGATGTTATGTAAAGGAAATCCAGTTTGTAATGATTGCTTATCTTATAATGTACCTAAAATCTGGTTTAATATTTTGAAATTATCAAGAACCCCAGCGCTGGAACTAATGGACTTTTCCTGATACACCCCTACAGAATAATAGACTGGCCCCGTTAAAACTCTGTTACATATTAGCACAGTGAAAGCGAGAAGCGACATTCGTACACTCAGCTCAGTCAACAGTTCCCCACTGAAGAAGATCGCGTTAGTGATCGAAAGTCTCGGGATGTAAATGTTTGTATTTTAACATCTTTTGTCACCTTTTAAGCAGGTTTTAATATATATTTTATTGACTTTAAATACAAGGTGAATATTTCTTTCCACTTCAATTTCGTTTTTATTCCGAAATTTTCTGTTGAGAACATAAATATTCTAAACTTTTCTTACGATACCAACTTATATAGAAGATTTCTCCGATTCTTTTTACAAGGGGATGGAGGAAATATTTTGATAGCAGGAAAGTTTAATATCCAGATTAGGCATAATCACACACCTATGTAAATCTACATAAATATATTTTCTAAAATCGTTTCTGTTAATTTCAAATATTGTTCCATTTTTGGTTCCTTTCAGATAGTCAAACTTTGGCGAGCATAAATAATACTTTGTTGTTAAATTAATAACATGCTTTTCTCATAAAACGAAATTTTGACATCTGTCGTGAAACATGATTTTAACTTTAGCTTAATGAAATTAATGTAATAAGCAATCAAATAATATACATCGATAATCACTGCACGAAAGATGAAAATTTGTCGATGGATTTTTCACGCTAAATTCAAACAAAAGATTCATATATTATTTTTTTTAAAGGAAATCAAAATTGTAGAGGAAAGACAAAGCAGAAAAAAAATAACATGAATATGAAACAATACATGTAATAAAGAATTTTATTAAATATTTCTCTCGAAAACATTACAGATTAATTGTAAATAAAACAAAACATATGACATGACTCTTTTTTCTTAAGTCATGTCAAACTGTGACACTTTCCGTAAGAATTTCAGAGTTACGTAAAAAATATTCAATCTATTATTGTAAATATAAAAGAAAATTTAAGTTATCGTATGATAAAAATAAATTAAAAGGCTACGAAACCGACAATTTGTTTTCTAAAGTAATTACAGTTCGCTGTAGGAAAGTTTTATGATTGTATTTCTATGCAAATAAGATTATTTACTTTTGCTTCTTTCATTCCTTTAGATTGCAACCAAATAAAAGATAAATATATATCAAACCGCATGAATACCGTAAACATTAATATATAATTTATATTGTATTTCTGTTTTGTAAAAAAATCTAATACTGGCGTATAGGGAGATCATTCTATGATAAGATTTAAAATCTACTTTTAAAACAGCAAGATTTTCAGTAGTTACATTATTTTCCTTTACTCTCGCTTTAATAACAATGAATAACAATATGGGCGATTATCAAAGTGACATCAAATAAATAGAGAGCTAATCCAATAGAAATGAAAGAAGATTCTCCTTTTGTAGTTATATTATTAAAGGTTTTACTGGTGTGGATGAGATTTAACAGATGGAAATGCCAGCTATTTTTAAATATTTTAAAAACACAAATTGCACAAATTGTGCTTATTAGTTGCTAAAATCAGTGTAAAAATTGTTTTAAACTCATAAAAGAGCTAAAATCCTACATGTTTCGGCTTCAAACTTAAAGCCATCATCGGGGAAGAGGAACAACATAAACGACTACTGATCTTTTAATTTTCGACACGAGAAGAATGAAATCAACAGTATGGAAAAATTTAAATAAAATAAGCGGGCACTCTTTGTTTACTTTGTTTTGCGGGCACTCTTAACTATTATTTTTAAATAGATTTTAATTTACAGCAACAACAAAAATTGATGCTCTATTTTACATTGGAAGCTTGTACTTAAAAATTACACTACAAGATTACACAAAAGAAATAGTGAATGGGAATGAGTTGATTTAAGGTACTGAGTGTGTAATTATTTTAATTATCAGAACTTTAGAAGTGTAATTAAATATGTCAAAAACGTATCGCAAAATAAAAGAGAAACCCATTAATCATTACAGATATTAAGAATTAATCAATTGGAAGTTACAATACAGTTCGTGTTTCAATTCAGTTAAGTCTTAGATAAAGATAAAATAAGTTTAATTTTAAAAGTTATGTGAAGATTTTCTTTTATTTCTCATTTGGAGATAACTTTAATTATAAAAGAGGGAAGGAAAAAGCCTTAAATATACCCTTGACAAACATTTAAATATTATTCCGAAAGAAATACATTCTTTAATGGCTCTTATTTAAACAAGGATTAATAAGATTCTGAACTGAAAATAAAAATTTTACTTTGCTTCTGAATGCGTTAGTTTAAATATACAAATCAAAAGAAGATATCAGTGATATATTCTAGTCTTCATTATTTGTCCAAACGAAAATAATAAAATGCATCTGACAATGAAATTACCGTAAATTATATTACCGTAATATTTCTTTATTTGCTTTTATATTTTAAGAGGTTTTAATAATGTGGATGATATTTAGGTAACGATAACTTCAGGTACTTTTAAAAAGATTTTAAATTATAATTACAACAACATTTTGGATAGTAAGCTTAAGAATTATATTTCAGAAATACATTAAAAAACAGAAGAGACCGTAATCATTTAATTTAATGTGTTGGTTATCGTAAATCTGTCACATTTTATTTTTAATTATCAGAACTTCGGATTTAAAAGCATAAAAAACTTTTCTCAAAAGATAACAGAAGTCCATTAATCTTTAAAGGCGTTAAGAAATCAGTACTGGTTAGAGGTTATATGCCTTTCTTTTATTTGCCATTTATAGATAATTTCAGTTTAAAAAAAGAAAACACGAGATTATTGTAAAATTCCTTGACAAACACTTATATCTTTTTCAGAATGAAATACCTCTTTTAATGACCGTTATCTAAATAGAGATTAATTAGTCATTGAACTGCAAATGAAACTTTTTGTTTTGCTTTTGGCAACATAAATTTCAATATTCAAAACAACAACAAAAAAATCACAGTGATATCTTCCTTTTTAACATGATGGACTTAATTAAAAGTCAAATACTACACTGGTATCCAGAAATTAAGGGGCAGTGACCAATTTCAGACGTTTCGTCGAATATCTATTGAAACCCATCATCAAATGCCCGAAATGCCCTTGAACTTTGAGGATGTAAAGAACATGTTTGACTTCATGTTTTTCAGTGAATATTTTGTCGCGAGGACAATTAGTGTGGGGGGGGATAATAATTTTAATAATAAAATAATATTTTCGATCACCCGAGTAACAGAAAATGCTAAAAATGGTCTCTCACTGTAGCAAATGACTATGTAGGTCCTGTTCAACATTTGTGTGCATTTGTTCTTGAAAATGTTAACGTTTAAGTGAAAAATTCAAAAGTTTGTTTTGTAGCATGCAGTGTTTTCAGCCGAATTTAACTCCGCTTTCTAAAAATAGAAATAGTATACTGTAAATAAAATATTAATATTTTGGAATATTTGGTGAGATATGGGTATTTGTATGAAATAAATTTTATCTGCGCATGCGCGAACTGCAGCAAAGTTTTTTATTCTGATTTTATACTCAATACTATAGGGCAACTCATATAAAAACACCAGTGAAATATCGTGAAAACTCAAAAAGTTACAGTAATAATTGATAAATTGAGGAGTAAATCCCATATAATCCATTTTGTCGGTATGTGGACGGTTGTACGTCTTTGCTGCCTGATATTTCTGGAGTCGTTTTGTCAGTATTCGTGACACCTGCCTCTATAGCAACAGAAACTCTTTTGCCTGGTTCTTTCTTTTTTCATCGTTTTCTTTTTGTTGCAGGCTCTGTCACTCTTCTGTGTTCTTGCCAACAATTCAACGAAACTTGCATCCAGTGCCCGGCCAATTTGTTCTTCCTTCACAGTAGCATTTTGATATTCTTTTTAGAACTTCCTGTGAGTTGCAGGGATATAAACCTGTTGCCGAAATCCAGATATCAAATTTTGAAAAAGTGTATCAAAACTGTGTGCCCAAAGCCTACTGAGTAATGTGGAAAAATGATCCTTTGGAATGGATTCCAGGTAGCGACTTTCTTTTCGCCAACATCCTCACCTGAAATGTTGTTAGTCAATATAGGGAAATTAACACCCTTCCGGTCAAGGTATTTTTTCATTACCATCTTGAAATCGTGCTTGGTTAAGGGAAAACCCCAGTTGCCATGACTCCGAAGGTCTTGGAAATCAACTGCTCTTCTTCATGAGTAAGGATTGTCGGACGACCCGCAGACTTAGTGTGTTTTCCAAGGCACTTATTGGCAAGAGTGCTACGTGGTATTTGGAAAGTTGCTGCAGCTGGATTTTTAATCATGCCCTTATTGACAGCTGCAACTGCGTTTGCCACATTCTTTTCAGTGTAATTGCGATAATGCCGGGCTCCTGGTGTTTTTTCGTAGGTTCTTATTTTTCACTTACTGTCTAAGACTTGTACGAAAAGAGAGAATTAATCACATGAATAAAACACACGAATAAATATATATAAAACAATAATAAATCCGTCTGCCCACGAGATTACAAAGTTACCCCGGAATGTCAAAGTAGCCCCAAAGTCCAGGATGTCAAAGTAGTTTACCGTTTGATATCGCAAAATAGCAATGTCCTACAGTCACGCAAAGCTAATTCTTGTTGAGGGCTTGATGGAAAATACTGTCCTTGAGTTTTGGCAATGTTCCGTTTGCAGTCATTGCACCTCTGCGAATATTTTGTGCAAAGCTTATGGCGCGAAATAACCGTTTTGATAAAGAAAGTTTGACCAGTAAAGACCGATTCTGTAATCTACACGACATTTTCCGAGGGAAAGGCATGAGACTGACAAGAGATTGATTGCGTCTTTTTATTTAACATTTTCATTATGCGGTATCAGATACGTAACATGCTTGCTAAACTTTTGATATATCTGGAAATTGTATAAGAAAACGCCCTCTGGTGACTATTTCTTAAATTATTTTTTTCTGTTTTGCTGTCTTTTGCATCCCGTCATTTAGATGCATTCCAAATTTCATATTTTTCTGATGAGTATTTTTGAATATGCATAGTTCTGAATAGGTGAACTATAATTACATATTCTCTGTATAACGTATAGAAACCAGGGGCTGATTATTAATTAAAAAAAAATTATAACATTTTTGGAGTAAATGTTTTTTTATATAATAAACAGAAACCTCTTTTACATTGCAACTTAACCTATAAAGATAACGGTTTAAAAAATAGATAATGGATAACGGTAAGAGAAGGAATCCTGTAAATAGAATGACAAAGTAGTAATTTCTTCAATGGGTCCAACACTGAGAATAAAGAAATTACTTATTTATTCTAGTTATAGAAGACATTTTTCCTTTAAATAAATACCTGAGAACGCATCTGAGAAACTGAATTACTTAAACTGAGTAAGTAATTCTAAGCTGAAATTAATCATAAATGATAAGTAGAATAAATATTGTAGATGTTTAAGAACAGCAAATGATTCGTACAAATTATATTCCAGAACATTATCTAGAGATATTAGGAATCTTGCTTTCTGAGCACGACATTAGTAATTGAATTTATACTTGACTGAAGTAAATTTTAATTAAATTTAACAATTGCAGTGATTCTTCTAAAAATGAGATTTATTGTACTTTGGTGCTTATTTTAGTGAAAATTCTTGGGAAATATGGTTTTATATTTATTTTAATCTTTAAAAACGTCGAAATGCACAGTAGCAGTGGAGAAGCGTTCGGTAATGAAAGAAACTGTATTCAGTTACACATTAAAATTCGATTCAGTTTTTTCTTTCTACATATTTCATATTCATTTTGTAATAAAAGCAAGCAGTAGTTAAACTTATACCTTATGTAACTGATAAATACACTATATTGCCAAAGGTGATGAGTCACTTGCGATTTTAGACGTTTTGTTAACTATCTAGAAAAATATATGAGGAATTAACCTGAAACTGCAGGTGTGTAAACAGTATAGTATAGGTTATATATTTCCGCGAAGAATTTTTCACGAAACCCCATAGGGGACTGTCAACAAATTGAAAAAGAACGAATATCTTTTGGATAACCCTGTGTAAACTAATGTAGCAAAGGCGTTTAAACTCGAGATTATTAATAAGTGGCTTATTGTAATATACTGTGTTCATTTTTATGAGGATAGCATGTATACTCGTAGAGAAATTAAGGTTTTTATAAAAACAGTCCCAAATTTCGCCTAGTTTTTTGCTTATAATTTGCAGATTTCTTAATATAAAAAAAGTTATTTTCAGAAAATATGCCAAACAACATTGTACATAATACTCTGTAATCGAAATTAAAAAATAATAAAAATTGGATGAAAAATGAGCAGGTTTACTAAAAAATTTTTCACTGCGCATGCGCGAATGCAATCAAAATATAATATGCGTAATGTATTAGCTAAGTATATAGAGCAATTTTCTTGTGAAATATGGTTTCATATTTATTTTAATCTTTAAAAACGTCGAAATGCACAGTAGCAGTGGAGAAGCGTTGGGTAATGAAAGAAACTGCATTCAGTTACACATTAAAATTCGATTCAGTTTTTTCTTTTTACATATTTCATATTCATTTTGTAATAAAAGCAAGCAATAGTTAAACTTATACCTTATGTAATTGATAAATATTGACTTATATGAGACTTGTAAACATCTGGGTTTTTTTTCTTTTTGCGTCGCTAGTTGCTATTGTGATTGGTTTTATACGGGCTTTAAAGCAATGATTGTTTTCTCACACAATAGATGGCGTTACGTATAGAAAAAACTCATTAATGCTCCAGCTGCTTTGTTTATTTCTTCGTAGTACATTCGTTTATGTTTTTGTCATTCTGTTCAGTTGTGTTTCGCATTCGTTTTTGTGTTTTTTGTATCTGTGGTAGATAAAAATATTGATATAAACTATTTTTGACAAAATTTAATATATCTGGTATTCCGCGTACCACCACTAAATTGAATATGGTGTTTAAGGTGTTAATGTATTATATAACTGATGAATTAAGCGATTTATGAATGCACAGATATAAGCAGATATTTCGCTCGTAATATCCGTGATATAGGTTTTTAAGCTCGTAAAAAGCGTGAAAATCTGAATACAGTTTAAATGACGAACCATTCTTAACATGCAAATTGCTCGTTTTAAGCGTGTCCTTCTTTTAGCCGTGCTCCTGTTAAACGAGTTCGATTGCATATATCATATTTCTCCCGCTCAACAACGCGAAACTTTCTGGCGATTCAAAAGGTCGTTTTCATATACAGGGTGATTTTTTTTAAAGTTGTGAAAGTAAAACCATATAACAAAAGAACCACTGATCCAAATGACCTAAAATTCCATCAGTATGCTCCCAAACCAATGGGAATTTTTTAGGCGTGGTTTAAAAAAAAACTTAAAATCGCACCGACAGATGGCGCTGTATACGCAGTAAAGTCGGGAGACGAACTTGTGCACAACACATGCACATTGCACGTATTGTGCAATAAAAACGTGAAGTACGCACACCTGATGTTCATTATTCTACGGATATCCTCGCAATGACTGTGCCATTGACGGACCGCGCGTTGTTAGTGAAGCTGTATTACCAGAATAATGGCAGCGCAGCAACTGCTCTAGGAGATTTAGGACACTAAAGAATTTAAGAAAAGGTCCAATGACGACAGAGGGACTACGGAAGATGATTTCTCAAAGTACCGCCATTGTTTTCCTTCCACTGACGATATTCTTTGTTTCTGTTAACTTACAGCGCCATCTGTCGATGCGATTTTAAGTTTTTGTTAACGACGCCTAAAAAAGTCCAAATGCTTTGGGAGCGTACTGGTTAAATTTCTGATCATTTGGATCAGTGGTTGTTTTATTATAGGGTTTTACTTTCACAACTTTAAAAAAAATCACCCTGTATAAAAGGCAGAAATTTGTAGATATGACTATTCAAGTGATTTGGAAATGAATTGCGTTTTAAAACAAATTAACAACGATTATTAACGACAATTTAAAACGATAAACAAATTATATGAATTTAATGCATTACATCGATTGGTATTACGTCACTAAATATATAACATCCGATAACGATCTTACTCTGAGTGTCGTATGATGTACACTGAATCATGGATATTCGGTCGGAAACTTAACGCCATTTTCTGAAATATTCATTGGTTTTACAAGAAAATGGGTAAATATATTTGATTTTCTTGTAGCGGAATTTGAATATTATACAAATATGGATGCACTTAAGAATAAAAAGGATTCCGAAACTAGTGTGTTTGCATTTGAGGACAGACTAAGAAAAGCACAATCACTGAGTCAGACAAAACTATTTTTGGATTTTTTTTTATATAATGTGATTTACAAACGCATGAGATGAACATCTATTTATTTATTTCTTTTAATTCCAAAAATGCATAGGAATCTAAGCATTCGTTTTTAGGTGCGTTCGTAATTATATAAATACGTAGCACCTATTGTCGTCGTATGGTCCGCCCGTCTGTTTGTCCATCCGTCCGTCTGTCTGTCCGTCCGTCTGTCTGTCCGTCCGTCCGCATATAACAACGCAAAAACTACCCAACCGAATGGTTTGAAATTTAAGATATATTATCTTTGCAGAATTTTGTCAAGACATTTCAAATTTTATGAAAATCGAAACAAAATTTTAGAAAATATTAATAAAAACATTTATTAAGAAATTTGAATTTTTTTTTAATCGGTGCTTTTTTGTTATAGGAGCTTCTGAAGTTTAATCGTCAAGCGACCGAGATACTTATTTTATGACAGAAATTAATCTTCAGACGATATAACTCATTTCACAGAATTAAAAATCATCACGATCTGAATATTTATATAACTAGCTATAGTACGAACGCACCTCATTTGTCACGTTTGACGTACAATTCCCAACTTGTTAAACATATAAAAATAGTTTTTTGCAACATTTAAAATGTTAAATCTACATTGACCAAATGAGATCTGTTAATTTTGGGTGTTAGCGTGCTAAGTATATTTTTTTTTCTAAAGGCAGTTTGCTCTTCCATGCAATATTCGATTACCGAAAGATTTAAATTTTACAATGATTTTGAAATTAGACATTTAAGAATCTTTTACATTTAGTTAAATTTTTATCACTCAGCTTTATTTAAATCTACTATAAGCTAACAGAGCTCATATTTTAATTTTTATATTAATTATTACAGGATGCTACTGTTTTCTCATTGTCGTATTTTTATAATAAATATTAACTGCAAAAGAAGAATTCCATACAGGTGTTGGGAAATAATTAGATATAACTAGTCGCTCGCTGTAAGAAAGAATTTCTTCCAGTTCTCAGATTTCTATTCTTGCATTACCTAATGCAAATGTATGATAATTATTCAATGGCTAAATGTTAATTATTCAACAGCGGTATTATCGTAAAATCTAAAGAGAGCATTACAGATTAAATTAGACTGTTATAATGGAGGCAGGTGATTTAATTTGCACGAATCTGAATCAGAAGCTGCTAGCAGACGATAATTTCCATTCAAACATACATTTAATGAATAAAGGTTCATTGTTAAAATTTAACCTTTCCGAACATTACAAAATGATTACGCATTCAAACAATTTCGAATGTGAATAGAAATTTCTATCTTTACTCTACTATACTGAATATAGTGAGAGTAGAAAACTTATTCCAGTATTAGTTATGTTAATAATTGGTTGCCTCGTCGCAATTTCAAACTTCTTTCAGAAGTTTCCACAAGACAGTCTATGTAAATCGGATCTAATTAGCAATAAGTGAAATAATTTAATAATTGTTTTCATTTTGCGTATTTGGATTAAATTAAGCATATGTTTATAGTAGAAAAGATGATTTATCCTGTAATTCACTTTTTAACCTATTGCTTATAGCAAAACAAATCTGAGGCTTTGGTTTCGTTCTGATATTCATGAATCACGATATAAATGAAGTAAAATGCACACTCTGTTAAAATGTTGTAAGTTAATTAGCTTCAAAGTAAAAATACCTTTTATAGTTGTAATTTATAATATGTTAATGTATTCCCAAATTTTTATTTTTGAACTTTATATTAAATTTTTTTTTAAAGTTATTTATAAAAAAGATCATTAAAAATAAAAGTAACCACATCTATAGGAAAAAATACTTTTGAATGAATTGAAATTAATAACACTTTTAATATAGGGAATGCCAAAAAATGTATTGACTACAGTTTATGAGTGGACAATGTAAAATTCTGTATGGACAAAAAATCCAAGGAAATTTAATTTTAGTGATAGATAAGATAATCCATTAATTAACGAATTCTTCAGAATTGATCTGTAAATTTGTAGCAAGTTTATAATAAATCCTACAGTTTTCCATTTTGTACTGTTGAATAATTCAAAATAAATAATCGTAAATTCTCTTTCATGCAATCCCCTTTGAACAATTTTATAATTAGTTTTACGTTTTCACAATCGATTAAATCAAAGTAAATAATCTCACCGGCCTTCTTTTTCATGTATCCCCCCCCCCCCCCGTAGATTCAAAAGTAAATTATTATTGAAGAATTCCCACTTCATGATATATAATAAATATATGTTGAGCTTACTCTTTTCTGTGTTTGGTAAATTTTAAAGGTTTTTATCTTTAACTAGACTCGAAAACTGATAGTGAAAAAACGACAATTGCACTAACGATGTGTTCTAATGAAACTAAGTCTGTAATTATGTGGTTTATTTTGGTGTTTAAAGCGTGGTTTCGATAATTACTGTGCGCCTTTTTATTTTAAAAATAAACGCGAGTGATCAAAATTAGTGTATCAAGAAAAAATAATGATTACTGAACCAACATAAGAAATTAAAATTAAATTAAATACATCCCACCTATTACATATTAAAAACTTTAATTAAATCAAAATATTAAATGCTAAAACATTTCTATAAAAAATGCATGAAGAAATCATTATAAAATATAATACAAATCGATACTAAAAAAGATGCAATTTATCTGAAATAACAATCTCTCAGGTAAAAAACAAACTAATAACAAAGAAAATCTGATGTTAATAGTTATCAAACCATTAATAGAATGCCAAGAGACCGAGGTTACAGAAAATAATAAATTTATTTTGTTTGCGATTTATTATTTTCCGCTCGCAATCGCAAGAGACACTAGTGAATATTAATACATTAAAGACAATTTTTTCTTTAGGCTCATTATCCTGTTCCCTAGGTGATTTGATGAAGAATTTTGTATTTAAGCAGACCATAAATCCTTCAATCCTTCATGTGATGATTTTTTTATGTGGTTGTTTCATTTACAAAAAAAAAAAAAAAAAAAAAAAAAAATACAGAATTTATGAGTTAATTTTTTCTATCTCTTTAGTATTATATTTATCCGTGGCCTTTCAAGAAAATGAAGTATATTCAGGAAAATTAAAAAAAAAATGAGCAACACAATGTTCTCTATTTTTGCAAGAATCTGTGTAATTTTTTCTTTTCCAATTTATATATTTTATATTTATTTTTTTTAAAGATGTATGAATAGGTTGATTTGTGGATTATTTAATTATCTATATGATATTTGGAATTGATATTCGATGCACTAAAATTGTGAGATTAAATAAAATAATTAACTAAATAAAAAAACTCATCGATAAATATATTTAACCCAAAATTGTTCCGTATCATTATCTAAAATTTAAATAAAACCATTTTGGATATATTTTTGTTTTTTTTTAAAAAAAGAATATATATGATCAAAATTATTATATATGTGTATAAATGATTTTATAAACAGATACATAAAAACAAGAAATATTGAGTATTTCCCACTTATTATAAATAAAAAATGTAATATAATTTGAAATAAAATAATAAAATCTATATCGTGCTTCTTCAGAACTTTAATGAAAAATTTTTAAATAATTTATTAGAAAAGTTATTCATAATATTATTTCAATAATTTATTTTGTTTAAATATCAGTATAATAATAAAGTTTTTCATTAAAAAAATGAAAATTCTTTTGGCAGAATTTATACGATTGATTTAATTTTTTCTATCACTTTAGTATTATATTTATCCACGGCCTTTCAAGATAATGAAATATATTCAGGAAAATAGAAAGATTGAGCAGCGTAATATTTTTTATATTTAAAAAATAGAAAATAATCTGTATAATTTTTCTTAATTTTTATATTTTATTATTTTTTAAAGAAATCTCTATGAATAGCTTGTTTATGTATTATTGAATTATCTAAATGATATTTGTAATTGATAATCCATCTACTAAAATTGTGGAATTAAATAAAAGAAGTAAGTAAATAAAAATATTCCTAATAGTATATTTAACACAAAACCTTTTCATAGCAGTATCTGAAATACAAATAAAGCCATTTTGGATATATTTGTGTTTTTTGAAAACAAAAATATATTAGCAAAATTATTATATATACGTATAAATGATTTTATAAAAGCATACATAAAAACAAAACTATTGAGTATTTTACACTTATTAGATGTTTAGAATTATAATATAATTTAAAATAAAATAATGAAATCTAAATAGAGCTTCAATGAAATATTCTCACTTAATCTGTTAGAAAAGTTATTCATAATATTATTTGAGTAATTTTTTTTAAATAATTTATTTTTACAAAATCACAGAATAATGGAGAATATTCACGAATTTTTTCCGTTTCAAAATTTCGCATGAAAAGTGTTTCTAATAAAAGATGCAGTTAATCTGAAAAAACAGTGTAAATATATCAGTTAAAAAAATTAAACTAATATCAAAAGAGATATAGTGTTTTTTGTTATTAAAATATCAATATAATCCCAAGAGACCTCAATTACGGAAGGTAATAAATTGCTTTTATTTGCTGTCTGGAGACGCTATTCAATATTAATACATTTACATACGTTTAGGCTCATTTTCCTGATCCCTTAATGGGGATTTTAGTATTTTTACGCAGACGAAAAAATTATATGGGGGATGCTTTTTCTTTTGTGGTTGTTTCATTTGAAAGCTAGTCGTTGGGGGCCACCGTAATACTTACCCATCATGGATATGCATAGTATAAAATATGAAAATAAAACATGTGTAAACTATTTATGAAATGCATTGCAATTCGAATAAAATCGTGGCTCGATGACGTCATAAACTTTACATGCTATTTAACTCTAAAATCGATAATCATATGAACTAACAGTTTACTGCGTCGGATTAAGCGTCTCATTTCTAATTAAAATATATCTTTGAATTGAAATTTGAATGAAATACAGGGTCAGGAAAAATCGAAGAGTGTGAAAAATAGGATTACAAACATCTCGGCAACTCATTATTCGATCGATTTCATTCTTTATGCAAAATTTATGGTTTTTTTAATTGTCTTTTATATTTTCTCCTTAAAATAAACAATTTTGACAATTTTTATATACCTTTGATCAAAACGAATATTTCAAGAGTCCAAAAAAAATAGTCCCGGATAATCGAGGTTACTGAAATTCAAAAAACTTATTCCCATTATTTCATACTAAGTACACACCAAATTTCAAGTCTCTATCTCGATTTGTTCAGGAGATAGAGCGTTTACAGACACACAGACACACAGACGGACGGCAATTTTTTTTCTTTCTAAAAATATGTTTTTCGGAATCTCCAGTGTCTGAAACGTGTAAATCCGTCAATTTTTTTTCTATTTTCAAAACGATTACCAGACTTACCGTATACTACGTATGATGGGTAAGTAAAAAATATGTCTGTCATAATTTGTTTCGATAGTGTTTTATTAATATTTCGACGCACTTGTCACGCCTGTTTTCTCCCAAGGACATTTCTAGCAGCTATAAACATTAGACAGCCATTTGTCAAGAAAGCTGTAATGCTCACAGTTCGTAAATCAATCGGAACTATATGAATCTTTTCCCGTGATCGAGCAAGCACCATTAATCCTATTGTGAAAAAAAAAAAAACCTTTTTTTTTTATTTTTCCTGAAATTAACACAATTGTGTAATGCTAAATTACATTTCTTATACCTTTATTTATTTAAAAGATATTAGGGTGATTTTGTTTTTGTTTTTTTCATGTACATATAAATTTAATTTTTTCACTTTACCATTATATTTATCGGAGGCCATTGTAGCCAAATAAATATACTCAGAAATAACTAAATAACATTTTCCATTTTTGAAAGTCTGTGTGTATTTGTGTTTTGTTAAAATACACTTATTTTCATTTTACTTGAATAAAAAAAGAAATCTATATAATTAAAAAATAACGGAAATGAGATATCTCTATATAAAAAAAACTTTTATTGAAAAAAAAATGAGGATTCAAATAATGAATTAATTAATAAAATTGCTGATCTATTGGCAATGAGTAATTCTTCTGTGTTTAATATTGACTATTAAAGACATATGTTTGTGTGTCTGTGTGCTGTATACTGAAGAGACAGCTGTGCGCAGAGCTAAAGGATTTGGCAGGAAGGTATTCTGAGTCAAATTATGCACCCCGAAGGCAGTTTTGGGATTTTTTATTAGATTATTTTATTAAATTCATTATGTGATTTTTAGCATTTTTCTCGGTCTGAGGCTATTTTTGAGATTACTGTAAAGAATCCTGTAAGGTAATTTGTCCACTATAATACATTTTGTCCTATTTTTAATATTCGGAATTCGTACAGCGATTTTTGAAGAAAAAAAAAAGTCACTTTTCTGCCGAAAAAGAGAACGCTATTTTTACTTAAAAGATACTTATTTAAAATCTTACCCATACAATCTTATATTTTTTGTACGGAGGAAACGGTAGGTAATTGTTAGACTAAAATAAAATTAATATGTTTATATAATAAAAGGTTTCTATGTTGTTTTTAAAAGGAAATTTAAAATGTTACAGGAAAGTCATAACATAAAAAATGTAAAATGCGTGAAAATAACATAAGTGTTATAAATAATTTTATTGAGTATTTTCTTAGAAAAATATTACAGATATACTTTAAATAAAACAAAAGATATAGCAAAAAAAATTGTGGTTGCTACTTTTAAGTCAAATTGTGTCAAATTGTGACATCTTGCGGTAAAAGAATTCTAGAATTACATAAGAAAATATTCATTCTTTAATATAAATAAAAAAGAAAATTCACACTATAGAATGATAAAAACGAATAAAAAGTTATTTTCTGGTTAGGATGTTGTGAACCGAAATTTTTTTTTCCCCTCAGTAATTACAGTTTGCTTTGGGAAAGTTTTATGATGCTATTTCTATGCAAATAAGATTTGCATTTGCTTTAGATTGCAGCCAAATGGAAGATAATATAAGTTGTGCCGCATGAATACTGTTACCTTTAATATATAGCTTATATTGTTTTTCATTTATAGCAACAAGATTGAAATATCCCTTTATTCGAATAGATGATTCTTGTAATGTTTTTCAGCTTTTAAATAAGCTAGTGATTTCGAAACAACTAATGTAGGTGTAATTAATCATCCATGCATTTTTATTATCAGTGGCTTAAAAGTAATTATAAAATGTCATTTTATATTATACGCATTGCTCTATTGCAATGAGAGCTTTCGTTGCAATCCTTATCGTTCCTATAATATTTTTGTTTGTTTGTTGTGATTTTGAGTGTGTACCCATGTGTGGTTTAGCGTGAGATATATCGAATTTTTGAATGCGCAGATGAATTGCATCACCACACCAGAAAAAAGTTTTGTTGAATCAACAAAAATTTGGTTGGCCAAACAAAACTTTTCGTTTAAATATGGGTCAATGGAAATTTTGTTTGAATCAACAAAAAAATATTTTTGCAATTCCAACAAAAAAATTTTGTATCGTCAGCAAAAAATTCTTTTGTTAATTCAAGTAAAATGGTCCAATTTTACTTGAACTAACAAAATTCTTTTGTTGAAAGTTTTCTCAAAATAAATATAATTATCTGTTACTTTAAGAGTTCTTTTTAGTTTCGGCAACAAAAACGTTTGTTTAAAGAACAATTGTTTTGTGTAATTTTAAGGATTTTCTTTGTTTAATCAATTTTGTTTTGACAACAACAAAAGGTTTTTGTTAAAGAAACAATTATAATATTAACTTTAAAATTGTTTTTTTTATAACAAAATCTTTTATTAAATGAACCAATCTAGAATGTAATCTTAACTATTTTCAGGTAAATTTTAATTCATTTTCAGCAGTGAATTACGCCTGTAATCCTTCTTTAATAACAAGTGAATTTTATCCTGCTCTTTTCAAAAGTAAACCGACAGATTTAACAATGTCCCAAGCTGGGAATCGAACCCGGTGTGATAAAGTTATATCACAGTTTTATCTTTTTTAATTATTTTATATTTCAGCTCAACGTATTTCTGTATTTTATAGCCCTTCCAGTTTAATTGCTGTTCTTTTAAAATGCCTTTTTACCAGCGATCGCGCGCCTTGTACGTTGCTTTTTCAGCAAGGCCGTCTCCCTCCTTTGCGCTCTGCATCGTTTCAATCGGCGCTGATATTGAGCTGTGACGTCATCGCATTCGGCGGCTTCCCGCTCGTGTGTTGTGCGCATGCGTCACCGTCGCTCTTGTTTGGCGCTGCAGGCGAAAGGGGCGTGTCTTTCAAATACAAATTAGAATGGTTCTTTTAATTATTAAATGTTAATGAGTTTTTGATTTGTTATTTTAATTTTCACGTAATTCCTAATCAACAAATTAGTTTAAATTAATCTTGCTCTCACATTTGTGCATCCCTGTTATGGGTATATATATTAATGTTGCGCATTTTTCCAACAGAATTTTAACAAAAATGATGCTGTAAAAATAAAGTGGAGCGCGTATCTTTGAGCTGAGGTTCGGCTCGTTGTCCGAGATCGGCAAATGCCGATTCTTTTGGAGATCAATTTCGCGTTTTCAGTTTTTAATTATTCTATAAAAATGCTGTTGTAAATTTTAAGTTTAACATTTTAAAAGTTTAAATCAACTGGTAATTTAATTAATTCTGCATTAATTCTACATCCCTTAATGGATTCGGCCAGAAGGAATATTTTAGAGATTCTTCGAATTTCATGATGATTGAGCCAGAACCTTTATAAAGCCAAGATGTGCAGCTATCATCCTCATCCTTCCTTTTCCAGGAGAAGATAATAAAAAAAGGTTGGATCCAATCCTATAGGAGCATTTTCTTTATGAGTATGAGTCTCTTATTTTTCAACAAAGAACAAGTAAGAATGTTTTATTTATTTTATTGCTTTGATTCTCTCTTCAAAGAATATCGACCTAAAGAACGTCATGCACAAATCGTGCAGGGTTGTTTGCTTATTTAAATCACAACTGCAATAATATTTAAAAGTTCACTATATTCCTTATTATTCCATCCCATCAAATCAATCCACGCCACATTTGGCGCCGTACATAGCCTTTTATAAAGAGAAAAGAAGAAAATTTTATTTTGTTCTTAAAAATTATTATGAAATTTTGAAACTAATTTTTATGATGCAAACAGTATTAATTGAAGATTTGATGCTCTTAATTAATTTATATTAAAAATGGAATATTATTTGAGAATTGCTGTTTTTTATTATTGAAGTTAAAAAAATATTCTTATGCTGCTGAAATTAAAAAAAAAAAAAAAATTTCCACAGAAGATCCATGTTTGCAATATATCGTTAATTTCGGAACTTTTATTCTCAACTGGCTTGCATATATTTAATAATTTATTTTTAATTGAAAAATTATATTTTAACATAAATTAATTTTTATTCTGGTATTTTTCCATGAGATTTATTGAATAATTTATGCAAATTTTACTGAAGAATGAAATTTTTGAAAATGAATTTATTCTTGTTAACAAATGAAAAATTATGGTGCTTTATATATATATAAAGTAAAAAATATATATAATTCATGATGAATGTAAAAATTGTTCTTGTTTGAGAACAAAATTTAAAGAGGCTATATGGTTGTTCTTATTCTTATTTTGGGTTAATTTTTATTAATTTATTGGCACTTTTAAATTAAATTGATATATTTTATGAATATTAAAAAAAAAATTATTGAAGCAAATTTTATTGGAATTAAATTTATTGAAGCTATGTTCTCATCATATTACTAATTTTGCTGCACTTATTCTTAATATGAATGAATTGCCTTCATAGAAGCTCAAGTTTTCATGTGATTTTGTAGTTGTTTTATCATACATAAATTTTTGAGTTCTTGGTTGCTTCTACAAAAGTTAAATTACTTATTGCAATAACACTACAAGTTCATTGACTCGCGCCATTTTTCTACAAATATTTAGTATGATTATGATGTGCAAGCAGTCTGTGTTCTTTCTAGAAATTAAAATTCAAGAAATTTATTTATATTTTGAAAATATTACACAATATTTTGCATTTTCTGTTCTACATTTTGAGAACTCTGTTTTTTGAATTTCAAAGAATTGTTGCTTCATCCTAATATCAATTTTATATTACACAGCATATGCATCTTTTTATTAAAATTCTCATACCATAATCACAAAAAAAGGAGACTGGTATTATTATTTTTTCTTTTTTGAGAAGTTATAGCCATTACCTAACTGCTGCATATTCCTGTTCCTGAAATAGTTACTGTCTACTTATGCTGCATTTTTTTTTTAACATTCTACAATCTGAATATATACTAACAACTTCAGTAAACTGGTTATTGTTATAATCTGACTTGTTATAATCTGCTGTCTGCAAATATGATGGTTCCTGATAGTACAATAATTACTTACCTGCTTTTGCGAGTTGAAGTGACTGTTGATGGTCGCCATTCATGTAAGGCAAATATATCCGTGTGATTGCTCCTCGTCAGTCCTCTTCATCTTGTGGAACTTGTTTCTCCCTCATCAATATTACTCATTTTTATGGATCTAAAGTGCTACAAATTTACAGCTGTGCCTATTTGCAATAGTTTTTTATCTTTTTCTACCCACTGTTGCAAAATCCGATTATGGAAGAGTACTGTCATTTATTTTAAAATTCAGTTTCCCAGCATTTACGAAATTGCTGCTTCCTCAAATGGAACTTCTCAAATTTGGAAAAATTTTTATGATTATTTGAAAATTTTTATTATGTTTAAATTATAGTGCCTTTTTATTCTAGTAATATTTCATAACCCAATGTTTTCTAAATCATTTTTACAATATGCCTCACCTGAAGAAAATTATTTTATAAATGAAGAAATTTTTTTGTTGCATTAAATTATATTGCAAATTTACATGCAAAGCAATACTATTCTTAGAACTTTCCAGCGCATTATAAAGAAATATTCTACCACTTGTGAAATGATTTTGGTGAATATTATTTTTTTCTAAAAATCGAAAATGCTTTTATAGTCTTAGTGACTTTGTCAAACGTCACCAATCCCAATTTCGTCTCTAAAGTGTGCAAGTAGTGTTGTATTGCCTAAAATCTGCAATTTCTGCTTGAATACACCTTTACAAAAATGTATATGGGCAACTTAGACTTACCAGCGCCTCTCAACAAGAGTCCTTGTGTTCCTTGTGTTATTTTATTCTAAGTGCCACTTTGTCATTTATTCCTCAACATCATGGAACCACAGTTCATGATTTAGTCTCTGCTAATTACCTGATGTGATTTCAAATGCTCTTAACTGCTGTGTCTTCAAATGCTCTTACCTGATGTGTCTTCAAATGCTCTTACCTGCTGTGTCTTCAAATGCTCTTACCTGATGTGTCTTCAAATGCTCATCATTGTTTAGTGCATCCCTTCATATGTCATTAGTGCTAATTTTTTTAGTGCTAAAATGTCCTTATAAAGTCTTCAATTTTATTTTAGTGGTGTGTGTTTCAGGCAAAAAGGCCAATTTGCTGCTACACTGCCATAATGTCAATCAACCAACCAGTGTGCCACTTAACTTGCAAACTTTTCAGCAAATAGTTACTTTTTTTCTCAGTGTAATCATCTTTTTAAAATCAAAACTGATTTTAGAACTCTTTAAAAGGTATTACATCTGATTATTTGTTATGTAAAAGCAGAACGTTTATATCCTTCATCTGTAAACAAACAATTTTTTTTTCCTTCAAGCATTTTATTAGCAATATTCATCTGTTTATTTACAATAGTTTTAGCAAGAATGTTGTATATTTTTGTCTAGTTTACATACTTGCTAATGGTTTAACGGGAAAAGCGCTATTAGCATTTTTGTAAGTTTTGATGAATTTATATTATGTTTTATGCTTATTTGATTTGCAGATTCGTCATTGGTTCTGGAGATCGCCTTTGACAGTCTTGTAAGTTTTGGTGTTTGTTCAGTTTGCAGATCTGCTAATTGTTTAAAACGGGCTGCTATTAGTGTTTTGTGAATTGATTAAGAATACATATTAATAGTTTATATGTATTTAATTTACTGATTTGATAATGGTCTCAAACTTGTGGGAGGCTATTACCACTTTTGGTAAGTGTTGTAAATATCACCCAAATAATTCATATATTGTCAATAGCTGATTTTTCTGTAGGATATATTATCCTTTTCAGTAATGTTATATAAATTTATAATAATGGCATGCTTTACATAACGGTGCACTGTGTTTGTTTTTATACTGTCATAAAATGTGTCATTTGATTTTAACTTGTCTTTCATTATGAAAGTTAATGGTTAAATTATTTTTTTTTTTTCAGGATCCTCACCTTCTCTCATTTTTTCTCTGATTTTTTTTTGAAAAAAAAAAAAAACCATGGTATATTACAAAGAAAATTTATTGAATATTAAGAGAAAATTTATTGAGTATTAAAAGAAAAATGTATTGAGTATATTTGAAAGAATTTTGTTGAATATTTCAGAAAGAGTTTTATTGAGTATTTAATGAAAAAATATTTTTACTGAATATTTACAGAATTTTTTTTATTGAGTACTTGCAAGTACATTAAGTATGAAGTATTTTACTAAAGAAATGTGTCATTTATTGTTGGTTAAAACTTATTCATTATTTGTTATATATTGAAAAGTTGTTACTTAATCCAACTATTTTGATGAATTACTATTATTTATGACAAATGAATTTAAATTTTGTTGCAACATAATTTTATGCAATTTTCATACAAATTTTGGGTAATAATTATGCATACTTGTTTAAAATTGATATCAGTATTTTTTGCATTATATTGATTGCTTACTTTTATATGATTTGGATTATTACTAATGCAATATGTATGACTTAAAAAAAAAGTACATACTTAGGCCTTTGAAGGAATTTAAATCCTTACAATGGATTATTTTTGTGCACATATATGTTATTTAGAGTTAATTTATATGCTCTATATTTTTAAAAGTCCTAGGCATCAGTCAGAATTTAAAGTATTCTTGAGTTTTTGTTGCTTTAAAATTGCAACTTATTATAATTTAAATATTTATGTCTAGACAAGTCGGAAGAAAAAAGAAATTACCGACTCTTTTTATGTTGATTTACTGTTGCAACTATTTTGATATGATCTCATTGCTAATTTGAAGTAAATATTAGCCTTTTTTTTATACTTGATGGTATTTTTTTAGAGATCAAGTCAAGATTAATGGAAGGTTATGCCTTTCTTTGCTAAAAAAAAAAATTAAAAAATGCAATGGGGCTTCTGTATACTCTGTTATTTGTATACTATAACATTTTGTAATACTTGTGATGAGATTTTTGAATGTACTACAATGATGTATATTCTTTCTCTTTTTCTTTTTGGTCGCTGCACATCACATCAAATTTCATTAATTAATAATTAATTTACTTTTCTTGGCTCTAAGTTTATGTAATTTTGTCATTTTTACTTTGGCATTTAAAAATTTTGTCTTCCCTTCCTCGAAAAAGTATTTTACTGTTTTTAACCCTTTTTCTCCTTCTGGTCAGTCAAACTTTTTGTCGGTGAATGGGGGTATTGTGATAAAGATATATCACAGTTTTATTTTTTTTGATTATTTTATATTTCAGCTCAACGTATTTCTGTATTTTATAGCCCTTCCAGTTTAATTGCTGTTCTTTTAAAATGCCTTTTTATCAGCGATCGCGCGCCTTGTACGTTGCTTTTTCAGCAAGGCCGTCTCCCTCCTTTGCGCTCTGCATCGTTTCAATTGGCGCTGATATTGAGCTGTGACGTCATCGCATTCGGCGGCTTCCCGCTCGTGTGTTGTGCGCATGCGTCACCGTCGCTCTTGTTCCCTGTGTTTTCGGGAGCTGTTTTGTTTTGGCGCTGCAGGCGAAAGGGGCGTGTCTTTCAAATACAAATTAGAATGGTTCTTTTAATTATTAAATGTTAATGAGTTTTTGATTTGTTATTTTAATTTTCACGTAATTCCTAATCAACAAATTAGTTTAAATTAATCTTGCTCTCACATTTGTGCACCCCTGTTATGGGTATATATATTAATGTTGCGCATTTTTCCAACAGAATTTTAACAAAAATGATGCTGTAAAAATAAAGTGGAGCGCGTATCTTTGAGCTGAGTTTCGGCTCGTTGTCCGAGATCGGCAAATGCCGATTCTTTTGGAGATCAATTTCGCGTTTTCAGTTTTTAATTATTCTATAAAAATGCTGTTGTAAATTTTAAGTTTAATATTTTAAAAGTTTAAATCAACTGGTAATTTAATTAATTCTGCATTAATTCTACATCCCTTAATGGATTCGGCCAGAAGGAATATTTTAGAGATTCTTCGAATTTCATGATGATTGAGCCAGAACCTTTATAAAGCCAAGATGTGCAGCTATCATCCTCATCCTTCCTTTTCCATGAGAAGATAATAAAAAAAGGTTGGATCCAATCCTATAGGAGCATTTTCTTTATGAGTATGAGTCTCTTATTTTTCAACAAAGAACAAGTAAGAATGTTTTATTTATTTTATTGCTTTGATTCTCTCTTCAAAGAATATCGACCTAAAGAACGTCATGCACAAATCGTGCAGGGTTGTTTGCTTATTTAAATCACAACTGCAATATTATTTAAAAGTTCACTATACGATCTTATTCCTCCATCCATTAAGATAATAATATTATTACGGCAATTGATAATTCCTCCTATCATTCAAAGAAATTCACGTCACACCCGGGTCCTCAGAATAACGATCTGAGCCTCGACCACTGAGTTACAATGAACAATAACCCAACTTGGCATTTCTCACTCTTATATATGTCGGACCGGCTGCAACCACAGCACAAGATAAAAATGTCATCATGAGAACGGAAATTTCTTCGGCAAACATGAGACGACAATATAAAGACCAGCATACGGCAACACATAGTTAATTTTAATTCATTTTCAGCAGTGGATTACGCTTGTAAAAAGCAGGATAAAAATTCACTGGTTATTATTCAAGGATTACAGAAGTAATTCACTGCTGAAAATGGATTAAAAACTAAATGTGTTGCCGTATGCTGGGCTTTCAATGGGAGTTCAAATTTTTGTCACATACAGACAGACAGACAGATTCATAGACAGTCATTTTCTAAAAACAGTCAAATTGTGTTCAGAACCTTCTAAAACGAATAAATCCGTCGAAAACCGGAAGTCGAAAATTTTCATTAATCCAATACTTTCTTCTTGTAAAGATAGAAGAAAGTAATAAATGGGAGAGGGGGATTTTAAAACTACCTTGGTCCGTCTCAATTAAAAAAGTTTTAATTATCCAAAAATTATGTTAATCCTTTAATTATATAGCTATCTAAATCAAATAAACAAAGTTACGTGATAGAGTTATGGCTACCACACAACAATTTAAATTTTCAAAAAACAACAACATTTTGCTGGAATTACAAATTTAAATTACAAATTTTTGTGAAATTAAAAAAACAGATTTTGTTAATTCATGTAAAATTGATGAAATTTTGTTAAAGTTTTGTAAGAGTGTCCATGCAACAAAACCAATTTTTTACTTCAACTAAAAGTTTTGCTTGAAACAACCAAAATATACTCAACAAAACATGTTTTGTAGTTTTAATAAATTCCTTTTTCTGGGTGCATGTCTCCATGTTATTTTCGTTAGTTTTCGCACACTTGATTATCCCATTTATTATTAAAGTATATTTTAGAATCACATGTGTCTTTCGACCTACTTCAAATTGAGAAATTTCATATTTTAATATAGTGTATAAATTCATAAAGTACATATATCCGTGTTTTTCACCTTTAATATTCTGATACATTCAAGTTAGCAACCATTGTTTAATAAATTACTTAACAAAGATGACATCAGTAGTTATGTATCGAATGTTTTAATACGGCGCTCGAAATTAACCCTCGCACTGACAGGCCCGTGCTAATAGGTTTACTATGCTCCATGTTTTACTGCAATATAAGCATTAATTAAAGTAATAAAATTTTACTGATTTAATGCATTTTTAATGCGCTGAGCAATGAATAATACTCTCAAACATTACATTCATATTTGTAATAAAGTTTTTTATATTCTTTGTTAAAAAATTAGTTTTACATAGCATTTAAAACAGAATGCAGAGAAAAACACATTGCAGATTTGCCCTTTGCAAGACTGTCAGGAGGTTTTAAGATTATGCTCGAGATTTTTCTTTTGTTTCTTTCGAAGCGGAATAGATTCAAAGTTCAGAATTTTAAATCGCGGTGATGAAAATAATCCCTAGATGCTGAAATATTCACTCCTGAGTTTTAAAACATTAATGACATATTTTAAAGACGATATTTCTACTCTAGAATCTGCACACGATTTATTTCTCGCTAAAATATTCAAGCAATGCCAAGAATTTTTACTTATGAAACAATTTCTTAGCATGTATCACATTTTGAATTACGACATTTTATCTACTAAATTTTATCCCTAACGAGACCGCAATTTATGAGATCATAAGTACTCTAAACGTTACTTGCGGTGTCAACTTATATAGATTATTTTTCTGTCTCTTTTTGCAAGGAAGTGGGAGTAATATTTTGATAGCAGGAAAGTGTAATATCCAGATTATGCATAGTCACACATACAAATATAAACCTACATACATATATTTTCTAAAAAAGTTAATGTTAATTGTAGATAATGAGCCATTTTCTTTTCCTTTCGTATATTCATACTTTAATATACATAAATAATATATTGTTGACTGCTGCATTTTGTTTCAAAATTTAGACCACGCATAAATAAATAAATAATATTTATTTTTTCCATAAAATGAAAAAAAAGACTACATCAGCCATGAATCTTGATTTTTATTTTGATTTAATGAAGCTAATGTGGTAAGTGATTAAATAAAATAAAGAGATAATAATCGTACAAAGATGGAAGTTATTGAAAGAAATGTTTCATGCATAATTCAAATAAAAAGTTTCTATGTTGTTTTCAAAAGGAAATCGAATACATTCTTGACTGCAGCATTTTGTTTAAAAATTTAGACTACACATAAATAAATAAATATTATCTATTTTTTCCATAAAATAAAAAATAAAAACTTCAGCCATGAATCTTGATTTTTATTTTGTTTTAATGAAGCTAATGTAATAAGTGATTAAATAAAATAAAGAGATTATAACCGTACAAAAGATGGAAATTATTGAATAAAATGTTTTATGAATAATTCAAATAAAAGGTTTCTGTGTAGTTTTTACATGGAAATTTACAATGTTAGAGGAAAGACATAACATAAAGAACATAAAATGCACGAAAATAACATAATACGCGTTATAAATAATTTTATTGAGTATTTTCTTAGGTAAATATTACATATTTACTTTAAATAAAACAAAAGATATAACAAAAAAAATTGTGGTTGCTACTTTTAAGTCAAATTGTGACATCTTGCGGTAAAATGATTTTAGAATTGCATAAGAAAATATTCAGTCTTTAATATAAATGAAAAAAAATTCACATTATAGAATGATAAACACGAATAAAAAGTTATTTTCTGGGTAGGAATTTGTGCACGGAATTTTTTTTTCCCTTCAGTGATTACTGTTTGCTGTAGGAAAGTTTTACGATGCTATTTCTATGCAAATAAGATTTGGATTCTGTTTCTTCATTGCTTTAGATTGCAGCCAAATGGAAGATAATATAATTCAAGCCATATGAATAACGTAACATTTAATATATAGCTTATATTGTCTTTCTTATTTTGCATGTTTCTTTATTCGAATAGATGATATTTCAGTTTTTACTTTGGCAAGGGATTAAAAAGCAACTAATATTAGGTGTAATCACTCATATATTTTCTATTATCAGTGGTTCTGTAGTAATGATAAAATGCATTTTAAAATTATACTCATCAATAAAAGACTCAATGTTCTCTAATCCTTTCGTTGCAATCATTATCGTCCAGCAATCCTGTTTTTTTTAAAATTTGTATAATCAGAATCAAATCAGTGTACAGTACAGAGGAAAAATTATGTCCATCATACCTCCGTAAGACAGAAGGTAATATCCCTAACCAAGGCTTTGCTAATTTGATAAAATCTGGTAGTCTGCTAAAATTCTAGTCACCATTAAAAAAATATATTTTCTAATGAAACTTATCAAAAATATATATCTAGGCTGACTTAGGCAATCAGCATGTTCAGGAAATATTGATTGTCGAATGCATCAAATGTCTAGATAAATTTATATATGTAATGAGGTGAGCGTCTATGAAATAGGGAAGCAGGAAAACAGTTTTTGCTTATTTTTCTGTCGAAATTAGTCAAATAATTCTGATTTTATTATTTAAAAATTTGCATTTGATAATTTTTTTGGGCCAAATTAAAAATAAAATTTTAAAATATTCTGTGTTTGAATATAGTTTCTAAGTTTTTTTTCTTAATATTTTGTAAGTTTGAAACATCCGTAATGAGACATCTTACGAGAATTTTAATTTAACATTGCGACTAATGTGAGTAATAGATGCTCCTGTTGAAAGACATTGTATTTAAATAACATTTTGACTGTAAAAATATAAGTTTATTCTTATACATATGTCGGCTCGAATAATAAAAATCTATACGTGCTTATAAAAAAAAATCCAATATGAGAAATTTCAAACCTAATTATGTTAGCAAAGTTTCTCATGGGTTATCATATAATGTGCATTGCAAAACGAAACCATTCTTCCACGCTTCAAAAAAAATGCCGTTTGTGCTAGGAGTATTGTGCTTTTTTCTCAGGTTAATTTTTGTACAAAGAAAAAGAATCCTCGAGATTAAATAATTTGGTCGCTAGATAAAAGAAAGTTGGTCGACAGTGGAAACCTGGCAATCGCATTTTTCAAGCCCTGCCCCTAACAGTAAAGTTTCTTGCCTATTATTTTCTATAATTATTTTATTTAGGAATATTATGGATATTAATTTGCTTCTAAAATTTTAACGTTTTAGAAAAAACGTTTATTATTTTTTAAGATTTAAAGAAATGGATGATTCTGTAAATCTAGATTATTTTACAAAAAAAAAAAAAAAAAGACTTTATTTTTTAACTATTATAGTGTTACTTAGAGAAATGAAATATCTGAAATTGACATTTAGGAAGTTCAGTCTTTGTTAAGTTTTAAAATATATTTTTAAAACAAAAAGATTGCTGCAAATTGTAATAGTTTACTTAAAATTCACTTTAATAACAATGAATAACAATATGGGGGATAATATCTCTCTCAATGTCACATCAAATCAACAGCAAGGCACTGTAATAGAATAGCAAGAATTTTCTGTGCTTTTTATTTGTTCATTAAACGTTTTACTGGTGTGGATGTGATTTAACTGACCACAAATCCAGTTGTTTTAAATATATTTTAACTTACAGCAAAAACAACAATTACAGATATATTTTACATAGAAATATTGCATTTAAAAATTACATTACAAGATTACACAAAAGAGGTAAATGAACGAAATTACACGATGTAAGTTATTCAGTGTGTAAATGTAACAAAGTTTTTTTTAATAATCAGAACTTCAGAAGTGTAATTAAATATGTCACGAACTTATCGCAAAAGATAACAGATGTCCATTAAGCATTAGAAGCATCAAAAATTAATCAAAAAGAAATTATAATACAGTTCGTGTTTTAATTCAGTTAAGTCTTAGATAAAGATAAAATAAGTTTAATCTTGAAAGTTATGGGAAGTTTTTCTTTTATTTATCATTTGGAGATAATTTTAATTATAAAGGAAGGAAGGGAATAATCTTAAATACACCCTTAACAAACATTTAAATATTATTCAGAAAGAAATGAAATGTTTAATGGCTCTTATTTAAACAAGGATTAATTAGACTCTGAACTGAAAATAAAAAGTTTTATTTTGCTTCTGATTGCGTAAGTTTAATTTAAATATACAAATCAAAAGAAGATATCAGTGATATATTCCAGTCTTCATTATTTGTCCAAACGAAAATAATAAAATGCATCTAACAATGAAATTACCGTAAATTAAATGTATTTCTTTATTTGTTTTTGTATTTTAAGGCTTTTAATGATATGGATGAGATTTAGGTAACGATAACTTCAGGTATTTTTAAAACGATTTTAAATCAGTGATATATTATAGTCTTCGTGATAATCTACTCAAAAGGGAAGAAAAAAGTGCATCTAACAATGAAATTACTGTAAATTAATCGTATTTGTGTACTTATTTTTATATTTTAAAAGGTTTTAATGATGTGGATAAGATGTAGGTAACGATAACTTCAGGTACTTTTAAATAGATTTTAAATTTCAATTAGAACAACATTTTGGATAAAAAGTTTAAGAATCACATTTCAAGAATACATTCAAAAACTGAAGAGAAAATCAATTAATTTAATGCGTTGATAATGTAAATCTGTCACATTTTATTTTTAATTTTCAAAACACCGTAAAAGTAATTAAAAGTTTCAAAAACGTATCTCAAAATTTAACAGAAGCCCGGTGAACTTCAGAGGCGTTAAGAAATTATTATTCTTGGAAATTATATGCATTTATTTTAATTGTCATTTACAGATAATTTCAGTTGAAAAGAGAAAAATAAAAGAGTATTATAAAATCCCCTGACAAACATTTATCTCTTATTCTGAAAGAAATACCTTCTTTAATTACCGTTATCCAAATAAAGATTAGATGAATGGTACAGATACAAAAGTCACATTATCCACTTTTTTAAGGTATTGAGTTATTCATATCACCATGTTCGTCTTTTTAAGAAAAATCGGACTATAATAGTGATTTGGACCATAAAAAATATATTAGGTTGGAAAAAAAATGCTAAAAATCTCGTTTTGACGCATAACTCACAATATCCAACTATTTTGCAGCAAAACTCCCACTTTCCAATTCAATCAATCAGGGAGGTACAAAACTAAGCGGTAGTGTAAAATGTTGCACTAGTTTAATGACAGTGAAGAAGTTGAGAAATGTCTAATAGTAAAATTTTTGCACAACTTATTTTTAATAAATGTTTCGCGATTTTTGTTGTTTATTACCCTCCAAAATAACATAATGAAAACTAATGTTCAGCTTTTTTGGCTCTTGTTGTTTTAAATTCATAACTATTTTGGTTTATAACTAATATTACCCATAAAAGGTTGCTGAAAAACTCACATTTTCCATATTTAAATTTAAATTATAGCTTTATCATAATTATTGCAAGTTTAAGACTATGTGCAACTAGTTGTTATGGCAACAAATATATCACACAGAAACAAATTGAGCCAATATATCATGTTTATTAATAATAATCAGTTTTTTGCATTTTTCTAAACACTAAGTTAAGTGGAGAGTGTCAATTTTGCAGCTACACCCTTCAAATAGCCATTTAACTTCAAATGAAACTTTTTGTTTTGCTTTTGGAAACAAAACTTTCATATTCAAAACAACAAAAATTCTCAGTAACATCTTCTTTTTATCATGATAGGCACTCAAAAATGCAGAAGAATATAAAACGTCTGATAAAAAAAAAACTACGTTTAAAATTAATCCTTTTAGGGACATGGTAAATTTCGAGTCCAAAACTTTTCGTTATAAGATGCTTTTATAATAATTCGTTATTATAATGTAATAACATAATAAATTAAATAATTTTTTTAATGTAATTAACAGATATTTATGAATTACATTAAATGTATGCATAACAAATTCAATGAATTATGGTTACGCTAGATAACTCTTGAAAAATATATAGTAGAATCCTAATTCTAGTATCAAATTGTATCTTAATAGTGTCTTAATTCGACGAACATCAGTTAAATGAAAAACATAAGCAGATTTTCATATATAACATGATAAATGTTAAAAAATTAGAAAAATGGCAATTTATTGCAATTATTTTTATTTTTAAAATTATTAAAATATCAAAGATTTTAAAGATTTTAAAGATTTTGGTTCAGTTAATAAATACAATATTAAGGTACAATTTGATACTACTGGGTTGTTCGGAAAGTTCCCTCCGTTTGGGAAATCCAATTCGTACCGTAAAATTCCGTCCAATAATTCCGTGAATTATTAGACATTAGATCTAGGAATTAATGTCTAATAATTAAATGATAGAATTTTCCGGTGCGAAGCAACTTTCCCAAACGGAAAGAACTTTCCGAATAAAACAATAGAATTAGGATTCTACTGTATTTTTTTCAAAAGTTATCTTGCAGGTAAGCAAAAGTCGTTAAATTTCTTTTATGCATACATTTTGCGCAATTTTTAAATATCTGTTAATAACACGTCCCCTTAAAAATATAGATACATAAAAAGGATTAATAAAGGCTAAATTAAAAAATAATATTTACTTTAATGGTTAATATAAAAGGTGAGTAATTTATAATAAGTAAAGTAAAAAAACAAACAAACAAAAACTCACTGAACATCATAACTTATTTCAAACATAAAACTCGAATTTTATGTTTTAAAATAGACACAACCACGATGTTTTTAAATAGGTTGTCTAGATTTAAGCTTCCGCTATAATTTAATATTTTCAAAGTATAGAATAGTTTTGTAAAATCACTGCTTTTGCTTATTTTAAACTCATTATTTAAATCATTTATTTTAAAGCTGGAATGTTTAGTCTTAAAAGAGTGATGTGTTTATATGTGAGCTGTATTAACTATTAGTTTAGTCATTTATAAACATATAGTTTCCTATAGTAATTTTCATTTGATCTATGTTTTAACGCTAATTTCCTTTCTTATACTTCATCAGCCTGCCCTTTGTCCAAGATTTGACAGTGATTTTTATCGTTGATAGCCTTTCACTAATCGCCTAACTAATCATCTTTAACTAATAGCCTAATCGCCACTAGAGACAGTCAGGCAAATTTAATATCCACCGCTAAAAATTTTAAAAATAAATTTCGGATTTTCTTTCTGTTTTTTTCTGATTTTCTTAGAAACTGGACAGTATTATCGAACTTATGATATGCAGCAGGGTCGTGATAAAGCAGTACATGTATAAATAATATTTATTGAGGAATTGAATAAGCCGAAAGTTTTTATGCAGGCATAGGACAAACGTCGCTAGCTACGTTCTATTATCAACAAATGGGGAGTTTACAAGGAATTTAATATATGTGGAATATATATTTAATATATGTTAAATATATATTACGGTCATTATTAATAAAAACCAGTTATTATTAATAATGACCGCGGTTATTATAATAATAACCAGCCATTATGTCCGGTCATTATTAATAATAACCGGTTACTATTAATAATGACATGATTAACCATACTGAACGTAACGTATACATTTCTAAAAACATTACAGACTCATCATAATTAAAGGTATTTAGTTAGAAAGGGCTGAAATTTAATAATACATAAGTAAAACAATAAACTTTCGCAGTATAAACAAAAAAAAAATAAGAAGAAAATTACATGAATAGGGTAGACCGGATCACATTTACGCGGATTTTTTTCAATGAATTTTCTAATTTTTATGTTTTAACTTAGGAAATTTTAGACATTGTGGTTTTATAAAGCAGTTAATAAAGTCAAAATTTGTGTATTCAGTTGTTGCCCAATTTTTGTTTTTAACCCTAAAAAAAATTTCTTTAGGTCCAAGTTATTTGCTTAAACTTGCCCCGGGAACGGTGCACGTTTACGCATATTCTAAGTGATACCAAAGAGTAAGTGAAATAAATATTTAATCAAATTGATATGTTTTATTTATAACTTAAAACACTATTTAAAAACAAAAATAATTAAAGAGAATTAATTAAAGAACATTTTATAGGCTAAACTGAAAACATAGCGCTTATTGCTAGTTAAAAACAGAAACTATTTAGTCATCTTCATCATCACTGTTACAGTTTTTACAGTCAAAAAATAAAGTATTTCCTTTTGCACACTTGCCATGGGACCACCTTTTGCATCTAAGACATTGAACCCAGTCTTGTCTTTTTTTGGATTGGTAATCACAGTAAGAACGTGCGTAAAGGTGCCCCGATGCCAATGCGTAAACGTGCCCAGTCGCCATGTTTGGATTTATTTTTAACGTGCAACGGAAATTAATAACATTTCTGCTCATACAAATACAGTTCTCAAAAAAGGTTAAAATTCGGCTAATGTTCATATATTTGTTTATCCTTAACTAAATATTATGAGTTCACATTAAGTTTCAATACGTTCAACACCAAATTTACTCACCTTGAAAGAAAACAGGTTATCCTTTCCGCATACTAGACCGAAGCTCGGCTGACGCTCAAAAACTTCTGAGAACACCCGCTAGGGAGCAGCATCAATCTGTTATGACTGGTGGGGCCCCAGTTATAACTTGTTTCGGAAAATGTGCAGTGCGTAAACGTGCCCCATGCATAAACGTGCTCCGGTCTATCCTACAATAAAAAAAAAATCAAAAACTCAGTTAGAACTGAAAATCAGAAAATAAAAAGATTAAAATTTATTTACTCACAAGGTTATTCGAAACTAAAGTAAACAGGAGACCGAAGTAGAAAACATTATATATCATACTAATAAAGAATATTGTATAAATTTATTGTATAATTTTATATTAATTATTGTAATTTATATTTATTATAATAATTGTATAAATGTATATAATGCTTTCATGCGCAACCAGCTGAAGTTAGTCGAAGCTTTCTACACTGATGTCCAGAAATTAAGGGGCAGTGATCAATTTCAGACGTTTCGTCTAATATCTACTGAAACTCGTGAGGAAATGCCCGAAATGCCCTCGAACTTTAAGGATGTAAAGAACATGTTTGACTTCATATTCAGTAGTCAGGAATTATTCATATTCAGCAGTCATTTTTATTTCATGTCTTTCAGTGAAGATTTTATGGCGAGGATAATTATTGGGGGGAGGGCAATAATAATTTTAATAATAAAATAATATTTTGTATCACCCAAGTAACAGGAAATATTAAAAATGGTCTGTCGCTGTAGGAAATGACTATGTAGGGTCTGTTCAACATGTGTGCGCGTTTGTGTAAGCTTAGCACGTATATTCGTGAAGATGGTAACGTTTCTGTAAAAAATTCAAAAGTTTTTATTATTATTATTATTATTATTATTTTATATATAGCATGCAGAGTTTTTAGCCGAATTTAACACCGCTGTCCACAAACTTGACAAAAAACCGTAGAAATAGTATACTGTGATTAAAATATTAATATATTGGATATTTGATGAGATATAGGTATTTATATGAAATAAATTTTAACTGCGCATGTGCGAACTACAGCAAAGATTTTTTGTCATAATTTGATAGTCAATACTACAGGGCAACTCATACAAAAAGACCAGTGACATGTCGTGAAAACTCAAAATGTTACAGCAATAATTGATAAATTGAGGAGGAAATCCCGTATAATCCTATGGGATTTCTTCCTCGAATGCATAGAGTTGTTTTAAAACAATATATTTTTTTAATTATAACATGAATTAAAACAATTTATTTCATTACACATTTTTCTTTGTTAAGGTGTCTCAACATTGAATCAACCAGGTATTCTTCTAGGTAAGTTATTAGTCGTATATTACCTTGTAATGTCTACTTTAAGAACAGTAAATAAAAAAAACTTACATGGATTTAAAATAGTCCTGAACAAAAATTAAATTAAAGTTTGCGATCAAATATATTTTAAATTGTATTACCAATCTAATATATTTAAATATTCCTAAAATTTAGAAATAAGTAACAAAGTAATTTGTCTCTAACATTTTAGTGACATCACACATAAATTTAATAAATATAAATTAACAAGCATTAAAAATATAGATTTAGCTAATTATATAAACATTAAGTACACCTAGCTGCACTAAATTAAACATGGATAATTTTTAGCAGTATTTAAAAGCTTAAAACAACTAAAAATTAAATTATGAATCATTTTGACGATAAATACTTTTATACGTAAAAAACTAGAAATAAAAAGGACATCAAATTATTTACATTAATTTAAATTACAAAAATTAAATTATGAATCATTATGACGATAAATATTTTTATACATAAAAAATGGAAATCAAAAGGAAATCAAACTATTTACATAATTTTTTTGAAGCGCACAAAAATGTTTTTTTTTTTATAATTTAAACATGCTTCAAAGGAGAAAAGACAGAAGGGGAAAGAAAGAAGAGGAGAGAAAGAGTTAGGTTATTTGAATATAAAAAGAAATCAGGACTTGATAAACTTTCAAAACATGATTCTTAAAAACGAAAAACAAAAACGAAATAGGGTTTTTTTTTTCAACATTTTTTCTATTATCTTTCTTATTTTCAACTGAATTGAAGTGCTGACGGGAGTTTTTTAAATATTTATTAAATTTTTTAAAGTGTTATTTAAATAGGAGAATACCATAATGGATTATGAGAAGAGCATAAAAGCAATCATATTAACAGAAAAATATGCATAAATATGTTTATTTTTTTCACGAACATTCTCTGTAAAAAAAGTTTGCATTATGCGTACTTGATAAAAATATTTCTAAAAAAAAAAATATTTAGATTTTGTTATATTTGTTTCACTGATGTTATCTAAAATTAAACAGTTTTACTTAAAAAATATATAACAAAAGCATTTTTAAGGAGGAAGATATTCATAACGTTGTTCATATTTAAAGGTTGAAAAAAATTAGCATGGTTACTTTGAAATGTTACACATACACTGCAAAAAAATTTTTACAAAAATTTCAATTCGAACAAAAGTTATATTTAAAAATATCTTGTAAAAAACCTTTTCCTGTTATGCTATAAAATTACCTTTGAAGACCTTTTTCACAAGTCTGTATTTTTTAGCATTCCGCGCACTCTCATTTAAGAAAAAACTATCATAGAACGTTGAAATTTTGCGTATAATTAATTTTCACGTACGCTTTTATACTGAACCTAAATTTAGACTGATTTGTGTCACAGAAAATTTTGTATTGAAAAGTTAAATCTAAAATTTTTGGTAAATTTTGTGAATATTATTATAATATTCATTAATTATGCACTGTTACAAATTTGCAGCAAACTGTCCGGTCATTTGACAGTTTTTGTAAAATATGGTTACATAACCGTATTTTAACTATATTCTGACCGTATTACAGGGGAAAATAGGGTCACAATAGCGCTAAATTACGGTTATGTAACCGTTTTCTATAAAAAGGGTCAAATTACTGGACAGCTGCAAATTTTAAACAGTGTGCTAACGAATTTCAATATACTTTTAAATTTAGGCTCAGTGTAAAATATAGTAGTATAAGTATAAATAAATGAAGTATTAAGTATGTGTCTGCATAAAACGTACGCGCAAAATGCATGTTTTGGTATTTATATTTTTAAAAATCTATTTCTGTCGTTAGCATTTAATTAATTAATAATGCTAAATGTATATAATTTGAATGTTTTTTTTTAAACTAGAAGAATGTGTGAAATTATAGAAAAATAAATGTTTGTATTAAATTCATTGGTTTTAAAACTACAGAATTTTTCACACTGGTTTATTATTGTCAGTTTCAGACTACTCAACGTGATCTCACAAAAAACTTACGTTTTGTTTAAGTAGTGCTCGCAAAAGAAACAGTACCAAGCATTGTAACACTGTAAAAAAAAAAAAAAAAAAAAAATTAATCCAGAAAAATATAATATAACCACAATCAAAAATCTACAATATTCCCTTTCGAACCACGATTCCGAAAAGCGTTCTTTATATTTAGAAACATCAGAAACGGTAATATTTTCCAGATTCAAGGAATCATTTTTAAAAACATAGTTTGTTTTTCTCCCACAAAGGATCAGGGTCCATAAGCCGTGTTTTAGGCCTTGAAATAAGACTAAAATTTGATTTCGTTATACTGACTTAATTATTTCACTTTTTAATATTAGAAGGTTTATCCTGTACAATTTCAACAATAGTTTTTGCATTTTGTTCGGATATATATGACTTACACAAGCTCAAAGTTCGTATTAATGGTAGTTTTTGATGAAAAATACGCAATTTCTCCTAACTTCACGCAATTTTACGCAATCTGTCCAATGTAAGCAGGTGCTTACATTGGACATGTGATCTCGTGATTTATGTTTACCATTTTCCAAAAACTTTGCAAGAACATTTTATTTATCATTTTGATCTGAAGAAGTCGCCGTTTCAGCGAATGAAACATAACTCATCTCTGTATTAAAAAGTATTTTTAGCCTTTTATGAAATGTTTTTTATCACTTTAAGCAGTAATTACACTTTAATTTAAACATTTTTCTTGTTCAACAAACATGTTTCACAAACAAACATGTAAATTAACTAGCATTAACATTAACATTAAATTTAATATTATTTTGTTACTCTTGCGTGCATAAATTCAGTCACGCAGCTGTTTAATTTATAAGTGATAGGCATCCTAAAAATTGATATTCCGTTTTGAGAAAACATTATTAAATTAATGAAATTTGTACACTATAAAAATCATTCGGAAACGTTTACGAAAACCTGATATAGTAAAATAATCGTTGTGTTTATAAATGTTTCTTTAAATATCGAAAATAGATTGGTTTCTGTGGATTCTAAATATAAATCAGAATATTTTTGGAATCATTGGTACAGCTCAAATGAAGTTATTGCATATTTTCGTTCGTGATTATTTTATGTTTTCCTAGATTAACCTTTTTGATCCCACAATAGCCGAAATCATCCCAAAGCTCTGAAACCCACAATATCCCTGGATAGCTGAAAGGATTTTCCTTCCCCTTAAATGGGTTGGTGTGCTGTCAATGGGGGGGTCTATCTCAGTGATAGATGGGGTAATGTGTTGGCATTTCTGGACAGTACAGAAAGAAAAACAAATTTTTTTCATTAACTAGAGCAATGATAAACAGAGAGGTGTAACACCTGCCGAAATTTGAAAAAAAAGTGAAAAGGCAGTAGGGTCATTTCTACTAGTTACCTAGTGAAAAATGGAGGAACGAAAAAATCGAGTATTTTGGGCTATTTTGTCGGGATTCTGAGGTCATTCAGTGTTTTAAAGCTTGGGATTTAAAGACTTAAGAAACATTTTTAAAAATTATTCTGTAACAGAGCACACCTGTACAGTTAAGGGTTCAAGAGCTAGATATTGGATAACGATAAGAGAGGGCATCCTGTATATATAATGGCAAAGAATTAATTCCATGAACAAGTCGAACACTTAGAATAAAGAAATTACTTATTTATTCTATATTGCTTCTAGAAGATATTTTCCTCTTTGAATATTTACCTGAGAATGCATCTGAGAAATTGGATTATTTAGACTGAGTAAGTTATTATATGCTGAAATTAATAATAAATGAGAAGCAGAATGAATATGATAAATGTTGAGGAAAAGTAAGTGATACGTTATAAATTCTATTCCAGAAAATTGTCTTGAGATATTACGAATCTAGTTTTCTGAGATTGGCATAAGTAATTGAGTTTATACTTGACTGAAGTTAAATTTAATTAAACTTAAGAATTTCAGTGATTCTTCCAAACACAAGTGTCTCTCTACATCACTGGATATTTTAATGAAAATGCATTCGAAATATGGTTTCATTTTTGTTTGTCATTTAAATCTTTAACTTGCCCGGTGCCGTGATAATAAATTTAAAACAAAACATTAAGGTTTTATTATTTTACAACTTTAACCGTATTTTGTATGAAATTATATTTTAAAATGAAAAATTCGCAAAAACATATTGATATTTATTGTTAAAAGCAGTCATTTTCTTAATTTTTTACGTAATGGTCGTTTCATAGTTTTAAAATTAAAAGTTATTTTTGTCCGAACTTTTTGAAATCTTTATTGGCGATCAATAAAACGGCTTTAAAGTCCGTGTAAAAATTTCGAGAAAAAAATTTGTTATCTAGTTGTAAAAGAAATGTTTTTGTCTCGCTTTTTTGTTTGCTTGGTTAGTTTCACGTCGGCTCCTTTAACATAGCAATAAAAAAATTGTTCTCATCTTCCGAAATCTCTGACATTTCAATCCGTCATACATATAGAACTGTATCCAAGCTCTCTTTAAAATTTTGTGAAAAATATGCATATACAGTAGTGGAAACATGAGTTCTTAAAAAAAAAAAGCTTTAGCTTTCAATCTCAGAGCAATAATATATCAGAAGGTCTATGCTTACAATGCAATGGTGACTCCATCCGTTTTCAGTCCACCCTTTTCAATCCACCTAGGCTAAACATGTGAGGGCTAATCCATCCGATTTCCATTTCTGAGGGGAGAAGCCTTCAAACAACGTTGGCGCATGCGCAAAGAGACTATATTTGTGTGGAAAATTTGACAGTATACGCGTTTCGTTTTAAATATATAGATAGGGTTGAAGTGTGCAGTAGCAACGGAGAAGTGTTATGTAATGGCATAAAGTAGATTCAGTTTCCCAAAAAAATGCGATTCAGTTAGATTTATTTAACATTCTACTGATTTCATTTTCAATTTTCTATAAAAACAAACAGTAGTTAAAATTAAGCCTTATGTGACTGTCATATGTGGCGTCTACAGTTAAAGTGGATCCAGTCCATAAATCATAGTTTTGAGATATTCAAGGTTAAAGTTTATTAACACTAGTTGAATCCTAAAATGATAAAGAGGACAATTTTCTTTTTAGTGTTATAGTATGAAGACTAACTTAAATATGGGTTATAATTTAAAAAGTCGAAAACAATGACTGAGAAAAATGACACTTTAAGATCTGAATAATTCAATGTTTTCATTTTGTTATGAAACTTTTTGTTTCAAATAGGACGACCTAATGCTTTCAATTCTGACATACCAGAAATACTCAGACTATTGAAACATGGACATACTCAAAACTGAGCACATAGAGGTCAGTTTCATACTCATTTTTGAAACATGGACATACACAAAAATGATTAGAATCAGTTCAAACTCATTTTTGAAACATGGAAATACTCAAAAATGAGCACATGATGTTTTATTCTTGAGTGTGTGCATGTTTTCAGAAATGAGTATATACATGTTTCAAACTTGAGCAATTTTGGTTCGGAGCCATTTTGACTATGCGACATACTCAGAGTTGAGTATTTTTTGCTCAGTTTTGAAAATGTCGTTCTTAGAGTGTGTCAATTCAAGTTTAAATCAGAATTTACTGGAATTGATCTATTTTGGCCCTGAAATGTGTTTTACAGAATGTTGATCAAATGAACATGACACAGTGAAATGAGACTTGGTTCACTATGGCTCTGAAAATATACACGGTTAACCAGTATTAATCCGCAACAGACAAACTTTTTTACACTTTTGGACTTGATCTACTTTGGCTCTGAACGCTCCATATATTAATGTGCCATATATCTTGTGACTTAAGAATGTATAAGCAATTTATGAATGATTATTTTATAGTAACGTAATCAAATTGACTGCTAAATAAATCATACAGTAATAATTTTCCAACCGAGCAAAAATGTGTCCAAGCCGTGACTCGAAACTAGGACCTTTAGCTTTAACTGTCAATGTTCTTGCAATTTAACTATGTGAACGACATCCCTGCACTGCAACTCTTTATACACTTCTCAGAACACTTTTTAGAACACTTATTTTGTCACATTTTTTAATACACCTTGAAGCGCGCTTTTGGAACAGTTTTTAGAATACTTCTGCACTTTTTTTGTTTAGCACACTTTTTGAAAGCGATGATTTTACAAGTGTGCCCAAATGTGCTTTCAATAAGTTCTCAAATGTACTCCCAAGTTTAGATTTAACAAATATCCTCAGCAGAACACTTTCGGAACACTTTCTTTATAGCGGAACATATTCGGAACACATTTCATTACACATTAAGGTAACTGGAACACTTTTTTTTTATTCAAAATGTTCCAAATATATTTCCAATGTGTGGTGGGAATTTGCTTTGTGCAAACAAAATATCACATATAATTAAAAAATATATAGATAATTTTTCAATGTATTAATGACTTAAGAAAATATAAGCAATGCATAAATCACTTGAGTTCATTTATTGAAAAAAGAAGAAAAATGATAATAATTCAAAAAAAAATTATGAGATGGTACTCTAACAATATTAAATAAACATACCGATTATTTTACGAAAATATGCCAGACAGCGAAATATTAAAATCTCAAGACCCCAATACAGATAAGACTTAACGATGTATAAGCAATGTATTAATGACATAAGAAAGTATAAGCAATGTGTAAATCACTTGAGTTCATTTAGTGGAAAAGAGGAAAAGTGATGATAATTGAATGAAAAATGTTACGACATGGTACTCTGACAATATTAGATCAACATACCAATTATTTTATGAAAATATAATAGACATCAAAATATTTAAATATCAAGACCCCAAAACAGATAAGAATTAGTAATGTATTAAGGACTAAAGAAAGTATAAGCAATGTATACATCACTTGAGTTCATTTAGTGTAAAAAGGTGAAACGTGATAATAATTGAAAAAAAAATTCTGATATGGTACTCTTACAATATTAAAACAACATACAAATAATTTTATGAAAATATAACAGATAGCAATGGGTTCAAATTTCAAGATTCCAATACAGATTAAACTTTGTTTATCTGGATTAAAAGAAAAAGTTAAGACCCTCCACGTTCTCCTATGTAAGTTCTCTTTAATAATACTTTGCATTAAAACAAAGAACAAATCCGCTAACCTTTTCTTTAAAGCCTGTATTATTTTCTATAGAAGAAAAAGTTCCCGACCCCCTACCGTCATTTGTAAAAGATTTCTGGCAATGCTAATTATAAACCTAAAAAAGTTTTCGCAGACAAGAAAAAAGATAAAAATCTTATAGAAAAGAATATTAACATGCTTAAGCATATACTACGCATTTAATTTTACCATTTATTGAAATCTATATTATGATTCAACATCATAGAAAATTCTCCAAGCATTTAAATCAAAGGTAAAAAATTTATTTAGTTTTATTTTTGATAAAAATTTATAAAAAAAATAGTTATGATTCAAATTTTAATAGAATTTTGAGTTTATCTATATAGCTTTTCCTTCGTACAGGTCAATTCATAAAGGATTCCCTTACATTAAAACTCCATTAAATGAAAAAATTATAATGAAGGAGCAAGTAATATTTTTATGCAAGTTCATAACTTTGTATAAAATATTTTTAAAATAGTTTTTATTTTGTAAAAATAAATAAAAATAAATTTCTACATTTTTTTTTTTTTTTTTTTTTTTTTTTTTTTTTTTTTTTTTTTTTTTGCGCTTTTATGCTTTTCACATGCGGCAATTATTTTTATATTCTAGTCGTGCTGGGAATTATATTTATATTCTAGTCGTGCTGCCGATTGCAATGAAATAGAATAACAAATAGAAAAGGAATAGAAGTTGTAAAAAAATAATCACCTGTGGTAATCCTGCGTTTTGATAACGTTGGGTTAGTGCAAAATCACCATTGAACTACTTAGAAAGAGGTTATCTATTCATATCATAATAATGTCACTGGATGATTACGAATATTCTGTCGACAGTTCGAATAATCGATCGAAGTGATTTCGAGATCTTTTGTTGCCTGGGCTGTAATTTTATTCAGTCTATAGTTGTTACAATTTTAGGTAATTACAAAACAACAAGATAAACGATGAGAGTATTTATAAATGCAATTTACTAAAATAATTATTTATGAAATCTATGTTTCTAAAATTTTCCAATTGTCTCTATTTAAAGTTATATCATCCCTTAGTAACTTACATATTGGTACAATATTTTGTCAGAAAGAAATCCTAGATTATATTTTAAATAAAACAATATACTAAATAAGCATATAGAAAATATTTAATAATTTATAGGAATGATTTTTAAAGTTATCTATAGGTACGATACACGTCATAACACGTCCTCTTAAAAAATTATTAGTTAGTAAGGTAAACTGAATAATAGATATAACTTTTAAAATTGCTCCGAATATGACATACATATCGATAAAATTCTTATAATTAATTCGGATTAAAAATTAAGTCGTAGTAATTGTAATAGAGCAAATTCCAAACACACATTAAGAATACAGTTTTGAAATTATTAAGGAAAGAAAACTGTAAAGCAATGAAACAGCTATCCTATAGCAACGCTTTTAATTAAATGTGGAAATACATGAACTAATCTAGAACTACTTGGAATCTACTATCTAGAATCGATAATTGGAAAGAATGCAGCCATAATACACTTTGTTATTGATACAAACGTATCCAGATGAGAAACTGCATGATGGATTTTGTGTGGAATTATTTTAGGATCTCTCAATTTACGAACAATTAGAGGAAATTTTCCAAATCACGCAAGTCGTACGCATCCCAATTAAATCCAGTTAACCGTCTGATACGGTTGACAGTTTTTATCGCATTAGAAAAGGATGATGTAAATGCTTAAATATTTTGAAATTAAAGCTGAGTTTGAGGAATTTCGTTTTCACTTTCTCTTGTGTTAACCAACATAACTACACTGGAACTGTATTCAACCGGTAATGATAAGATTGAATATAATTAGAAAAGCACAAGATAAATGATAAGAACATAACGTAATAGGAAATTGTTCAAAGAGTTATTTATTAATTTCATGTTTCCAAAATACTCCGATCACGTTTAAATCTAGGATATAAAGTGTTGATTATTTTATACTTGGCTTCAAATGTATGTTAATATAATAATGTATATACTCATGCATACTGTGGTTAAGTAAGAATATATAATTGAATAATATATCTTTTTTTGGGTCTGTTAAATTCTTGTCATACAGAAATCTTAGATTATGTAATATATTTATGAAATGATGATGACCAGCGCGGTAAACAAAGAAGATTAGTGACTCCGCACTGCCAATGAAAAAGTTTACACTTTCGATGCAAGAAGTACCCAAATTATATTATTAAGATACATAATACACAAGTTTTAGATTAATAAGAAAATAAAATTGTGAATATTTGAAAGTAGCTCTCCTACTGGGGCATTTTTCATTAAATACGGTAATATGTATACTAACCAAGAATTACTAATTATGCTAATACTGATAAATCCATAATCGGGAAGAAGACAAAGGAAGTATGTATTCTCTATGATGCAGATGAATCCAGATGAGAATCTGCAAGAGAGATCTTGCGTGGAATTATTTTAGAGTCTGTGAGCTGACGGATAAGATGAGAAAGTTTCTGATTCACGCATCGGTGTGCGTTGAGATTAACGTTTGTCAACAGTGTCGTACAGTTGACTTATAGCTTTTATCGCATTAGAAAAGGATGATGTAACTGCAGAAAATCTATATATATATTTCTCTTACGTGGCGCGGAAAAAAGGCTGAATTTCTAGATTATCGTTTGGCAACAACCGTAGTTTCCAGCTCCAATATGTCGGCCATTGTGAGAGCAGTGAAACTGAAACTAGCAATTATTAAAAATAAAATAACATGTACGTAATCCAAAGCGTTTAAGATGATTCCTCATTTTAATCATGAGTAATATCGTTAATTCCGAATGAATTCTCAATTCTTATTTAGAATTTATTTACGACTTTCACTCACATGAAATCCGAAGAGAATAAAAATATCAATTGTCTAGATTGCACCTGTTGCCATCTGTTGCTGTCTTGGTGAAATAAAAACACGTAGTGTTTTTTTTTTTTTTTTTTTTTTTTTTTTAATGAATTTAAAATCAATGTTATAGGAGCAATGAGTTTCCAAGATCCTTTTTTCATAGTATTTAAATGATTTATGTCCATTGGTAGCACCAATATATATGCATTTTTAATTGTGTTTTCAACGAAGTTTTCAATTACTTTTTTTACATTAAAAAAATTGTCAATTTCATGTGTTAAAATGATTTATGGTAGTACTCATTCCAGCTAGAATTGCTTCGCAATTCACGGGGGTTGGCGAGCGTTAGCGAGTAGGGGTATGAGCCACCTAGTATGTCTATATTAAAGCTATGTTTGTGTTATTTCGTTTTCTCCTTTACTTTTTTACAATGAAATTTTGTTCGCCCGAAAGTATTAGGATTTCATATAATTGAAGTCCTAGATTTGAAAATTTCAGAGAATTTAAAAAAAACATTTTTAGGTCTCTCAAATAACAATTTTACAATTATTACTTCTTTATTACTTTTCTGTTACTGTTCAGCTATTTTTTTTTTAATTGAAGAGCATGAAATTACATATTTACAATATACACAAGTTGCTTTAAAATTTTGGTGTTAGTTTTCTTTTTCAACATTAAACAGGGTTTTCACACAAAACATTTAAAAAAAATCTTGTAATTGTTATTGGGGAAAGAATATATTCATACATCACTTTAAGAAAATATTCATAATAATTAAATGAGATTTTTATTGACATGGATTTTTTTTATAATGGAGTTTTTAGTGTACGAAGAATACATAATAATTTATTTGTTAAGGTAATAAGTAGGAGGATATTTAAGAAAAACAATAAGGTTAAAAAAAATATCAATCTAAACATAAGATTTTATATAACGAAGTATTTGAAGTATTTTATTTTCATGTATTTAGCAAAAACTCACAACTCTTTAAATTCCTCTCTCCCAAACATGCACACGGGAATTACCCTGATTCAGTTCCCTTATTTACGAAACGATAAATAAATATGAAAAAATAATGAAACTATCTTAAAATAAGAAATGTCAAATGATGGGCTTATTATTTTCAACAATCACCAATTCAATTAGAAAAGTTCAAGATAAACGATAAGAATGCAATTTGTTAAAAAAATTATATATTTTATCTATGATTTTGAAAAATTCCTCTGATTTCTTACAAATAAAATTAATCTAAATCTCTAATCTCAAATAAATCTCTTATAAAACTACTTTGCATCTCCACATTTGCACTATTATTTTTTCTCACGCAAAAAAATTTAGATTAGTTTTTATTTAAAAAAATGTTTGCAATTGTTAGAAAGTAGCAATATTCTCTTAAATTTCGTAACAATAGAAGATTTATTTTTTCAGGAAAAAAAAAGAACAGTTGAAAATTTTAAAGCAACTATCTTATAGCAACCGCTTTCATGAAAATGGAAATACCTGAGATAATCTAGAACTGCTTGACACAATACTAGCAAATTGATAGTTTGGAATATAGCAAAAGATGTCTATTTGATTTAAATGAATGCAGATGAGAAACTGTGCGACTGATTTTGTGTGTAATTATTTTAGGTCTATCAGGTTTTGAATGTGTTGAAGAAATTCCTAATTCACAAACATTAAACGTCCATTGTGATTTACACTAGTTAAGCATCTGGTACGGTTGACTTATATAGCTTGTACAGAATTAGAAAGCTTTGTGTAGTTTCATATTTCGAAATTAAAGCTGTGTTTGTGTAACTACGTTTAAGCTTTTTTTGTTTAACTTATAATATCATATAACGAGTTAATATAATTAAAAAACTACAAAATATACTATAAGAGTGTGTTGTGTAAATGGAATTCGTTGAAAGAATTATTTATTAAATTTATGCTTCCAAACTATTTCTATAGTATATATCTAAGGTTATAAAATCCTTTAAAGCCTACATATTAGTACCCTTAAATTTTGTCATACATAAATCGTAGATTATATTTGAAGTATAATTAACTGAACAATAGTAGAAAAAGAAAAATATATATCTCTACATTGTTAGAGAAGAACCAAAGTGCAGAGCGAGAGAGAAAGGATGATAATTATACGGCATTTCAGTGGCGCTCATCAAATTTTATATGCCAGGAGTTATGTAAAATTAATTTTTTGATAAATAGATAAATAAGCTGCATAAATGTTTTTTTCCATTAAACGAGTAACTAATTGTAAAAATTTTGGCATAAAATGCAGTTATTCATTCTTTTTAAGAGAAATGTTGTTGAGACTATTCTCAAATCCAAACTCGGTAATTCGTGCACATTCAAAGAGGCATTTATGCACAAACCTGTATAACATTTCCATGTGCTCTTACTCAGATAATATGAAATTATTTTTGGTTTTATTTTGAAAGCAGTTTTTTTTATATACTGTTTAAAATTTTGTGCTGAGTTATACCATCTTTTGGTGATGCAGTAGCTGCAACCGTAAGACGTTGAAATCTCATACTAACATTTGGAGCTATGGTTGAACAAGGGCAACAAACGTTGAAATGACATTTTATCATCTTATAGTTTTAGCTACTGCAGCACTAAATTGTGGTTCAATCGCATAATTATTTTTAACACTGTATGCACTTAAAAACTGGGATTTCAAGTGATATATGATTGTGATAATTGGGAGAAAAAAATATTTTTTTTTAATAGCAGTTTTGTCTAAAGTTTGTTCTCGATGAAAATCAAGAAACAGTAAAACATTCATAACGCTTACTACTGAATATCAGACACCTACCTCCATTTGACGACAATTTTATCAATAACCAAGGCATAAATTTATATGCTTTTTCGTCTGAATAGTGGACACTTATGAATATTGGCAAATTCAGTGGAACCGAGGTATTCGTTATTTAGAGGTTTTTACTGCATTTGCAGCTATTTCATATTCTCCCATACATTTGTTGCTTTTGTCTAAATCTTGTCAAAAACATACTAATATAAAATGTTCCGATGTAAAAATTACGTGACGTTAATTTTACAACGATAATAATGTAAACTAATATATTCCCAAATTAATATAGCATTGTATTACGGGATCCTAGAATTCCTATATGAGATTAAAGATAATTCTGAACTATTATCCTGATCCAGTTTCGAACCGGTATCACTTGAATTGCAACCTGTATAGTTACTAATCAAGAGGGTGAGCAGATAAAATAAAGTTAGAATGCAGTTTAGAATTTGTACTTTCAATAATGAAAATAATAAACTATAACTAGTTGTTTTTTTTACTTACTGATAATTCCCATTTATTTGTCTTGATCGCACAAATTTTTAGTTAAAAAATAACTCGTTTGAATTTTTTTTTCTAAATCCCTTGAATAAATGATTCCGGGTACAAAAATAGCCACATGACGAATAGCATAAAAAAGTTATTTCTATCGTGCTATTTTTTCTTTTATTCAGCTACCACAAAAAATAAACGAATCCCTTAGGGGTCAAAATTTGCTTCAAAGTTTATATACAATGTTGTTAAAATCTGACGGTGTATCCATCACCACATGCAGCAAAGCCTAAAGAAAAGAATAAGACCACGACAGCGCAATATTTAATTTAAGGATCCACCCACTTTATTGCTGTTTGAAAGAAATTTATTGAAAATGAAAAATAATTCCTGAAAAATTATTCTAGCTAAATAGAATTTTGTTAAATAAAATGTTTTTTTTTCTAGATATTTTTTCAACTTAAACTAGCAGCAAAGGGGTACTTGATAGTGAACATTTAAACAAACTGCCATAAGAACTGCAATTTATCTCGTAATAAATGTAGAGACTTATTGTTTAGCTATGAATAAAAGAAAAAACTGTTAGATTTATAGAAAATTCACAGGCAGCAAATTTTTATAGAGCTAGTCAAAAGTTTATTTTGAATTAGTGTAAAAAATCATATAAATACGTTTACAAAAATCGTATGAAATCTCGGTTTTTGAATTTTCGTGATATAACTGATTTATGATAATTTTTATTTAAGAGTTGTTTTTAATAAATGATTTTTGTGAATTTGATCTTCAAGGAATATTTACTCTCCTCGCTACCACACATTATGCAATATGCATCAAAACATGTAATTCCTCAGAAATGCAATGTGAAATTTTTGGTTTGTTCGTAATTACATAAATACGTAGCACCTATAGTCGTCGTCTGGTACGTACGTCTGTCCACATATAACAGCGCATAAACTACCCTACTTTGAAACTTAATATAATATATAACCGTTGCCGAATTTTGCGAGTTATTTCAAATTTATAAAAATCGAATGCAAAACTTAAAACGATATTAATAAAAGTTTTCTTCAGTCTATTAAATCTTATCATACGTAATTAATTCAATGATATTCAATTATAGGTAATGATTCTAGGTTGCCATGGCAATTACTACGTCCCATTTAAGATGGAGTCATATTATTTCCGTATTTTAAAATTTAAAAACCGAATTTGTATACTAAAATTGTTTAATTATAGCAATCCTACAATCTACCGACAGATTTTCATATAGATGTTTCCGGAGAAATAGATATTAAATGGAAAAAGAGTCTAAATATGGATTTAAAGTTCTGAAATTTCCAAAACTAGGCTTAAGTTTCCCATTGGAATTTTTAGTAAATGTCAACAAAATATAAAATGTTCCCAACTTAAAATGAACTTATTTTATTATTGAAATGATTCATACCATAATAACAGACGATATAATTCATTTCACTGAAACAATAAAGATGATTTTTGTTATAAAACTAGTTTTAGTACGAACTCACCTCATTTGTTACGTTTGTCGTACAATTTCCAACTTGTTTGATTACGCAAATTCGCACTAAGTGTGATAGATCGTACATACGAAATCAGTATTAACTGTAATAGACGTTCTTGAAAAATTAATAAATTCACTTGACTTTCTAAATTAATTCCAAAAAATATTAAACAAAATAAAGCTTTGTTGTTTCAGCATTTCATTTTTTTAGGGTGTTTGTGCAAGCTTTACATACATACAAATTAAATTTAGCAACGTACTGCATAAATTTTGAACATTTTGGAAAACAAAATCTTTTAATCTTGCTTAAACGTTTTTTTTAACCCTCTAAGCGTGTGGAACGTAATATTCCGTTCACTAAGCTCCAGGTTTCACTGCAATACATGCAGTGTTTAAGATAATATAGTTCTATAGATTAAATGAATTTTGAAAACATTGAAGAATGATTAATACTCTCAAGTTACATTCATATTTGTAATTAAGTTTTATTTATAATGCTGAAAGAATAATATTATTTTAGCATTTAAAACAAAATACAGAGAAAACAACATTACAATTTTACCCTTTTTCAAAACGCTCAGAGGGTTAAAATAATAAACTATAAAGTTTTAATACAGAAATAATATAAATCTTCAGTATTTCTTTCTCAAATAATATTTTAATGCAGATATTTAAATATTTTATTTTATTTTCTAAATCTCCAACTTCGATAAAGTCCTAAAATTTTAAGAAAGATGAACAAGAAATGCTAGAATTTATGGTTCAGTTGAGACTTCTGATTTTGAAGAAATCATTCTTTTGCTTTAAAGTACATCTTTGCTCATAAAAATATTAGTATATCTTTTGGAAGAAACGGTAGCCTACATTTATACAGAATAAATCATTTTTCTTTATGTTTCAATTTTTTTAACGTTTCACATTCTTTATTTTCTGATTGTATGCTTAATTTCCTTTCATGCAAATCGCAAAGAATATTTAAAGCATTATGTATATTTAAAGAATTATGTGTATCTATATATTTAAAGAAGTATAGTATATTTAAAGAATCAACATTAATTTACAATGTTTAGTGTATTTATCATGGATGCAGTTTGTACGGATTCGGAAGTACTTGAATGTCTATCAGATTATATTTCAGACGATAAGAACTGTATTAGAGATTTTACTACAGTTAAAATAATGTCTGAAAAAAGAGCTATTAACACTGAACGTGAATTTACATTCACGTGGTAAATAAAAGTGACGCCAAGTCCTTCCAAACGTATTCTTGTTACACTACAGAAAATACAAAGCTATTAAAAAACAATAGAGTCCGGGAAATGCAAAATATAATGTCAAAATCATGTGTTCGTATTGTAAATTTCAAAGATTGTTATAATTTCAGTTTGGCAACTACATTCTAAGCGTATATATTTTTAAACATAAATTGAAAAAACACATAATTTGTAATCAAATGTACGTTTACGAGGTTTTTTTGGGGAAAATTGAGTGATTAAAATGTATAGAGTGTTCTCTCTCTCTCTCTCTCTCTCTATCTATCTATCTATCTATCTATCTCTTTTTTTGCCGTATATACATTTTTATATCACCATATGATTATATATTATCAAGAAGAAATGAAAATCTGACGCCATTTTTTTATTAAATAGACAAACTTTACAAAAAATTTCATTATCAGATTTCATTTTAAAATCATTTACGTTTCTTTTGTATCCATTGTTTTGGGAAAAAGTAATGTTAAAAATTTCAAAAGACAAAAAAATCCTTTGGGAATGATCATTTACATATTCTATTAAATTGGAATTTATTTTTTCCTTTGTCTTTGTTCTTACATCACAAAGATGAAGAAGGACAAAGCATTTCCATAAAAATGACATAAGCTGATTGTATTAAAAAGCAAAGAAGAAAAAGTCTCAAAAACGTATTTCGTCCAATTTAAACATTTATCTAGATTTTCAATTTCAACTTCCGATGATTTCATTAACTAGAACAATTGGTTTTCAATTTAAAAATTTGGTCATATAGTTATTGAGGTTTTTAAAGCATTTTTTTAAATATCTGTAAATATATTCTATAATTTGTAACAATTGAGGGTTGTTTGAGTTAGACCTATTCATAAGATTATTTAGAACATTTCTTATATTCATTATTAGAAACTTCTTAAGAATTTCACCAATTTATATTAGAATATTTGGACGTATCACTCTAACAAAGAAAGTGCCAAGCTTAGTAATCACATATTTTTATTGTTTTTATATATGTTGTAGGGTACAACGCTACTTAGTTCTCGAGAAATGAGGGGTGTAATATTATAACACAAACTAAATACTTACTTTGCAACAAAATAATTGAATTGGTCGTATCTCAATTGTTATGGCGTCTGCTCGTTGATCCGAGGACCCGGGTTCGAGGACGGAACATGCTACGTTTGTTTTTCTCATTTTTTTTTTTTTTATATAAATATGCTTGTAATTATAATTTAATAATCTAAATAAAAAATTTTGTTAACATAATTAAATTTTAATTTAGCATTTTTGATTTCTAAACCATTATTAAACATTTCTCAACATTTAAAGAGATTTAAAAAAATAGATCTATTATTGAGTAGTAAAAATTCAAAAATCGTTACAAAATCAGCATATTTACTATCGAATTATAGAATTCTTCTCCCATCGCAATAGAAAACGAAGATATTTCTGATGCTGGATTATTTGTTAAAAATACATTGTTTTTCAATAAAATTTTACAGTATTCAACGCATTTGTGACATCACTTTTTTTATTTCGTCGAGTCCCGACACTTCAGATTGATCGTCTTGTAAACTACAGCTTGCCTCTTCCATTTTTATACGATTATAAGCTGTTATAGAATGATACGCACTTGTGCAATAACGACTGAAAACAAGAAGCACTTAACTCCGCCAAACTAAAAAAAGAAATAACCAAAGTCTGTTGTGGCGCCCTCTAGTTACAATAAATGAAACTTAAATATGTTTTAATTTAATTCTTATGCTAATTTTTAATATAATTATGCTTCTTACTTTAAAAACAGAGTAGTATTATCATCGCATTGACCTCCCTTGTTAAGGCAATTTATAAATGATGTTTCTTTACAATCACGAATTGACACAATTGTTCAATATCGTTGCATCAATAAAGCATGTATGAAATACATTTTAAAAGTGATTTTTTTTAAATTAACGGTTTATTGATGTTTTATACAACGATTTAGTTTCAGATAAAAAAATAAATAGGTTAACATCATAGTTAATGTACGATATTATAATTTTTAATTGCGAATATTAAATTTTAATTTCAATTATATTTATAAAACAAAAAATAGAAAAACAAGCGTAGCACGTTCCAGTCTCGAATTCGGGCCTGCGGATCAACGAGCAAACGCCATAACAACTGAGCTACGACCAACACAGTAAAATCATTACAAGATAACTATTTAAGTTGTCTCGTAATATTAGACGACCCTATTTCTGGAGAATTAAGGAGCTTTGTATAAAAACTACTAGTCACACTACTGGTCTCAATAAAATTTTTGTGCCACTCGCGTATTGTGGGTCTGTATCGTAGGTCGCGCCAATATTTTGCTCCGACTTTGACTTTATGAACTAGGCCACAGACTGCTTTTTCCTGTGGAGTAGCCATCACCAGTTCTGGGTCCTGAAATCATCCAGTCCTGAAATTAACAAATATAACTTTATGAGTCGCTGTTACATGTACACAAAATCGAAATTTGCTATCGACCGCTGACCAGGCCCCTACCCGCCAGGCTTTTGCCTAGCTTAACGATTTATATAAATTATTTAATCAAAAACTGAGAACTAATTTATTCTCGAAATTTTGTGTTTTGAAATTCAGATTTGCTATTTAAATCTTTCCCTACAAAAATTTATATAATTTCTTGTTTTTGTGAAGAAAGTAGTTTATTTTTATACATTTTCCGTGTTCTCAGAATATACTACCTGATCGGTTTGGCGTTGCCTGGAAATCAGTAACTGTGTTTAGCGATTTCGATAAAAATGGCCATTTTCGGTGCGCATTCTGTTCTAAACAAACCTGTTTCCGAACAAAATTCCGACACTCGTCCCCACCGCATACGGCACTGTATACCAGGCGTGCTACGCACGCGTCGAAATATCTTTTATTATTGATTTCTACCACTAGGGGATGCAAAATCATCTTACTTAGTTATCTATATCTTAATTAGTTCATATTAAGTTGAATGAACCAATTCTCGTTGAAGAAGATCCCCAAACTTTTTTAGAACACTTTGGTCGAAATATGAAAATGCCCTGGGTCGACCACTTTCAACCCCCCTGTCTCCCACTCCCCCACAGCTACCGACATGCAACCACACTAGTGCAAGATGGGAGACTCCAGGCTACTTCCACACATAAACACCAGTGGTCTGCGCTGGGTAGTTATGGCTTCAAAGTGAAAAATACAGACACACACGTCTATATGAAAATGCCTTATGTAGACCGCTTTCAACCACCATATCTCCCACACCCCCACAGCTGCCGACATAGACCCACAATAGTGCACGATGGGAGACTCGAGACTACCACCACACACATACACCAGTGGTCTGCGCTGGGTAGTCAAATATAAGGACACACACGTCTATTTATATACAGTATATAGATTTAATCGTATAAAAATAAAATATACAATTATTTTATAAGGTAAATGGAAATTACCAGGAACAAAATGTAATTATACAGAAAGTAGTTTTACTTATACTTTACCTAACTAAAATAAACATATTTTCTAGACTAAAATCAATAAATCAGTCTCAGATAAATTGTTTATTTTGCTATTATATTTTAACATTTTACAAGACAAATATTTGAAAATTTTAAAAGTTTAGTTAGTTAAATTTAATTTAGTGTACAAGTGAATATTTTGAAGTTATCTTTGATTATTTATTTAAATATCTGTTTACCTTTGACTTATATGCTTATTTAGTCAAGTTAAATATTTTTCAATAGCAATAAAAATTCTTAAGAAACATGGGGTGTTTTTTATTTTTTATTTGTTTTTATTTTTATAAAACAAGCATGTCTACACGTTAAAAAAAAATTAAAGAAAATACTGAAGAGGGTAATTTTGTTGTTGTTGGGGAATGGGGGGGGGGGGGGTCTTGAATTAAACATTCTGTTTGCTATGTCAAAGGACCTTAAAAAAAGTTCAAATTAAAATGTTAATAAGTTAACTGCACTTATGTTATAAAGCCACATAAATCTGTTTTTACGATAAATTTTACAATACGTACAACGTTTACATTTTTTGCAAACATATTTGAAAAGCGCTTACGAATTAGTTACATATAGTTTTTGTCTGTTTGTTTTTGTTTAAAAAAATCTAAAAATAAAATTAGAAAATATTTTGAACTTTATAATTAATTATAATATATTATGATTGTATTGGAAATTCGAGATGATAAACAAAAAAAGGGCCTTAAATTTATTCAAAATTTTAAATAGCGTGCTGTTTATTTGCAATTATTTTGTACATTTTGTATCTACGACGTTTGATATCTGGTCTATCTAGGATATATTTAGGTATATTAAATTAATTGAAAAAGTTATAGTTCCATAAATTTACAATTGTCTAAATGTTGTTTTTTTTATAGTATTTTTCTGTAACATTTATTGGCAGTTTGCTTTATATTATTTGTGTCTCTCTTTCTTATAACACAACTTTCAAAATATGATAAACATCTTAGTCTAAAGTATTTCTCTCAACATCGGATTTATATATTTTTCTATTAAATCATATTCTTTTATCTTTAAGTCAGTGTACTAATACATAAAGAAACAAGTTGGAAATTGTACGTTAAACGTGACAAATGAGGTGCGTTTGTTTCGTGCTATAACTAGTTTTACAATGTTAAAAAGTCATCGTTATTATTTCAGTGAAATAAATTATATCGTCAACTATGACTGAAATGAGGATGCCATTTTTCTTATAACGTATGCCATGTTTACAGACGCGAATATTTTTTCCGACACCAGGCAGCGCTGTAAATTTCACCATGGATATCTTGCTTTGCGAAGGATTACCTCCATGGTTTAATATTTCTATGACTCACGATGAATGAATATTTTGTTTATTTACTTTAATGGATTGAGAGATATTCGGCTGTTAACCTAATATTCACTGAAGTTATCTCAGAATCTATACATTTTTTAATGTAACACATCTCTCAAGCAAACAATTTTTTTGGACGATCTTTCTAAAAATGTAACTTTTATGCAATTTTATTCGAAAAAATAATTTTTAATAAAAATGGCTGCTGGGCATATGGAAAAAGATGGGGTTAGCACGTATTTGTTTTCCTGAGTCATATGACATGCGCTTTAACTATGTAGATTACGTATGATTGAATTTAATAGAATAAAGAAAACTTTTATTAATATCTTTTTAAGTTTGATTCGATTTTGATAAAATTTGAAATGATTCGACAAAATTCTGCAACGATTATGAACGCACCTAATTATGAACGCAACTAAAAACAGAAGTCGAAAAAGAGAAACGAAAAACAGAGTCGAAAGAGAGTCGAAAAACAGAAGAAGATAAAAAAGAAAATTACACTTTTCTCCCTCTTTTTTTTTTTTTTTTCAAATATTCTTTAGTGAATCAAATAATCATTCTCCAAATTGTCAAAGTTTTCGATGCAAATTATGTTCTGCATTCTTCGGAGGTTACTAATGCATAATCATTCGGGCAAGTGGAAAGAAATATTCGATATGTGATAATATAAATCAGTAAATTAATCCATTTAAAATAAATAACAATATTTTTTGGAAGATAAAGATGAATTTAGAAAGCATTATTGTAAAACGCTATTCTGAAACAAATGGGAAGTTATTCTGTAAACTTCTGTTACTTCTGTTGTTCTGTTACTCTTATTTATAATAATAATGGTTCAATATGTTTTACTAATCTAATAAATTTTAAAATTTTCGAAATATAATGTCTTGCAAATTGTATACCATTATAATGTGCTATATTGACTGGTGTTGTTATAGTATTTTTTGGCTTTATTTTTCTTTAATATAACAGATCGTTGAAAATGCCACATAAAGATTCTCGTGTTCATTATCTTCAGAATTTGCAAAACCATATTGGTATGAAGTCAGAATATTTCATATTTCAATAGATATACTAACTTAAAAAGAGACATAAGGCAGATGAGAAATGAAAGAACTACATGACTGCGGCTTCTTTGTTTTTAAATCTTTTTAAGAAAACGGAATACATTATTTTCCAAATGACCAAAGTTTTCGATGCAGCTAATGTTCGGCATTGTTCTGGTAAGACAGGTTATCAATCAAGCATCGAAGAAATAGAAAGAAATATTTGGTTTGGGATAATATAGGTCAATGTTTAATAATATTTTTGAAAGATAAAGATTAATTTAGACAGAACTGTTATAAGATGTTGAACATTTATCATATTGTTAAAATAAATTTTCATTAATTTATAATAAGAAAGTTTTATTGAAGCCGCAAACTAAAAGTTTTAAGTGGATAACCATATTTCTTAAAAGAAATTTCTGTATAATTTTTATTTTGTAAAATGGGTGATCGAAAAGAAAAATGTATACAAAAACTATGGTACTTTTTCAGTATAGGGTCTTGCTGAGATACGGAAAATAGCATTCATGACAGAAGGAAATTTTCTTCTACATACGTTCTGGCAACCTATTCACTGTTTCATATACACAACCAATTTTTTTTAAATATTTATACAAATTATTTAATATAAAAAAGCTATTTATCTATATTTATATACAAGCAGAATTAAATTTTATATACAAAACAATAATAGCATATATATAAATAAAATGTTTATTTACACATAATATAAATAAATATATAAACAAGCATAAAACTTCTTCAGGCTCGTTTTCATAGCTGTTTAAATAATTTGGCCAGAAATCTCATCTTCTGATGCCCGAATTGCGCAAGCTTTTTTTTTTCAAGGCCTCTATAAAGGAAAAGTACCAAAAATATTTTTCTTCCTTGAAATACATTTTTCTTTACGATTTTTTTCAACATTCGTAAAATATCTCAATTTAAAAGTTGTTTATAAAACATATTTCAAAACTCATTAGATGTAGAAATTATTCGAATATACATTTATTTTCTGTTAATAAAAATATTTCCTGATTATGGAAGAATCAGGACATTTAAAATTTTTCAAAACATGTGTATTTTACGAATATGTACTTACGCTCATAAAATTTATTATAAAAGGAATTACAGCCTAAATCTAATTTGAAGTACCGCGAGGAATACAAGGTACTCAAAAGAAAATCTTAACTTTCAAACTTCTATAGATTGAGAACGTTTAGAGCATGAGGGTAATTAATTAATCAACGCTTCAACTAACTTTTACAAATTAATGAGTGTTTAAGAAAAATATGACAGCTCGAAAATCATTCTCTAATTTAAAATTTTAAAATACTGTGCTATTTAAAAAAAACGAATTCTCGTAAACTTTTAAAATAGATAATTTAAATTAAAAAACCCTGTTTAGATAAATTCTCCTTCGAAAGACTTTTACTTCAAAAATAACTGTTTGTAAATGAACAAAATTAAAATATTTCTAAATAAGAATTCAGTTAAAATTCAGTAAATATTATATCAGTTTTAAAATACTTTTATTTGTTGTTCATATTTTAAGCATAGAGGCTTGCTTACCTTATTAAAACCTTATTTCGAATTCATATTCATAATGTGCAAAATATATATTACGCTAAAAATATTTAGCAGATGAATATATCCTATTTCCTATATCATCAATTACAAATCATACATTTTTTTGAAAATTTCTTTTAAATTTTGAGAAGTGCGCATTGTCACCTATTGGGAGAGTAAATCGTCCAATAAAGAAAAATAGTATTTTTGCTTTTAATAGACTGTAAAATATGGTGATAGAATGAAAACAATAAATATTTATTTTTGTTAACAATCTAAGAGCACCTTTCATTTATCAAATGATGAAACTTGCTGATTTTGCCTTTTTTGGCGCTAAAGAAGATCCAATAGTGATGTGGCTTCAGTGCTTTTTCGAAATATGGTAATAATTAAACTCACATTTGTTGATAATAATAAAGTTCACAGAATTAAGTTTTCGAATTGGGTGGCATTCTTTAAAATCTGTTAAATATAATACTAGACTATGTCAGAAAATCTATATTAATTTTATAACCTGAAAAATGTTTCTTTTTTTTTCTTTGCTTAATAAAGCGATTTTTTTAATACAGTTTTGATACTTTTGCCTTTAAAAAATTGTATAAAAATTTATTTTATTTAACGTTTGAGATATTTCACAGTAAAAAATCTGCATAAAAATTATATTGTGATAATTAAAACAGCTTTTATTAAAATTGCCGTTTAAAAAATTGTAACAATTATCAATATCCACCTGTCCGGATGACTTTAAAACCAATGTTAATCATTAAAATATTCGTTCAATAAAATTAGTCTCAATGGTTTTAAAAATCAAAATATTTTGCTGGAATTAATATTGCCTACTGAAAAAAGGGCAACATCTATCTGTCACAAATAAGTGACAGGTAAGTTTTGAAAAAAAAAAATTGTAAAAATACGTATAAGAAAACGGACACAATTTTGCACAATTTGCGTAATTTTTCATACGGTTAGTTTTGTATGAGTATTTACTTAAGAAAAAAATCTATCATGATTAAATTTAGTCTACTATCAGAGTTTTCGATTATTCGAGATTGTTACGATTCTAGTTAACAATAGAAGTTTTACTATATTATTTTAACTTTACCTAACATTATCGTCTATAAAAATAAATAGTTCAACTGAACAAAAAATAGAAAATGCTTTGTCTGGCTTGATAAATAGGCAAAATTCGCCAAATTGTAAATAAAAAAAATAATAAATGATATGGTGTATATATGTATGTGAAAATTATTTCTAGTTTCAGAATACATTTCCTAAGGTCCTTTCATTATTTGAAATTTTGTAATGTATCATAGAAATTTTGTAATGTCAAAAAAGGGTAACATCTATCTGTCACAAATAAGTGACAGGCAATTTTTGAAAAAAAAAAAAATTATTGTAAAAATACGTATAAGAAAACGGACACAATTTTGCACACTTTGCGTAATTTTTCATACGGTTAGTTTTGTATGAGTATTTACTTAAGAAAAAAATCTATCATGATTAAATTTAGTCTACTATCAGAGTTTTCGATTATCTGAGATTGTTACGATTCCAGTTAACAATAGAAGTTTTACTATATTATTTTAACTTTACCTAACATTATCGTCTATAAAAATAAATAGTTCAACTGAAAAAAAAAGTAGAAAATGCTTTGTCTGGCTTGATAAATAGGTAAAATTCGCCAAATTGTAAATAAAAAAAATAATAAATGATATGGTATATATGTATGTGAAAATTATGTCTAGTTTCAGAATACATTTCCTAAGGTCCTTTCATTATTAGAAATTTTGTAATGTCATTTATTATTGGAATACTGACTGAATTTTTTCTGAATATGTGGGACAAAGAAATACATATTAAAGAATTATTTCGTGAAGTGACCATAAAAAACAAATACTTGGGGGAAAATGTTTTCAGTTAGCATATTTGTAGATAAATAAATAAGGTAGGGATTTCTGGGAAATAATTCGTTCTATTAAAAGAAAAAGTATATTATATTTTAATTATATATATATATATATATATATTTTTTTTTTTTTTTTTTTTTTTTTTTTTGTAGAAAACGTTGCAATGCTTAAAATTTAAAATAATCTAACAATTATTAAAATCCATGGATTTCTGGCAAATAAATCTTTCAAATAAAAGGCAAAGTATAGCGTATTTTAATAAAAATATTGGAATGGAATTAACATTTTTTATTCATTTTTATCATTTATTTCATTCTTAAATTTATTCATTATTATTATCGAATTTGAATGTTTATATTATTTGATTTTAATTGAAAGTAATCTTGTAGTAAACGATATTATTTTGCATATTTTTAGCTATTGTGCAAAATGTTGATTTGCAATTAAAAGCTATATGGTCTTTAAAATCGTAATTCACCTTTAAAATAGAAATAAATATTGCTTTTGAGAAAAATCATGAAATCTGCTCTTTCTAACTATGATTCTGAAAATTCGTATCATATTTAAAAATAAAGACATTATTTTTACACGCATTAAGGACGCAAAACCATTTTATTTTTAAGATTTCGTACACTCTACAAACAACATTTTCAAAACTGAGTAAAAAATACTGAAATCTGAGTATGTCGAATAGTCAAAATGACTCCGAATCAAAATGACTCAAGTTTGAAACACGTATATACTCATTTCAGAAAACACGCACACACTCAAGAATAAAACATCATGTGCTCCTATTTGAGTATGTCCATGTTTCCAAAATGAGTATGAACTGATTTCTATGCGCTCATTTTTGAGTATGTCCATGTTTTAAAAATGAGTTTGAACTGATTCTAATCATTTTGAGTCTGTTCATGCTTCGAAATTGAGTTTGAATTGATCATGTGCTCAGCTTTGAGTATGTTCCTGTTTCAATATCCTGAGTGTTTCTGGTATTTCAGAATTGAAAGCATTGGCTCGTCCTATTTGAAACAAAAAGTTTCATAACAAAATGCAAACATCGATTTACTCAGATTTGAAAGTGTCATTTTTCTCAGTGTACGTTATGCCATAGTTACTCATAAGTACATGTAATTTAAATGAATAATTGATAAAAACAATCTAAATGTAACTTTATGTTACCTCGATTCTGCAAATTCTTAGCATTAGTTAAAATATACGTTATTTTTACACACGTTAATGACGCAAAAAGTTTTAATTTTTATTATGTTCATAGTTATATGTAATTTAAATAATAAATGATTGGAATTGAATACGATGAAGTTTTAGTCTTTTTTTTTTATTATTTAAAAATTTAAGAAAACAATTCATATTTTACCTATACGAATGGGTTTATCTCTGTGTTGATTATATAATTGTTTATTATTTAGCCTTATTAATCACAAAGTCTGGGTTTTAATTTACTTTTCGCGTACTCGAACTAGTTTGGAGTCCACTTTAGGCTATAAGTCGCGACTTTTACGATTTCATGTAACAAAAAGAGACGACACATTGTTCTGGGTACTTCTTTGTTTAGCGGACCCTACATTTACGACTAATCCATGTTGCAGTCAATTTCTTCAAGGTCGTGAGGCGCGAACATAACCTTTCGTATAATTTCGTATAATAGAAATATAAAAATAAATAGCATTGTAATTAAGGGGGGGAAATCACGTTGAAGGTTCTAAAAATTTGATTTTTCAAAAAAATTACCATGGATACCTTGAAATGTTACAAATGCACTGCAAAAAGAATTTTACGAAAATTCTAATTAGAACAGAAGTTATAGCAAAAAATATCTTGTAAAATGCCCATTTCCTGTCATGCTATAAAATTACCTTTGAAGCCCTTTTTCCCAAAACTGTATTTTTGACATTTTGTGCACTCTCATTTGAAAACTAATTATCATAGAACCTTGAAATCTTGCGTATAATTAATTATCATGTATACTTTTATGCTGAAACTAAATTTAGCATGATTTTTGTCATAGAAAATTTTATTGAAAAATTAAATCTAAGATTTTTGGTAAATTTAGTGAATATCATTATAAAAGCCGTTAATTATGCTAATGAATTTCAATATACTTTTAAATTTAGGTTCAGTGTAAAATATAGTAGTATAAGTAAGAATAAATGAAATATTAAGTATGTGTCTACAGTAGAATTTTTTTATTCTTGCGTGCAAAATGCATAGTTTAGTATTTATATTTTTAAAAAGCCACATTTGACGTTAGCATTTAATTAATTAATATTGCTAGACGTATATAATTTGAGTGCTTTTGTTTAGCTACAAGAATGTGTGAAATTATAGATAAGAAAATTATTGTATTTCATTCATTGGTTTTCAAACTACAGAGTTTTTCGCACTGGTATTTTCAAGCTGCTCAACGTGATCTCCCCCCTTAAGTAAAATAATATTTTAGGTCGTCTAGAATGTATTACATTGCTTCATAACAATTTCTTACAATGCTTCAAAAGAATAAAAAAATGTTTATTTTTTAACACCTCTCTCATGAAACATTCCTATTGAACTGTTTCATTTTCAACCATATATATTTGTTTCTTACATCATTTTATGATGTTAATTCCTCTTCCCACAAATCTTAAACCAGTTACGAACGATACTCTCGAATCACTAAACCAATTTCCAACACTGATGTCTTATGTTTTAGAACTTATTACGTTTCATTTACACATAGCTTCATCATTAGTAATCAATATACAGTTTCATATCAAGACTATTTTTTCATAGTTGGTTCTTAGGTAAATGCCCTCGCTTTTAAAAATGTTGAATCCATCTCAGTACTAAGTAAATGAAAAATTGTTTCCATATGTAGGCGAGTAACGAAAAGAAGACAACATGCAATAAATATATATATATATATATATATGAAATTTGTTCTGGAACATCATCTAAAAAAGTAATTGCTGCTAGTAATTGCTGGTGAAAGCGCTTTTGTGAAATGGTAGAGATTTTTATTGGAGACTGTTTTTACATTTTTTTAAGTGGGGGACGTTTTTAGTAAGAATTTTCAACCATGTTTTTTATATAATGCCTGAAAGAAAAATTGGTAAAATGTACAAATAGTAAATGTACAGACATTAACAAGTTTTTAATGCTGCTTCTTCATTTCTGCAAACAATTTCACGAGATTTGACAATCTAACTTGTCAATATATCTCTGTTCCTTTATGATTCATACTTCACTCGAAAAACGACATTTTCAAAACCGAGAAAATAATACTCAAATCTGAGTATGTCGCATAGTCAAAATGACTCTGAATCAAAATGACTCAAGTTTGAAACATATATATATATACTCATTTCTGAAAACATGCACACACTCAAGAATAAAACATCCTGAGCTCATAAAATTGAGTATGTCCATGTTTAAAAAATGAGTTTGAACTGACCTCTATAGGCGAAGTTTTGAGTATGTCCATGTTTCAATATTCTGAGTATTTCTCGTATTTCAGAACTGAAAGCATTAGGTCATCCTATTGGAAACAGAAAGTTTCATAACAAAATGAAAACATGGAATTACTCAGATTTGAAAGTGTCATCTTTCTCAGTGTTGGATTCGCTATAAGAAAGACGTATATTTTTCTGACAGAGCATATAATCTTTCACTAAATTGCAATCCAGCTTTATTATAAACCACGATTTCGGAAACTTTCCCCGTATATTCAGAAATAAGATATTTAAGAGAAGAACTAATCTGCAGAAAACATAAGTTTTCTAATTTTATGAAAATTTTCTGAAATAATACTGTTTTTTTTTTTTTTTTTTTTTTTTTGGAAATTGTAAATTTTGAAAAGATGTTTCTGTTCATTTTTAAAACCGAGTGGTATCTGACATTCCTAACTGGATCATCACCAGATGATTCCATAAGTTAAAAAGAAACGTTTTTCTAATCGTGAGTAACTAGGATGTTATATGGAAATTCTACAAAAATATTCTCTTATATCAGAAAATATTTCTGATTCAGCTCAAAGAAAAAAAAATGTAATGTATTCAGTTTGTCCTATTATAGAAGATATTTTCTTAATTCTTTCAGAAAAGTCTGATAAAATTTTACATGTAGTATATAGGGAACGATGAGAAAAAAAAAACACATTATTTTTAAGAAATTGCGTTGTGGAAAACTGAAAAACTGATGAATTCTCCAAATAACAAACTTATTTAGAATAACTTATTTTACTATATAAACAAACATGGTTTTTCATTTTTATAAGTAGAAATGAATTATGCATAAAAGTCTGCAATAAAACATGATACTTAAGTAAATAACCAGATTATGAAAAAAATATATATAAAACTACTACATAAATAAACAAAACAAACGAAAACCGAAGTATTTATATATTTTTTCCTAATATTTACATTTTTCCAAATACTTTCTCTAATTACGAGATACAAACAAGACATGAAAAGAAAAATCAAAGTAAGTTGTTTTAATAATATTTATTTGAAAAAGTATCATATGTATGATGTTTATTTTGTTTATTTATTTATTTTATTGAATAGAAAACATTTTTAATACTGCTTAGTCCCATTATTCTTCGAGAGTTTAATAAAAACATGAAGTCTGTTTCATTCAAAACGCTTTTTTCTCTTTGTTAATACATCAACAAATAATAAATTGAGGCTTTATAAAGCTATTTTAAATCTGAAATTTGAACAGATATTAAACAAAAAATTATGAGGTAAATGCACCAAAAGGTGTTTTTAAAATGTTATATACCTATATATATATATATATATATATATATAATATGTATATTTAGAGGGAGAGAAAGAGCTATTTGTTTGTTTCTATGTTCAAATTCTTCGATTACCTTTCGTGTGTTCTGATTATTATTATTATTATTATTATTATTATTATTATTATTATTATTATTATTATGTATCAGCTAATGCTTTCAACAATTCGTGTTTAGAGTTTAATTCACGATTTATTTGAGTTTAATTATATCAATATATATGTATATATGTGATTAAATTATTATTTTGGGTAATTTTTTGTTATAACAGCTCCCATAATTACGATTACGCCAAGTTGCAGTCAATTTTGCCAAGGCCGTATCAAAATCGTGACGTACGAACAGATTTCACACGTATAATAGAGATATAAAAATAAATAACGTTGCATTAAATAATATATTATATTATATTAATAAGAATACATTACAACATGTCTTAACAAATTTATAAAAATAAATAACGTTGCATTAAATAATATATTATATTATATTAATAAGAATATATTACAACATGTCTTAACAAATTTATAAAAATTCCTTTTAATGGCTTACAAGAAAGAATAGCAACTTTTTAATGTTACGTAATGTAAGATATATTTCCGAAACTGCATTTAATAATTCATCAAAAAACATCCATCAATTTACATCAAAATGAGATTTAGTTTAATAAAGTTGCATTATTTGGAAGTATATTTTTCTGTTTGTATACTCTTTATAGAAATATGCAAAAGGATTACGATATTGGTCTCGCATCACCAGGTAAAATTTATTCTCTCGGATAATTTTATGTCTCCTGAAGGAGAAGATTTACAACAAAAATGCAGTAGAAATGACCGTTGAAATATGTTTTAATAGTAGTGATTAACCGAAAATTATATTTTACAACAAAGCACTATGTATGTAAAGATTTGCTATCGCCAGTGAATTTACTATTCTTGCTATAGATGGCAGTACCAAAATATTTCAGTGGTGCCTGCATAAAGTTCTTCCCACGTGGCAGCAGTTGCCTGTAAAGTAGCGGTAGATCGAAAAAAGCGGCCGACGACGGGGTGAGGTGAAATAAAAGAGATGCATTATTAATGTGTTCAGCATATGTTTGTTTGGTTAATGTTTCAAACATGTACCTTTATTTTACTGTCAATTGTTTTAACATGTACACAGTTTTTATCTTCAATATATTGTTTAATTAACCTTTTGAGACAAATCAGTAATTCTTTTTCGTGGTGTTTTTTTTATTTCACTCCATACATATATATATATCTATATCTACATCTATATCTATATCTACATCTATATCTATATCTACATCTATATCTATATCTATCTATCTATCTATCTATCCATCTATCTATCTATCTATCTATCTATATATATATATATATATATATATATATATATATATATATAGTTTAAAAATGCCAAGCTCAAATATTTCTTTGAAAGTTAACGTATATGAGTTTATAAGAATTTATTATTTTTTAAACATAGAATATGTAAACATAAAAGTTAACGTATATGAGTTTATAAGAATTTATTATTTTTTAAACATAGAATATGTAAACATAAAAGTTAATGTAAAATACGTTTATCAGAATTTTAACCTTTTTATTGTAAATAAATTTGACCTTTTTCTGATAGAGCATATTGTTCGTTTTAGTAAATAAAATGGTAATAACACATATTCTCTTCAAAATGGTATTTCCATCGTCATAATGTTAGTGTTCCGTAGAGATTTGACCATGGTTTAAGTGTTCTGCGAGGTAAAATGGTTGAAAAACATGCTCTAGAGAATTTGTTTAGCCTTCTAAAAGCGGGAATTACATTCTTGCAAATTTTTTAGTACATATTTTTAAAAATTTCTGAAAATAATTTTATTTTATTTTTTTTTCTGCTCTGTTTGATATGCCTGAAATTCCTCATCTCAATGAAACGTTTTATTTAATTAATGTTTTAAAATTTTTTTGGTAATTACGTAACACAAGAATTGCATAAAAATAACGCAGTGACATTTTTAATTATAAGGTACTTTCTATGATTTCTTTTATTTGAGAAAATTCCGCTAATGCAAAAGTAATTGTTAGATGATGAAAGAAAGAAATGTTCACAAAAACTTTTGATTCAATTTGAATGAGTGCCACGTACTGATTCCTTGAGGAGTACTTATTTGTAAAATGCTTGTTTTCATATCAGAAACATATTAGGAAATAGAATAAAAAAACAAAATGAAATGAAGTAATTACTGATATCAAACGAAAAGAAGTTACATCCAAAAAGAAAAAAGTTAATTCTAAAATCAAATTAGGGAAGATAAAAAAAAAATCATGTAGCTAAAAACTGAGATAATTTCCGAATGAAAATGATGAATAAGTTTTAAAAACGAATTCCAGTTTTACATAATTCCAAAATCTAGAAATACTTACAATTGGTAAATTTTCTTAAATTAATATTTTTATTTTTTATTAATGCATCAAGTGATACTAAGTATACATGTTCAGAATATATTTTAGCATAAATGTGTAAATTTTATTTTTAAGAAATATTTTATTTATTTTCAGAGAAAAAAAATTAAATGTTTTTGCTGTAATTTATTGTAAATGAAACTGTTGGTGGTATTCCATGTAAAACGTTCTGGCCGACTATCCCTTAAATATCCCATGAAAATCAAGGAAAAAATTCCTTTTAAGAAAATTAAATATTGGGAATTTATTTTAAGAAATTATTTGAAATATTAATTTAGTAAGTGTGAAATGAGAGGAATACAAATTTCATTAAAAATTATTCATGAAGGATATTCGTCTAAGGCTATCGACTAGCCCATAAATATCCCATGAAAATCAAGGAAAAAATTCCTTTTAAGAAGATTAAATATTGAACATTTATTTTTAAGAAATTATTTGAAATATTAATTTAGTAAGTGTGAAATGAGAGGAATACAAATTTCATTAAAAATTATTCACGAAGGATATTCGTCTAAGGCTATCGACTAGCCCATAAATATCCCATGAAAATCAAGGAAAAAATTCCTTTTAAGAAGATTAAATATTGAACATTTATTTTTAAGAAATTATTTGAAATATTAATTTAGTAAGTGTGAAATGAGAGGAATACAAATTTCATTAAAAATTATTCATGAAGGATATTCGTCTAAGGCTATCGACTAGCCCATAAATATCCCATGAAAATCAAGGAAAAAATTCCTTTTAAGAAGATTAAATATTGAACATTTATTTTTAAGAAATTATTTGAAATATTAATTTAGTAAGTGTGAAATGAGAGGAATACAAATTTCATTAAAAATTATTCATGAAGGATATTCGTCTAAGGCTATCGACTAGCCCATAAATATCCCATGAAAATCAAGGAAAAAATTCCTTTTAAGAAGATTAAATATTGAACATTTATTTTTAAGAAATTATTTGAAATATTAATTTAGTAAGTGTGAAATGAGAGGAATACAAATTTCATTAAAAAATATTCATGAAGGATATTCATCTAAGGAAATAACCATAAATGTTCCAGAAAGCGATTAAAAAGTTACTAAAATTCGATTTCACGATTTAACAATTTCAACGAAATAAAAGAGAGTGAATAATTTTCAGAACCGAATTGAAAAATTATTCAGATGAAACAGAATGTTTAGAGATTTCGATAGAATATCATCGATTGTGGAAGATCTTATTCGACGTAGCATTTTTTTTTCGTGCATTTTATTCCTGATAAATTATTTTCTGTATAAAAAGACAATAGACTCGAATTTTGTTTAATAGGAATTTTTTGAAAGGAAATCGTACCTAAAATTTTTCGTTCCCACTGAAAACTACGAATATACAAATACTAGTACCGGTTTCTTCTTTTTTTTTTTTTGCAAAATTCAGTTTTGAATTATTGAATTGCTCGTTTACTTTTCTTTATCAATACTATCCGTATAGCTGGATTTCTTGCCATACAGCGCTATCAGTTAGGCGTTTTTAACACTTCCCAACATAGTTGAAAAATGTTTATGACTTTGCTTTGTCTGCCATCTGTCCGTGCTCTAACTCTCGTAAATATACTCGGATTACCCTAAAACTTTTGTATCTTACTATAGCATGATTTCTATTGAAAATGAAGTGTGTAGCATTTGTAGTTTATGTACAGGGGCAGTCAAAATTATTCAGTTACATTACGGTCAATGGAAAAATCGTTTCAGCTGCATTTTGATGATGCTACGCCATTCGAAACATGATGAAATTTATATACAATTATGTAGCACACTACAACATGCTTTTTCTAAAATATGGTGTACAAAACATTTATTATTCATTTACAGGGTCACACAAAATAAATCTGTTACACAATGTTCTACGGGGAAAAATCGTCTGCAATGTAATTTAATGATGTTTCACTATTTAAAACAGAATGAAATTGATATGGATTACTGAGATGTACTATAAATTACTCATCGAATAGTATGGTGTGCATTGCGCTTATCGTTCATTTACAGGGACACGCAAAAGCTATCGGTTACAGTCATTAATTAAATTCTATATGTGATAAGTGCGTTTTCAACTTTGGTTTGGATTTTTAGGTTTCAATAAAAGTTTGCATAGTATGTGGTGTGTGTAAATTCTGTTGATCATATACAGGGCTACACAAATAATTCGTAAGATTTACTAACTATGAGAGTAAATTGCTTAAGGGTATTTTTAATTGTGTTACGTATTTTCTTGCTGAACTATATTTAGTTGACTAATATTGCTCTCCCTTTTTCAAAAATGTGAGAGGAAGTACGCACTTTGAATATAAAGACAAAAAAAAATAACGGGACAAATGGGTTAATATGGGTCCATTTTTCCACTATGTTAAAAATCCTGAAAAACCCTCCAAATTCGTAATTGTTATTTCAACCTAATAGAATGACAGAAAAAAGATGAAATTTATATTATATATATTTTTACAGTATATGAGATTAAGTAGATGAAAAATCAACGTAGTGTCAAAAGAAAAAGAAAATCGTCCAAACTGCACAGAAACTAGAAAACAATACATTTTTAGAGTCTTAAAAATGACACTTTTAATTGCAAGAAATAAAGTGTTTCAAGATCTCACGCTATAGACCCGAAGACACACGCAATCTAATGTAAAACCAGTAGCAGCGATCTTTTTCAATTTCTCGTTTGAATTTCAATATTTTTAAACGATTTATTACTGCATAGAATGTCTGATGTCGATCTCTAACCGGGTACTTTTTTTACTTTAAAAAAAATGTTGGTTGCAGTTTTTTTTCCTTATTTGACCTATAAATTAACCTAATAAAAAAAAAGAAAAGAAATCTGCAACCAAAATCGATAAATTAAACAGGACTCTGATGAGAAATTTAAAAAGAACGCTGCCATTGGTTTAATATTAATTTGCGTGGGTCTCCGCGTGAGTACACTCTTAAAAATTTGCAGCAAACTGTCCATTCATTTAACCGCTTTTTTTATAGAAAATCGTTACATAACCGTAATTTAACGCTTTTCTGACCATATTATTGTCCATATTTTGGTCAGAATAAAGTTAAATTACAGTTAGTTAACCATTTTCAATGAAAACGGTCAATTGACAGGACATTTTTATGCAAATTTTTAACAGTGTAGTGTAGGCTGTCAAGTTGTTTTACTTCTTAATAAATTATTTTAAAAATGCACATTACACATATGATATTAAATTTTTTTAGGGATTACGATTTCTTTTAGTGAAGATATCAAAAGAAGAATATGAAAAAAATGCACTGAATTGGATAAATATATGGCTTATATATATATATATATATATATATATATATATATATATGAATGTATATATATATAATATTATTTTAAAGATGATTTTTATTTTCCAACTAATTAGTTACATAACAAGAATAAGAAATATTTTCAATTATATAAGCCAAAAATAACCTTAATGAATCCGTTTCTTTTTTGGGATTTATCTAGAAGGGATTTTCTATCGCGATTTTGCATTTTCCTTTAATGCCCGGGTTTTGCACAATATACACTGAGAAAAATGACACTTTCAAATCTGAGTAAATGGATGTTTTCATTTTGTTATGAAACTTTTTGTTTCAAATAGGGCGAACCAATGCTTTCAATTCTGAAATACCAGAAATACTCAGAATATTGAAACAAGGATATACTCAAAACTGAGCACTTAGAGGTCAGTTCATACTCATTTTTGAAGCATGGACATACCAAAAAACGATTAGAAGCAGTTCAAACTCAATTTTGAAACATGGACATACTCAAAAATGAGCATATAGAAATTCAGTTCATACTCATGTTTGAAACACAGACATACTCAAATAGGAACACATGATGTTTCATTCTTGAGTGTGTGCATGTTTTGAGAAATGTTTATTTACATGTTTCAAACTTGAGTCATTTTGATTCAGAGTCATTTTGACTATGCGACATACTCAGATTTGAGTATTTTCTGCTCAATTTTGAAAATGTCATTTTTAGAGAGTAGATAATTAAACGAATAAAGTTGGCGTGTATAAATATGAAAATGAAATATTTATTACTTTTAAAAATTACCAGAAAAGGGAATAAATATGAATGATTTTCCTTATTTTATGCACCAATATCTACGATTTTTAATTGTTACAGATGTTATATTGAATAAAGAAATACAAATAAACGTGATAAAAATGATAAAATTCTACATTTTAAATAAACGAAATGCAAAATGCATATATGTAGAAAATCGAATTCCACATAAAAATCATTCATTAAAACAATCATTCTAGTGCATTTGTAATTTAAAAAAAAATGTCAGAAATAAAATTAATCTCATATTATCTCCTGAATAATTTATTTTTTATGTTATTAATAACGTTTATGTTTCCGTCTTTTCCTTTTTTTATTATCTTCAATTGAAATATAAATGAAGAGTAAAATCTCAATTCATATCAGGTCGGCTAATTAAATGAGGAGATAGCGTGCTTAGAGAAACATTAAAATAGTTACAATTCGTTGGTATATTTTTTATGACACTTTTCCCAATCATACGTGCAAACAATGATAACGCCATGTATTTTTTTTTTAATAATTCTTAATGAACCATTTTATGAATGATTATAAAAAACACATTATTTTGATTTTAGAAGTTAAAAGTTATTTTTTCTAGAAAAAAATATTAAAAGAAACAATTTATCGATTTCCACAATGATTTTGCTTATAATTTATGAATTAAAATGAATATTGTTTAAAAGACGCTTTTAATTTATGTTATAAGAATTTAGATAACAAGAATATGTGATGTTTGTAATTAAATAAATTAGTTAGCTCATACGTCGTATTAAAATAATTTTCGACTGGCTTTAGTATAACTAATTCTAGAAAAATACAAGTGATGCATTAAATTATTCTCAAATAATTGTCAATTTATATGTTCAGACAAACAATCTATCAAAGATTTTCTTTTAGATTATTCTCTTAAATTCTAACTTGCTATAACTAAGCTTATATAGCCGGCGGAAATTGAAAATTTCATGCAAGTTTATCTCAGTTTAATACACACTAAAACAGATGTATTTAAGATATAAAAATAAACAATTTACCTTTGGATGTTCAAATATTTACACTAACGACTATTCATAATGCAGATATTATGTTTATTTATTTGAATGTCTATTTACTAGATAAAGCGATAAATATAAATTAAATTCTGAACATTCAAGATAACCGCACTATTTTAACAAATGAAGCAATCAGATTAAAATTAAATACGCAGCTTAGAATTAATGTTAAATAACCACTGAATGAAGGTTTTATGCTTTTAAAGATAAGATTCTTGTAGAAACAAACATGAGTTATTTCTATATTATATTGAACCACCGTAAGGACACAGCCAGTTGATGTAATGTCATGTTGGAGTCACACTTAAATAAAGATCAACAAGCACAAAAATTCATGCGTCAAGCAAAGATTATGAAACATGACATCCAGAAAACTGTAACGAAACTTCACCGTTAAATAAGGTGAAAGAAGATATGTAGTAAATAGTTTAGGAAACATATAATACAACTAAAAATCCAGTCTTAACAATTACCTTCCATAGTAAAAAAGTAGTGGAATTATTTTGTGCAGATGATCTATAAATCTGGATATATAATACATAGCATGATAAAATTTAGTTAATATTTAGCAGTTTTCGCCAATCGATGGAAATATCTCGAAATCTTTTGTACAGCTCTGTATATTATCTAAAGTCATTTGTACATATCCAAATATTAAACTAAAATTTAATTCAGAATAAAACACCAGTAAGGCAACTTAAAAATCACTTACAGCTATTACCAACCATAAACGATAATGTGTCTTGTACTTTGATTAGTCCTGTATATGGATTCATTTATATTCCAAAAATTTCTATTAGTTTATTAAATATAGTTCAGCAGGAAAATGCATAACACAATTATATGTACCTTTAAGTAATTCAGTAACATAGTCAGTAATATTATGAATTTCGGTACTTCTCTATTATCCCGTCGGCCACTTTTCATAACAAAAAACTATCGCCAAACGGTAACGCCAAATAAACGGGAGAACATCGCTATTGGAATATCAAAATAAACAAATAAATAAAATATAAGAATTTAAGGACCCAATTGTTATTTTAATTAATGAAATAACTAATAAATCAGTTAAACATAATGAAAAATACACGAAAATGTCGAACTAAAAACCACTTGATGACATAACAAACACGTATAATGCTTCTGACATCAAGTAAATGAGACTGCATTTTTTGCGTTTAATCTTACAGTTTGGCGATAGTTTTTTCTTATGAAAAGTGGTCGACGGGATACTAGAGAAGTACCCGAATTTCTTTGTGTAGCTTTGTATATGATGAACAAAATTTATAACTACCACATAGTATGCAAAAATTTAGTTAAAGTTAAAAACGTGGGCCAAAATTGAAAACGATCTTATCACACATAGACTGTAATTATAGAACTAAGATTCTAACCGAATTATTTTATGTGTCCCTGTAAATGAACGATAAAAGCAATGCACACCATACATTTCAGTAAAAAATTTATACTTCACCTCAGTAATGCATATTAATTTCATAATGTTTGAAATAATGAAACATCATTAAATTACACTCCAAACGGTTTTTCCTCTGGAATTTTGTGTAACAGTTTTCCTCTGTGTGTCTCTGTAAATAAATAATAAATGCTTTGTACCCCATATTTCACAAAATGCATGTTTTAGTGCGCTTCATAATTGTGTATCAATTTCAACGTGTTTCACATGGCGTAACATCATCAAAATGATCTTAAAATGATTTTTCCCATTGACTGTAATGTAATAGAATACTTTTGACTGCCAAATGTAAATGAACTATAAGTGCTACATATTTGATTTTCAATAGGAATCTTGGAATAGTCAATAACGTTAATAAACATCAATAACATACAGAAATTTCAGGACGATCCGAGTATATTTACGAGAGTTAGAGCAAAGGCAGATGGACAGACGCGACGGCCTGACAAACTGTAGTCATAAATACTTTTCAACTAGTTTGGAAAGTGTTAAAAAGTGGAATCTTTATTTTGTCGCATTATCATTAGTGGGTACGTTATCTATAAGCTGACCGTCATTTCATGATTCGGTTGTAAAACCGCAAGTTAGTCATGCGTCACAAGACGACTACAAAAATGCAACTAGCTAAAAAAAACAACAACATATTGACGTCTCAGTTAAGTGGATACAACTCATTTTTCATAACACATAATGTCAGTGTGTCTACACTTAATGTGTGTACATGTGGAATTTGGGTCGTGTGGCATTCACATTACGGTCACATTCGGGTCACGGTGCCATTAGGGTAAATTAAAACAGTTGCCATACTCTGTCAGGAATTTTATACACATACACACGCACGAGCATTCTGAAAGGGACTACATCTTAGAAGACATTTAACTGAAGAAATTTAATTTTTGCCACCTATTTTTTTTTATCTTTTCATTTATTGAAGCCAAAAATTATCTAACTTAACTGTTCCAATACATTTTTCTTTTAATACAATAAATAAATAAATAAATAATTTTAACACTTCATTATTTTTTTCTAACAAATTTACGAATAAAAGAATTAAACAATACTTTTGTAATAAAATTTAGAAATCGATTATAATACGCAATTTTATTTTTATGAAATGGCGTAATCTCATTTACGTTAGATGCAGTACTTTTGAGCACGAAGTGAAATTACTCACCTCATGATAATCTTCTAGTGATTTCTTTAGATGTATTATTATCCATTGTATCATAATCTTTGCTGTAACATAAAATAGTAAAATAATAAAACACGTGTTAAAAACAAACGCATCGGAAAAAACGTTGATGGACGTGCCCATTAATGAAGGAAATAAAACACCAATGCTGGAAATGTAAACATATAAAATTGAGGAACCATCATTGTGTGACGAACTGCAAATGACGAAAAATTGGTCGTGAAGAAATCAAAGTACAGTCACGAAGTGATAGTCACGTAAGTGACTGATTATATGACGAAATTGTTTTGACAACAAATCACCTTAGCTTACCATTGTGTCGGTGACATTTTGTGAATATTTTGACGAAGTTCAAGTCACACGGACTGGCCATGTTATTAGGATACCTACGCTAGTTACTACCTCATTATTCACAATTATGACCATCAACAAAAAAGACAAAAGTAGTAAGGTCTGTGCCTGTTTCTCTCCAGTCTCAAGTATTAATCTACGACTAAATCTATGATTCTTTTATACTATTTATCGTACTGTCTGTAAAATTTGAAGAAATTAATGTTTACTAATTTGTGATTAAACGATATTTAATCTCAACAAAAGATCTTTTTTCGAAAGTATTTTTTCTTCTTCTACTCCATTCAACTGACCGTTTAAAACTGATATGCCCTTGGAACAGGAAAAAGCTTTTTGAGAGTGTTTGTGAGACATGATATTTCATCTTGTTGGTGGGTTTCAGTCATGGGACACACGGAGTGTGTCCTCACATCAGGGATAAGAATCTATCCCTGTAAACGGATTCAATTTTAGTCAGTTCAGGATTAGCGGTCCATCTCATACTTTCAAAATTTAGCCGATTAATTGATTCCCAACATTAATCAGATTTACTGCCGACATTTGTCTTTGATATTAACTAGAGAAATTGCTAAGTTTTTTTCGAGATGATATTGTGTGAATCTCACCATACGATTACTGTTCAGTAACCGACTATTTTTATAAAAGGCCGAAATTTAACAGATATCTCTTGCTGTTAGGGAAGCCTCGGAAATAATCTTCAGATAACGAGATTGGTGCTATAAATACTCGGTGAGTGTGACGTTTTAAACTTGAGTGTATAGGAAAAATACTAAACAATGTTAATGATGTTCTAAAAATACACCTTTACAATCGAAAATTCGACAATTACTCGCTGATTCGTTATCTTTTTTTGTTCACAGATATAAGAAGAAAATTCATTTTAAATTATGTTTAGTAGTGTAAGTCATTTCTAATGTTAATTAATTTTAATTATTTTTTAATCGAAGATAATCTGAAAAATATAACTCTAGTTTTCGATCCCAGTTCATGAAATAAAATTATTCCTTTCATTTAATTCAATTTGATTAAAAGAAGTTTTAATCTGTTTTTATCACTTTCCAACCTAGTTGAAAAGTGTTTATGACTCCGGTTTGTCTGGCCGTATGGCCGTCTGCCGTCTGGCCGTCTGCCGTCTGTCCGTCTGTCCGTGCTCTAACTCGCGTAAATATGCTCAGATTGCTCTGCAATTTTTATATGTTATAGTCGTTATCTATAGCATGGTCCCTATTTCAACGGAAGTGTGTAGCACTGATAGTTTTTTTAAAGGGACACTCAAAAGAATTCCGTTACATTGCGGTCTATGGGGAAAAATCATTGACGGTTTATTTAAATAATGTTTCACTATTTTAAACGCATTGAAATTTATATATATCACTAAGGTGCATTAGAAGAAGATTAATATGGAATAGGGTGTACATAGCACTTATAGTTACTTTACAGGGACAGTCAAAAGAATTCTGTTACATTACGTCTATGGAGAAAAATCGTCTGCGGTTTATTTAAATAATGTTTCCCTATTTTAAACGCATTGAAATTTATATATATCACTAAGGTGTATTTCAAGAGGCTTACTACAGAATAGTGTGTGTACAGCAGTTATCGTTCATTTACAGGGACGCACAAAAGTTCGCGAACACATTTCCGTATTATTTAACTCCAGACGGAGAATTTTAAACTGTGCTACGCGTTTCCTAACTGAACTAAAATTTAACATCCTATGTAGTATATATACAAATCTATAGATCCTATACAGGGCTGAATAAAAGTATTCGGATTACTTAGATGTTATCTTTTAGCTTATTAAACGGTATGATTTGTAAAATTATTTTGGAAGCGTTGGAAAGTGTTACATAATCTATGCTTGATGCATGATTTTTCGTTCTTGTTTTTAATTATTATTAATTCAAGCATAATCTGCAAATGTTTAAATAATCAAAATAACTATACAAAGGAAATTTATAATATAATTAAAACGTTTGTTTGTACATTTTTATGTCTTTTAAAACATACCATTTAGAGTTCGTCACGTGGTAAAAGTTAATCAAATCTAATTACAAAATTATTTCGTTACTTTCTTTCATTTAATGTACTAAATGGTTGATTATCTTTAACTGTTAATTCCTGTAAAAAACATTTATTGGATAATTTCTTAATTCTTTGTCTGTATGTGTATGAAATTTATAATGTTCTTTTTTTTCTATCTTTCATACAAAAGACTGAAATATCAATAATCTACATATTTTTTTCTTTTTGTAATGTAAACTAATTTGTGGCAATTTAAATGTGTTAAAAAATTGAAGGATTTTTTTTTTAATTTGTGTGAAATCATTTAATTTTAAATTGATATTAGAAAAATTAAGTTATTCTTTGTGTTAAAATGAAAAATTCGCTAATGTTCGGATGGAAATCTTTGATGTTGATGCGGTTTTTTTTAAACTAATCAATCACGGATTTTGTTAGTTTCCTTTAATTACTTAAATAAAAACATCACGTACTAATTCTAATTGACTTAATTTATCAGTCAATTAAATGTACATGTATGGAAAATTGTAGATTCTTGTATACATTAGTTTATAAAATGCAATTATTTAAAGGCGATGTCTTTTTTTTTTTATGACAATTAAAATAGTGACAAACAATGACAGATAAGTAGGCATTGTATTTTATTTGTTGCCACGAATAAACCAAAATAAACACACACTAGAAATGTAGCTCAAATGCAGTTTAAATTAAACAAACGCGAGTCTGGCTTATTTGATTAGTGTATGGCGATAGGCATCACGTGACCGTACTTAGATTTCTGCCAACAGATCACAGATTTGACTACTTATTTTAATGTTTCGCTGCTAAACGGCTATGTAATTGGTGGTTGAATGGTTAGAACGAACAAGCTCGAGTTCAATCTGTCTTAAATTCAAAATTTTATTTATTTCCATTTCAAATCATTTTTTTTTATCAGAATAAAGATTAAACAGAGATAGTCTTTTTTTGTTCTGCATATCTGCGAGCTATTCATTTTTTATGTTAACACTATTTCCAAATCATAAACCTGAGCTTATTTAATCGCAGAATTCTGCGATTAATTAACATTAATATTCGGCAAGGGTTTCTATTTGGAAGTAGTAATAACTAAAAAGGGAAATAGTTTATAGCTAAGTACACGCAGATAGATGTATTTAATATTTTTATTTTGCTAAATAAAAGAACAAATTTTGAACATTGCTTTAAATTTTGAAAATAATGTATAAAATATAAATATGCAGATTGTAGTGACGGCGGCGAGGGGAGGGGTACGTAACAGGTGTATATTAGGACTCCGGTATTTTTTTCTTAGATATTAAGGCTTGGGTGGAACTGTAGCTCCTGACTACCGCCGGACAAATTTTAAACAGTAAAATAATTAGATATATTTTCCTTAATTATTAAAATAATTGCGCAAGTAAGGTATTTAAATAAAGCGGAAATTTCCATTCAAATTTACCGGTGGACGTTTGCTCCTGCAGTAATCAGGGCCTGCAGAACCAATTACAGTTTAAGCTTCACCATTCTGAGTATATGTCAATTTCTATTTATTGATACTTCCATGGTTGGAACGTATAGAAGCTGAACTTCAGTAACCAGTTGCATCAGTGCATAAACAATGGTGAGCACCATCTGCAAGTTATTTTGTTGAAAACTATATTATTTAAAGCTTATTAATTAAATTGTGTTCTTTCGAAAGCTAAACACAATTTTGTCTCTCAGAAAAACTGTTTCTTTGATTTGCTTTCAAAGAAAAAAAGTATTTTCGCTTCACCCTGTATTTTTTAAACATACTGTTGAACTGGATAATTTTCCAGTTTTAAACCAAATGTGAACTATTTCAAACTCTAGAAAAGGCTTAAAACGGCGAAAAAAATTTTAAGCGAAAAACTAAATTTATAACTAAAAGATAAAACTAAACGTTTAAGCAAAAAACTAAATTTATTTCATATTTTACGAACCATGGACAACCTCTTGAAAAAATACATTTTTTATATTTTTTATCTAAACTGATAAAATTATTTTCTGTGATAAAAAGGGAAAAATAAATTACTTGTATGCAAATTTTTAGTCTTCAAAAGTTTAATTTTGAGTAAAACATTTTACGACAGAAATTTATTTCATGTGACGAAAGAGTAATAAATGTATTATTTTGTCGAAAGAGGATCTAAAGATATTTTCAGTGTAATTTTGAGAATAGCATTTATTAGTTCGAATTCTATATTTCCGCATATACATCTCTGTTTTAATATATAAGAAAGACAATTTAAAACTCATAAGCTTTTAAAATAAAGCTTGAAATATTTTATGCCATTTTAAATATATAAATGTATTAAGATTTAATGTATAATCTGGCAAAATGTTAAATTAATTCGTAATGTTAATTTTTAAAATACGTTCTAATTTTATGAAAATCACTATCATGTCCTTATTAAACTTTTCAGAAAATATAATAAAATTTTCATTACCAACCTTATTTCTTATTTCTAATGAAATTGTTTTTGTTATATTTCTAGATGTATTGCAAATTTTTCAGAGATATGTTTTAATATCTATTTAGAATTCCTTACAAAATTAAAATTAGTAATAATTTTTTTCGTTTTTTTTGAAGAATTTAAATAAGGATTAAATCAGGTCCATTGAGGTATGAGGTCCCTTAAGTCGCGCTTCCACAAAATTCAGATAAAAGCGGTAAGCATGATCGCACATTAGTATAAGAAAATTTCTACATTAAGAGCACGTTCACAGCTTAGTGTAGTTGTTGATATGTTCAGAAATTATAAAACAAAACTCTTTCTACTGTTAACCTTAATGTTCAAAAATCAATTATTTTCCTTTCCTGGTTTGTGTGCATATATGTTGTCCACAAGGTAGTTAAAAAACAGAGAAAACACAGTAAAACCTTTTGACAAATTTTTTGTTAGCCAATTTTGATACAACTTAATTGCAAGATGTACCGTAGAACTCTGTTTTGAAACTCGTGTTTACAGCAAACCTATATCTATAATGAGAAATTTTACAGCACGAAATACTGATACACAAGTTACCAGTAGATTTCTCTGAGGTTTTCTCCGTTTCTTTTCCTTCATTTTGTTTGTTTGCAATGTACGTATATAAGCCTATTCATTTTTGTAAAATTTTATAAAAATATTTGGTCTCTCAGTTATAGGGAAATGACAATAATAAGCTTTATGCGACAAATTAATATTTAAACAGAACATATCTATTCTGATTGCAAATTATGATTAATAAAATATTTATCACATATAAAAAATGGAATAATTATGCTTTTTATTGGATTATTTATAAAATGTCCTCTAAACCAAACTTTTTTCAGTTACTTTATATAACAGTTAAAGACATTCTTATAAAATAGATAGTCAATCTAATATGCCCTTCTTAGACTTTATGAAGCAATTGAGTCTGTATTATATGAATCAATACTTTTTTATTGCTGTTTATCTCTTATTTACTTTCCTAATATCTTACGAAATGAGCATGGTATGTCAAAATAAAGTGGAATCAGAACCATAGAAATAAAATAAACTTTTGTGTGCATATTTGCAATATTTCATTAAAGTTAAAAAAACAAAAAAACAAAAAACAGGCAAAGAAATCGACCTGTTTTTTCAGGGAAAACAATAACTTTAAAGAAATATTATAAACAATTCCTGCACCAGACTGCCTAGCCGGTCAATTTATGAAATATCAAATTTATTCATACGCAAAAAATCCAGATAAAAATATTCACCTTGCATTCCTAATGGGATTGAAAAACTAAGCATGTATTTATTCGAAAAAAAGGATATTCCAATTTGATCTTCGGTTCTTATCGATATAACGTGTACAAACTATATTCGATAATTACCCATGATAAAAGAATTTGTTTGTTTTAAAAATATATATATTATTTCGTTATTTCGTTATTTTCGTCCCTAAAAATTTTAACCTGATTCACTCATATAACTTTAGCTATTTAAAAAGGAATGCATACACGTGTTTATATGTATATTTGTAAATTATTTTGAAATGTAAAACATTCAGAACAAATCGAAATGTTATTTTCAAAATGTAAACAAGAAAGAAAAACATGCATCAGGCATAGATTTTGAAACACATTCAGTATATTGTAACTAAACTTCATCGTTTTATAACGTGAAAGATGAAGCCAAACACTGAGAAAAATGACACTTTCAAATCTGAGCAAATTGATGTTTTCATTTTGTTATAAATATATGATGAAATGTATGGTGTTTAGTTAATAATCTAATTAATAGACGGAAGCACCACTGCGGAAATTCTGTCAATTACCGGTAAAACGTTTGTTTACTGTTATATGTAAAATGTATCTGTAACCTGTATTATGTTCGATGTTGGGTTGTGAAGTAAATGTCAATTAAACGTATTTACATTCCACCTCGAATCATTAATAATGCTGCTGCTTTAATTTCTTTACTTTAAGTACTTAAAATACTATAATATGGCGACGAGGAAATCAAGTTTCTTATCGGAATTTAAATTACAAGAAATTCCAACTGAGCAAAATGGCGACACTTCGTGTTTTGCATCTACAAGAGAATATGCTGTATTAATATTTTGAATGCGTACGTCATTTCGAGGGTGGTAAGTGCTGACATTTTTTTTCTTCTCTGCAATAAATAAAAGTTAATAATGTTTGCTAATTTCAAGGAATTCAATGATTCTATCGAAACGTTCCAATCATATGTTAAGAGATTGGAACAGAGTTTTTTATTACATGATGTTGAAGAAAAAAAAGGTACCTGCAATTATTTCCTGTATGGGGCCTAAATTGTATAATTTGCCGTCAGATTTAACATTTCCGAAAAATTCTGAAGCACTGAAATACGAGGAAATAGTTGAAATTCTGTTAAAGCACTTAAGCCCCGCCCCTAATAAATTTTGTTCTAGAATTAAATTCCGTAATTCTTATCAAAATGAAAACGAATCGATACAAGATTTTGTTTCAAAATTAAAGAAGTTAACTACATTCTGTGCTTTTACTGGTGAAACACTTAATGAAAATTTGTTGGAACAGGTTTGAGAGGTCTGAGAGGTTTAAAAAATGAAAGTATCCAGAGTAAATTACTTTCACAAATAGATGATTTATCTTTTGAGAAAGCTATTGAAAAAGCAATTATTTTGCAAAATAACGAACATGATATTTCTGAATTGAAAAACAAAAATGTAAATGTTAATAAATTGGCATATGCTAAAATGTTCAACCGAATAACATTTCAAATAATTTCCAGAAACCGAAAAGTAACAATGTAAATAAAGGGAATTTTGAAGTAAATAAAAATAAATTACAATGTTATAGATGTGGAAATCCTGCTCATCTTGCCAATAAGTGTAAGCATATCAATACTATTTGTAAAATTTGTAAAAAAAGAGGCCATCTTGGAATGGCCTCAAAGTAATTCTCAGAAACAAACAAATGCATTGCAGACGGTTGATATTTTATCAGTGAGTCATGATAAAAGTTCTACACCTATAAAAGTGTGGGTTTTAAGTGAAAACAAAGCTAAAGCTGAAATGGAGGTAGATACGGGCTCCGGAATTTCTGCGGTACCTGTAAATCGTTTTCGGATAATTTTTCCGAATAATAAAATTTTTCCACCAGACGTTCAGTTGAGAGCTGCAACGGGTCAGGTATTTACACCTGTGGGGTATGTAACAGTAGATGTTTCTTATACAAATATTACTAAACAGCTTAAATTGTATTTAATTAAAGAAGATAATTTCCCACTTTTATTTGGCAGAGACTGGGTAGCTGCATTTAATTTGTTTCCTACTAACTTTAAATCTGTGTATGTCAATAAAATTGCAAATTCTACAGATAAATTGAAAGCATTATTAAATGATTTTTCTGATTTATTTTCGGATAAAGTAGGGGAAATAAAAGGTTTGAAAGCAGAACTTTATCTGGACAAAGGTTCTACGCCCATATTTTGTAAGGCTAGAACAGTCACGTATGCTCTACGTAATGCAGTAAATGATGAAATCCAATGGTTACAGGATGAGGGTATTATTAAACATGTCACCAGTAGTAAGTGGGCAACTCCTATTGTTCCAGTGGTAAAACCAAATGGGAAAATACGTTTATGCGGAGATTTTAAAGTTACAGTAAATAAATTTTTGAAGGTGGAAAAATATCCTTTACCTATGGTAGAGGACATGTTAGCTATTTTAGATGGTGGTTTACATTTTACGAAAATAGATTTAAATCAAGCTTATCTTCAGTTACCTGTAAACGAAAAATCACAGGAATTGTTAACTATAAATACTCCGAAGGGCTTATTTCAATTTTTAAAGTTACCAATGGGTCTTACTAGCTCTCCAGCAATTTGGCAAAGATCGATTGAACAAATATTAAGTGGTATTGAGGGTGTGACTGTGTTCACTGATGATATTGGTGTTACGGGGGAAACTGATGAAATTCATTTAAAAAGACTAAAACAAGTCTTAGAAAGATTACGTGAATATAATATTAGGATAAATAAAGATAAATCAATTTCTCTGGCTGACCATATTACATATTGTGGTTATAAAATTGATAAGCAAGGTAACGCAAGATAAAATTGAGGCTATTGTCATTGCTCCTAGACCAATTAATGGGTCACAAGTTAAAGCTTTTTTAGGCTTAGTCACATATTATTCTAAATTTGTACCAAATTTATCTACAATTGCTCATCCTTTAAATCCCTTGCTCAAAAAGAATGTAAAATTTATTTGGTCTCCTGTTTGTGAACAAGCATTTAAAGATATATAAAAGGAAATTATTTCAGAAATAGTTCTTACTCATTTCAATCCTAAATTGCCTTTAGTGTTAGCAACAGATGCTTCTCCATATGGTATCTCTGCAGTTCTTTCGCATATGATGCCAGATAACGTGGAAAAACCAATTGGTTTTGTGTCCAGAACGCTTACGAATGCAGAATAAAAATATAGCCAAGTGGATAAGGAAGCACTAGCTATTATTTTTGGAGTAAAGAAATTTTTTCAATATTTATATGGTAATAAGTTTACTTTATTTACAGATAGCAAACCACTCGTGTCCATATTTTCTCCAAATCAATGCTCGGATGCAAAGATATGCATTATACTTACAAGCGTTTAAATAGGATATTCGCTATAAGAAAACATCCGAACATGGAAATGTCGATGCCCTTTCACGACTTCCATTACGTAGTGAAGATTTACCCCCACAATTAAATTCAAGTAATGTAATTGATGAATCTGAATTTTTTCAAATTAACCAAATTTCTACATTGCCTTTAAACGCCAAATCAATTGCTGTAGCTACAAAATCTGATCCTTTATTACGTCAACTTTTTCATCATCTAATTTCTGGTTCTCCAATTCCTAAAAATTTACTTTTTGGTGGCAAACAAGAAGAATTTACTCTTCAACATAGTTGTATTTTAAAAGGATGTAGAGTAATTATCCCAGAAGTTCACCGTAAACAAATTTTACGTGATTTGCACTATGGACATTTTGGTATAGTGAAAATGAAGTCCTTAGCTCGCAGTTTTGTTTGGTGGCCAGGGATTGACCCAGATATTGAAGATCTTGCACGAAATTGCACTACTTGTGTCAATTTAAAAAATAATCCTCCTAAGGTAGATACTCATCATTGGGAATGGCCGACAGCTCCATGGCAAAGAATTCACATAGATTATTTTGGTCCTGTAATGGGTAAAATGCTTTTGCTTGTGGTTGATGCTCATAGCAAATGGCCTGAAGTTTTATTGTTCCTAATACAACGTCAGAATATACAATTACTTGTCTTTCTTCTCTTTTTGCCAGATACGGGTATCCTATATCTCTGGTATCTGATAACGAAAAACAATTTACTTCTGAAGAATTTGAGACATTTTTGAAGAATCATGGGGTTAAACATAGGTTTAGTGCTCCGTACCATCCAGCTACAAATGGTCAGGCAGAGAGATATGTGCAGATTCTTAAAAAAGGGTTAAAAGCCTTATCTTCAGAATCTGGTACTTTACAGATGAAAATAAATAACTTTCTTTTACAGTATAGAAAGATGCCTCATGTTACTACGGGGGAAAGTCCTGCATCTCTATTTCTAAAGAGAAATATAAGAACGAAAATAGATTTGATCATTCCAAATGTTACAAATTTTGTGCATGATAAACAATATGAGAGAAAGGCCAATTCTAAAGTAAAATAATATCAAATTAACCAGAAAGTGGCTGTAAGAAATTATACTCCAGAAGCCAAGTGGAAAATAAGTCGCATTATTGCAAGAGAGGGCAAGTTGCATTATAGAATTCAAGTTGGTTCGAATATTTGGAAAAGGCATGTTGATCAGATAACTAATGTCGGTTCGAGGATACATCTAACTAATGATTCAAATTCTGAAGAGAGTGGTACAGAAAGTCACAAAAGTGATAATGCAGTTGTTAATCAAAGTGATTCTCAGCTAATGCCTCCTAGTGTCCCAGATCTTCGACCAGCTGACTCTGTTGTTCCATCTACTCCAAATCCTCGACCAGCTGACTCAGTTGTCTCATCTGCTCCAAATCTTCAACCAGATGACTCTGTTGTCCCATCTACTCCAAATCCTAAACCACATGACTGTGTCCTCCAAAATACTCCAAGTCCGGCTCCAGTAGACTCTAAAGGGATACCTTCAGCTCCAAAACCCATGGTGTCCAATACTTCTATTGATGATGCTAAAGATACTTTAATTAACTCTTCTTTTTCCCAACAGGTTCCTAGAACATCCACCAGGAAAAGAAAAGTTCCTTGTAAATTTCCCAATTAAGGAGGGGAAAATTATGGTGTTTAGTTATTAATATAATTACTAGATGGCAGCACCACTGCGGAAATTCTGTCAATTACCGGTAAAACGTTTGTTTACTGTTATATGTAAAATGTATCTGTAACCTGTATTATGCTCGATGTTGGGTTGTGAAGTAAATGTCAATTAAACGTATTTACATTCCACCTCGAATCATTAATAATGCTGCTGCTTTTAATTTCTTTAATTTAAGTACTTAAAATACTATAAAATATATGATGAATATATGATGATATAAATATATGATGTTTTCAAATAGGACGGCCCAATGCTTTCAATTCTGAAATACTAGAAATACTCAGAATATTGAAACATGGACTGAAAACTGAGTACATAGAGGTCAGTTCGTACTCATTTTTGAGACATGGACATACTCAAAAATGATTAGAATCACTTCTATCTCCTCTTTGAAACATAAACATACTCAAAAATGAGCTCATAATAGTCAGTCCATACTCATTTTTGAAACATGGACATACTCAAATAGGAGCACATGATGTTTTATTCTTGAGTATGTGCATATTTTCAGAAAGGAGTATTTACATGCTTCTAATTTTGATTCGGAGCCATTTTGATTACGCAACATACTCAGATTTGAGTATTTACATGCTTCTAATTTTGATTAGGCGACATACCTAGATTTGAGTATTTATTGCTCAGTTTTGAAAATGTCGTTTTTAGAGTGAGCGCATAACACATTTGAAAACCTAACTACAACTATTACTATGTAGTGTCAGAAAAATATCCGAATTCATTTGTATTGCCCTGTATATGATGTATAATTTTTATATATACTACATATTATTCCAATATTTAGTTCAGTTAGAAAACGCATAACACAGATAAAAATTCCCTTTCAGAAGTTTCCGCCAATAAGTGGAAATAAACTCAAATTCTTTTGTATAATCTATGGAATTTATACGCGCCAAATAATATGCAAAACATTAGTTAAAAACGCACTTCTAGCAATTATTTCACATAGACAGTACTGTAGCCGAATTATTTTACGTGTCCCTGTAACTTGACAATCATTGCTATGCGAACCATATTCTACAGTATGCTTCTAGTAGTTCTCAGTTATGTATATCAATTTAAACATGTTTGTAATAGTTTAACATCATTAAAATACACTGCGTACTATTTTTCAACATACACCATATTGTAACAAATTATTTTGCGTACCCCTGAAAACGAACTGTAAATACCACATACTTCATTTTTAATACCGAACATGCCATGATAATCCTCAATAACATATATCAATAACATGGCAATCTGAGTTCATTTACGTGAGTTAGAGCATGAACAGACGGTCAAACCGACACTTTACAACTATGTTGGAAAGTGTAAAAAATGCGTTGATGTATGATCTTTCACTTAAGTTCAAATATAGTGTGGTCAGAAAGTTTTTCCCTGAATACAAAAAAATATTACGAAATAACAATTGAATATAATACTGTAAAATATTTATCATGAAAAAAGTCATGTCCTTAAGTTTTTTTAGTCCAGTCTCTACCGAAGTTCGTGAGTTCCTTGATGACAAATTTTAGAAGATGGATCGGACGGGATGTACGAATTCCTGAAGATTTTTTTCTTTTCGGGGTACATAAAGGACAGAGTGTATACAATACCAGTAAAAGATATTGAAACAGTCAAGGTCAGGATCGCAGATGCTGTGTCGAGTGTGACAGCCCAAATCTTGGGCAATACGTGGCGAGAAATGGAATACCGCCTTGACATTCTTCGAGCTACCAAGTGTGCTCACATCGAAACTTACTGACGTAAGTTCATGTATTAAAAACTTTATAAATGTCTTTACAATATATTGAAACAAGCATATGCCTAATTATATTAGTTTTTCTGCAGTAGATTATTGCAATCAGGGAAACACTTTACGACCATTCTGTATGTGTATTTCTTTTTCAATCAATAAAAGAAAGTTTGTAAATAGAAAGGGAATCAAATATACTCCAAAACTAATATTTTATGAAGAAATATCCCTTTATTGCTCAGCATGTCTTATTTATTTACCTAATACCCTAAAGAACAAACACGGTATGTCAAAATAAACTGGAGTCCAAACAATAAGTAATCAAATAAGCATATGCGCAATATTTCATCAAAGTAAAATATAACTTTATAAAACAGACTAAGAATTGGATTTCGTTTATCCCGAAAAAACAAGAACTTCAAAGAAGCATTGCAAGTAATTGCTGCAGCAGAAAGTTTCGATAGATGTATTTAAGAAAAATCGACTGCCTTCACAAGAAATAAAAAATCAAATAAAATTTTATACCTTTCAATGTCGTAAAATCATATTATTACGATTGAACTACAAAATATTTGTGCTTGAAAACAAGGATATTTCATTTGTCTTATTTTTGTTATTGATATACTGTGTATTAAATTACACACGATTAAAACTTTTGCTTTATTGATTAAAGGAGTATATGTTTCTACCAACTGTTCTTTATGGATAATTTTGCAAATTATAAATTCTGAAAAGCATTCCATGCATGTTATGAAATGTAGATTGATACGATCTTAATACGATTATCTTTAATACGATTTCATCTTAATACGATTGAACTACAAATACGATCTTAATACTATTTTCTTTAATACGATTTGTAGATTGTACTGTTGACGTACTATTCTCTTTAATACGAAATGTAGATTGATTCGATCTTAATACGATTCTCTTTAATACGACTTCATCTTCATACGATTGAACTACAAATACGATATTAATACTATTCTCTTTAATACGATTTCATTTTAATACGATTGAACTAGAAAATATTTGTTCATGAAAACAAGGATATTTCATTTTAGTCTTCTTTTTGTTATTGATATACTGTGCATAGAAAGTATTAAACTACACACGATTAAAACTTTTGCTTTGTTGATTAAAGAAGTATATGTTTCCGCCAACTGTTCTTTATGGATAATTTTACAAATTATAAATTCTGAAAAGCATTCCATGCATGTTATGAAATGTAGATTGATACGATCTTAATACGATTCTCTTTAATACGATTTCATCTTAATACGATTGAACTACAAATACGATCTTAATACTATTTTCTTTAATACGATTTGTAGATTGTACTGTTGACGTACTATTCTCTTTAATACGAAATGTAGATTGATTAGATCTTAATACGATTCTCTTTAATACGACTTCATCTTCATACGATTGAACTACAAATACGATCTTAATACTATTCTCTTTAATACGATTTCATTTTAATACGATTGAACTAGAAAATATTTGTTCATGAAAACAAGGATATTTCATTTTAGTCTTCTTTTTGTTATTGATATACTGTGCATAGAAAGTATCAAACTACACACGATTAAAACTTTTGCTTTGTTGATTAAAGAAATATATGTTTCCACCAACTGTTCTTTATGGATAATTATGCAAATTATAAATTCTGAAAAGCATTTCATGCATGTTAAGAACTGTAGATTGATACAGAAATAAAACTTGAGTTGTTTAGAATAAATTTTGAAAAAGCATGCGAGATTTTTGAAAATCAATATACATTTGTAAATATATTAAGGTATATTAAGGGTAAAAAAATTAGAAAAAATATAATTGCTGCATGCAAAAGGATTTTTCTTTTTGCTAAAATGCAATTCTACACTAAAAATGCTACATCTTTAAACGAAATTTTGATATGTCTACGTCTAGTCTGATGTGTCTTTGATATGATACCACGACGTTTTATACATTTTTCAGTAGATTCATCAATAAATATTTTTATTCACGAACGATTTTAAAACTCCGAATTCAGTTCTAATTAAGACAGATAGATGAAAAAAATAAAAAGCACCGCTTTAATTAACGAAAGGTTCTTTATGAAAGTCTATGATTTATTCAGTCACTAAATGTCAGTTACGTATAAAAATTTAACCTAACTTTTAATATTTCACATGCAACAGAATATTTTGATTACATATTCAAATTTAGCATGCAAAAAATGGTGGAAATATAAGTTTTCCTTGAATTAGAACGTTTTAGTTAGCAAGTAAGTTATTGAAAAATGAATCAATCAAATGCTAAAGAGGGTTGGTTAAACATTGGTTGCTTAGACGTAAATCGAAGAACAATTTATGTATTTCATGTATGTTATGTATTCAGGTGTTCTAGTAATCGGAATAAAATGTACAACACAAAATGCAGCTTTCAGAAACGTTCCCTCCATAAACAGGAAATTAGTGAAATGAAACCGACGATCATAGACGACGACGGTGAACTAGAAAGGATATTTCATTTAGGTAAGGTCATGAATTTACATTTATACGAGATTTATAAGAGATTTTCCGTAAAATTTTACAGAGAAGTTTCATTTTTTCAAAACAACAGTAGAATATCCGTAAGTGACATTAGTTCCGTAAAGGAGATTTAAAATCCGTAAATATGCAGAAAATTTCCCGTAAATTTAATGGATTTTTCTCGTATTTCCTACAAAACAATACAATGTCCGTATTTCTTCCAAAACAGTGCAATTTTCGTAAATGACGTTTAAGGTTTGCGTACAGAAATCGCCTTGTTTGAAATGCGAATTAAGATTGTTGCATATACTAGAGTTCTCCAAGTATCCAGGCCTGACCCGGCTCGACCCACTGGCCCATTCTAACCGGGGCCATGTCTGGACGGTAATTCTTTGTCAAAGTAATAATGATATTTATATAATATTTATATATTTTAATAAAATATTTAGAAATGTATTTTATTTTTATAAGTTCCAGAATTTTTTTTTTTTTTTAATCTACTTTTTTTCTTTGTTAGTGCTTCAAAATTATTAGAGAAACATTAGTTACTTTGACGTAAATCGAAGAATAATTTATGTATTTCATGTATGTTGTGTATTCAGGTGTTCTAGCAATCGGAATCAAATATACAACCAAAATACAGCTTTCAGAAACGTGCCCTCCATAAACAAGAAATTAGGGAAATGAAACCGACGATCGTGGACGACGATGGCGAAAGTAAGAGTGTCATGAATTTACATTTATAGGGCTGATTTCCAAAACCGAAAATAAGTGAATTTTAATTCTATGAACAAGTTCTAAATGAATATGTGTAGTGTAAATATGTCGTTCACAGTCTGTCATTAAATAAACTGAGTGTTTCTATTTGGAAATAGCAGTATTTAAAAGAAGGAAGGGTTAGAAGCTATTTTTTGTCAATTTTTTTTACTAATATGATAAACCTAAAAACAAAATTCAATTTTTTCTCGAAATAAAAAATTTAACATTGATACGTAATTCAACAATAATTTATTAACTACATTAAAATATAAAATAATTTTCAAATTTCAAAGTTTTTTTATTCATCTGTTTTTTGCTAAGCAATTATTTTTTTTTCCTTTCCTATTGCATTCATATCTGAAAAAAAAAAAAAAAAAAAAACGAAACATTCATGTATTTGTAAGTAAGGATATTCCAATTTTATTTTCGATCTTTATTGATAGACTGTGTAAAGTAAATATTCGATAAAAACATTTCTTCGGTGTTTGAAGAAATATTAAGTTTCTAACAGCTGTTGCTTTTTTCGATACTTATACAAGTTATAAAAAGTTTTAAGAATATTTAGAATACCTTAAGAAATGCAATCGGATTCACTCATGAAACTTTAGCCCTTTAAAAATGAATGCATGAATACATACACGTTTTTATATGCATATTTGTACATTAATTTAAAATGTAAAACATTCAGATAATCTAAAAGTGTATTGCAAAATGTACAAAATTTGGCGATTTATGTACTATCACTTAAGTTTTTCATCCAAGGAACAAAATTCCCTTTATTTCTCCACATATCTTATTTATTCTACTAATATCTTATGAAACAAACACGGTAGATCAAAATAAACTGGAGTCGAAACAATAAGCAAATAAATAAACTGGAGTCGAAACAATAAGCAAACAAATAAACTGTAGTACTCATATTCGCAATATTTAATCAAAGTAAAACAGAGCATAATAAAACAGCCTAAGAAATGGATCTCGTTTCTCCCGAAAATATAATAAGTTCAAAAGAAGCATTCCAAGTAATTGTTGCATCAGAAAGTTTTGCAAGATTTATTTATGAAAAACAACGACTGTCTTAACAACAAACAAAAAATCAGATAAAATTGTATGAATTTCGCTGTAGTACAATCATCTTAATACTAACTACAAAACAAAATGTGTTGGAAAAGAAGGATATTTCCTTTTAGTCTTCCATTTTAAACACTTATGAACATAATTGAAGAGTGTTTAGGAATTTGGTTTGCCTGTCTGCCGTCTGTCTGAATGTCTGTCTGTCCATGCTCTAACTCGTTTTAATATATTCGAATTGACATGCAACTGATATATGTTATGGAAGTTTACTATGGCATGTTCGGTTGCATTTAAAAAGTATATCAACCCTTCTTTTTAACACCTTCCAACATAGTTAAAAAGTGTTTATGAATTCGGTTTGTCTGTATGTCTGACTGTCCGTGCTCTAACTCACGTAAATATACTCGGATCACTGTGCAATTGATATATGTTATTGAGGCTTACTGTGGCATGATCGGTATTAAAAATGAAGTGTGTAGCACTTATAGCTTTTTTACAGGGACACTCAAAAATTCCGTTACATTACGATGTACGGGGAAAAATCATTTGAGGTTTGTTTTAATGATGTTACAGAATTCCAAACATATGAAAATTGATATATATTTTACTGAGGTGCACTACAAAAGATTTACTATAGAATATGGTGTGCACAGTACTCTTCCCCCTGTCAGTCTGCCGTCTGTCCATATTCTAACGCGCAAATATACTCGGATTACCTCCAATTGATATATGTTTTTGAGATATACTCTGGTACGTTCGGTATTGAAAATTAAGTACGTAGCATTTATAGTTCATTTACAGGAACACTCAAAAGAAATTCGTTAAATTACAGTCTATGGTCGAAAGTTGTTTGTGGTGCATTTTACAGCTGCTATGCTATTTCAAGTATATTGAAACCTATATACAGCAATGGGATGCACTACAGCATGTTTACTGCAGATTAGCATGCGCACAGAATTTATCGTTCATTTACAGGGTCACAAAATAATTCGGTAGTACTCTCTATGAAAAATGCTTGCTGGGAGTCAGTTATTGTACGCGTTATTAAATTTAACTAATTTTTCGAATGTTACTTAGTGTGTATAAATTTTATTGATTATATACAGGACTACACAAACGATCTCGAGTACATTTCTGTTTATTAACGGAAATTGCTTAAAGGGAATTTTCACTCTGTTACTGAAATTAATTTTTGCAGACCATGTAGTATATATAAAAATCTACAGACTATATACAAGGCTGCGCAAAATTGTTCGATATTTTTCCGACCATAGATGGCAATTGCTGAAATTGCGTTTTGAAACGTGTTATGCGTTTTCCAAATGCAGTCACATTTCTACATTAACCTCTTGTATCCCGCAATAGCCGAAATAATCCGAAAGCTCTGAAACCCGTAATAGCCGGCGATAGCTGAAAGGATTTTCCTTCCGCTAAATGGGTTGGTGTGCTGTAAATAGGATAGTCTCCCTCTCAATGAGGGATGGGGTAATGTGTGGGGCTTTTCTGGACATTACAGAAAGAGAAACAGGGATTTTTGTTCCAGTAACTGGATTTAATATTCACAATGATAAACAGAGGGGTGTAACACCTGTCGAAATTTGAATGAAGGGAGAAAACAGTGGTGTCATTTCCCCAACTTACATAGTGAAAACGGGCGGAACGAAAAAAACGAGTATTTGGGGTATTTTGTTGGGATTCTAAGGTTCAGTTCTTGGGATTCAGTTTTTTAATGCTTGGGATTTAAAGAGTTAAAAAAACACAAAACATGAATTATTTCTGTTACATAAACAAGAAAAATGTACAGAGTATTGTATACATTAGTGAAATTATTGTCAAAACTGTATTAATTGAAATATACCAACAGTGTTATGAAGTAATGTAAAAATCAATGAAGTTCTTGAAAATGCTCTAAACGTATATACATTTTTAATAACCAAGAAAACTTTCATAAACAAAAATGTCTTAGAAAAACGTTCAAAATGTACCATTGTCTATATATGAGTTTATAACACAGTCCAGGGTGTCTCTGTGCAGGCAAAAGCAACAGATCTGGAAAAAGTCATATGTACCCATGTAATGATTTTAAAATCTGTTAAGTGTTCATGAAAGAATATGATAAGAAATAAACATTGGAAACGTAAATAATTGAACAAGTCATATGTAACTATGTAAATGTCTTTAAAAACTATAAAAAAAGAAATCTGGGTTCCCCGGGTGGTCATCTCTCGTCATCTCTTGTTTTCTTAGATATCATCGTTCACCTTATTAAACGGTGAAGTTTAAAAAAAAAATATTCTGAATGCGCTGGAGAGTGCTTAATAATATATGTTTGACTCATGATTTTTCTTTCTTCTTATTATTGATATGCTCTGTAAAGAAATTTTTATATTACACACGATTAAACTTCTGATTTTGTGATTAAGAAATATATATTTCCACCAATTGATCTGGTGACTATATTTTTATTTCTTTGTCCACCGCTATTCCCGAAGAATTGTCATTATTTTGGATTTCTTCTCGTCTTCGAAGTCGATTACTTTTGTTTGAAAATAGTGGTATGGAAAATACATAAAAAAGTAGTCCCAGAGACAATCCCTGTTATTCTTTTGTATCGGGCGCATTCTACATTCGGTGTCATACAATTCTTGTTAAAGTTCTTTCTGAATGAAAACAAATGTTGTTAATCGCACAATTGTTTTTCTAATTTAATCCTTTCGGGGAGGAATTTATTCTTCATTTTCGAAAAAATCTACTTTTATATTAAAATTAAATTAAAAGTATCGATTCAAATCGCAAAAGTTATGATTTACTGAAATTTAACGAATATGCCACTTAATGAAATGTAACAAATATAGTTATTTTGCATGCAATTCATATAACAGTAGGTTAAGAAATATTTTTTTTTATGACACTTGGAAAATGTATGATTAAAAGGATTAAACATGCAAAAGAATTTTTGAGTATCTTTTATGTTTTATCGTAAATTTTTCATTTAGAAAAGTAGGCCATATTTTAAATTTAAAGGGTAAAACGTACTTTAGAAATTGATAAACGGTGTGCAGAAGTTTAAACTACTTATTCTGTAGGTCCACATATGTGGAATTGAGATTCACATTGTGGACGTTAATTCGTTCCCATTTTAAAAAGGATACTCAAACATAATTGAAATTCCGATCTCAGAATGATATGCCCTAGATTTGAAATAATGCAAATAGATTATAACTCTTGCTCTGTAATCAAATTTGAGAAGAAATAATTCAGTAATAATTAATAATATTACTTTAATACTCAGTCATGAAGATGTTAAGCAAACTTTTAATGTTATTATTAGTAGTAAATGTTCAAACACAAATGAATTCATAAAAATAAACGTATAAAAAGATACTATCATTGCTACATGCAGATAATAACAAAAATAATTGATGAGACAAAATAATAGTTAATGAGAAGACATGTCCTGTTTATAGGACATTAGATCCCGAACAGGATAACAGGCTTATAACACTCTATTGTTAAATATTTAAAATAACATTTTTATAGTACTAAAACAAATCTTTTAATTGTTAGTATAAGTTTTATGTAGTTCGTATTTGATAAACAGGCTCTTTCCATTTTAATGATTTTTTTTTAAATTTTAGCGAATTTATGGGAAATTTCTCTCGTATGTGTCGTGAATTTCTCAGAATTAGAAATGAAATAGGTAAAACATTTCAGAATCAAAAAAAATGATTGAATTATAACAGAATAAATATTGTTATTTTATTAGTAAAATTACCTTCGTTTGCAGATTTTGAGAAAAATACTCTAAATACTCCTAATATACATACATATTTGAATATTAAGTCTGAATATTTCCATTACGTGAATATCATCTTTATACTCTTTTCTAAAATATTTTAATCCAAATAAATTGTTTTTTAACATAATGAAACAAAGAACTGTACGCGAAGCGAAGAAGCAGAAATAAATCAAGCTGATTGTGCAGGCTGATTAAAAGTAATTGCGATTTTTAATCAAACAGAAAGGAGCGGTTTTCATTCATTATTGGTTAAATTTAAAATTTAAATAAGATTGATTTTACTTCATACATAAAACAGAGCACAATACAGATGCCAGGAATAACAGATTAAGTTTGAGACCGATTGCGTTTCATTTTATGGAATCGAGATAGATTTTCTTTTGTAAATGGGTAAAATCGGATATATATATATATTGCTCTCTCTCTATATATATATATATATGTATATATTTATATATATCATCAAATAGGTAAAACATTTCAGAATCAACATGAATTCTACCAGAATAAATATTATTCCTTTCAATAATACAATTACCCTCTTTTTCAATTTTTGAGGAAAAATAATTTAAATACTCCTATACACATAAATATTCGAATATTAAAAATCAATATTTCCATTGGTGCAAGATCTATTCTTACCAAAATCATAATATATGGGGGAGACTACGCATACAAAGAACAAATACAATTGAAACTAACTTACGTGAACCTTAATTAGCAAAAAATATCCCTGTTCTGTAAAATAAAGCTCATAAAACATCTGCAGTTACATTTGTATCACCAGCATTTCCGAAAAAAGAAATTATTACAGTTGGTCCTACAGCTTCCTGTTTTTATTTTCGTGTTCTGAGGTCCATGAAAAGTCTAAAAATTAATTTACTTTCTTCACTTAGTAACCGCTATTTCCTTATAATGTAATTTTGAGGCTTTTTGCGATTTCTACCCTAATGGAACAATTTCTGTAATTCTTTTTTTGTTTCAAAGAGATTTTTTAAAAGTTTTTCCACCAGTCATATTTTAATTTTAGTACTACACTTTCACCACTAGAGGGAGCTTTTAATTTCAGTTTCATGTTTTTTCACAGTAATAAATCTTAGATTTACCTAAGAATTGGTACATAACTCCATTATAATATTTCCATTCCATCCCAGAAACTTTGGTCGCCTAATGATAATTTGTATCACCACCATTTACGAATAAAAAACGATTTTTCTACAATTTGCCCTAAAGCTTTACGGTTTTATTTTCGTGTTCTGAGCTCCTTTAAAACCTTAAAAAATTAATAATCTTCGTCGTGTATTATCTCTATACGGTGCTGTAGTTAAGGGGGACACGTGCCGGAGGTTAGTTCGGTTAGTTGTTTAGAATAAAATGCGTCACCTGGCGGTGGAAGTTGGATTTAAGAAATTTTCCACGCAGCACGCCCAGTATACAGTCCGAGTGCAGCAGTGATCCGGGCGAGAGTTTCATTTTTTAAAGAGATTTAAGGTTATTACACGGGACCGGGCAACGCAGTGCGAGTCAGTTAGTATATGTATATATATATATATACATATATATATATATATATAATCAAATATCTAAAATATTTCAGAATCAACAAAAGAGATTGAAATATACCAGAATAAATATTATTCCTTTCAAATATAAAATTACTCTCTTTTTCAATTTTTGAGAAAAAATAATCTAAATACTCTAAATACACATAAATATTCGAATATTAAATCTGAATAATTCCATTACAGGAATATTATCTATTTTCCCTTTTCTAAATTATTTTCATCCAAATAAATTGTTTTGTAACATAATGAATGAAAAAGAAATGTACGCGAAGCGAAGAAGCAAAAATAAATCAAGCTGATTAAAAGTAATTGCGATTTTTAATCAAACAGAAAGGAGCGGTTTTCATTCATTATTGATTAAATTTAAAATTTAAATAAAATTGATTTTACTTAATGAAGGAAACAGATCACAATACAGATGCCACGAAAATAAGATTAACTTTGAGGTCGATTGTGTTTCATTTTATGGAATCGAAAGAGATTTTTTGTTGTAAATGGTTTAAAAAGGACGTATATATTAATATATATATATATCATCAGATCAACTACAGTTTGATTCATTAATGTGAATATCTGCTGGCCAACTCAAGTAGGGTAGCTAAATAACAGTGCATTGGCGTGGCTATCCTTGTATGCATGAGTTTATATCAAATAAATTATCACACAAATTCAAAAAAGTTTCACTTTTTGTATAATACAAGAGAGATAGATACTTTAAAGCATATTTATTCATTATTTGAAAAGACAAATGAAAAAAAGATAGATTCAAATTTAGAAGGAATTGCTTACAAATGTAACGCAAATTTCTTTTTCCAAAATAAGTTAAAAGCAGTCTGCCAATTATATAAAAAAAAATAGTGATTACTGATGCAAAAAATATACCTGCAATTATTTGCCGAAGGCTGATAACTTTTGAAAAATGACTGCAGATAAGGAAATTCTAATATTTCAGTAGTAAATAAAAATAAACTGTTTATAAGCATTTTATCTTATAGTGTCCGACTACTTGGGGGAGGGGGCAGTCACCCTATATAGATTATTTTGTAACAAATTAAACAAAAACACGAAAAAATTCTTTCATTAAAGATATAATTAAAAAAAAGAATTTTAAGTTTGAGATAAGTAATTCCTTTACGCAAAGCATTAAGCGATAATGTTTTGCTTTTCAAAACGTTGCAGATACTTCTAAGATACTTATTTTTAAAATCTTCTTACGCTAAGCATGATTTGTAAATACACCAGTAAATTAATTATAAAGCCCCTATTCCTAAAAAAAATGTAAATGATGAAGCTCATTTTCAAACAATATACGAATAAAAATAATCAAAATATAAATTTTAAAAAATAAGACATGACGATAATGAAAGAGATTCGAGTGTTTAATTACATAAAGTTGTTAATCGCATAGGCGGATTTTTGTAAAAACAAATTGTATACGTCGCAGAAGTTTCACAGCGTCAAACAGAAATAAAAATCAGTAATTTTAAAATCCTTTTCTAAAACTATCGACCATTAAGTTTTTTAACGCAAAAAAACTGCATATTTAAATGAGTATTAGAAAAAAAATAGTCATGGTTTATACACTCTAGTCGTTTTCTTAAAGGATTCTCCAGATAGTACACGATTAAAAATAAATAAATTTAAATAAATATTAAAGCGATAATGGAGATTATTTTTTTAGCATACATTTAAAATTAGACTTGGGATTTAAACAGCTCACTGTGATTTGAAAGGATTTTTCTGTTAATTAAAGAAATTTCCATATTTGTAAAGGATGATTTCAGTAAATCTTGAGTCTTATTCGAAATATTTTTTTAATTAAGGAAAAAAGAAACCATACGTAAAAATCCACTATGGTTTGTCAAATATGCAGCATTAAAGATTGGAGGATTTCAAGCAATTTTTGCGTTAGAGGTGGCGAAATTTATGTATATTTGGGCCGAAATTGGACAGATGAAAGGGAAGTTTTTCGCGTTTTAAGAAAAAAATGAATGGCAATCAATGCCAAAAAAAAAAAAAAAAAAAAAAAAAATATTATTTGACGGGTGGTGTTTTCTACGGTGTATGTGGCATGACATTGCTTGGTGAGGAAGCGTTTAACGATTTGATTGCAAGGATTTTGCAGGGTATTCTGTCATAACCACCTAAACTGCACAGAACGAGAATTATTTCTCTGATTTAATAAAAATTGACTTGAGAAACATACCTCTACGACACACAGTTCAAGGAAAACGCAATTGAAAAGATGAACCAAAAATAAGCTTTATTGGAAACATGAATATCGGTACTTGTTTTATGATAACATGTTTACGTGTGTAGACGCTAAAATGAACCTCGGCTGTAATGTACAAAAAATTTCGAGTACGTACATCCTTAAATGATTAACAATAATTGATTCAAAAAATACCCGCCGAAGTACTTTCCTGGACACTACGGCGATAAACCAGATTGCTCTTAAGCATTACGTGATATTGGGGATGGTCATTTTGAGCTTATTTTCATGCAAACGTTTTAAATTTTTATGCACTCAATTAGGAAGACTGTACACTTAATTAACATACTTGCATTATGATAATATGTTTACGAGAGTAGATGCTAAAAAGAACCTCTGCTGTAACGTGCAAAAAGTGTACGAGTACACTCATCCTTAAATGATTAACAATAATTGGTTCAAAAAATAAGCGCCTAAGGATTTTCCTGAACATCACGTTGGTGAACATTCACTCACCTATCCAGATTGCTCTTAAGCATTACTTGATATTGGGGATGGTCATTTTGAGCTTTTTCTTAAGCGAACGTTTAAAATTTTCATGCATACAATTAAGAAATCTACACACTTAATTAACATACTTGCATTATGATAATATGTTTAATTGAGTAAACGCTAAAAAGAACCTCTGCTGTAATGTACGAAAAATGTACGAGTACGAGCATCCATAAAAGATTAGTGATTCAACAAATACCCACCGAAGGACTTTCCTGTACACTACGATGATGAACATTCACTCACCTATCCAGATTGCTCTTAAGCATTACTTGATATTTGGGATGGTCATTTTGAGCTTTTTCTCATGTGAACGTTTTAAATTTTATACACTCAATTAAGAAGTCTACACTTAATTAACATACTTGCATTATGATAATATGTTTACATGAGTAGACGTTAAAAAGAACCTCTGCTGTAATGTACAATGTAGTCTTAAATGATTAACAATAATTGATTAAACAAATACTCCTAAGGACTCTCCTGGGCACTACGATAATGAACATTCACTCGCTTATCCAGATTGCTATTAAGCATTACTTGATATTGGGGATGGTCATTTTGAGCTTTTTCACATGCGAACGTTTTAAATGTTCATACACTCAATTAAGAAGTCTATACATTTAATTAACATACTTGAATTATGATAATATGTTTACGTGAGTAGACGCTAAAAAGATCCTCTGATGTAAAGTGCAAGAAATGTACGAGTACGTGCATCCTTAAATGATTAACAATAATTGATGCAACAATTACTCGGCTAAGGACTTTCCTGGACATCACAATTATGAACATTCATTCACCTATCCAGATTGCTTTAAGAATTACTTGATATTGGGGATGGTCATTTTGAGTTGTTTTACATGCAAACGTTTTAAATGTTCATGCACTCAATTAAGAAGTCTATACGCTTAATAAACATACTTGCATTATGATAATATGTTTACGTGAGTAGACGTTAAAAAGAACCTGTGCTGTAACGTACAAGCGTGCATCCTTAAATGATTAACAATAAATGATTCAACAAATACTCCTAAGGATTCTCCTGGACACTACGATGATGGACATTCACTCACCTATCATGATGCTCTTAATTATTCCTTGATATGGGAGGTGGTCATTTTGAGCTTTTTCTTACGCGAACCTAGTGTGATATCTAACATGCATTAATGTATATCGATATTTTAAAAATGGCTTATTTTATGTTAACTGGATGTGAACCTTGTGTGAGATTTCACGTTTTTCTCAAAAACTAATTATCATAATGATATAGTTATTTGATAAATTTTAATACACGACGGATTCTCGCTCTGTTTCGTTTTTAGGATCTTGACGGTATACTCTGTATAAATTTTTGCCTTTAGTTTAAATTGTAACCAACATTCATAACATACTCTGACTTTCATTTTATAATATTATATGCCTTGCAGCATAACGTAATGTTATTAAAAAGACAAATGTTTCTGAATTTTCAGTTACTTTTTTTTTCAGATAATCTTGAATTTTTAATATTTGCGTTCGCAAGAAAGAATAAAGAAAAATACAATGCAGGAATGAGCTATTACTGCGCTTTGTTTCAGAAGAAAACAAAACTCAAAGTAAACCTTCTTCCACCTGGACATGAGTAGATGGACGAATAGATGGAACATACATTTAAACATGAGAAATATATAAAAGATTTTTTTCTTACTGAGAAACAATTTTTAAAACTGAATTAAATATTCAACGTATAATTGTGTATATGCTTTCTTATATGAAGTCATAAAGGTATGTTGTAATTAAATGTCCATTACTTACTTAAGTTAGTCTTCTACAGATGACTTGAGACTCAAAACAACAACGAAACAAACCATCAAAATCCGCCAGACTTAAGATAAAGAAGATAATAGGATCCCTAATAGAAGAAAATTTTGATTTATTTACTAGTCTTCTAGTTACACGGATCATCATTTTTACGAAAATGATCAATGCTTTATCAAATGATTTTAGGTAAATATATTCGAAGCAATATGCTAAATGTTGATAAAAAGGAAGTTTTTATAAGAACTCAAAAAAGGAAATATCAGACGAGAAGAAATCAAATGGCTTACTGCAAAAACGGCAGGCAGTCTACAATCTTGAATAAATCTAATTAAATTCGAAAAAGTATATTTTGATGAGATTTTAATAACTCTAGTGGAGAAACTGAAGAGAGAGTACAAGAAATGATTTTTTTTTCAGCCACAATTTTTGAAGACCCGTTCACGTGTGTAAATCGAATAAAATAACCATATAAATTTATAACAAGAACGAAAAATCATGCGTCAAGCATAGATTATGTAACACTTTCCAACGCTTCCAAAATAATTTTAAAAATCATTACCGTTTAATAAGCTGAAAGATAAAATCTAAGTAAACAATTTGGAAAACGCATAACATATTTAAAAACGCAATTTCTGAAATTTCCAACATATACAATATTCGGAAAAATATCCGAATACTTTTATTCAGCCCAGTATATGATCTATAGATTTGTATACATACTACATAGGATGCTAAATTTTAGTTTAGTTAGGAAACGCGTAGCACAGTTTAAAATTCTCCTTCTGGAGTTTCTGTCAATAAACGGAAATGTGTTCGCAAACTTTTGTGCTGCCCTGTATATGATCTACAGAATTTATACACACCAACTAATAGACAAAAAGTAAGTTAAATTTAAAATCACGTTCAGCAACTTAAAACGCACTTCCAGGAATTATTGTTAACCGACAGTAGAGAATTCTTTTGTGTGTCTCTGTAAATGAACGATGACTGCTATACACACAATATTCTGTAGTAAGCCTCTTGTAATGCACCTGAGTGATATACAGGGTGTTTCAGTTAAACGTTTCAGAACTTCCAAGAGGGGTAGGGTACATCCTGACGAACCAAAATCATATACCAATGGGCTAGTAGAAATGCTTTCCTGACGCGATAAATGGCGTTGTGCGAAAGTTCCGAGCTTTCGTGCAGGGAATCTTCATTTCGCACAAGAACGCCAAGTTAGTAGGATGGATGATTACACGAACGCAGAATTAGCCGATATGCATTTGGTGTATGGGGCTGCAAATTGTAGTGGGCCAGCCGCACAGCGTTTGTACGCGGAACGATATCCGACGAGGCGTATTCCCAGTCAGAATTTATTTGCAAGACTGCACCAGAGGTTAGCTGAGACAGGTTCATTTGAAAGAGCTGACAGAGTCAGGGTAAGAACATTACGGACTCCAGCCGTCGAACAGAATGTACTACAGCATGTACAGAGGAATCCAAGAACGAGTATACGAAGTGTAGCAAACGTAGTCGGGGTTTCCCCTTGCAGCGTCTGGAGGATTCTCCGAGAACAAGACATGCATCCGTTTCCCGTGCAGCGTGTCCAGGCACAGCAACCGGAGGATTATGCACCTCGTATTGCTTTCGCACAGTGGTACCTTGGAAAATGTGCTACAAATCCCACTTTTCCTGCTGATGTGTTGTTTTTAGATGAGGCATCCTTCACAAGGGAAGGAATTTTCAACTCGCATAGCGACCATATCTGGGCGGTCCAGAACCCGCATGCAATACGACGTCGTGCAGCACAGATTCGATTTTCGGTCAATGTATGGGCCGGTATTATGGGAGATCACCTCATCGGACCTTACCTGTTACCGTGTCGTCTAACCGTAGATAACTATTTGCTTTTTCTGCAGCAAGTATTGCCACAACTTTTGAGAGATGAACAGATTTCTGCATCGACACAACAGACAATGTGGTTCCAACACGATGGAGTCCCTGCCCATTATAGCGGAGCTGTTCGTAACTACCTGGATGTCATATTTGGTCAACAGTGGATCGGACGTGGTGGTCCCGTGCATTGACCTGCTCGGTCACCCGACCTATCATGTCTTGATTTTTATTTCTGGGGTCATATGAAATCGCTAGTTTATGACACCCCTGTTGACAATGCTGAGGAGCTGGTTGCAAGAATCGCAGTAGCTGCCGAAGAAATTCGAAATTCGCCTGAAGTATTCCAGAATGTTCGGATGTCCATGCGTCGGAGATGTGAGGCATGCATTGTAGCCCGTGGAATCAACTTCGAACACTTACTTTAATCCATGTACCTATTGCTTTTCATGTATTATTAAAACGATTTCTCACTTACGGTCTCTTTTCTTTATGGTGCTTCTGTGTACAACACCGCTTCAGGAAAGCATTTCCGACGCCACATTGCTATATGATTTCGAGTTGTCAGGATGTACCCTACCCGTCTTAGAAGTTCTGAAATGTTTAAATGAAACACCCTGTATATAAATTACAATGCGTTTAAAATAGTGAAACATTATTTAATTAAACCACAAACGATTTTTCTCCATAGACGTAATGTATCGGAATTCTTTTGACTGCCCCTGTAAAGTAACTATAAGTGCTATGCACACCCTATTCAATATTAAGCTTCTTGTAATGCACCTTTGTGATATATATCAATTACAATGTGTTTGAAATTGTGTAACATCATTAAAATAAACCACAAATGATTTTTCCCCATAGACCGTAATGTAACGGAATTATTTTGTGTGTCCCTGTAAAAAAACTATAAGTGCTACACACTTCAGTTGAAATAGAAAACATGCTATAGATAACGACAATAACATATAAAAATTGCAACGCAATGCGAGCATTTTTACGGGAGTTAGAGCACGGAGAGACGGCCAGGCGCAGACGGTCAGACGGCAGACGGCCAGACAAACCGAAGTCCTTAACACTTTTCAACTAGGTTGGAAAGTGTTAAAAATCCAATACAAGTAAAGGAATTATAATCTAAATACTGTACGAGTTAGTTCGTACTCGAAGTGTTAATTTTCCTTTGACCAAAATGTAATACTTTAAAAAATGTTCAACAAGCGATAAATAAGAATGAAATAATATTGCCGCTTACAGTGAAATTACAATGAACAAAGGTATGTTCTAATAGAATATGTGTAGTATTTCAAGCATTATGAATATGCTCGAACAAAACTAAATATATAAAACTCTCAGCATAGATCTCAGAATGCGATGGACGATATATGAATGTTCTGTAAAAATACTCACAAAACATGAATTCACTATATGTTTTCAAAAATAAGAAATACATAATTGGAAAATGAATTTATATTGTGATCTAAAAATTATATTATTATATATTTTTAATATTATTCTTTTGATATTTTAAATCTAATTAAATGTGGAAAAAAAATGTAGTTTTTTTTTCATAACCGCAGGCAAAAGCTAATTATACATAAGCTCATTCATCAATTAGTTTAACCAATCTTTCAGTATCGAAATCAATGTAATATATATATATATATATTATATCGATTTGGCGATTTGTTTCAATATTTTGTAATTTTATTTCTTAAAGTGAGAGTTAAGGAAAGCTATTTTTGAAATAAATAATTCGTAGTACAAATAAATATTTTAGAGATTGTCAACTTTTATTTGTTTAGAAAATTTAAGAATTTAATCAGCAAAATCGCAGGGTTAATTAACAAATGAAATCGCCTGAAGTTGCATTGAAGTCATGACATCGTTTAAAGATACTCACTCGACTAATTACGGTCGAATTGTACAAGTACATGCTGTAAATCCCTGCAATTAGCATTACATATGTAATCTTTTTTAAAGCCCGTAACAAATTATGAACAAGAGCGAAGTATTACAGTTATAAAATGATTCCTTTGTGTGTTCTACTAGAATATGTTTAGTGTTTCAAGTGTTAGTAATTTTATTGAACAAAAGAAAGTATACATAATACATACCGGAATTCAACCGGTAAATTTTGTCAAATTCATTTTTGAACTGCCTGTCATGACCTGTAAAAAAATGGCAAATAATTAATGCATGATATTCTTGAATTTACGAAATAGTGAGGGATAAGAAATAGCTTTCATGTTTGTAGAACAGCTTACAGAAACAAATTATATATAAATTGATTCAAAATTTCCCGTATAAACTGTTAGGGGATGTTAGAGCAAATGACAACAAAAATGCATTGCGTCTCACTCAAATCCGAACGTATCTATTATTCAGAATTTATCAAAATTAAAGATATTTGAAAAACAATTTCAACAGATTTTACTTAAAATGTAACGTACTTCTTACTTTAAAATGTAATTACATCATGAAAAATGATGGAAATGTACAGTATTTCGGTAAGTGAAATTATATATCCTCTCAATTACATTTGGAAATATGGAGCATTTAGTTCAGCTCTATTTGAATCTGGATAGTAATCATTTATATCATTTTTCAGGATATAGTTAGATTTCACGCAATGAAGAAAAGTGTGTTACAAATCACGTTAAAGTATCTTTTTTACCGTTCATGTTCTGTACAAGAAATAATGTTCAGATTAAAGTGAAGTTGACTTTATTAAGAAACTGTTATCGTAGTTTCTTAAACTAAAACTGTTTGTTAAAGTGTGCTCTACCAATATTTAATATCTGTCCAAGGAATTTAACAACATCCTGCATTTATACATTTATGCCTGTAGTTATATATTAGATTATATATGTCATTATCAAAAAATAGATAACTAAAATAATTAATTTATTAATTTCTTGATTTGTTTGTGTAATCTGTCGCAGCGTTATCTTGAAGTACAAGTCATAGGCAGAAAAAATGTAAACTAATAATATTCTTAATATAAATAATTGGCAAATAATGAATGCATATGATACACGTAAATTTATGAAATAGGGAGAAATAAGAAATAGTTTTTTTTTTCTTTGTGCAACTGTTTGCCAAAACACATTATATACAGTGTGATTCAAAATTTCACGTATTAACTTTTGGGGGATGTTAGAGCATACGATAATAAAAATGGAACACGTTTCATTCCAACCCAAACATATATCAGTTGTTCACAATTCAACAAACCAAAGGGCATTTAAAAACATTTTCGACTTTTGTAACTACATCATGAAAATTAATGAAAATGTACAGTATTTCGATATTGTATATGCTCTCAATTACATTCGGAAATGGGGGGTCTAATTATGGGGAGTCTAATGCAGCTCTATTTAGATGTGCATAGTAGTCATTTATAGCAATTTTCGCGCCATAGTTACATTTCACACAATGAAGAGAAAGTGTATTGCAAATCTTGTTAAAATATTTTTGTACCATTCAAGTTCTGTACAAGAAACCGAGTTCACATTAAAAATAAGTTGATTGAATTAAGGAACTGTGAACGTAGTTTCTTAAACTAAAATTGTTTTTTATGGTGTGTTCTAACATTTAAAGTATTTACATGGAATTTAAGATCCTCCTTCTTATATACTTGTTTATATATTAAGTTAGATATATCATTATCAAAAGATATATAACTGAAAGAATAAATTTATTCATTTGTTGATTGGTTTGTGGAATCTGTCGAACTTTTATCTTAAAGTACAAGTCATCGGAAGAAAATATTTAAACTAATAATATTCTTAATGTAAATAAATATTTTTTATATTGTAAAATTTAACTTATTTTGGATGACTAAAGAGTTTCAGAATATCTAAAACACGTATAAACTTATCGATTTCTTGAAAGATGTATGATACGAAGTCTGAGACTCTACAAGCCGGAAATGATGAAGAGCAAAATCCGTTGGACAAAAAATATTAAAGAGATTTTTGAATCTGGAACTCAAATATTGTTTTTTTACTTAAAGGATACGGTTTCAAGCAGAACAAGAAATATTCCTATAGCAAAGAATTCAAAGAATACTGGTATTTTATTTTATGCAAAATTACATATTTATGCAAAATTATAGAGAGGTTGTTGAATAATCAAAAAGGTAAATACGTTACGAAACTTCCGATCATTCATGTGTCTTTCTATTTATTCAAATTTAAAGACTAAAATAGCTCTACATAAAGTAACATTTTATCTCCAGATTTATTATAAAATCATTCTAGATAATTTATCCAATATTTAATAGTCTGAAGGTTAGTATAACTAAATATAGTAGGGGAGACCGGGGCAAGATGACTATGTTAACAATTTTTGTTGTTTATTATTTTATTTTGAAGTAATAGTAAAATTAATTTTACATGAACTGATAGAGTATACCTTTGTAGCATTAAATACATTACCATTTAATTTTTCAAATAAAAAAAATAAAGGATAATTTTATTTTTTCATAACTTTAACAAATCGTCATCTTGCCCCAGTACTGGGGCAAGATGACTTTAGCCTTGGGGCAAGATGACAACACTGAAAAAGATTGAACATATTTTATCTTTTACATGGTTTAACGAATGATAACTGTGTTTTTACATCTTACAAAGTATCAAACTAAGCATAATGCAGTGTAACGTAATGTTGAAGTGTTTAGTTATGCAGCTAACAATAGTCACAAATAAAAATGCCATTTTCATAATTGGAACATTCCTCATGCCACCACTCTTGGCATTTACAGCACTGGATCTATTCTTCTGTTGGTGGATCACAATTTCGGAAGTTGGCCTTAAACGCTTTTTGATTTTTTAGGAGGAGGGGGACCAACGGGGGAGGGGGGAGGTCTTGACCCCGTCGAACGGTACTCTCCTCGTACCGATCAGACGCTTCGAAGTAGAGATACGGACCCCGACAGGGTTTTTCTTTCTGCAGGCTAGGGGGGGCTTAGCGGATGGCACAAATGTCTTCCTCTGGTCGCCCCCTTTCGAACGACACCTCCCCCGATCCCATGCACCCCTTAGCCCCAGAGGAGATAGAAGCGCAAGGTCGCGCGAACAAACACACAGACAAACAAGCGTTTACAGGATTTAAATAGAATGGACAACATAGTTAGTTTAATAAATTCCGAAACACGGGGCCAGATGACGAGCTCGTCATCTTGCCCCGGACTGCCTATTTAAAAATATTTGTTTTCATTGCCATGAAGGAAGGCGATTAATTGACATTTATTCATGGTAGTAAGTAGTATTTAAACTAAGTTACTCGTAAATATTAAAGAGAAACGATATATCTTACCTGTATCTGTAGCAGAGCTTATTTATACATGCATAAAAGTTATAACGTGGCAGCGGAAAACAATCAAAGCTTCACAACTGACACAAAAATGGCGATTTCAGCGTCTCTATAGTATTGTTTAACGAACGGCCGATAGGAGAGCCAGTAGTGTCCGGTTAATGCTGCCACCTAGCGGAAAACGGAAAAATTAAGACATTCGTCATCTTGCCCCACTTGTCATCTTGCCCCGGTCTCCCATACTATATAACATTTTGGGTTAGTATAACTAAATATAGTACTATATAACATAATATTGACAAAATTAGGAGGCTATTGTATAATCAAAAAGGTAAAATACTTTTTTAAAATCTTATTTTTAGTTTACAGGCATTAGTATTGATTTTTGGGCACTGAAGAAAACCTCTGAACTGAAGAAGCATCGGTGTAGAGGCGAAAGCGTTTTTCAAAAAAGCAGCATAGCGTGATTGTGTCTATATACTTAGAGTGAAATATAAAGATTTTCTTCAGAAGAATGGAAATACGGAAAGCGTGCAATGAAAAATAATAAAAATCAGAGTGAGAAATGTTAGAAGATATCTGTACGAGAAATTGGGTATGTGTTATGCCTTCTGAGACGTCGTATTATATCTATATGTGTTTTTTTACGAAAATAACTAACTACGTTTTTATTAATAACTGTTAATGTGTGTATTTTATTAATAATACAAATGCTTTTTTTTATAAAAGGATGTAACGTTATTTAACGTTAATACTAATATAAAAAGACACATTTATGCCACTATTGCTCTAATGCCTGAAGATTGGTAAACTAAAAATAAGATTTAAATATAATACGGGCATTATACAGACGGAAAGTTCTGTTCTTTAAACTGTACATATAAGGTAAAATACTTTAGGAATTTCTTATCCATATATAAACCTCACAAAATATAACTCATGTGTATGCGCTCCTTATTTTATTTCGATTTTAGAATGATATAATATTATATAACATACCATTTCATCTCCCGATTTATTATCAAATCATTTTATAGAACTTTTACTGTTTTGAATAGAACAGAATCTCGGAAAATAAATGTATTATTACATTGTATAAACCACACAAAATAATTCTATTACATTATGGTTCAGCGGTGGAAAACATTATTCGAATGCTCTAATAATGTTATACAGTTTGGGATCGTAGAATACGTCAAAAAATTATTCAACGAGTCAGTTTAAAAAACAACATAAATATCAGATATATCAAACACTTCATTCATTTGATTTAAATTAGTAAAGTTCATATGAACAACCGCGGAATATATTTATCATTAAATTAAACACAGAATTTTCATTGAAGAAAAGATATTGTAAATTTTAAAACTTTTTTCTGTTACTATTTTAAAGCTATCTATCATTTGACAGATATTATTAAATTTCAAACTCAAAGTTTAAGAGTATTTTTAGAATATATATTTAACATCAAACATACACATATCGAATGTGATTTCTTTTATCTATTCCTCAATAAAAAGTTTCTTTGAAATTTATATGCAGATTTTTAAAAATTGTATTTATACTCTATCATACATGATATGATGAAATCATATGGCACCGTACACACAAAATAATTCTATTACATTATGGTTCAGCGGTGGAAAACATTATTCGAATGCTCTAATAATGTTATACAGTTTGGGATCGTGGAATACGTCAAAAAATTATTCAACGAGTCAGTTTGAAAACAACATAAATATCAGATATATCAAACACTTAATTCATTTAATTTAAATTAGTAAAGTTCATATGAACAACCGCGGAATATATTTGTCATTAAATTAAACACAGAATTTTCATTGAAGAAAAGATATTGTAAATTTTAAAACTTTTTTCTGTTACTATTTTAAAGTTATCTATCATTTGACAGATATTATTAAATTTCAAACTCAAAGTTTAAGAGTATTTTTAGAATATATATTTAACATCAAACGTACGCATATCGAATGTGATTTCTTTTATCTATTCCTCAATAAAAAGTTTCTTTGAAATTTATATGCGGATTTTTTAAAATTGTATTTATACTCTATCATACATGATATGATGAAATCATATGATACCGTAAAATTAAATTAAGTGCTATTTCCATCAATACCATCAGTCACAGTATATTTTTGTTAAGTTTTATAAAACATTTGCAATTAAAAATCTCATTGAAACTGAAGTCATTTGTAGTTTTTGTCAAAAGAGGCTTTTTAATTAAAGCAAGTGATTTTTAACATTTTTTTCCGAAATAATCTCTTATACATAATAAAAATGAGCTATATATGTGTTTTTTCCGTGCACTTAAAATCATTTATACTATATTATGACTTGTTTATTGATAAATTTCTGTGACACTTTTATATTCTACAAAATGTAATACATTAAGTCATACAGGGCCCCTTCTACTCCGCTTTGAATTACATTTGTCCTAATTTAGAAACATTATTAAAAATGAGTTTATTTTTTTCTAATATGCAAGTAAAGTTAATAAGAATCTGTCAATTGTCTATGATCATGGCTAACAACTTTTGTAATAGTTTTTCAGAAGAAAGGGACTTTGTTAATCTATTTAATGCATTTTTTTATTTCTTTTACAAATCAGTAAAATAATAAAATATCAAATAAGTTACAAGAAAAAACACAAACATTCAATTTTAAGATTTTTAATTTTGTGAAAGATTTAATCTTTTGTGCACTATTTCTAGTAAAAATTTAAAACACATATTATTTACTTTTTTTTAAATAGATATCAAGAAACCATAGTCGGCATTTTAAATAAAAGAAAAAAATCAGAATGAGTCAACTTTTTAATTGTAAATTATCGCACTTTTATATTTTGTTCGTGAGTTTCTATAAAAGATAAGAAATAATAGTTACACTGTCAAACGTCAATGTTTTTAAAATTAACTTCATTCAGATCAATGTTTTCTTACTTTGTAAATGTATAAAGCACTCAAATATTTCAAATTTTAATTATTTAAAATGCGTATAGCTAACAGAGTGAAAAAGTATCCAAGCCGGGACTCGAACCCGGGTCACCAGTATAGCGTAATTATGTTCTACCAACTGAACCACTTGGAACGATACACATCTTGGCACTTTTCACTTTTTCACTCTATAAGCAGGCCTTTTAAAAAATTAAAATTTGAAATATTATGAATGTAAGGCGTGAGAAGTTTTCTATGAAAAATTTCCAAGTATTAAAATAGCATTACAATATGTTGATTAATAATAATATCTGGCATTATTAAGTAATGATACTGACGTTTTTCCAAAACATACATTCTAAAATTGACAAATTCTTTAATATAATTTCTGTTTGTAAGTGAAACTTTTATGCCGGTTTGATGAGAAGGCGCTGGAAGTTATCAACATAACACTACTCAATCAAATACTCAACTAAACAAAGGAGCCCTAGACATGCCTTGTCCAATTACATGATGACACTGCAGAAGGCTTAGCACAGTTTTTAATTATGGAGTCATTTTGCAGTTTCAATAATTATCATTAGTTAGTAAATAAAAATCTTTACATTATACCTCTATTGGGACACATGTATTTGCTTTGTTAATCGCATGGTCTCAGAACATCACGAATCAGTAAAATGCACACATTTATGCGTATCAATAATACGATACATTGAGTATTGTATAACTAAATTCGTATTCATATTTCAAACAATTTTGTAAAGAATAGAGAAAATTGAATTAACAAAACTAGTGTATCCAACCAGAGCATCCCGGGTTACAAAACATAGGTGAAATCCTTTTTTTCCTAATGAAACTTCTAATAGAATTTTTGCAGGTAATGTAAAATACATGTAATATTTACATCTAAAGTAAATGTTTACATGTAAAGTACTTGTCCACTAAAAGCATTTTTATAGGAAAAATATCAATTATGTATTTAAATAAAGTTAAAAAGGGCAAAATTATGATCTTATTTCCTCTGCAATATTTTTATATGCTGAAACAAGGTTATTTAAATATGGTATTCAAATTATTTTATGCATAGAAGAATAAAACTTACCGTTATAATTAATATCGCACATGTTATTTTCACATTGTGACTCTTTTATAGTTTATTGGCTCCACTTTGATATTACATTGACTTTTAGTTTGAGTCCACATTGCAGGTCATATCTCGAATTAATGGCAATATAACGCGTAGTAAGTTATAAATGTAGATTAGAGTACCCTATGACTAGCTACAAAATGCGACCTATCATTTTTTTTACTTAGATATAACTCATTTTTGACGTCACAATGTGAATATTAGATGTGTTTATCACAGCACATTTTGCTGTAACGTCTGTTAGGGAGAATTCTGTCAGTATATTATCTATTCCATAAAATACTTCTTTTATTCAATACTATAATAACTGGTATAAAGAGCCTGTTTTTAAAAATTACTTTTACATGGCAAGATCTTTCTTCTGTCTTCTATAATTTCTTCTGTCTTTTTGCTTTGTCTGAAATATTTTGCAAAACATCTTTTATTTTATTTACAGTATATAAAATTGGGTTTTGAATAGTTTCTTTTTAGTTTCATATCTATAAATTTAGATAATGGGAATTAAAAATGAAAAAAAAAATTAGCATTGCGAAAAAGTTGGCTCTAAATAACAAGCCTTAATCAATCTGAACGTAGGATTGTCTTTTTAAATAATCGCATTATAATAAAAGAAATAACAGTGCAGCATGAAATAAGCATTTGCATAAATACTAATACTTGATAAACATTGTAATACGATTTGAAGAATAAAAAGAAATCAAATTGTTTTGATCTCATTAGATTATCAATAGATAAGTTGCATATAATCGTAGAACGTTAAAATCAGTGGTGAAAATGATTGAATAAAAGGACAATCGAATTTTCACATTTATATATTTATCAGAAAAAAATTTGCTTTGTAAAAATAACTTTTCTAATGAAAACATCTTATATTTTATTTATATTAAATCTGTAATTTTTTTTTTTTGGTTTAAAAGCTGTAAATTGAAGTAAATAAGAATTGTTACTTTATCAAAGACAAATAAGCCTTAATCAATCTTATTGTAAGATTTTTTTTTTCTAAATAATCGCATTATAGTACGCCAGAATACTCAGCATTATCATAAATAAAAATACTTTATAAACCTAGGAGTAATAATAAAAAATTACATTATATTAATTTATGAAAAGCTTTCTTCGACTTTAATCTGCAATAAAAGAATCGCTGTACAAATTGTAGGCAAACGAATTTTATCTGATAAGACTCTGCCGTCGTGTTACATCGTAAATTAAAATAAGCGGATGGAAATGCGGAATAGAAAAGTGACACGTTTTTTAATACTTAAATTAATCAGGTACAATTTTCTAAAGAGCTTTTCGTGTCTTTTTTTAAACGTTATTTTGAGGATAAATGTGTATTTAACCCTCTAAATGTCCAGCAAAAGGACAACATTTGAATATTGTTTTCTCTGTATTTTATGTTAAATGCTAAAAAAATACAATTATTCCAACATTATATAAAATACTTAACTATATATTTGAATGTAATCATTGAGAATATTAATCATTACTCAATGTATTAAAACTGCATTATATCCATAAATGCAATATATCCAATTATATTAATGTAAATAACTAGCTGACCCTCCCGGCGTTGCCCGGGCCCGTGATAATAAATTTAAAAAAAATATATCAAGTTTTTATTACTTTATATCTTTAACCCGGTTTTGTTTGAAATTATATTTTAAAAAAAAATTCACGAAAAAAATATTGATGTTTAGTGATAAACGCGCTCATTTTCTTGTTCTTTTGGCCGAACTCTTTGAAATCTCTATTGGTTATAAATAAAACGTTCTTACAGCCCGTGTAAAAATTTCGTGACAAAATATTGTTCTCTAGCTGTAAAAGAAATGTTTTCTTCTCGCTTTTTTGTTTGTTTGTTTGTTTTCGTGTCGGCTCCTTTAACATAGCAATGAAAAAATAGTTCTGATCTTCCCAACTCTTTGAAATTTCAATCGGTTATAAATATAACTGTATCCAACTAACTTTAACATTTTTCGAGAAAACATGCATATTTAGTAGTGAAAACACGAATTCTTAAAAAAAAAAAAAATCTTTCAACGCAATGACCATATTACGCCACCCCTTTTCAATCATCCCTTTTCAATCCCCTAGGCTAAAGACGTTTTTGGTTTCTGAGGGGAAAAGCCTTAAAAAAAAGAAAAAAAGCGTTGAAGCATGCGCAATGAGACGATTTTTGTGTGGAAAAGATAATGTGTATTTGTCAGAATATGATTTTTGCTTTAAATATATAGATGCATGCATTCCAGGAAAACATGGCTCGCTAAGTGTGAACGTATTAACATAAGCGCATCAGCGAGAAGGTTTTAATCTGAGGTTTTACAATTTCCATTTTATGCAATACTTATGTAATTCATTTAGAAATCTCAAATATAATTTCTTCAGTGTGTTCATTTTTGTTACAAAAATAAACATGCGTTTACCTTAAAAAAATCTTAAGAATGTTCCAAAACTACTCCGTTTTTAAATACAAAAGGGTAAAATTAAAGATAAATTCATTAATAATATATATATATATATATATATATATATATATATATATAGTACGCTATCATACGTGGCACAGAAATCGCGAATATTTATTAATTGCTTAATGGCAACGCCCGAAAGAAACGCATCTCATTGGTTATTGTGTAAAAGTCCTTTAGGCCAAGGTAAATTCTACTTAGATTCAGACATTTCGGATTACAAAATTTGTCACGGATTTAGTTTAAATGAATTAAATTTTCAACCTATTTATAGATAGATATAAAAATAATGACTATACTATAATGATTTCTATCACTTTCATTCAGAATAAACGAATTTGTTGAGGAGATTCAAGCCATAGGTTCGTTTGTAAATCTCTGTTCGGGCATGTAGCGCTCTCTCTCTGAGATTTTTTGAAATACATACTGTTAAAAAAAAAGGATCCGGTTTTAATAGCAAATTTTCAATAGCGGCCTAATATAGCAAATTTGAACTTCCACGATTTTTGAATTTTTTATGAGTGCAACGTTCTGCCAAGACTTTTCTTACAGAAATTACAGAATCGCGATTATTTGTTAATTGTTTAATGGCAATAATGATGTTTTATAAAATGGATTACATTACGATCACATTTGTATTTCCCACATCTTAATTTCCCATATATCAAGCCTCGATCTTATACCGATATGCTATTTAAGTTCAACCGTAAGAACTTCCCTGACCTTTTCGTTCTTTAAAAGTAAGTGTAATATATTTTCCTGACTGTTTCATTTTTTAAACGTAACTGTTATACTTTTGAAATTTTAGTTCGTATCTTATTTTTTAATATATATTTCAATGACAGTCTTCCCGGGCAACGCCGGGTGGGTCAGATAGTTTTAAGTAAAATCAATAGAAAAAATAGTCAAATGTGTTTATGTAAAATTTAAAAAAAACCTGGCATTTTATATTTAAGGAATAAATAAATTGCGATTTTGACTAATTCAATTTTTTTATAATTCTTCTAGCTCATTGTCAATGAATGCATGAATTAAATCAAATATCTGAATATATTCGAAGATTTGACCAAAATATGAATCTCGTTCTCGAGATGTAGACTGGAAATAAAGAATATTTTTCTGAAATTCCAACATTTCACACATGAAGCATAAGAGCATTGTAAATTTTTTCTCATTTCTAAATTTATACATTTTATTATCGTAGTTTTCAAGGAATTTCACATTTTATTGCTTTTCTTTTTCTCCTTCAAAATATATATTATTTCTGGAAAAGAATTATTTATCATGTGAATTTAGAAATTTCATTTCTTTAAATATATCAGCCTCATATGCATGCTTCCTTCGAAAATTGAGAGATGTGTCAAAAACAAACATTTTCTGGAAAATATATAGATTTAAAAATTCGCAGTGATGAATAAATTTGAAACATGCAATAAATATCTTAAAATAAAAATAAATCTGTAATAATACATTCTGCATTAAATTCCGGTTTTGAAAAGGCTGATCAAGATTTTCGCTGTTTTAATACAAATTATTAAAATGCACTTTGTGCAATTGTTTTTAAATTTTCAGTCAGTGGATATAAATGTAAAGTATATAGATATGAGGCGGTTAGTATCTTCCAGCATAATTTTTAAAAATCTGACCACTTTTAAATAAGCAATGTCTTTTCTTTGAAACTCTTTTAAAATTTGTAGAAAAATTATTGTATATTGTTCCCAATAATTCATCTAGTGATAGGTAATTTAACTAATGCATAAAAAGATAAGGAATGAGAACGTGTAAAATAGGGTAGACCGGGACACATTTACGCGGATTTTTTTCAATGAATTTTCTAATTTTTATGTTTTAACTTAGGAAATTTTAGACATTGTGGTTTTATAAAGCAGTTAATAAAATCATTGTGTTTTTAACCGTAAAAAAAGTATTTTAGGTCCAAGTTATTTGCGTAAACGTGCCCCGGTAACGGGGCACGTTTACTCATATTCTAAGTGATACCAAAGAGTAAGTGAAATAAATATTTAATCAAATTGAGATGTTTTATTTATAACTTAAAACACTGTTTAAAAACAAAAAAAAGAGAATTAATTAAAGAACATTTTATAGGCTAAACTGAAAACATAGGGCTTATTGCTAGTTAAAAACAGAAACTATTTAGTCATCTTCATCATCACTGTTACAGTTTTTACAAACAAAAAATAAAGTATTTCCGTTTGCACACTTGTCATGGGACCACCTTTTGCATCTAAGACATTGAACCTAGTCTTGTCCTTTTTTGGATTGGTAATCACAGTAAGTACGTGCGTAAGGGTGCCCCGGTGTCAATGCGTAAACGTTCCCCGTCGCCATGTTTGGATTTATTTTTAACGTGCAACGAAAATTAATAACATTTCTGTTCATATAAATACAGTTCTCAAAAAAGGATAAAATTCTGCTAATGTTCATTTATTTGTTTATTCTTAATTAAATATTATTAGTTCACAATCAGTTTCAATAAGTTCAACACCAAATTTACTCACCTTGAAATAAAAGAGGTTATCCTTTCCGCATGCTAGACCGAAGCTCGACTGACGCTCAAAAACTTGTGAGAATACCCGCTAGGGAGCAGCATCAATCTGTTATAACTGGTGGGGCGCCAGTTATAACTCGCTTCGGAAAAAGTGCACTGCGTAAACGTGCCCCGGTCTACCCTATATATATATATATATATATATATATAGGGCGTCCCTAAAATTAGATTATCTATTTTGAATAACTGTATATTGTTTTTTAGTGTCGTATCTGTAAATTATAAGGTGAATCTAAAAAGAGAATTAGCACTGTAACAAAGAAATGATACTCATAAATAAAACCTTAATTGTTGTGCTCGTAAGATTTTCTTTCTAAATAATTTTATAGCACAACAACAGGTACATAAATAAAACATGAACAAAATATCATGCATGAAGCGTAGATTATTACACACTTTCCAACACATCCAGGATACTTTAACAAAACTTTACTGATTAATAACGCGAAAGTTGATTTCTAAGTAAACAAGGTCAAGGTCAAACAGGGCGGGGAGGCCTACCTTTCGGCTTAAGCTCAACTTGCCTAATTAACCAATTTAGAATAGACAACGCATAACACATTTGAAAACACAATTTCAGCAATTACCATCAATAGTCGAAATAATTTCCGAATTATTTTGTGTATCCCTGTATGTGATCTATAAATTTGTATATATACTACATAGTATGATAAAATGTTGTCCTGTTACGAAACGCATATTACAATTAAAATTTCCTATTGATAAATTTTCAATAAACCGAAATATATTCGACATATTTTGTGCTGCCCTGTATATGATCTATAGTATTTATACACACCAAATAATATGTGAAAAATTAGTTAATTTTAAAAAAGCGTACCACAACTGAAAAAGCACTTACAGCAATTATTGTTCATAGACAATACTGTAACTGAAATCTTTTGTGTGTCCCTGTAAATGAACAATGAATGCTATGCCTACCATATTCTATAGTAAGCCTCTTGTAGTGCACCTCAATGATATATATCAATTGGAATATGTTTAAATAGTGTAACATCATTAAAATACAACGGAAACAATTTTTTCCCATAGACCGTAATTATTTTGAGTGTCCCTGTAAATGAATTATAAATGGTACACACTTATTTTTCAATACCAAATATGCCATAAAAAACCTCAACAACAAATATCAATTGCATGGAAATCCGAGAATATTTACGCGAGTTAGAGCACGGAAAGACTAACAAACAGACAGACAAACCGAAAACAACTTTCAACTAAGTTGGAAAGCGTTAAAAAGAGTTAGCACTGTAACAACGAAATGATACTCATAAAAAAGTCTTAAACATTGTTCTCGTAAGATATTCTTTCTAAATAATTTCATTGTACAACAACATATACATAAATATAAAAAAATACTTGATATTCATAAGTAAAAAATAAGCACTGTTATTCATGAGATTCTGTATTCGATTTTAATCTGAACAAAAGAATTGTTTTTCGAATTGTAATTCTAACTTAAACAGATTTTATCTGATGACTCTGTTGTCGTGTACCATGGCAAATAAAATTCGAAAGAGATTACAAAAGAAGGCGACAGAAGTTTTGCATTTAGATAAATAAGATAAAGTTTAGCAAATAGTTTTTTGTATATTTATTTATTCTGTAAACATATAGTGAATGTCCGTTATTCATTACTTCGCTCACATATGAATTTTAAAATGACCAATGAAAAATAATCACAGTTATTCATGAGATGCTCTCTTCGATTTTAATCTAAACAAAAGAATTGTTTTGCAAATTGTAATTCTAAGTTAAACATATTTTATCTGATGACTCTGTTGATTGATGTCTGACTGATTTATTTTGAATAACCCTGTATATTTTCTTTCAGTTTCGTATCTGTACATTTAGAAGGTGAAATTAAAAAGAGAATTAGCACTGTAACGAAGAAATGATAATCATAAAAAAATCTTAATCATTGTGCTAAAAAGATTTTCTTTCTAAATAATTTCATTGTACAACAAAATATACATAAATTAAAAAATGCTTGATATTCATAAGGAAAAAGTAAACACAGTTATTCATGAAATGCTCACTTTGATTTTAATCTGAACAAAAGAATTGTTTTGCAAATTGTAATTCTAAGTTAAACGGTTTTATCTCATGACTCTGTTGATTGATGTCTGACTGATTTATTTTGAATAATCCTGTATATTTTCTTTCAGTTTCGTATCTGTACATTTAGAAGGTGAACTTAAAAAGCATTGTATTATTAGCACTGTAACGAAGAAATGATAATCATAAAAAAGTCTTAATCACGGTGCTAATAAGATTTTCTTTCTAAATAATTTCATTGTACAACAAAATATACATAAATTTAAAAACAAAAAATACTTGATATTCATAAGGAAAAAGTAAACACAGTTATTCATGAGATGCTCTCTTCGATTTTAATCTGAACAAAAGAATTGTTTTGCAAATGGTAAATCTAAGATAAACAGATTTTATCTGATGACTCTATTGCCGTGTACTATCGCAAATGAAATTCAGCACAAGAAAGGGATTACATAACAAGGTGACAAAAGTTTTACACTTAGATAAGTAAGATAAAATTTTGCAAATAGTTTTTGATAATTATTTACTATGTAAACATTTAGTGTTCGTTATTCATTACTTCGCTCACATATTAATTTTAAAATGACAAATGCAATAATTAAGCAACATTATGATGTAAAACCTATCTTATTTGATTCATCTATACTAATATTATAAAGAAGTAAAGATTGTTTTTTTGTAGGGGGTAATCTCTGGAACTACTGAAGCGATTTCAAAAGTGATGGTGGCAAATTGATGATGACAATCTCTGTTCCAACATAGACTATATATTATGTCGGTGCCACTAACCGCGGGGGGATGCAGAAGCGACAAACGTTCTAAAATTTCGATTTTTTTAATACTGAAGGAGCTAGAAACATGAAATTTATCATGGTAGTTACTTATAAGATGTAAATGCTCTCTAAGAACAAATTCTAATAAAATTCGAAATTTAAAAGGGTGAGATGAGCGAAAAGCGTTCTAAAAACATTCTAAATTACAATTTCTATAGAATATCTGGAACAACAGAGCTGTTTTCAAAAGTGATGGTGGCAAATGGATGGTGACAGTCACTGCTCCAACATATGCTATATTTTATGTCGGTGCCACTACCTCCAGAAGGGTGCAGGAGCGAAAAACATTCTAAAATTTCTTTTTTTATACTGAAGGAGCTAGAAACATGAAATTTGGCATGGTAGTTACTTATAATATGTAAATGCTCTCTAAGAACAAAGTCTAACAAAATTCGAAATTTAAAAGGTGTGATATGAGCGAAAAGCGTTCTAAAAATATTCTAAATTACAATTTGTATTGAATCTCTGGAACTACAAAACCGTTTTCAAAAGTGATGGTGGCAAATTGATGGTGACAGTCCCTGCTCCAACATAGGCTATATTTTATGTCGGTGCCACTACCTCCAGGGGGGTGCAGGAGCGAAAAACATTCTAAAATTTCGTTTTTTTATACTGAAGGAGCTAGAAACATGAAATTTGGCATGGTAGTTACTTATAAGATGTAAATCCTCTCTAAGAACAAAGTCTAAAAAAATTCGAAATTTAAAGGTGTGATATGAGCGAAAAGCGTTCTACAAACATTCTAAATTACAATTTCTATGGAATCTCTGGAACTACAGAACCGTTTTCAAAAGTGATGGTGGCAAATTGATGGTGACAGTCCCTGCTCTAACATAGGCTATATTTTATGTCAGTGCCACTACTCCCAGGGGGGTGCAAGAGCTAAAAATTGTCTAAAATTTCGATTTTTTTACACTGAAGGTGTTAGAAACATGAAATTTAGCATGGTAGTTACTTATAAGATGTAAATGCTCTCTAAGAACAAATTCTAAAAAAATTCGAAATTTAAAAGGGGGAGAGGAGCGAAACGCGTTCTCCCCTTTACAAAACCCTTCTAACCCTTTTCAAAAATGATGGTGGCAAATTTTTTATGACAATCCCTACTCTAACATAGGCTATATTTTACGTAGGTTCCACTATACCCAGGGTGGTGCAGGAGCAAAAAACGTTCTAAAATTACATTTTTTTTTTACTGAAGGAGCTAAAAATTTGAAATTTGGCATTGCAGTTACTTATAAGATATAAATGCTCTCAAAGAATAAAGTAAAAATAAAATTCGAAATTTAAATGGGTGAAATGAGCAAAAAGCGTTCTAAAATCATTCTAAATTACAATTTCTGTGGAATCTCTGGAACTGCAGAACCGATTTCAAAAGTGATGGCGACAATCACTGCTCCAACATCCTCTTTAATATAAAGCTATGCGTTGCTGACGACTGGGTTTTTCGCTAATCTTTGCCACAGATTAATCTTGGAAAATGAAACATTTGAAGTTACTGAAAAAAATAATAGCTCGAAAAGTATTTGTCAAAAAATTGTTAGACAAACTGCGTTAGAAAGCTAAAAAATTGTATTTTTCTTGATATAAATTTCAAATCTAATGATTATTCCGTTTTTCAAATATCGATTTTCAAAAATTACCAAATTTCACAATGGATTATCATAGCGAAACCTTCACGCGTAAAAAAGATAATGACAAGGCGACGTGTCCTGACGTGTATATTGGCTATAGCCCGAGTCACAAATTATAGTAGCCTTATTATTCTGTTAAAATATAAAAGTGAATTATAAAATGTCAATATTTTGTTTCATTAATGGTTCTTTAAGAGAAATTGACCAGCGTAGCGGGCGTAGCTTGCTAGTAGTATATAAAATCTGTATTTGAAAGATTTTATTTTAGTCCTGTATATGTGAATTTATCCCATATGTAAAAAAAAATATGAATTAACATTTCAATACAGAAATGGGACTGAAAAATAAGTTTTAATCAATATTGTCATAAAATTTTCGTTTTAAATAGTTGTATTGCCCAATTGAAAAATCAGTATTTGCATAAATAAGGAAACTTGATAATGCTAGAATAAATCATTAAAGTTATTTCTGGGAAATATCTTTGATTTTAATCTGCATAAAATAATAGCTTTAAAACTTGTAAGCAGACAGATTTTATCTGATAAAACTGTTGTCACGTATCTGGGAGTGAGTGTGGGAGGAGGGGAGTGAAGAAGAAGAAAACGACAGAAATTTTTCATTTAATTTTAACCAGATAAAATTTTACAATCATTTTTTCTTGTCACAGATTTTAAAATGTCACTATAGGCAATATTATACAATAATTTTAAAACTTATTTAGCTAACTCAAACATGATTATTTCTGAAGTTTTCATTTTGACTAGAAAACCATATGCGGTTTTATTTCAGGAAAATGTTGATATTTTGCCAAAATTACTCGATTGTTACAGATAAAGAAAACTAACGATAATCACTAAAAATGACATTGTGTTCAGCTAAAATTAACAAACAAAAAATATCTTAATCTTGAGAAGAAATTTAAATCCCGATTTTGATTTATTATTATTATTATTATTATTATTTAATTGTTCTAGGTTGCTTTTTTAAGCTTGATTAAAGAGAAATAATCTAAACCTATAGTAACAGAAAAATAGAAATATCGTAGGATGCTGAATCACCTTAATCAATGTGATCGATTATTTTTTCTAAATTATCGCATTATTTTACAATGGAATTATCGGCACTTGCATAAATACAAATACTTTATATTATATTACTTGAAAAAAAAACACTTTTATCTTAATATGCATAAAAGTATTCATTTACAAATTGTAAGTAAACGGATTTTATCTCTCAAGACTGTTGTCGCCTATTGTCGTGAATTAAAATTGTCCACAAAGAGAAAAAGAATAAGATACAATTTTTGTATTTAAATAATTAAGATCAAGTAAGGTTCAGATTGTTAGGAATGATTTTTGGGGTCACTTTTTTATGTTACTAGATTATAAATGACGGTTTATCTCGATGTTTCAAGACGACCTATGATACATTCTTTGCAATAATAATGTAAAGTAATTTAGAAATCTCAAAGAAAATCGATTGAAGAAATTATTTGAAAATTTATAGTAGAGAATATGGGGATATAAACAAAGCCAGCAAAATATATGAGAGTTTTTTTTTTCCTACCATAAAAACTCGAATTCTCATCATAAAAACATTAATTATTTGTCAGTTTGACGTTGTATAAGAAACTCTGAATACGATTATTAGTTTAGTATTCAGTTAGAAAAGCAGCAGGGATAGAATTTGCTACTTACCGCAGAGTTTTTTTCCGTTACAAAGAGAAAATAAAACGTGAAAAATTGTACGCCAACGATTATTGGTGATAAAGACTCTTTTCAATGAAACATTTTTAGGGAAATATTTGCTGGAGCTATTTTTTTACACCGAGAACGGAATGTAAATGTCCATTTTTTGTACGACGTGAATAAAAAACTGGTGTTATTATGTATAAGATATTGAATGTATATGCTAATACCTAAAATGTGATATTATGGAACTTTATATTTCATAGGAAAGAGTATATTTTTCATTATAATAAAAATATCATTTTTTTTATTTTTGAAGATGTATATTAAGTTATTTAATTAGTACATTAAGATATTTTATATAATCCATTTTGTATTTATTCATTAACTAGCAGGCTTTGCACGCAACGTTGGTCGGTTAACTTTGAATAAAAAATATATCTATCAGTGAATTTGATCTCGTGTTTTAAAGAAATATGCACTTTTACCCTAGAATGTCCTTTCATGTTGCTAAAACGTTACGAACGCCATTGCACTATTATATTTTCTAATAAGGTAAAGCTAGGATAGTCTGCGCACAATTCAAAAGAATAGCAATAAAAAATCTAGATATTAATTTTTTGCTAAACTATTCATGAATAATTTTTACTTCATTTGTTTTTTATGCATTTCCATTGCTATTTTTTTTATGTTGCATTTTAATATAACAGTTGTAATAAAACCAAGAAAGTTATTTTGCACAATCTGTCCTTACAGGGTTGGTGTGATCGCGCACATGGGTAGGAGAGATCGTTACTATTAATAACTACAATTAAATTGTTAACAAAAATAATTACACTTAAATGACATTGCTGTAAGGTTTTTGTGAACAAATATTATTGTATTAGGAGTGAATATTTCAACCTAATGATTAAAGAATCAAAAAAAGGAAATAATTTAAAAAACGATTAAAAAATTTTACTTAAAGGAAAAAAATTAAAGAATTGGAAAAAGCAAGTCCAGATAAGATTACAAAATAAAATTATGTTACTTAATAACACGTTTAACTTAAAATTAGTCCATTTTCATTTTTAATTTTTTTATGCAAATTTACCAATAAGCTGCGTAATCTCTCCTAGCATGGAAACTAATCGGAACACTGCGCCATCTCTCCTAAGTAGCAGATGCGCAAACTCTCCAATTCCGGTAGGAGAGATTGCGCTTCCTTTTATTTAAACACGACTTCTTCTAAAACGAACCGTTGATGTTCACATTGTTAGTCTAGATTAGTAGCTTATATGAAATCGTTTAAGTTTAAAATATTTTGTACTAGTGACATTCTATAGAAATTCTGATAAATAACTATGAAAATTCAAGCACTTAGTTTGGGAAAATAAAACAAAATAGCAATACTTTATCTAAGAGGCTCAAAGCAATCAACGTGCACTTTCAAGTAGACACTCCACTACTGTTGTTGTACAACTACCTGGAGTCGCTGCGCACTCACTCTACTCATTCCCCCCGAACCTCTATGTGCGCAATCTCTCCGACCGCGCCATCTCTCCTGGCTTTACCTTATGTCAAACAAACTTTGGGGTGTTAAGGGCCAACTCGTTTAGTTGATCATTTACAGTAGGATTTGGTAAAGAACGATATGCAACATACTAAAACCATCCTTGAAAAATTAACAATAAAAGTCCGGAATAAATCTATTTAATACTTGAAAATTTTTCCATAGAAAATTTCTCATGCCTTTGTTTTCCTAATATTTCAAAATTTAATTGCTTAAAAGACGTACAGCCAACAGAGTGAAAAAGTTTCCAAGCCGGGACTCGAACCCGGGGCATCAGTATAGCGCGTTGACGTTCTACCAACTGAACCACTTGGAACGATAACCAGCCTGGCATTTCTCACTACCACATGTTGGCAAGTCTACATTCGCAGCACAAGATGGAATATTTTTTCGTGAGCCACCAAATCTGGGGCAAACACGAAACTTAACAGAATACAGCATCGATGAACAATTGAACAAATATATTTAATACTTGGAAATTTTTCCATAGAAAATTTCTCACGCCTTTGCATTTATAATATTTCAAATTTTAATTGCTTAAAAGGTGAGAAGTGTCAGGCTGGGGATCGTTCCAAGTGGTTCAGTTGGTAGAACGTCAGTGCGCTATACTGATGACCCGGGTTCGAGTCCCGGCTTGGATACTTTTTCACTCTGTTGGCTGTATGCCTTTAAGCAATTAAAAACATGTATATACTTTCTGGAACATGCACACACTCGAGAATAAAACATCTTGTGTTCATGTTTGAGTATGTCCATGCTTCAAAAATGAGTAGAAACTGACTTCTGTACACATTTTGGGTATTTCCATGTTTCAAAAATGAGTTTGAACTAACCCTAATCATTTTTGAGTATGTCCATGTTTCAAAAATGTGTATGAACTGACCTCTATGTGCTCAATTTTGAGTATGTCCATGTTTCAATATTCTGAGTATTTCTGGTATTTCAGAATTGAGTCGTCCTATTTGACACAAAAAGTTTCATTACAAAACATCGATTTTCTCAGATTTGAAAGTGTCATTTTTCTCAGTGTAAATATTGAAAATTATCAATGTTTAGAAAATGAGATAAAATCAAAAGAAATGTATCATTTCTTGACAAACAAAATAGATCAATAAAACAATTGAATCAATGCTAGTTATTATATATATATTTCCACCGACATGACAACTTTAATAACACTATAAAATTATTAAGGTTACTGAAATCCTTGTAAATTTTTAAACTCTTGTAAAATATTTTTTTTTCTAAGAAAGCTTTCGAAATTCGAGGATTTTCTCACACTTCTTTAAAAAGAAGAAGCAACAGAAAATCAGAATGAAAAGAAAAAAAACACTCGCTAGATTTAATCTTAATCGTTTATATGTTATTTGATCCAAATGTTCGTTCGCAGGAAACAAAAACGCAATTCTTGAGTTTTTATTTCAGTATAAAAAATGGAAGTGATATATAATATAGATTTTTGTTAGAAATCATGGATAACAGTAAAGTTGTTTTTGTCATTTAAGGATAAAAGTTCTCCCGCTTTCAACTTTTATTTTTAACGTTTTTCCTTATATCAACAGGAGTTGTTGGAGATAACTTTACATTTAACAGCACAATTTCTAATTATCGGAGAGATTTCCCTTTCGATTATTTTAATTGTACTGTAGTCAATAAAGAAAACTCATCATGAACAGATGAGCAACTCATTGTTTGATAACATTTATATGGGCAAGATCACTTCATAAACCATGTATTTCGCAAAGAAAAGTTATTTTATTAAGCGTTTTAAACAGAATCACTTTGTTTGAAATTTAACGTAATTAAAACTAAAAAAACTAAATTTTAAAGGGTTCAGCCTTAACATTGCTTTTGAATAACATATTGTTATGTAAAAGAAATAATCTTTCAACAGATTAAAATGTTGACTGTGTAACACAGCGAGGAGGTAAATTATGAAAGTGACCCAGTTACATGTCATTATCCGCTACATCCATACACAAAGAAATTTGTTTGGTTCCCCATTTCTAATCGAATGAGGGACTCAAATTAACTTATTTGCATTTTGTCGATACGACAAATTCATCATCGATATGAAGACTTAACGGAAAGTTATGATGGAATTTACTGAAAATAGTTATTTTTTCTTAATGTTATGCCTGCACCTGGGATCTCCAGTCACACACTTCTACGCTCTAAAAACGACATTTTCAAAACTCAGCAAAAAATACTCAAATCTGAGTATGTCGCATACTCAAAATGGCTCCGAATCAAAATTACTCAAATTGGAAACATGTATATACTCATTTCTGAAAACATGCACACATTCAAGAATGAAACATCATGTGTTCTCATATATGAATATGTTTCAAAAATGAGTATGACCGGACTTTTATGTGCTTATTTTTGTGTATGCTCGTGTTTTAAAAAGGGGTTTCAACTGATTCTAATCATTTTTCAGTATGTCCATGCTTCAAAAATGAGTATGAACTGACCTCTATGTGCTCAGTTTTGAGTATGTCCATGTTTCAATATTCTGAGTATTTCTGGTATTACAGAATTGAAATCATTGGGTCGTTATATTTGAAACAAAAAGTTTCAAAACAAAATGAAAACATCCATTTACTCAGATTCGAAAGTGCCATTTTTCTCAGTGTATAGTGTCAAATAAAATGAACTTCTACAAACCTGGCAGGTCCATTGAGATAACACATAAATGACACATAAAACCTCTCAAAACGCATTTCAAAAATAGGCAATACAAATTTCAAAACATATTTAAATATGTTTTGAAAGTAAAATTAGGTAGATTCGGCCTTCACGTACAAGAATCAAATATTGAAGAAATTGCATTTGCATTATTGCTCATAATGAGTTGCCGTAATTGGGTGCTGGCAATAGATATAAAGAAATAAAATACAGTAAACTCTGTCAAAGGAGGAATCGATCAGGACAGAGAAAGTTTTCCTTCGTAGGCAGCATTCCGCCTTAGACAGATTTTATTGTATTGGAATCGTGCTGCCAAACTTTAAAATCTTTCCGCGTTAGACAGATTTCAGTCTTACGCAGAATCCGTCTTAGACAGGATTTTCAGTACTAAATGTATTTCATTAATGGTAATTTGTTAGCATGGAAGACAATTGGAATCGTTACGACATGGATAACAACTCACATTAAGCAGAATATTCTTTAATGAATCTGAAAGAAATTTTCGCGTTTATGCAATATTTTCTCTTTTCCCTGAAGTATTTTTTAAAAATCTAATGTTCGACAAATTACTTTATGTTCAAGCTAATATTGAATCATTTTCAACAAAATCAACATATCGATCGATGCTTTTTAATTTCTCTCCAGAGACATAGCCCAGGGAAAGAGAAAATAGAGAAGAATGAAATTTAATTTTGCTGAATTAAAAAACAAAAAAAAAATTAGAAAGGGGAATAAATGTAATAAATGACATAAAAGACACACAGAAATAGTGAAAAATTATATCTACAGTGTACAATTTTTGTTGTAAACATAAACTCTGATTAACTCTACTTCTTGTAACTGTATATATATGTATTACGGTCAATATGATTAATCTGGTCATTATTAATAATAACCGGCCATTATGTCCGGTCATTATTAATAATCACCGGATTAATTATATTTACCGTAACACACACACACACAAACACACACACATATATATATATATATATATATATATATATAATGATAAATTGTTGCACAACAGGTGCAGAAGCAGCACATAACATATGCAACAAGAATATAATTCATCAAAATATGAAATATTTAAATTTTATGAAAGAAGGTTCATATAAAACTTTTTTTATAACAGTTAACTAGAAACACTTATAACTTTAAAACATAAAAACTACACAGGCCAAAGACAGTCTTTTTCTCATCAGTGGACGGACAGACAGAATTAACTATCACCCCCTCACTATAAACTTGTAGGTTTCGAAACACGAGCTGACCTTACATTCAAAACAGAATTACGTTTTTAGAAAACAAATTCAAAGCATATAAAAAAACAATTCGAGGTTACTTTTATAATAGAAAACATATTAAAAACTTAATACAATATACACGAATTTATCATTCAAAAATAGTGACTGCAAAAAACATAAAATAAACAAATATATTAAAAGATACTGATTAACTGTAAATAAAAATATAAATAAAATGAATGCAAGGCAGCCGGTACCTACAAGAAAATATTAAATGGACAAAATAAACTATAATTTACTTACTACAGAAGTCCTCCGCCTTGTGGAAACTAAAACAAAACTCAATTCCTTTATCCATTTATATATATATATATAACTTTATATATATATATATAACTTATATATATATATATATTGAACTTTAGATGGAGATGTTACGCTGCAAAATGCCGGGCATCTTGCCTTCAACAGAAGATCACTGATTTCTTTATGGTTGATTAACTCAAATTTACATAATGTAGAATAATTTCAACTTCTTATAAAGATATGTGACACGATTTTCAACAATATAATTTGTATTGAATATTTTTCAATATTTGTTATTAATGATACTTTTTCTTTCAATTTAGTTAATTACAACTTGTATTCATTAAAAAATATATATAGACAGTATACACTTTTTAAAACTACACAAATTAAAAACTAAATACATCCTACGCATTTAATTAAATAAATATGCAGCTACTTATTTAATGTTTTTTTACTTCTCCGGTTTAACCGGTTTTTCTCTTAACCAGCTAACCCTCGGTCCCGTTTAAGCCGGTTAAGCGGGAGGCTACTGTATATGCACCATTTAATATATATAATGAGATTCAATTCCTATAAAATATACAATAAACCAAATAATAATGTAATAGAAAAACAGATGGATTGATACCCTATGTTTGATTTCTTATATATGGATAAATACACAAATATGCCGTATAAGATTAGAAATGTTTTGATTAATCGACGTTTTATATTCGTGACAGTTTATAATATTGATAATAAATCGATCTTTCTTAAAACTGAGTTATGCCAATGCCCTTTATAACAAATTAGTACCGAATATTTTGTTAATATAGGTCATCTACGGATGAAAACTAAATCAAACTTTATAAGGTTCGTAATATTAATATAGTAATATGTAAGTTGAAAAATGGTGCATGCGAAATGCAAAATGCAAAAATGGTGAAATTAAAATTTCCATCAATATCGAGCGATTAATTAGTAAGGCAAAAATCATATAAAAATGAACTAATCAATGTTAAAGAGATTTTAGAGGGAATATGTTTTTCAACATACATGTTTAAAGAAAGTAATGCATAATCGAATGACTATTTTAGTTTTCTGTGCGACTATTTAACAATAAAATACTATGAAGGTTCTATTTGGTTTTTGATCGACTGTACCTCTTGCCCCTCATAAGTGTATAACACATATAGACATGCTGATTTATAGCATTAATATTTATCACGATAATTATAATCTAGAATTAAACAAATATAAGATCATGACATTTTTATAAGGGATATTTGGAATTAACACTATTTATTTAACAAACAAAAAATAACCAAGTGAATAGCTACAATATGAAAACAGTTTTTTAAGACGTTTTAATGCGAAAAGCATTCGTATAATTTAAAATATGTTTCTCAAAATTAGAATATATTGCTGTTTAAAATTTAAGATAAATTTTATTAGAAAAATTATTATTACAGCAAAATTAGAATTTCTAAACTACGATTTTTAAATACATTTATAACATAAAAATTTAATACAAAAAATTTCTGCAGTTTGATAACAAAGTAGATGTTATGTCGTTTAAAAGTATTCTTTTTAAATAAAATAAAAATGTACCATACAATCCGATCGCTCTCGCTACAAACAAATTCTGAAATATTTCTCTAACCCTTATGAAAATTTATAACATAATAACTTGTCTTCCCTCAAAGCACGTTTCTAGTAAAATGTTCTCGTTATACTTCAAGCATCGCCTTTTAATGTGCGTGCAGAAACCATTGTTAGCTGACAAATAACAGTAAATGAAGAGACGCATCTTCATTGTTCTCTAGTTCAAATGATGTTTGCATAAAACAACGGGATGGGTTATCTAGTTCAGAAGTCTAATGAGTTGTCGCAAATAGAAAATAGAGTATTTGTTTTAAAAGTACTCTAAAGTGCGGATATTTAAAACAATCAAAACGCTGTACGGTTGCGTTGTGTGTTGTAAGAAATAAATCGATGGAAAGTAATGTCTCCAAGAAACTTTGTTTTTGAGTAGGAAAATAAAATGTACATTATTTAAAAGAACGCAAAATAATAATAAATAATAATACACAGAAAATTTGGAATGTTCAAATACATATTTCATTTTTCAAGAGAAAAAGTTTTTTTTTTATTAGGAAAGAAATTTATTATGTTTATACCATTACGTTATACATTTTGTTTGAAAAAAAAACACGAACATATAATGCCTAAATGTTTTTCTTCATTATCGCTTCTTTTTACTTTCTTCTATCTTTGCAAGAAAAAAGTATTGGATTCATGAAAATTTTCGACGGATTTATACGTTTTAGAGGTTCTGAACACGATTTGACTGTTTTTAGAAAATGTCTGTCTGTGAGTCTGTCTGTCTGTTACACAAATTTTGTGGGCGCTCTATCTAAAAAAACTCATGCACAAAAATTAATAAAACTTTATATTCAGTTAGTCCCTGATATAAATTGGTGCTGATTAGTTTTTGGTGAAAATCGCCCAACAGATGGCGCTGCTATGCTGCATTTTACAGAATTTCCGCAATAGCTATATCTCAAGAACTTATGCACTCATTTTCATCAAATTTCAGATTCATTTAGACGTTGACATAAGTTGTTATTGATTAGGTTTTGATCTAAATCTCCCAAAAAGTGGCGCTGCTATGCTGTATTTTGCAGGATTTACACAATTTTAGTAATTGTCATATCTCAAGAACTAACGCACGGAATTGAATAAAACTTTAGATACAGTTAGACCGTGATATAAATTGATGCTGATTTTTTTTAGTGTATGCGAAACCTGTGTGAGATAGAAGAAAGTTTTGGGATTGACATATCCGACTAATTTCATATTGTTTTCATCATTTAAATTAGTGAACTACGCAATGTTCATTTCGCATGGTATGTATTCGTATTTCAGAGTGATTTCAACTAAATTTGTTAAATATTTTTTTCTTTTTCCAATATAGTTAGAAAGTGTTTGTAGCCTTGGTTTGTGTGGCAACCAATCTGTCTGTCTCTGCTTGCTCTAACTCGCATAAATGTACATGTATTGTAATAGATGCAATCGAGGTTTACTATGGTATGTTGTTTTGATTGTTTTCATCATTTACGTTAGTGAACTACACAATGTTCATTTCGTATCATTCGTCATCATTTAATTTTTATCACTCAGTTTGATACAAGAAAAGAATGGTATGTATTTGTATTTCAGAATTATTTCAACTAAATTTGTTAATTTTATTTACCCATCATACGTAGTAAGTCGTGTAATCGTTTTAAAAATCGAAAAAAAAAAATTGAGGGATTTACACGTTTTAGACACACGTTTGAGACATTATCCGGAACTATTTTTTTCGGATTCTCGAAATATTCGTTCTGATAAAAGGTACATACAAATTTTCGAAATTGTTTATATTAATGAGTAAATATAAAATATTATGAAAAACCGTAAATTTTGCATAAAGAATGAAGTCGATCGGATAATGAGTTTCCGAGATATTTGTAATCATATTTTCCATACTCTTCGATTTTTCATGACCCTGTATTTCATCCAAATTTCAATTCAAAGATATATTTTAATTGGAAATGAGACGCTTAATCTGACGCAGTAAACAGTTAGTTAATATGATTACCAATTTTGGTGTAATAGAGCATTTAAAGTTTATGACGTTTATGAAGTTTATGACAAGCCACGATTTTATTCGAATTGCAATGCATTTTATAAGTAGTTTACACATGTTTTATTTTCATATTTTATTTTATGCATATCCATGATGGGTAAGTATTACAGTGGCCTACAACGACTAGTTTTCTCTTTTTCCAATATAGTTGAAAAGTGTTTGTAGCCTTGGCTTGTATGGCCGTCTGTCTGTCTACCTATCCGTTTTCTAACTCGCAAAAATTTACTTGTATTGTATTTGATATATGCCATCGAGGTTTACTATGGCATGTTCGATATTCCAGATGTAGTGTGTAACATTTATATAATTTCAATATGAGACTCGATAGATCCCACTGTTACTTGACTGGTGACATTTAAAAGACACAAATAGATGTTAAAAGATGTTTAAAATGTTTAAAAACTGTACTAGTACTTTCGGCAAGCTACCGCGACCATCATCAGGTAGCAAAAATCCTTACTGACTGAAGTCTTACGCATCCGAACTCCAGCTTTGTCTTGAGGTGGAAAAGTCCATTATTTATTGGGTGTTGCTTGAGTTGATTTCTATGGGCACTCTAAATGATAATTTAAACAACTTTGTGAACTATGCGAAAAGGAGGGGGGGATGGGGGGTAAATACACTTTATCTTTTAATATTTAGGACATTAAACTATATATTGAGTATAGTGTAAAATACTGTATCGTTGCAAACCTGATCTCCTTCACACAAAATACCTATAGCTTCTCCGATAACGGATGTATAGTAGTTCGATGATGGATTAATGATTTCGGGTTGATTGGAATCTATTACAATATTTTGTTTACATTCTAACCGGGATAAAGCAAAAGACGGGCGGCTAAATCTAATATCTGCCTTATGCTCTTTAACTTTTTCACCAAATTTCCTGTTTGTCGTGCCTATAGATTCCGTTGTATTATTGTCGTGGGTTGTAAAAGTGATAGTGTATACACCAGCTATTTCATTTTTCGGGATTGGATCTATCTTAGTGCAAATTAAATGTTAATTTTCGTGGGGGACACTATCCCATTTACAACCCACGACAATAATACAATGGAATTTATAGGCATGACCAACAGGACATTTGATGAAAAAGTTAAAGAGCTTAAGGCAAATATTAGATTTTGCAATGGGTCCCATTTAAATAAATGCTCCGTTATTTGATTTTTTTTTTTAATTTGAAAAACTGGCGGGTTACATTTTAGGGGAATTGTCGTGCAATATATTTAACTTCGATTTCAAATTTAATGGAAGCCAATTTCTTTGTAGCAGGTTTTCCAGGTTACCTTTCTAACTTTTTTTGTTATGAACAAAATTAAAAGAAAGATAAAAAACTTTGAACAACAGAAAATATTTTTTAATATCAATTTTAATTGGGAAAAAATTATCTTGTTTGTCTCGAATAATTTATTTATAGTGCACAAATAAAATATTATCAGTGTTTCCTTAATTTCTGTTTTTGCAATTGTAATCAATGTAAAATTTCGTCACCATCAAGTGATTTAATATCGTTTAACATGTGCTAAAAAAATCAGGATGAAATGTTGAAGTTTAAAAGCAAGTACTTGCAAGATACTATAGTGTACTAAAAAATTGCAGTTTATCAGAATGAGATTAAGGGAAATCGGATTTTTTTAGCAAAAAGAAAAATATATATTGGTTAAAACATTACCGATAGATGGCGCTACATGCATAATATGAAGCAGATTTATGTAAATCAGGCTGCCAATTAAACCCCTCAATGCACACAGATTCTTAATTCGATGTCAGCTGTACTCTATTGTTACCAGACCAAGCGCTGGTAGTTGAATTCTTTTACAATAAAATAAACTTTTACAAAAAAAATATATATATATTAACCGACTTAAAAAAAAAAGCACTAAAAAGTATTAAATAATTCTTTAAAATTCTCTAATGACAAAATGTTATCCATTAACCACAAATCTGATATCATGTGTCGGAATAAAAATGATAAATTTAATATGTAAAGTTAATACCCACCAAACATGGATTTTCGAGAAAATATATTTTACAAGAGATGAATATACAGACTTATGATTCAGTTTACGAATATATACATATGAAAAACAATCAATTACTTTTTGAAGTCGGTGCCAAACTACCTTAAGTTTAGTAAGAATTGTGAATATATTGTACCTAGTATCTACTAATTTATCGCTTGGGGTTGTTTGGCACCGACTTCAAAAAGTAATTGATTACTTTTCATATGTATATTTTCGTAAACTGAATCATAAGTCTGTATATTCATCTCTTGTAAAATATATTTTCTCGAAAATCCATGTTTGGTGGGTATTAACTTTACATATTAAATTTATCATTTTTATTCCGACACATGATATCAGATTTGTGGTTAATGGATAACATTTTGTCATTAGAGAATTTTAAAGAATTATTTAATACTTTTTAGTGCTTTTTTTTAAGTCGGTTAATATTTTTTTTTTGTAAAAGTTTATTTTATTTCCTACTTTTTAGTTATTAATACAGTAATAGACAATTATCTTGATTTCAACTTCTGCTGAATAAATAAGTAATTTGTAATAGAAATTATAATTTACCAAAATTATCCATTAAATAAATATTTTTAATAAAATCTTTGACAGAATCAAATTCTTGTCAATCTGGACGACAACTGGAGAAATATCGCCAAATTTGGCGATCAAAATATGTTGCCATAAATGAAGCCAACGTGGTTATAGTTGACTAATTTGACGAAATTCTCATTCAGATTGACGAGAATTGGGAACGAATCTTCTGTAATCGGGTTCCACGCATTTTTTAATTTTGAAAATGTTTTAACAACAAAATTGTTCTAATCATCAGAATTTGACGAAATTTAAATGGGACCACCTGGGTGTCTTACACTTTTAAACAAAAAAATATATATATCAAAATCGGTGCACATTTACGAAAGTTATGCGTGAACAGGACTAAAACATACATACATACATGGGTCAAATTATTAACATCCTCCTTTTCTCACCTTCTTCTATCTAAATAGAAGAAAGTATTGTGATCAAAATTTTTTCAACTTCCGGTTTTCGACGGATTTATATGTTTAGGAGTCAAAGATTCCGAAAAACAAATGTTTTTACAAAATATCTGTCTGTCCGTGTGTGCCCTCTTTGTATCAATGAAAAGTGTGTCAAGTTATGAAGCAACCTAGAATTGAACGAAATTTCATTTATAGGTTTTTGGCTGTGACCAGCAGGTCCCACTTGAATTTGCGGATATTCTGCCGAAATCGGGCGCTGTGATAGCGATTTTTGTTCCATTTAAATTATTCTATCATCGAAAAGTGTATTAGGTTATCCACAGTACAGAACCAAATTTTTTGTATGTGTTTTTTACTATGGCCTGCAGGTCCCAGTTGAATTTGGGGATATTCGGCAAGAAGGAAGCGCTATGATAGACACTTAAAGATTCCAAATTCAAAAAGATGTACAAAGTCGTTAAAAATATTAGAAATCCTAAAGGTTTTTTTCAATTGAATGTTCAGCCTTGATCCAAGGATACCGGAACAATTTTTGTTTTGCCTCTACCTTAAAAAATGCCTGAGATATAGCATTTTGAAATTTTAGAGTGGCTGACATTTTTAAATAAGACAGAAGGATTCCTCCATAAACGGTTTTAATTTAAGAGTTTTAGTGAACATGCTATCTCGCAAGTTTTATTTCATTGTTGTAACCATCGTTCTAACTCTCACATTCTCAACACTATATATTCCTATTCGCCAGCGTTAAATTCTCTCCAAGCTAGGCAATATTTGGCGAAATATCAACAAATTTGGCGACAAAAACAAGTTGCCATAAATGAAGCCAACTTGGCTATAGCTAGCATATTTGGCGAAATTCTGATTCAAATTGAATATTGACGAGACTGCGACTGAATCTTCTGTAATCGGGTTCCATCCATTTTTATAGCTTGGTGTTTTGCAGTAAAATTAGCTAAAATCTTAAAACCAATAAATAGGTAGGCTGTCTTTTCCTGCCGGTATAGACCAGAAGGACTTTTCGTAGTTTAGTATACATAATATATCAGCTACAAATAAATTAATCTCTCGTGTAAATATGTTTTTAAATTGAAACTGTTTGGAAGTAATGTTATTTGAGCATTTTAAATATGACGTAAGTTTTCCCATTTAATGTTTTGAACGTGTAATAATTTAATTATTTCTCTTTTTTAATATTCACGCGCAAGTATATTTTTATAACGTATTTTTCTACATTTACTGCTTTTAACACGTGATCATTTAATTATTGTTTTAAAGTTTTATTTCTGTTTTTGATAGTCACGTGTAAATACGTTTTTTAATTGAAAGGGGATATTATTATGTGCGCTATTTTACAAATTGGCAACAATTCAAATAATGGACTTTTTGAAATATAAATTAAATTATCAAAATAATGGAAATTTGAATAAAATAATTTGTTCTAATGATCAGATTTTGACGAAATTGAAATGGGACCACCTTGGACCCGTACTCTTTCAAACAAAATAAAAATTATCAAAATCGATGCACATTTACGAGAGTTATGCGTGAACAACATAATACATACATACGGGTCGAATTGATAACCTCCTCCTTTTTTTAAGTCGGTTAAAAACGGGGAAACGGCAACTGGCGCTTTGCAAAAATTCTGCACGGCAAAATGTCTGAAGACCAGAGAAGGCCCTTCATGTGCTGGGATACTGAAGCTTGTCAGATGCTTCTCTGAAATGGGGGTTTTACCTAAACCTAACTTGCATACATCGGTTTCATATTATGCATGCCAACGCCATCTATCGGTAATTTTTAACCATAACTTTTTTTGTTATTAAAAAAAGATCCGATCTCATTCAAATCCCATTCCTGAAAACCGCAACTTTTTAGCATCATTTGTTTCTTTTTAATTAATTTTTAAAGTTTTAATGAACTTTTGGCGCACACGGAATAATACAAGTATTTATAAAATATTTTAATACACAATAAAAAGAGCAGTTTTTGGGAATATTTCAGTTCATGAAAACACAGATATAATCAATTAAACAGCCAACTTCCAAACACAATATACTCGGATCTTAACAGAAAAACAGATAAGCGAAAGTTTCATTCATTATTTATTAGATTAACCTTATCCAAAAATGATTTCATTGTCTTAGAAAAAGAGAATTTGTTATGATGTATGAATAAAAGATCGGGTTAACGATTTGTCTATGTATTTTTTCTGATAAAATTGAATTATCTTTTACGGTATAAGGAAAAGCGTATACATACATGCATAGAAAAATTGGTTTTTAATTGTCCTTGGGCCCAAAACCCCCATAAAAAGCACATAATGATTCGGTTTTTAACTGCGCATGAGTGTCTTTTAATTTGCATAATATGCCGCTTACAGCACCATCTATTGAAGCACTTTGGAACTTTTTCTTCCTTGTGCTATACCGTTTCTCCCTTCTTTCAGTATATTCAGTTCAAATTTGAAGTCATTCTCACCAGTGGTTCCTTTTTTACAGCATTTTGAAAGTGGGACTTAACCCTGTATATTAAAGAAAATTTGTTTATAGAACAAATATTTATTTTTAAATATACGATTTTCCTTGAAGTATACAAAAGTTAGGCGATTTTGTTATTCTAATACTTGGAAACAAATAACTATATGGAATAACATACATTCTTCTTTCTAACATATGGAATTGAAAGGCTTTATTTCATTCTTTATACAAAGAAACAATATTTCGCTATCATAGGACATTTATGTAATGCCATTTCTATTTTCTAGTTTTACTGTTTTTGAAAAAAAAATGTTTGTTTATTCAATTTACTTTAAATCAAATATACCGGATTTTATTAAGTTGGAAAGATCGTTTATATTTCTTTACGAATAGCGTTTTCTGAAAAGTTTTCCTTTGAAGGAATTTGGTGCATCTTTTTGTAACGTAAATAGACTGATCCAGGGTAGAATGAATAGAAATCGGGAAAAAAAGGTAAAGTCGCATAAAGTAAACTCAAATAAAATGCAGTATTTGACGGAAATCAAAACATTTTGAACTAAATACAATTAAATTAAAGTAATTAACTATTTCTCAGATTAATTTAATATGGTTTATTTAATTAAGTATAAAAACTGAGATGTGTTACCTAAAATAAGTAATTTTTTTTTAGAGTGCAGTAGATTGAAAATGGTAAAAAAAAAATTAGTAAAAGAAATAACACAAAAAAAATTCATCTCATATAAATATAAATTAATGTAACATCCACTTCTGTAACATCCTTAAAACAAACAGAAAATAACATTTCCCCATAGACCGTAATGAAACGGAATTCTGTTTAGTGTCCTTGTAAAAAAACTGTAAGTGCTACAAACTTCATTTTCAAAACCAAACATGCTATAGTAAACTTCAATAACATATATCAATTGCATGTTAATCCAAATTTATTTAGAGCACGGATAGACAGACAGACAAACCGAATTCATAAACACCTTTTAACTTTGTTGGAGTCTGTTAATAAAAACGATAAGCTTTATAGAATTGTTTTACGCACTTCCATAATATGATTCGCGTGACTTTGTGCATACACAGTTTCAAAGTGTTTATCTCTGGAATAAACAACAACAAAAAAAAAAATGCAAGAAAAATATATCCATTTTTAACACTTTCCAACATAGTTGAAAAGTGTTTATGAATTCGTTTTGTCTGTCTGTCTCCCGTCTGTCTATCTGTCCGTGCTCTAACTTGCTCTAACTAAATATACTCGGATTGCCACGCAATTGATATATATTATTGATGTTCACTATGGCATGTTTGGTATTGAAAATAAAGTGGATAGTGCGCTTATAGTTGCTTTACTGGGACACTCAAAAGAATTACGTTACATTACGGTCTATGGAGAAAAATCATTTACACTTTATTTTAATAATGTTTCACTATTTCAAACATAGTGAAATTGATATATATCACTGAGCTACATTACATGGGGTTTGCTATAGAATACTGTGTGCGTAGCATTCCTCGTTTATTTACAGGGACAAACAAAAGAATTCGGTTAAACCACTATCTGTTAACAATAATTACTGGAAGTGCGCTTTCAGTTGCGGAGCGCGTTTTTAAATTTAACTAATATTTTGCCTGTAATATTACTTGGTGTGTATAAATTTTGTAGATCATATACAGGGCAGCACAAGAATCTCGCGCAAATTTCTGTTTATTGACGGAATTTGAAACTGTGTTATGAGTTCCATAAATGATCTAAATTTTAGCATTCTATGTAGAATATATGCAACATTATTTATCATATACAGGGATTTACAAAAGTATTCGAATATTTTTCCGAATATTGATGGTAATTCCTGAAATTGTGTTTTTAAATATGTTATGATTTTTCCAATTTGTTTACTTAGACATCATCTTTCACCTTGTTAGACCGTAAAGATTTTTAAAAGTATATTGGAAGTGTGGGAAAGTGTTACATAATCCATGCATGATGCATCATTTTTCTTTCTTGTTTAGTCTAGTTTACTACTGCACTCACGTGATAACACCTCCTCGCTAATGTTAATCCTATGGGACAGTTCTTTTAAAATGCCTCGCTCGCATTTTAATATATATATATATATATATATATATATATTGCATTGGATATTTGAGATCGATCTCTACAGTCACCGTTTTTTACTTTTTCGATTTTGTTTGCAGTTTTTTTTTAAACCGGTTCCGAAAGTGAAAATAGATTAAGAAATTAAAGTAAAAGAGGAATTTTTTTATTGTTCAGATTGATGATTGTCGATATGATGTCAACACAACTCAGAAACAGAAACAGTAGATTATTTCCAGGTGATTCCCAGTTGTTATCAACGCCACTCCCTGTATATGAATATTTGTGTATCACATTTTAAAAGAGCCATGAAAAAAAGAGTATAAATGTAGCAAAAATGGACTGTAAAATGAAAAATACGCAGAGGGTTTCACAGTCAACTTCATCAGCAAATCCGAAATAAGTATGAGAGCCAATTAAGATTAGCTTGCGAAAACAAACGAATCAGAATTTTAAAACAACATTTTCAAAACTGAGCAAAAAATACTCAAATCTGAGTATGTCGCATAGTCAAAATGGCACCTAATCAAAATGACTCAAGTTTGAAATATGTATATACTCATTTATGAAAACATGCACACACTCAAGAATAAAACATCATGTGCTCCTATTTGAGTATATCCATGTTTCAAAAATGAGTTTGAACTGATTCTATGTGCTCATTTTTTAGTATGTCCATGTTTCAAAAATGAGTATGAACTGACCTTTATGTGCTCAGTTTTGAGTATGTCCGTGTTTCAATAATCTGAGTATTTCTGGTATTTCAGAATTGAAAGCACTGGGTCGTACTGTTTGAAACAAAAAGTTTTATAACAAAATGAAATAATAGATTTACTCATATTTGAAAGTGTTATTTTTCTCAGTGCGGAGTTAATTTGCACATGTTTTTAGTTTATAATATAGAAATCTCTAAATTCTTTCCAGAAATCAGATTGTTTACCTTGAATATGTTATTATAAGTTAAAGTTATAATTTAATTTGTAGCAGAATGAATATGTTTATATGTAAAGGGGAAATAAGCTGTAAATGCAAATTTCTTCAGAGTCCCCTTTGTCTAAGATAGACATTAATAATTGAATTTGCACTTGAATGCAGTTAAATTTAATTAAATATTTAACTATTACATTAATTCTTCTAAATGAAAGACTCTTTATGCTCTTCTGGATATTTTAATGAAACTCGCGTCATATTTGTTTGCATTCGGCGTTAGAAAAGTTTTATCAGGATTCCTTTTGAAGTGCACGGTAGTAACGGAGATACGAAGTTAACGGGAATGATTCATTAATAAGTGATTACATAATTCAGTTAAGAAATAAATTTCAATCTCTAGATTCAGTACGTTTCCAAGATATATATGTTTGTTAATTTTAGATGCCTATGTAATTATATGAATACGTAGCACCTATGGTCGTCGTCTGGTCCGTCCGTCTGTCCGTATATAACAGAGCGAAAGCTACCCAACCGAATGGTTTAAAAGTTAATATAGATAATCGGTGCAGAATTTTGTCGAGTCATTTCAAATTTTATTAAAATCGAATCAAAATTTAAAAAAAAATTAATAAAATTTTTCTTCATCTATTAAATCCTATCACATGGAACCAATTCAATGGTATCTCACGAAAGGTAGTGATTCTATGTTGTCATGGTGATTACGTCATATTTAAGATAGTTATAGAGTCTTTACAGGGACACTCAAAAGAATTCTGTAACATTACGGTCTATGGAGAAAAATCGTTTGCGGCTTATTTAAATAATATTTCACTATTTGAAACATACTGAAATCGATATATATCACTGAGGTTTATTACAAAATGCTTATGGTGTGTATAGCATTCATCGTTCATTTACAGGGACGCACAAGATAATTTGGTTAAAGTACTGTCTGTTAACAATAACTGCTAGAAATGCATTTTCAGTTTCGGAATGCGTTTTTAAATTTAACTAATTTTTGACCTTTAACTTGGTGTGTAAAATTCTATAGATCATATACAGGGCAGCACAAAAGTTCTCGAGTACATTTCCGCTTATTGACGAAAATTTCAGTAGTGTAATTTTAAACTGTGCTATTCGGATTACTAACGGAACTAAACTTTAGCATTCGATGTATTCTATATATTCAAATCTATAGATCATATACAGGACTGCACAAAAGAATTCAGATATTTTTCCGAATACTGTTGGTAATCCCTGAAATTTGGTTTTTAAAAGTGTTATACGATTATAAAAAAATGTAAAAGTATTTTGGAAGCGTTGGAAAGTGCTATGTAATCTATGCTAGAGCATGATTTTTCATTCTTGTTCATTTTATCTTTACTTGCGATAAGAGTATATCTGCTCAAAAACAATTACCAGTCATCTTACTTATAATAAAATCCAAAGGCGAGAAAGTGTCTGTAACGGTACCGGGCTGAACCACTCTGATCTGCGAATTGACCGTAGTTAAATGCCATGTTAGGCTTAATGAAGAATCTATTCTAACATATAACAACTAAACGATAATTTATCCTACTTGAAATCATGTCTTTCAAAATAAATTAATGTTTGTGAGATTACTTACACTAAATTTTATGTTTATATTCTGAGATAACTTCAGTTGAAATTAGGTTTATTGCTCCATGAAAGTAAATAAACAAATGAATCATTCGTCGTGAACGTTTAAAATATTAAACCATAAATGCAACCATTCGGAAAGCGATCGCAAACAGATGAAGTTACTTTCCTCCGTGATACTCGCGTCGCTAAACTAATTAGTTCATTCGTTGTGAGCATTTATCGCCATCTATCGGAGATTAATATAAACCAAATTTTGAATTGAATACAGTAACCTTTCACTTATACGCGATACACTGTAATTATTTTTCAGCACCAATTTCCTTTTAAAGTAATTTTCTCCTCATTTAATTGCAGAATTTATAAATCGAATTTTGCTGTTTTAAAATAGTGGTACAAAAAGTAATTACTAAACATCGCGTATAAGTGAGAGGTCAGTGTATTTCTTATAAAATGTAATTAGAATATAAGGTACATGTAATTGTAACACCGTGTACTACATATATTAGTTATATCAATGAAATAAAATTTTGTATTTTAGCATAGTAGAAATTTTGTAGTGAAAATAAATTTGGAATTTAATAAGATAATTTAAAAAAAATACTTATTTAATAAAAGATGATCTTTAATGATCAAAATTTATCACAGATTTCTTTAGGCAATTTAAAAATCATAATTTAATTTGAGATAAACTTTTTAAAATTTAAGTTATTTAATTATTATTTTGGCAAATAAACTTTCTGCTGAAATTGCACTTTGTTCTACATTTTATCAATTTTGCTTGCATTATAAATAAAATGAATATTTTATATCAAATATAAGTAAAATATAAGGAATATAATGTAATACTGGGGTACAACAAGTATTAGTTATATCAATGCAGATAAAATTTTGAATTTTAACATAGTAACTTTGTAGTGGAAAAAAATGATCAGTCATATTAATACAATTAATAGATGCGATTTAATTAAGAAATAAAATAAAATAAATTAGTTTAACGATCGAAATTTATTACAGTTGTGAAATCGGAATTTGAATAATGAAATGTTTACTCTGATATAGCAGGGCAGGTTTAAAAGATCGAAATGACGCAGATTGCCGAAATGACTCGAAATTTTTAATGTCGCTTAAAAATCGACCTGGTGAAGTATTAGAGCAGCTTTTTACGGGGTTTGTATGCAATTCACCGCCCCGATGTAATTAGGGGTCCGCTAGCGGGCGCAAGCGGGCCCGGAGATGTGTTAACCCAGCAATGGGTGTTTAAACAACTTTGTTGATCTAAACAATGTTTTGAAGATTTTATCGTTCTTAATCTTTACAGAATCTTTTTATAGTGAAATCTTTAAACTATTGAAGTTCAATCAAAACAGTTTATTTCCTTCGGGACTGTCGTTGTTTATATCAAAGGATTGAATATTATTTCATAACATCTTAATGCTGTTTGTTTGTATGAAGTCTTATGAAAATGAAACGTAACATTCCGTCATTTTTGACGGGGGTTGTATAATAGTTAAGTAAATGTTTAACAAGTAACTTTTTCAAAATTGCGCTCAATATGAAATATAATCGATATCATTCACCGGAATTCAAATTTTAATCACAGTAATTCGATAAAGAAGCTTCAGAAACTATACGTTTAATCGATGTAAATTATGAAGCAAATAAAATTGTGAATGTTTAAGAAAATTTGTCCTGCATTAAAAAGAAGAATACTAACGGTAAAAATGCTCAAATAATACACAAGAAAGCAGCAAACAGCTGTTTCGAATTCACAAGCGATACTCTTCTTCAATGTGACAAAGAGCAAAGCACAGCGTGCTAGAAAAAGCAAGACTGGGCAAAACAACAGAGGGGACATACCCGATGCGGGTAGAGAACGCGCCAAAAGCAACCAATGAGAAGAAAGCAGCATGAAACAACTGAGCGGACAAGTAGAGACATCTACCGGAGAACAAAAGATACAAAAGAAAATCAAAAAACGGAAATTCAATCAATGCTTTCCAAATACTTGGAAAATCAATTTTATTTGCTTCATAATTTAAATTTAGAAGTATGCTTTCGAATTTGACAAAAATGCATCCAGATAAGGAAATATGATTTATTTTGTGTGTAATTATTTTATATATTTTTTTTTCTTTGTCGCACTGAAGAATAGTCTCGCTTGTGACACGAAATAGCTGTTTGCTGCTTTTGTGTGTATCATTTGTGCATTTTTAACTTTGGTATTCTTCTTTTAACTTTGGTATTGCACAAAGGTTTTATTAGCTACTTTTATCTGTCCTATAGTGACGCTTTACGTTAAATGGAGAAACACTTGAACTTATATAGGAGTACTTGATCCAATGTTAATAAATCGATAATTGAGAAAAACACAAACGAAGTATATGCTTTCGAATTTCACAGGAATGCATCCAGAGAAGAAACTATGATTGATTTTGTGTGGAATTATTTAAAAAACTGCGAGCTTTCTAATAAAATATGGAACTTTCTAATTCACTCACTTTGAATGTGCATTGTGATTAACCGTCGCTTACGGTTGAGTTATAGATTTTATCGCATTAGAAAAGGATAGCGGAATTGCAGAAATACTTCAAAATTAAAGCTGCACTTCTGGAATTTAGTTTATTCCTTCCATTTTGTTAGCCAAAATAACTACATAAGAATTTTGCTTAGCTGATAATGTAACGGTACTATATAATTAGAAAACTACAAAATAAACTCTAAGAGTATGTTGTAAATGCAATTTATTAAATAAATATTCATTAAATCCATGCTTGTAAAATATTCCAGTGGTTTGCCTTTATGTTTATAAAAATAATTACTGGTTCAAAATTAGCACCAATAATTTTTGGTTGTTCATAAATTCTATGTTACATTTAAGACTATGTACAGTAATACCTCGGTTTTCATCGATAATCCGTCCGAAAACAATCGGCGAAATCCAAAACTGACAAGAACCGAGTCAATTATATCCATATGAATGTACGTAAATCATTAATTCGTTCTGAAAATTCCAAAATATGTATCAAAAACACACATTTTAAAGAGAATAAGTATAACGTATAATTCTAAAAACAATAATAAATTAATATAGTATTTGTTCTTAGCGTATGCTATCAAGGCACTGTATCTGGGGTCACTTCCCTTTTTGGTCTTTTGGCAGTAGGACTAGTTTCAGAGTCATAGGACTTCTGTAGCTCGAAAAAGCTGTCCAAAGTTGTTTTTTTCTGCCGCATCTTTAAGATTCGCCTAAAATTAAGCAATACATTATTATTAAACAAGTTGCTTACAAGAATCTCTTCTTTGGTTCCATGATGGAGCACTCGCAATCAATATAAAAAAGCACAAAAATACACAGGAAACAAACGAAATCCGAGGCAACCGATGAAAACCGAAACCAATATTTCGCGGAAAAAATCGACGAAAACCGAAATCGACGATAACTGAAGTCAACTAAAACCGGGGTATTACTGTACATCCAATAGAAACAAATCAGAAGCTACACTGCAAATTAAACTAGTCGTTGGGGGCCACCGTAATACTTAACCATCATGGATATGCATAATATAAAATATGAAAATAAAACATGTGTAAACTATTTACAAAATGCATTGCAATTCGAATAAAATCGTGGCTTGATGACGTTATAAACTTTAAATGCTTGATTACTGAATTGAGTAAAAGAAACATCCTTATAACTCCAAAATTGATAATCATATTAACTGACGATTTATTGCGTCGGATTAAGCGTCTCATTTACAATTAAAATATATCTTTGAATTGAAATTATAATGAAATACAGGGTCATGAAAAATCGAAGAGTGTGGAAAATATGATTGCAAATATCTCGGCAATTCATTATCCGATCGACTTTATTCTTTATGAAAAATTTATATTTTTTATTGTCTTTTATATTCATACCTTAAAATAAACAATTTCGAAATTTTTTATATACCTTTTATCAGAACGAATATTTCGAGAGTCCAAAAAATAGTTCCGGATAATCAAGGTTACTGAAATTCAATAAGCTTCCTTCCATTATTACACACTAAGTACATACCAAATTTCAAGTCTCTATCTATATTTGTTCGGGAGCGTTTACAGACACATACACAGACACACAGACACACAGACAGACGGACGGCAATTTTCTTTTTTCTAAAAATATGTTTTTCGGAATCTCCAGTGTCTGAAACGTGTAAATCCTGCAAAAAAAAAATCGATTTTCCAAACGATCACAAGACTTGCTCTATGCTACATATGATGCGTAAGTAAAAACAACGAACGATCATGATTCCGCAAAACAAAGTAAAATATCACAATTTAATCACTAGAAGTACGAACATAAGATAAATCTGAACTGCGCAAAATAAACCTTTTATTTGATAATGGAATACTCATTCTACACTATGAAAAATTTTTGGGATTGGATTTCACCTTTAAAAATGGTGGTGTAACAGCAGACGTTAAAGCCATGTTTGTGGAATTTCGTTTACACCCTTCGTTATATTAACCAAAATAAATGCACTGTAATTTTGTTCTGTCTATAATATTATAATTGCATATAATTAGAAAATTGCAAGGTAAATGTTAAGAGTATGCAGTAAATGCAAATTTTAAAAATAACTATTATTAAAACTATTCTTCCAAGATATTTCGATGGTACCTTTCTAAGGTTATAAACTCACTTAGTACTTCCACAGTGGTACTACAATAAAATATGTTTTATCGGAATCTGTATATAACGGAATCTTGCCTGAAGTGAAAAAAATTGATACCCCCAACGGAAGGCCTAACATAAAATTATTCCTGTTAAGACGGAAGAACAGATATTTTCTGGTTTCTAGCGATTCCGTTCTCACGAGTTTTTGGTGCTTTAATTTCTGTCATATAGATGTCCTAGATTATATTTTAAATAAAAACTTGTGTAATGATTACAAATTAGAAAATATACACTCCTGCACATTTAGAGAAGAAACACTTTGCGCAGTTGAGTAAGAAAGGCGCATCGTGATTGCTCAATGCAAAGGCATATCGATGTCAAAATTACAAAAATCGTTTTCTGGAAATATAGATAAACTAGCTGAAGTACCTGGCGTTGTCCGGGATTTTATGAATGTTTGTAGAAAAATCAATTTAAAAAATAAACATGCTATATAGAGAAGTTCAAAATGTTAAAATATGCGAATATTTTAATAATCGGGTTTTTAACATGATTCAATACGTTCCTCAAACTCATATGACGTTATATTCACCTGATGACGTCATATCTACTGGATTTCTATAATACTCATCCTCTCTTTCTATGATTCTTAAACATTTGAAAAGTCCATTAAACTTCCAATATGACGTCATATACATTTTATTTTTAATTATCTATTAATTATCTAATTATCTAATTTATCAACTTATCTAAGTAATTATCTATCTATCCTCCTGCTTTCTGTACCTACGCATACTCAGACTCCTTCTATTATTGAGAAATGTTTGAAAATCTCTGTTATACTTCCAATATGATGTAATATTAATCTTTTTTTCAATTGTTGAAACTTTTTATTTCATTTTCAATTTTCGTGTGGATTTCTTTCAATAGAAAATTAATTATTGTAGAAAGAACTTTATTGTGGATTTTTAATTGTTAGCAACTACTTTAACGAAAAAATGTTTAAATTTGATAAGAAATGGTTGTTAGATTTTGGTTTTTTTATTAATTAAAAATTAACTATACATTATTTTGATTCCGGATTACTTTAGTTGTCTCGGCCGTGTTTTAATACACCTATACGGAAAATTTTCCAAAGTTTATTTTTAAACTGTTGATTTGTACAGAAGTGCAGACAGACAAATTTGTATTTTTATATATTGGATATTTAGTGCAAAACGAATTTTTTTTATTTAATTGCCAGTTTAATGTTAAACTTTTTTACGGAATACACAATTGCCTCATTTTTAAGGGAAATAGTGTTAATGCTGTTCTGAAGTGTTTTTTTCTGACTTATTCACGAAGGCATTTTGACCACAGATGTAGAATATTTACAGGTAACAAAAAATTGAGCTGAGATTTTTTTCATTTTTCTATAAAAAAAAAACCCGACTTTTTTTGAAAATTCGATGTAATTTGGCATTTCAAAGAAAATTTACGACCATAATTCAACAGCCTTAAAACTTAAAGTGTTAGTAAAACATCTCAAATTCAATTGAATTACACAATTTTGTTTTAGCTTCTCTATAAAATAGCTATGAATATTTAAGACTAGAATAAAAATTCTATTTTATCTTTATTGAATTGTTTTTATCCAATTTACTTGCAAATAACCTTTGGATAGAACAAATATATTTATCTTATCAACATTCCAGTAATTATAATAAATTATACTTAACACCTTGTAATAATATATTTCTTTTAAATTCTAAAAGGAGTAAATTAACAACATAATATGCAGCAAAATAACTTTTATTAGATTGCTGACATGTTTCGGCTCACTCCAAGCCATTTTCAAAAACAAATGGGAATATTCCATCATTGCATGGTCTTTGAAGTTATTATTTTAATAATGCTATCAATTAAGTTTCATGTACTTTTTAAAAATTATGCACGTTATTTTATATTTTGACTTGGTTGTTTATTTCTATATTTGTAACCATGGAGTAACTCGAACCACAATTTCGGTAAGTTAAAAGATGCTGCATCGTTACATATTGTGTATTACCATAATATGGGCAATAATATGGTCACAATAGTGTTAAATTACGGTTATGTAACTGTTTTCTATAAAAAAGGTCGAATGACTGGAAAATTTGCTGTAAATGTTTAACAGTGTAGATTTATCTTATCAATATTTCTGTAATCGCCTAAAACATATCCGAAATTATTTTATTTTATTTTATTTTTACTTTTCAGTTGGAAGATAAATTTGTGAAAGAAAAAAAAACTGAATTCTTAATGGAACGTGCTTGAGAATTTATTAGAAAATATTCTGAACAAAACTTTTTTGGTCATTTTAAAATTGGGTATTCTAATAATTGCATTTATCAAATTTTCAATATTAATTGACAAATCTCTATTATTAGTAACATAGCAATATTTTTCCTATTTAAAAATATGTTCCTGAACGGTAACAATTTCATGGACAGACAAAAATAATTTGTTTTGAAAACATTAAGGTATTTTAGAAAATTTCTTACTTACCTTGTATGTGTTGCTCTTTACAATTTCTTTTTTTTTAATTTTATCAATAATTGTGCATTTTAATTAAGAAAACAAATCACGTACGCCTACATAACACCTTAGTTCTTATTAATTTTAATAAATTTTCCTAGATAACTGATAAACATTCTAGCCTTAATTAATGCTTGAGATAAAATCTTATTAGTATTTTCTTCATTATTATCCGTAAATGCGGGGTATCAACAGACGACAAAATTTATTTTATAAAACAAAAGTTCTTTAACAGTGTCAACAAATTTGTTTTTATTAAGACTGCGTATTAAAAAATAATATTTTAAACTCAACGTTTTCTAGATACGACATTAATTTTAAGAACTGCTGTACAGTGCATTTTTTCCTTTAAAAATTTTATCATGATTTTAAAAATAAAAAAATCTTAATATTAGTCTCAAGAGCGACAATAGAATACTGATAAATCTTTTCCGTACTTTTTTTTCGTACATTGAATAATTTTTAATGGAATACTTAAATTTATATTATATTTTAAAAAGTTATAATTTTTAGGTGCGTTCGTAATTATATAAATACGTAGCACCTATTGTCGTCGCTTGGTCCGTCCGTCTGTCTGTCCGTCCATCCGTCTGTCTGTCCGTCCGTCCGCATATAACAACACAAAAACTACCCAACCGAATGGTTTGGAATTTAAGATATATTATCTTTGCAGAATTTTGTCGAGACATTTAATTTTTTTAAAAAATCGAATCAAAACTTTAGGAGATATTAATAAAATATTTATTAAGAAATTTGAATTAAAAGAAAAAAAATCGGTGCTTTCTTGTTAGAGGAGCTTCCGAGGTTTAATCGTCAAGCGACCGAGATACTTATTTTATTACAGAAATTAATCTGCAGACGATATAATTCATTTCACAGAATTAAAAAAACATCAAGATCTGAATATTTATATAACTAGCTATAGTACGAACGCGCCTCGTTTGTCACGTTTGACGTACAATTTCCAACTTGTTTATGTTTTAGTTTTTCAAAGAGTATGAAAAAAATAAGGATATTAATAAACTATTTATCAGTTTTAAACAGAGTTTTCTTTGTTGCTCTTCTTATCTTTTTATTAGCAAACATCTGGAACTTTAATTAAATCTCACATTGTGTTATCCAATGATCCATAATCCCATGTGTCGGATTCCCTGTATGTCCACCCAACTTTGAAGAATAATCCGGTATTTTTTTAGTATGCTGCCACCACCGATATGATTACGTGATATCGCTCACGTTATGAGAGGTATATTGAGAAAAAGACGACCTCTTTCAATTAAACTTAAACGAATAATTTATTTACACAGACCAATATTTACAATTACAAACTCGGATATAGTTGATGCGGCTCCACATTAAATAAAATACAGAAAATACGTTATGTGTACTGCTAAACTACCCTAATTAACTCAGATACCAGAGATTACTATTAATCTCACAAACACTTTATCTCTTCACTCCAAGAGATCTCTTCCAACACACGTGTCCCAGAGCTGACCCTCTGCTCCAACCAACACGTTTCACCTCCACGTTAAAAAAAAACTCTCTCTCCGGCCAACAGCAGGGCATTCTTTGTAAACGGGGCTGGTCCCCTGTTCGTAAGGGTTACTTGACAGAACGTAATCCCCTTATGATGGATCTTTCATCTTAGAGCATGGGTGAAGTCTGTCTTTTCTATGGACTTGCAATCGAAAAACTCCTTCTACTATACTAAACCTTCTTTCAACTGAGATCATGTCACTCACCTACTCAGATTAAGATTTCCAGATAGGAAAGGAATGTTAGTTTAAAGCTTGTAACAGTACACTGTAGATAAGCACACAAAAAGATAATATCACATAACAATAGTTCTTAAACCGCAGCTGTCAGTGAAAGCCTGACACCATGATTATCCATAATCGTGTTTTTATCATGATTCAAAATGTTTCTCAAACATATATGACGTTATATTCACCGGCTGACGTCATATCTACTTAATTTCTCTATTACAGTTATATTTCAGTTATACTGTATTGTATAATGTTGAAATCTTGTTCATAGACGAAAGGGATTAATTTCATATGAACATTTATTATAGTTTGTTTTGATGTATTAAGAGTTATTACAATGACGCTAGAATGCACTTAATCGTTTTTAACCGTCGAAAAACGGATAATTATGTTGGGCAATTTGCTGTTTTTGAATATCATTCAGTAATTATCTTCTTAATACAGGTATTTGGTTATTTTTCACTTACAAAGTATATAATTAGATTCTGAAGTGGTTTTATATGTTTTTAGTAAAAGTTTATTACACTTCAGTACTTTCTGCCACAAAATGCGTAAAATGCTCAAAAATGTGTACTAGATGACATATAAATCATTATATTTATTTGATCAAATAGATATCACTTATTTAATCAATATAGATAATTATTTAGAATTTAAAACACCCTCTAAAATGCATTAATAGCCAAGTCTGAGGAAGCCATTTTCAATGAAATATTTGGAATGTTCTACTTTTAACTTAAGCAAACTTGAGATAGCAGTAATTTTTGATGAAATATAAATCACTATATTTATTTGATAAAATAGATATCACTTATCTAATCAATATAGATCATTATTTAGAAATTAAAACACCCTCTAAAATGTATTAACGGCCAAGTCGCAGGAAGCCATTTTCAATGAAAGATTTGGATGTTTTACTTTTAACTTGGGCAAACTTCAGATTTCAGTACTTTTTTTGTGGCCGAAACATTACAAAAACTTGGCGCCTTTTTTTTTTTTTTTTTTTTTTGTTAGGATCTATTTATTAGCGAACATCTGGAAAAAATGGTCTAAAAAATTATCTCAGTTTATAACATCAGAGAACAAAATGGCATTCTGAGAAGGATAAATTAATCTCAGGCACTATGGTTGTCTTCAGAGAAAACAGTTAGCCAATTCGTAACTGGTTATTTGGTTACTAGCGAAATGAGGAATCCACATTCTGATGATGCTCAAAATTACACAATCTTCCAAGATAATTTATTATTCAATAATTAAGGTAGTCAATGTCAAAGTGGATAATGTTAATTTTTTAGACTGTAAAAAAAGTCAAACGTTTCTTAATCTAGGAATATATAATGTTACCACCAATCATAACTTACAATAACCTCTTCTGAGTTACCCATGATTCCTAAAATTGTTATTTTTTTAAATTTATAAACCATATAAACCAATATATAATTGATATTAAAAGAATCACTTACAAAAAGAAAGTTGCTTTTGCTTCCACTTTTTTCCGAGTGGTTTCTATAGTGGATTATTCAGTTTTCTCAACCCTAAATATAGGTTTTCCGGATGCTATGCATTCTCAATTAAAAATTTTCTAGTTCAACCAACAAGTTTTACCGGCAAACATGATAAATTAAAAGCATTAACATTTATATTAAAATCAATATTATTTTGTTACACTTGCATGTTTCATTTCAATTAACCTGCTGAAAATGTTTAGTTCAAAATTGGTAACATATTGCAAAAACTACATTCTAAAAAGGACATTTTTAAAAATGAGGAATAAATACTCCAATATGAGTGCGTCGCAGAGTCAAAATGGCTCCGAATAAAAATGACTCAAGTTTGAAACATGTATATACTCATTTCTGAAAACATGCACACACTCAAGAATAAAACGTCATGCGCTCATATTTTAATATGTCCATGCCTCAAAAATGATTATTAACTGACTTCTACGTGCTCAGTTTTGAGTATGTCCATGTTTCAAAAAATGAGTATGAACGGATTCTAATCATGTTTGACTATGTCATGTTTCAAAAATGAGTATGAACTGACCTCTATGTGCTCAGCTTTGAGTATGTCCATGTTTCAAAAATGAGTATGAACGGATTCTAATCATGTTTGACTATGTCATGTTTCAAAAATGAGTATGAACTGACCTCTATGTACTCAGCTTTGAGTATGTCCATGTTTCAAAAATGAGTATGAACGGATTCTAATCATGTTTGACTATGTCATGTTTCAAAAATGAGTATGAACTGACCTCTATGTACTCAGTTTTGAGTATGTCCATGTTTCAAAAATGAGTATGAACGGATTCTAATCATGTTTGACTATGTCATGTTTCAAAAATGAGTATGAACTGACCTCTATGTGCTCAGCTTTGAGTATGTCCATGTTTCAAAAATGAGTATGAACGGACTTCTATGTGCTCAGTTTCGAGTATGTCCCTGTTTCAATATTATGAGTATTTCTGGTATTTCAGATTGGAAAGCACTGTGTCGTCCTATTTGAAACAAAAAGTTTCATAACAAAATGAAAACATCGATCTATTCAGATTTGAAAGTGTCATTTTTCTCAGTTTAAATTTCATTTTGAGAAAAATGTTTTATATATTATAAAACCTCTCGAAAATATTTCTGAAAATTAGTGGCAGCAAAAGAAATGTCGTTTTTATAAATACTTCTTTAAATATCGAAAATATATTGGTTCTTGAGGTTCCTAAAGATAATGCTTTTCGGAATCGTCAGTAACTCGGATGAGGTGATTGTATATTGTTGTTCGCGGTAATATTATGTTTTCGCAAATTACGAAATAATTGTATTTTTTTAACTACGTAGTTTGCGATGTATTCTTGGTCTATAGACAATAATTTGTTCAATACCGTAACAAACGAAGTTTTCTTTTGAAATTGTGAGCATCACATTTCACTATTCTCCTACAGTTCTCAACGAAATGCAATGGAGAACATTAACTTTACCAGAAAATATCTCTGAATAAGATTGTACGGAATTGATCTATTTTTATCCTGGAATCCCTCAATTAGCTTGATATTCATTATTAGTTTAGTTAGTGCAAAATATAGCTTAAATATTTTGTTAATCATGAATATTGTCTAAAGGTTCAATTGTTTTATGTAATTATTTTGCACTTTCGCTGCTTTATCTTTAATTAGAGTGTCATCAATACATATTGTTTCTTCAATTATTTTATTTATGATTTCTTTGTGTAAATATATTTTATTAATACAAAAGAAATAAAAGGAAACCAGAATGTACTTTATATATCTATCTTCAGAATGCTCTGTACATTTAACATAACTCCTTTTTTAATTTAAATAGAATTATGCAGTTCAACATTTTTTAGAAGACTGGGAATTGAAAAAAAATGAAATATAAATTAAAAATATTATTAATTAGACTGATAATGATAATTTTTAAATTAGAAAATGTTTTATCAAAATGTGTTTGGTTGAAAAATGATATGCATGGAAAAACAAATTATAAATTAATATATTAGAAAAACAACCATTTGTATAGAAATAAGTATATTTCTATAAAAATTTTAAATCTTTAACTTTTACAAAACTAATTATTTTGACAGAAATGTTTCTGATATGCTGAAAAACAACAATTGAAACAATTTTGCAATTGGCCTATAGCTAAGAAAGCTAACACACATACCTCTAAAGCTAACAGTTAATTAATTAGCTATTGAAAAATAATAAGAGGGTAAGAAATGATAAGAACCTATATACAAACTTCTTAGTAATCATACAAAAGTTTATTTTCTCAAAGTTTCTAAATAATAAAAACGTAAGGTTTATTTCATGATTCATCATTATTTAAAGTTGATTCATTTCTTATATCGAAGCCATTGAAAATTTAGTTTTTATATAAATAATCCTCTAAATAATTATATTGCTGTTTAAAAGAACTAACATTGTAGTTGTGGTTTTTTTTTTTTTTTTTTTGTCTTCCAATAATAATAAATTAACATATTAAGTGGTTATATTTTATAAAACATACTATTAATAGGTTAAAGAAACAGTGAGTGAGACGGGAGCTCTCTTAGTAATTTTTTAAAAAAGTAACAAAGCGAACTAAAGAACTAAAAAACAATATAACTCAATATAACAATCTTATACATCTCAAAGACATTTCCAGATAATTATATTAATCTTTTTATCTGCTCTTTTGTAATTGAGATTCTAATAATACTTTTAAAAAATACCTATATTTCAGTTTAACATCACAGTCTATATTTTTGTCGCATTTGATCATGAACATGTGGTAACTATTCCATTATTGCCAATGTGTTAAATTTTTTCACTTTCTTTTTTTTTATAAATAGCATTGCATGACTTTAGTTTTTGTATGCAAGAGACAATTTATACGTACATACACACACACACACACACACACATATATATATAAATGTGAGTGAGTTTGTATATGTCTGTGTATGTGTGCGTACGTGCATGTGTGCAGATTCATCATATACTTTTGCACATTACCACGACAGATATTTATATCAAAATAGAAATCATTAGCATGGCATTAACGGGGAAGTTCTTCGTAATGTAAGGCGAACAAATGTGCACTTTCTTTCATACTCCAAAAAGGACAGATGACTGCATAAATTTCCATAACGTCTTCCCATTCAAATCGGAATGGTGGATCTGACACATTTCCATATTTCTATATAAATCTTCTGACATCTGCCTCAGATAACAGTAATAACTAATATGTAACTCGAGCTATTGTATCAAGTTTGCCCTATAATGTGCTGATATAAACTTATGGTAATATATTCAATCATTGTAAAACATATATTTAAAAATAAAACTAGGTACAAGATATTAGAAAATTAAGGACTATGTACTTTTGTTAAAAAATGTTGGAAATTCGAAGATACCCAAATTTTTAAATGATTCCCAATTGCTATATTAAGATTTTTCGCTGATCGTTTAAAAAATATTCTTGGATTTGATACAAAAAATGCAGCAGTTTTTTGTGTGATTACATACTGTGTCTGTATTATGTTTCTTTAATTTGGGGACCATATTAGGTTTAGTTCTAAAAAATTAAAAACAGTTATCCAAATTACATTAATTAAAGTTTTCTGAAAATTAAGGAATGTTCAATTTAATGAAATCTAACGAATCTAACGAATCATCTTTGGTACTGTTAATCTGACAATAGACTATGGAAGCATTTTTGAAGATGTTTGGAAAAATGGCATATTACAAAAGAAATAAATAAGCATAACATATTTCCAGTATATTTTAATTTTTTATCATAAGTTATTGTTTCGGAGAATTTTTTTAAATGTATAGAATGCAATAAAACTCACAGAAACTGTGTATAGAACTTTAAGGAAACTTTTTTTTTTTTAGACTTTATTACTAAATACCGAAACATAAAGAAAATGATAATATAAAATGTAAAAAAAACGTTATGATTATTACAAATATATAATAATTAAAGTTATTTTAAAGACAAAATAACACAATAACTGTAAATGTTAAGATAGGTCCTATTATTAATGACGACAAACCCGAAAAGTTTAAAGAAAAATATTCTTACAGAATCATGAATTTTTCAAAAAATAAAATTTGATTCAATATGTTTTGTTTTAGTTCCGTATGATTCTGTTTACAGAGTTTTAAGTGAAAATTTTGTGATCATTTTATAAAAAAAAATTAATAAGTATTAAAGTAAAAGTAGTTTAAAATAATAAAAAGAAAAGTGACCAGATAAGCTGATGGCATTAAATTCACAGGCTATTCACGCTAATTGTATATTGCACTATTATTTCAAAGAATAATGCCCTCGAAAAATAAAGAAATCGACAATAAATTAAGGGGGATTAGCCCACGACCCACCCTTTATACTTAACCAATGAACCACCAAAACTAATCAGGGAAACGTCTTATCACAATGAACCTATATACAAAATTTGAAGAAAATCGGATAATTCTGCATGAAAAAACCAATTTATCTAAATTAAGGGAGGTTAGCCCCCGTTTCCTCTTTATACTTAACCAATGAATCCCTAAAACTAATCAGGGAAGCGGCTTATCACAATGAAGCTATATACAAAATTTGAAGAAAATCGCATAATTCTGCAAGAAAAACCCATTTATTTAAATTAAGGGGCGGTTAGCCACTCGTTCCCCCTCTATAATTAACCAATGAACCCCCAAAACTAAACAGGAAAGCGCCTTATCACATCCTTTTCGTTGAAATAGATTTTTGTGATATGTGAAGAAATTTCAGTCTCTTGACTGGAGAATTTCAGGAAGTTTAAAGAAGTAAGTACGGGTTCGCGAATGTTTCCTGTTTTGATGAAAAAGGGACATACGTAAAAATTGTGTTTCTAGTACGTAAATATACTAATAATCACAGTTGCCGGATTACATTCTTGATTTTACGAGGATTTCTGGTAATTTTTGCATCAAATTATGGAGTTTTGTTTAATTTTGTGGGAATTTGCTGGAGGGGGGGTGGGCAAAACAAAGCGAAAATTTTAGTATTTTAACGAAATGTAATCAACATTCGTTCAAGTCACGGATTTTTTTAGAGTCTATGATAATGAAATTACATTAGTTTCCTTTTATTTAGTCTTCAAGTATAATTTCAATGACTGAATTCGTAAAGCCTTTTTTATTTACATTATTTAAACACTATAAGAGAAACTATTTTTACTCACGGCGCCTTTTGCTTTTTTCCCGCACAGTTTTGCAATGTATACGAAAGATCCTGCACGTAGTTACATAAAAATATTTCTTAGTTTGCTTAATAAGTTTCCATTCTTTGATAACGATATGATCTCGAAAGATTTTTTAAATCCTAACATGTCCTAAATTCGTAACTTTGAATTACTCTTTATCCATGTTTGAAGTTTAGTGTCTTGTACATAGATATTTGTATGCTTTGAGAAATAACTTGTCCAAAAATGTAACAGAACGTGCCTTACACAGTAAGAACGATATCAGAAACTTTTAAAACAGTTTAAATAACAACTGAAACAGGTTCTGTTGATAATGACAGCAAATGTAATATTGAAATTACTGAGTAAATTTGAGAAAACAGTTGTGCCAAACAGGGCTTTCTAAACGTGTTCCTATTGCAACACAGAAAGGACTGGACTAAAACTGATTTGAATATTACTACGGGCATTTGATTATTTTCACTTTTTAATAAATCAAAATTATGTCTCAATTATGGAAAATGATAAACAAGTTCTTAGTTCTACCACTGGTGCTTTTCTTTCTTTTTTCTTTTCTTTTTTTTTTTTTTTGTTATATCATCCTGTATTCTACGCTGTATCAAAATCGCCGTAAACAAATGGTCATTTCAGTTGCAGGAAACTATCTAGTTTTTCAATCGTATATATGTTCTTTCAGTTCGATCATAATAAATGTTTTTTTTTTTTTTTTTTTTTTTTTTTTTTTTTTTTTTTTTAACAAAATTTTTGGTTTTAATTGATTAAAAATAATGCGAAGGTTGGCATCTATGCTTCCAAATGATTTATTCGAATGTGAAAATCATTCATTATGTCCATCGTTAGAACAGTGTTAGTGGAATATCCAGGATCATACAGTCATGTTTCTTTTTAACAAATGAAATCATTAAGCTCAAAGTACTTCTTTTTAAGCCTTTACCATAATCGATAGGTGCCCCCGCTTTCAAAAGCATAATTAGAATAGTAAGATAATTATATATTGAAAAAGGAAAACTAACTGAATTCATCCTTTAATTAAAAGAATCAGATGATGCGTAGATCAAATTGCATTAGTACAATCACAAATAGTGAAAGTTTGAGTCGCTCGTACTAAGTTCGAGTGACACTGGTAAGAAATTAGATAATTCAATCCAGATAGTGAATTTTTTAAATTATATAGTATTGCACCAAAGACAAAGTTGTTCAAAATAGAGTATTTAAAAAAAATTTAAATATTTTAACCAATTTTACTAATAAAGTCAATTTTTTGTTCTCTCAGCTGAATGTCAATCAGATTAGATGCTTTTATTATGAGGAAAAAAGAAATTTTACTCTTGTAAAAATCCAGTACGATTTTCACTTTTTTTTTCACATGAATATTTATAATCATTGAAGGTTTAGCGATGTTATAAGAAAATAATAATAGCTAATCGGCACATATGGTGGCAAGAAAGCATTTTTTTTAATGATATCTTAGATTCCATTAATTGTTTGTGGTGACTGCCATCGTAATTAACGAATGAATGCATCTAAATTTGTGTTATCAAACATTGGCTAATTTATTGTTGGATGTACAAGAACCATATGAGGCGTTCCCATTAGCGATGTTAAAGATACAATCACGGTTACGTTTGAAGATTCATGTAAAATTTCTAAATAATTTCATGTAAAATTTCTAAGCAATTTTATCTAAAATTTCTAAAAAAAATTTGTCACTCGTCTGACGAAACTTTAATCATGTGTCTACCATTCTCTTAATATATGAATATAAAATAGGCCTGCTTATAGAATAATTTCAATTTTAACAGTTTAGTAACAGACTGCTTCTGCCACTGTCTAGACGGAAGAATTAACCTTTTTTGTCTCTGTCTGGTATAACACATTAGCTTCCGCTGTAAACGGTTCAAGTTTGCCCCATAACTCTTTCGCATAATGAATATTTTTTTGGACATATTGTACTTAATTTGAAGGTTGGGGTTACTCAAACAAATTCATGTATCTTTAACTTATTATTTACCGCCAGTTTTCTTTATTTCAACATAAAACATCATTCTTGCTTCATGTGTATTTATTCCATCATAACAAAAAGTGGAAAGTAGACTTTATTATCACAAACTCGTATTATTGTATCATTTTGTTAGCTTTTTGATTTTCTGAATGATTTTTAATAAATACTCTGTAACATATAGAAAATTATTGCGGTATATAATTTTTTATAGTCGCATCTTTTCAAGATCACGTGTCCAATAATGTGATTGATATGGAGAATACAATTTTATTGAAGTTATCTTCTAACTATCTATGATTATCATCTTTTTTCACCCTGATCCTTCAGTCGTTAAAAAATTAGAAAACCAAGAATTTATATTTGGCAATCAATAATAGAGAATTGAGGTTCATGTATTATTCATACCCTACAATCTTTATTTAAATGGAGTTATCACGTACGTTTTAACATCGCAATTTACCATATCAACACTGAAAATAAAGAGCAGAGAAAATTTTCTCGCCATCTTTTTATTCAATAATGAGATATTACAAAAAGTCTGATTATCAGAATTAATTTTTAAGTCCATTATAGTTTGCTTTTTGAAAAAAAAAGTGAAGAATCTAAGAGAAAAAAAATCTTCCTGCGGGAATAATCATTTACATATTCCATTAAATTGGAATTGGCTTTTGTCCTTCCTCTTTTTCTTAAAAAAAAGGATGAAAAAGAAAAAACTATTCCCATAAAAAGGACATAAGTTGATTCTATTAAAGATAAAAATGCAGGGAATAATACAGAAACTTCTTTCACTGAATTTCAACATTTATCTGACATTACATTTTGTATTTTCTACCATATCATGGCCTCGAACAATTTGCTTTCAAGTGATTAGAGAATTTGATCATACATTTATTGAGCTTTCTAAAAATATTTTGTGATGCACCAAGCAATCTAAAAGATAAGAGTTCTTGCAGTTATGTCTATTTATAAGACGATACGATTTCTAATATTGCATATTTTTAGCTCGCAGGCTATCAAAGCCTGAGAGCTAATGTGTCCGCCCGTTCTGTAAGTATGTATGTATGTATGTATGTACGTATGTACGTAACGCGATAACTCTTAATAAAAATATGCGTTTTGCTTCAAATTTTTTTATAGGTTCATTGTAGTATTGTATAGGTTCATTGTAGTATTATTGGTTCATAGCATTTGTTATATGTTCATTCATAAGCGCTTCCTTGATTAGTTCTGGTGGTTCGTTGGTTAAGTATAAAGGGGGGGGACGGATGGCTAACCCCCCTTAATTTAGATAAATGGGTTTTTCATGCAGAATTATTCGATTCCCTTCAAATTTTATATATAGGTTCATTGTGATAAGGCGCTTTCCTGGTCAGTTTTGGGGGTTCATTTGTTAAGTATAAAGTGTTGGAATGGAGGGCTAATTCCTCCTTAATTTATTGTCGCTTTCTTTATTTTTCGAAGGGCTTTATATTTTTCAATAAGAGTATAATATACAATGCCATCAATTTAACTGGGCACTTTTATTTTTAATATTCGTAGAATTTCTTTAGGGATTACATCAAATTATTTGACATAGTTTAAACACGCTTAATTTCTTATACTTATTTATTTATTATTAAATTAAAATTAAAAACAAATAATTTAGCACAACAGAAAATTTTTGCAGTTTGTACATTGAGTTATTTTGTTTTCAATTTATGTTTTTCCGGAAAATTTTAAAGAAATGAAATTTTTTATGCTAATTTAAAAATATTACTAGGTATTTTTCATATGTTTTTAATATTAATACATTTAACAACTTCAATATGTCGCATTTTTATTAATGATATTACTTTACAAAGACAAAACATTACCCATATGAAAAATGTAAAATTGAAATGAAAAATGCATAATAATTCAATATTTTAATCAAGCAGGACAGTCAACAGTCTAAAGCCAAACAAGAAAAAATCCGCCAAACGAACAAGCGCCATTAAAGAAACATCAGGCCACTTTGGAAGTTATTGAATTTTTAAATCAGTCAGTCCATTTTAAAACACCCGGTATGATTCTTTTAACATTTGACATAATTTGAATAAACTGCAACATTTATCGTCTGCTTTTGTTACATTATTTATTTTCCACTATTTTTTTTTTTTTTCAAACAGATGCTTGAAAATGCAATATAAGCATTTATAGCTTATGTATTCTTCTACTGTCACATTGATAAAAAGTGATATAAACACAAGTAAAATTCTTTTATCTGTCAAGATGTGTATTAATATACAAAAAATAAATAAATAAAAAGGAAAAAACAGAAGCCAGATGGCTGATGGAAAAAGAAAATGACTCCATGGCTGAAGCTTTTTTGTTTTTAAATTCTTCTTCAGCAAATGGAATCATCATTCACTAAATGGTCAAAGTTTCTGATGCAACTTATGTTCGGTATTGTTCAATTTAAAGAGGTTATGAATCCAACATCGGACAAGTGGAAAGAAATAGTCTGTTTGGGGATAATATAAATCATGAAATTATTTCATTTACCATTGTTTTATAAATTTTTCGAAAGATAAAAATAAATTTAGAAGGAACTGTTGTGTGAATTGCTAAACAGTTCTCACAGTCCTATAATACATTTTTAATCATTAATATTAAGAATATTTGAGGATAGTTTAGTGATGTCACAAACAAAGCATTGAGTATGTCTTAAAAACATTCTTTAGGTATATTGGTTAATTTTTTTTTAAGTGAGTGAACAGAGATAGAGATGTAAAAATCATTCTGTTTCCCCTTCCATACAATTTTCTTGACGATTATTTTTTAATTATTTGTTTTAATTCGGGAATATCTCAAAATGAAAGTTATTTCTGAAAACTTAATTCAAAATTCGTTAAACAGAGGAATTATCTAGAATATGCTTTCTATTATATATATATATATTTTTATATATTTCACAACTAATAAAGACTCTCTTTGATAGAAAAAATCAGGACATTTGAGAAATTTCAAATAATTTGCAATTTATGAATTTGTCATTAAATTTTATAACTTAAATATTTATAAACAGCCACAGAGGTCTCAGGAAATGTGATTTCAATTTAATAAAATAATTCTAATTAACATCTTTAATAGAAGTTATATCAAAGTATAAAATTAATCGAGAACAAAAATTTTTACTATACATCTTAAACAAATAAGTAAAAGATTTTGTTTGTTCGCAAACATCATATTTAAAGTGGTGTAAATATTAATAATAAAAAAAAACTTTAACAATTTTTTAAGTTACATTTTTCCTATTTTCATATCTAAATCGTGTCGTTATTATAAGTTTTACATTTGTAGACTGTTAACACATGTAAAGATAAGCAAAGTATTATTATTCCTAAATTTTCAAAATTAGATTATAGAGAAATCCATAAAATATATCAGACTATTCAGAATTTTTTAATTTTTCCAAGAAAGAAACATGAATAAAGTTTTTAATATAGATTTGGTTATAGATTAATTTAGCATAACTAAAGATACTCTTGGTAAAATCCAGATAAGTTTAAAAATAGGACATAAGTAAGAAATAAAGGACACTTAAAAATGTCTTTTAAAATATTCGAAAACCGTTTTATCATATTCTTTAGAATAACAAAGCCTAGATAAATTTTTTTATTAATGTTTTTATATGCGTAAAAAATGAAAGAAGTATAAACATTCGAAAGTATGGCAAAATACATTCATGTATGAGAAAAATGAATAAAAACTTAAAATATGTAATCTCTAAAATATATGAAAACTGCAAAATTTCACTATCAACGTATAACATATGATTATATCACATTAAAATATCTTCAATTTAGTAAAGCGATGTGAAAAGTGTTATAGTGTTAATGTGTTAGTTAAAGTGTTTTAGTTAGTTAAAGTGTTAGTTACAGTGTTAGTTAAAATCTTAAAGCGTTATAGTGTTATAGTGTTATAGAAAAAAGTGTGACTGTATCAGTGACCAAAAATAAGTGAAGTGGCATAAGGAAAAACTATATTAGTCACAAACTAGTCATTCATCATTGTTCCCTTCCGCGCGTAGACTTCCGTAATTTTTCCCTCTTAATACTTATCTTCAATTGTGTTTTTAAAAAAAGGGTTGCTTTCATTTTAGCCCATTCTAAGTTTACCATACGAAGCCTGTCAAACTAACAAATGGTTCTGTCACTTCAAATCTCCCAAAATGGAGTGTCACCTTTTTTTATTTTATCCTTCAATTTCTGTAAAAATGTATATTTCTTATTTTCTTTGATTATCCAAAAGTGATTTTCTAAGACGTTATTGCTTCAAAACATTATTTAGGTACTAATATTTCAGATATTATAAATAGTTGCATGAAACCAAAACAGTTTACGTGTACAAACATGAAAAAAGAAAATAAAACAGATTTTGTGAACGAATCAATTTTAGCAAATTCGACACATTTTTCAATGTAACACATTCATAAATATTATTTTTAAAAACTCCAGTTTTTAAATATTAAAAAAAAAACAAAAAAAAACATTTATTTTAAATTGTCAAAAACCAAATCGTATATGTAAGAAAAATCATATCCGGTATGAAGATAAGAAATTAAAAAAAAATCACTCGAGAGATTCTACAACTAAAATATTGTCGGAAACAAAAATAAACCCATAAAACCTCCGGACTCATTTTTTAAAAAAAGCTAATAAAAGCGCAATTCTTCACATCAACTCAATCCTAAAGGAAGAGCAAAATCTCAATTTATATCAAACGGCTAATTAAAATGGGATATAGTGCGTAAGAAATCCATTAAAATTGTTTTAATTATAATGTTTTTTTTACTTGTCACTTATTGCGTGCAAACAAAGATAACGTCTTAATTTTTTTTCTTTTAAACTTCCTAATTAGCTGTCTTAAAATAATTATAAAAACATATTTTGTTTTTTCATGTTAAAAATTTTTTAGAACGAAGATTTGAGAAAAAGATTACGAAAATGCATGGAATTCAACAAGAATTTTACTTTTTGCTTAATGAATTAAAAATAAGTTATTGTATTTAAAAAAAAATCTTTAATTTATCATTTAATAAGTTACGTTAGAGGAACAATGGATTACTTTATGAAATTTAGTTACATAATATGATTTTTCTAAACGTATTTTGGAATTGGGTTTATTTAATAGATGCTGTAAAAATTTATTTAATCTAATTTTTTTTCAAAGAAATTGCCAATAAGTATAATATTTATATGAGACAAACCGCGTAGCAAAACATGTTTAACATTTATATACAAAACACGCAATTTAATGATGTAAAAAAAAAGAGAGAGAGAGAAAGTCACGTTTCTAGTATTTATAGTAATATATTTTTCTTTTTTTTTTTTTTCTTTTTTTTCAGATTGTAAAACAATGTTTCATTTAATGTTATATTACTTACTAGGTGGCTCTGCCCTCTGCGCCATTCGTGCGCTAACCCTCGGACTTTTTTTGGGGTGTGTGTCTTTATCTGCCTCTCTCTGTATGTGTCTGTTTCTCTGTCTATTGGTATATGTCTGTTTCTCTGTCTATTGGTATATGTCTACCATGTCTTGGCTGTCTGATCGCCTATTGTCTGTCTGTTTCCTGTCTGCTGACTGTCTGACTGTCTACATGCTCACGGTTGTCTGCATGCTGTTTGTCTGCCTGCTCTCTCTGCTTTTTCTCTCTGAAACGGGGGGGGGGGTCAACTTTGATATCCCTAAATAGATTTTTCAAAAATATTGAACATGCACTTTGCCGTTTTTCAATTCGATGTATATTTCTCGAGTTATTTGACCGTTTCCAGACTTTTCGGACACCCTGTATATATATAACTTGTTCTCTTTTTATTTTAATTTAATTTTATTACTTATTTATTTTCTAAAAGAAAAGATCAGGTGAAAAAAAATATTTAGTTCTCGCAGCTAAATCACTAATTAAAATAAGTGCACTTTTGCATTTCATTTCTCATTAATTTGTGTTAAAATAAATAATATAATTTAATTTTTTAGATGCACTTAATAAATTAATTGCATTGTAATCTGAAAATGTTTAAATATTTAAAATAAATCTATAAAAGTAACTTCGTTATATAATTGATGTACTTGCTTGAATTTTTTTATATATTTGAAAATATTCCATTTAGAATTTATCGCTTGATAAAATTGATAAAATTTAATTATAAATATAATTTCATTATTTTTTTATAAATTTAGTGTGATTAACTAAACGCCGGCTGATTAACTCCGCTTGTTAATTTCTGTAAATATACATATATATATATATATATATATATATATATATATTTGATAAGCGCTTATTTTTTTGTTTATATGCAAATACATAATATATTATACATATACATATAATATTCATTTTTATATATAAAAGGCTGAAATATCAAAATTTTATGTTAGCGTAAACTAATTTACAATAATTTAAATACATTTAAAAATTAGATCATTTTTTGTTTATGTGAGAATAACTTGACTGTAGATTACAATTAGTATAATTGAATTTATTCAGTGTGCTTCAGTGAAAAACAAGATAACCGGTCTAAAACAAATAACTTATGTGGGGATTTTTTTCATCATTAATTATATTTATATTTTCTTTTAATTAGTTATATTAAGAAGAAAGAAAATGTCATATTTTTGCTTTACTTAACTTAATAGTTAATTCAACGTGCATATGAGGGTGTTAGAATGACAGTGGAGTAAGTCAATATTTAGTAATTAGAGAAATGAATCGTTTTGTGAAACGTGCCGTAATGCCGTTGCATTGGGTGGTCCAACTTGTTTTGCCCTCTAGCGACTCCCTAAGTGAACTATGACTTATTTGACTGACACATTGAACAGAAATTAATATACGTTCAATGAAAATATGATTATCTAAATTTTACAAATTTTTGCATTATCTCCACTGTCATTCGAATCCCCTCATATGTGAAAAATCTTAAATTCTTATTAACTCCTTTGGAACTAGCGTCTAATACACGAATTTTATTCGGTTGGCACCGTTTTCACATTTACCTTTACTTATTTAATCACAGAAATTCCTTAATTAAATACGGGAAATATTAATTTCCTTTATTATTCATACCAAAAACAAGTTCTGTATGCACTTTTTGAAGATGCATATATGTGACCTTGCTTTCGAAATGGTTAATAAATACCAATAATTAAGTTGTTTTGTTTGTTCAAAGAATAATCCAATTAGAATAATGAAAAAAAATAACAGATATTTATAATTTTTTATCTAATTTATTTGCTTTAACAAAATAATAAATACAGTTTAAAACACATAAGTACTGTTTGTAAAAGCAAACTTGAATTAAATTGTGTCTATGTAATTAAGTGAAATATGTTTATGACGAGTGGATCCGGGAGAAGATTTTGCAATGCAGTATATATTTTTTAGCGATATCTAATATTTGTTAGATGCAAGTTTAAATTTCTAATAAAAAATAAGGTTAAAAATATCTGCAAACAACATTAGTCAAGCCAGAATATCATCTCATTTATTCCATCAAAGTTACAGTAAAAACTTTAAAAACTTTAAAAATAGTAAAAGTTTCGATTGGGAACGTAGTTTTTGTCCAATAACAGCCAATGTGCATAAAAGTGATCAAGGTTACCTTTCTTAAACTTTCGATGGATGAGTGTGAAAACCTCGGAACTTCTGAATTTCTTCTTCGTTTCGATAGTTTTGAAAATTTCTGCATCTGGTCAGTCGATATAGCAGTATTTAAGCACTGACACGTGCTGGGTTAGTGGAACTTTGGATTGGGTTCTTTCCCATTGTGGCTCTTTGAGATATGTCTAGTTGAATCAACCATTCTGCATTAGAGAAGGAGTGTCGTCCGTTGGTAAGAGTAGATTTATCTTATTTTTGTTCTAATTGAATAAAAGTGTTTGGTACTCACGGAGTGTCGATTTCAAAACTGTCGTAGGCAGACATTTTGTAGTTGGAATAGGACTAGCTTGCATAGTGGAAATTAAATCTTGCTGAAAGCATCTTTACTGACGTTTTGACGCTCGTCCAAGTCGTAAGTGTTATTTTTGAAGTTATCTCTTTATTGATATTGCTCCTTCAAGTTTATTTTTCTGAGTGAAGTATTTTTGGGAATTGACTCTCTTTTGGCTAAGGCAAATTAAGCAGTGCTTTCTCAAATCGCTTCCTTTTTTTTCAGATTTTAAATAAAAGTTTTTCGATTTTATCTAAACTTGTGCTCATTTCGACTTAGCTAGCATTGATCATAATGAACCACAGCGATATGGCTGTTACAGACTGATCAAAGATAGCAACAAGAACGCGCACGAAAAAAATAACAATCGTATTTTACCTGTAGCAGAAAATGACGTCATTTTCTTCAGGAGAAATATGGGACAAAGAAATATAATTTGAATATACATAAAATACACTTTAATCTAATATAACAAAGCATACCTTTTAGGCTGCATGTAAAAAAACACTGCTCGATTAATTTAATCGATATGTTTTAGTGGAAAACTCGCTAATAATTCTAAATCAAATAACTTTGAGAGTAATATGGGGATTTTGTGTATCGTAAATTATAATTTTTCTTTCTATTTTAGTTCAATTAGTTATATTAAGTAAAAAGAAAAAGTCATGTTGTTTATTAATTGAACTTAATAATTAATTGAATCTGCATATATGGAAAACTTAACCTCTTGATGAGTGGTGGGATATTATGTATCTCACTTAACGTTAATTACCAAATGCCCCAATGCTACTAGAATTTTGAAAATTATTCATTTATAATGTAGGGCAAACATTAAATTTCTTTATGACTGGTACCAAAAACAAGTGCTGTATGCCCTTTTTGAAGATGCATACATGCGACCTTGCTTTCGAAATGGTTAATTAACACCATTAGTTAAGTTGTTTTGTTTGTTTAAAGAATAATCCGATTAGAATAATAAAAAAAAAGTTAACTGATAATTATAATTTATATCTAATTTATTTGCTTTCACTAATGAATAAAACAAAATAATAAATGCAGTCTAAAACAAATAAGTACTGTATTAACACATTTGTAATAGTAAACTTTAATTAAAATATATCAATGTAATTAGCCAATATATTTATGATAATTCGCCTACTATATCTTGGTACAATGAACTTGATATTTATTAATGCGATTTCTTTTTACATCACACAAGTGTCTTCAAGTGTAGCTAAAAAATATCGCTTTCAGAAAAAAATGTTTGATAATAATAAATTCGTTAGCTTTTAGATACGTTGTAACATTCGTCATTTCGACGAATTCAATCATTACATAATTTAGATACTTATATATACGTCATATTTAGAATAAAATACAGTCAGAAATAAAGTAAGTGTACCCTGTAAAACAAAGGGAGTCCGAAAAGTACCATTGCACATTTCAAAGAAAAACGGATAAGCACGTATTGTTTTTAAAGTTAAGAACAGAATGCCTGTAAAAAAAAAAATAATAATAATTTTTAACACTTTCCAACATAGTTGAAAAGTGTTTATGAATATTTTTTATCTGTCCGTCTGTCCGTCCTTTCGTGTTCACGTATATATGCCCGGATTACGCTGAATTTTTTGTATGTAAAACAAAGAGAGTCCTAAAAGTACCATTGCACTTTTAAAAGGAAACAAAAACGCATAAGTGCGTATAGTTTTTTATGTTCAGAGAAGAATGTCTCTAAACATTTCTTTTTAATTTTTAACACTTTCCAACATAGTTGACAAGTGTTTATGAATATTTTTTATCTGTCCGTCTGTCCGTCCTTTCGTGTTCACGTATATATGCCCGGATTACGCTGAATTTTTTGTATGTAAAACAAAGAGAGTCCGAAAAGTACCATTGCACTTTTAAAATGAAACAAAAACGCATAAGTGCGTATAGTTTTTATGTTCAGAAAAGAATGTCTCTAAACATTTCTTTTTAATTTTTAACACTTTCCAACATAGTTGAAAAGTGTTTATGAATATTTTTTATCTGTCCGTCTGTCCGTCATTTCGTGTTCACGTATATATGCCCGGATTACGCTGAATTTTTTGTATGTAAAACAAAGAGAGTCCGAAAAGTACCATTGCACTTTTAAAAGGAAACAAAAACGCATAAGTGCGTACAGTTTTTTATGTTCAGAGAAGAATGTCTCTGAACATTTCTTTTTAATTTTTAACACTTTCCAACATAGTTGACAAGTGTTTATGAATATTTTTTATCTGTCCGTCTGTCCGTCCTTTCGTGTTCACGTATATATGCCCGGATTACGCTGAATTTTTTGTATGTAAAACAAAGAGAGTCCGAAAAGTACCATTGCACTTTTAAAAGGAAACAAAAACGCATAAGTGCGTATAGTTTTTATGTTCAGAAAAGAATGTCTCTAAACATTTCTTTTTAATTTTTAACACTTTCCAACATAGTTGAAAAGTGTTTATGAATATTTTTTATCTGTCCGTCTGTCCGTCCTTTCGTGTTCACGTATATATGCCCGGATTACGCTGAATTTTTTGTATGTAAAACAAAGAGAGTCCTAAAAGTACCATTGCACTTTTAAAAGGAAACAAAAACGCATAAGTGCGTATAGTTTTTTATGTTCAGAAAAGAATGTCTCTAAACATTTCTTTTTAATTTTTAACACTTTCCAACATAGTTGAAAAGTGTTTATAAATATTTTTTATCTGTCCGTCTGTCTGTCCTTTCGTGTTCACGTATATATGCCCGGATTACGCTGAATTTTTTGTATGTAAAACAAAGAGAGTCCGAAAAGTACCATTGCACTTTTAAAAGGAAACAAAAACGCATAAGTGCGTATAGTTTTTTATGTTCAGAAAAGAATGTCTCTAAACATTTCTTTTTAATTTTTAACACTTTCCAACATAGTTGAAAAGTGTTTATGAATATTTTTTATCTGTCCGTCTGTCCGTCCTTTCGTGTTCAAGTATATATGCCCAGATTACGCTGAATTTTTTGTATGTAAAACAAAGAGAGTCCGAAAAGTAACATTGCACTTTTAAAAGAAAACAAAAACGCATAAGTGCGTATAGTTTTTTATGTTCAGAAAAGAATGTCTCTAAACATTTCTTTTTAATTTTTAACACTTTCCAACATAGTTGAAAAGTGTTTATGAATATTTTTTATCTGTCCGTCTGTCTGTCCTTTCGTGTTCACGTATATATGCCCGGATTACGCTGAATTTTTTGTATGTAAAACAAAGAGAGTCCGAAAAGTACCATTGCACTTTTAAAAGGAAACAAAAACGCATAAGTGCGTATAGTTTTTTATGTTCAGAAAAGAATGTCTCTAAACATTTCTTTTTAATTTTTAACACTTTCCAACATAGTTGAAAAGTGTTTATGAATATTTTTTATCTGTCGGTCTGTCCGTCCTTTCGTGTTCACGTATATATGCCCGGATTACGCTGAATTTTTTGTATGTAAAACAAAGAGAGTCCGAAAAGTACCATTGCACTTTTAAAAGGAAACAAAAACGCATAAGTGCGTATAGTTTTTTATTTTCAGAAAAGAATGTCTCTAAACATTTCTTTTTAATTTTTAACACTTTCCAACATAGTTGAAAAGTGTTTATGAATATTTTTTATCTGTCCGTCTGTCCGTCCTTTCGTGTTCAAGTATATATGCCCAGATTACGCTGAATTTTTTGTATGTAAAACAAAGAGAGTCCGAAAAGTAACATTGCACTTTTAAAAGGAAACAAAAACGCATAAGTGCGTATAGTTTTTTATGTTCAGAAAAGAATGTCTCTAAACATTTCTTTTTAATTTTTAACACTTTCCAACATAGTTGAAAATGGTTTATGACTTCGGTTTGTGTGTCCGTTTTTCCATGGTCTTGTACATATGCTCGAATTACCCTGAATTTTTTTATTATTTTTTTTTTTAGCCCCATTAGTGGCTGAGAGGTTGTGCTCTCGAAGCTGGTAGACGGGAGGTGCTGGGTTCGATTCCAATCGCGCCCGTCAGCCTAATCGTTCGGAGTTTTCTTGGTTTTCTTCGAGCCGTGGATTTATCCATGCGTAAATACGGATTAGGTTCCCTTAGAAAGACCCCCACGAAGGGCACTCCCTCCGGGCCTATATCCCTAGTGTAGAAAATTGGCCGTCAATAATCAACCCAACTCAACCCAACCCTGAATTTTTTGTATGTTATTTACGTTTACTATAGCATGATCTCTATTGAAAATTAAATGTGTAGCACTTAAAGTTTGTTTTAAAGGGACAGTCAAAATTATTCCGTTGCATTACAGTCAATGGGAAAACAAATTTTTCAAGTACATTTTCATTATGTTATCCCATTTGAAACATTCTGGAATTGATATACAATTATAAATCATACTAAAACATGCTTTGTAGAATATGAGCTGCAAAGCATGTATTATGCATTTACAGGGTCACACAAAAGAATTCTGTTACATAATTTTCTACGGGGGAAAACCGTTCGAAGTGTAATTTAATGATGTTTCATTAATTCAAAAACATTTTGAAATTTATATGCATTACTCAGGAGCATTATAAATTGCTCACTGACAAGTATGGCGTTTATAATTCACTTACAGAGACACACAAAATTCGTTTACAGTCTACGTGCGATAATTACAGTCTGTGTGTGATAAGTGCGTCTTCATCTGGGTTTGCCTTTTTAAGTTTAACTAAATTTTTGATAGTGCGTGGTGTGTACAACTTCTGTTGATCATATACAGGACGCTACACAAAGGAATTCATATGTATCACTGAATATGGGAGTGAACTGCTTAATAGTTGTGTTTAAATGTGTTACGCATTTTCCTGCTGAACTATATTTAGCAGACTGGAGTAAGTTCATGGAATATAAATAAATTCATTAAAGGGCTACGGAAAGTACAAGATGCATTGACATTTATTATTGGTAATTGGAATTGCTGGAAGTGAGTTTTAAGTTGCCTTATGCGTTTTTGCCAGAATTAAATTTTAGTTTAATATCTGATGTGTACAAAAGTCTTTAGATAATATACAGGGCTATACAAAAGATTCCGAGTGCTTTTCCATCGATTAACGAAAATTGATAAATGTAAATTTTCTAACTGAACTACATTTCACCATTCTAATTAGTATATAACGAAAGCTATAGCTCACATACAGGGCTGCACAAAATATTTAGACTACTTTTTTTACTATGGAAAGTAACTGCTAAAAATGGATTTTAAAATGTGTTATATGTTTTCTAAATTATTTACTTACCTCTCTTCTTTCATCTTATTTAACAATGAAGTTTCTTTAAAGTTTTCTGACTGTGTTGGAAAGTGTCTCATAATCTGTGCTTGAAGCATGTTTTTTTCTTTCTTTTTCATAATGTAAAAGATTTCCGTGTGTACACCGATAGTTTTAAATAATAAATTGAATTGGTAAGATATTTTCAACTAGATTATGTAAACCATTGCGGAATCCACACTCCCGGAAAGTACTGTAATTCGACTTTTCAGTAAGTCATAGTCGATTTTTTTTGTCAAATATTTTATTTAAATTAACTATTTCTATGGTGATAATAACTGAAAGAAAGACTATATTTCCTATTCCTCCTTGTCTTTTTATCTATAGTTATTAAATTTTCATTACGATACATCATACATCAGTTATATTCCTACTTACTTTCATTCCTTGGTTATCTAATAATAATATTTAATTTCGATTACACATGTATTGACTGTTTTCGAATTCCTCTTTTAAATTGTTGTAGCAGAGTGATTACACATAATAAAGACTACTTAAAGAAATATAAAAGAGACTAAAGAAGTCTAAAATATTACCAATTTTAACATATAAGAATTTTCCAATTCCGAAAATTTTAAAGTACATTGTTATTTCATAATAACATACATGTCATTTTCCATAAAAAAGTAATAAGAAGTCACTGTAAATTATTTGCTATTAAGCAGAACGCTGAATGAATCTATTCGAAGTATTCAAAGATTGAATGAGCGAGAATTTAACAGTGTGTCTATTTATTGGAATAAATATGTAATAGAAACAGCAAACTGAGATATTTTCACGTCAAACTTTATGTAAATATCGCCGTTTTTGAATAAAAAGAAAACATAAAAGAAAGCTACATAAAAACGGTAAACGAATATTTTTATTTTTATTTTTTAATACGAGGGGTGTTCAAATGAAAAGGTACGAAACGTCGCGTCGTAGTAACCAAACCGGTTGAGATTTGAATATGCCTCTTTGGGATAACGTAGTGAGACATCTAGGGACGCGAATGGAGTGTCCAGCGTGGTTGTGCGCATGCGCGGGATCCCGCGCATGAAGCAGGAGACAAGCAGGGAGTTGTGTGTCCCCTACAACTAACGCAGCAGTGCGTGTGAGGATATCATGGCATTCTCATTGCAAAATTCTATAGTTGAGGAGCAGCGAGATGTTATGAGATTTCTTTCAGCCGATATTCATTGCCGGATGGTGGCCGTATACGGGGGAGACTGTGTGTCCGACAAGTCAGTGAAAAAGTGGAGAGCCCGTTTTCGTGAATTCCGGGAGTTTTTGAGTGATGACCCGAGACCTGGCCAGACAAACACGGTAATCATGGCCGAACTCATCTACAAGGTGAACGACCTGATGAGACAAGATACATTCATTGCCGCGTCAATTGGAAGGGACACACAACTGCCTGCTTCACTCCTGCTTCATGCACGAGCGCCCGCGTATGTACACAACCACGTCGGACACTCCATTCAGTCCCTAGATGTCTACGTTATCCCAAAGTGTCATATTCAAATTTCAACCAGTTTGGTTGTTACGACGTTTCGTGCCTTTTCATTTGAACACCCCTCATAATTTTTTTTAAATTGTAAATGTGCTTCATAATGAAGATATCCTCTATATTTCTGTCTCTATGATCACTTTTATTACACATATTTACTGTACACTGGGGAAAATGACACTTTCAAATTTGAGTAAATCGATGTTTTCATTTGGTTATGAAACTTTTTGTTTCAAATAGGACGAGCCAGTGCTTTCAGGTCTGAAATACCAGAAATACTCAGAATATTGAAATATGGACATACTCAAAACTGAGAACACAGAGGTCAGGAATCAGTTCAAACTCATTTATGAAACATGCGGAATCACTCAAAAATGATCACATAGAAGTCAGTTCATACTCATTTTTGAAACATGGACATACTCAAATAGGAGCACATGATTTTTTATTCTTGAGAGTGTGCAAGTTTTCAGAAATGAGTATATACATGTTTCAAACTTGAGTCATTCTGATTCGGAGCCATTTCGACCATGCGACATACTCAGATTTGAGTATTTTTTGCTCAGTTTTGAAAAAGTCGTTTTCAGAGTTTACTAATGATGACTGCAGTAATTATCTGGTATGCACGAAAACATTTTCCAGATTAATTTAAATAAATGATTTTAACAGTGAGGATACTCTAAAGAAAAATATATACTTCTCTATTCCTCTTTGGCTACTTTTCTACAGCTATTAAAATCTCATTACGAAGCTGTTCTTGATCCTGTTCTTAATTAGTCACCTTTAACACTGATAAAGTGACATTTGTTTCAACTGATGATACATATGTTTTCTTCTTTTCAAATTCCTCTTTAAAATTTTTGTAATTTAATGATACATGTGCGTAAAGTAAAACCAACAATATGCAATATCATCAATTTAACTTTTAAAAAGCAGCCAAATCAAAATGTCACATGACAAATTAAAATTAATTTTCATTTTATTTAAACGATTTTGTTTAAAAGATTATTCTTACGAGTTTTAAAAGGTCAGTGAGAATTACAAATCATTTAGCAGAAAAGTAAGAAAATCAAATGACATTATCTTAAATTCAAGTTTAGATGAGAGATAATTCAACATCTAGTGCAGACATATGAATTTTTATATAATAGAAAGTGAGATATTTGCATCACAAACTATAGTTAATAACTAATGTTTGTTAAATAATATACGTAAAAAAAAGGGCTTTGTTATTTATAGCACATTGCAGAATTAAATAAATTTCTAACATTATAAATATTAAAGGTTAATGCTAATAAATATAAGAGCTGAAGGTTTTTAAAACTAATTTTCTTTAAATTAATAAAGTATAATTTACTCAAAACGATGATTTGAGTAGGATTTTTTTTTTTAAATAATAATACATGTTTTTATTAATATTTTTAATTCATTAGTTTTTCATCTAACACTGAAAGAAAACCTATACCACCATCATCTAGAACGAATAACTAGTCATTTTCTAAATTCCTAAACTAGAAATATAGATTTCCGAGTTATGCGAATAAGGTAAACAAATAAACTGAATAGACGAAATGATCGAGAATTTCTAGTCTATAGTTTTCTAGCAGATGAAACGATAAAATATATTTTGAATCGTTTGAATTGCGAGAAATTATCACTTGATTTCTGGAAAAAAATCATAAAAAAGAATTATGGTTACTAAAACTAACATCTTGCGTTCACATTTATTTGCAGAGATTTTTAAATAAGTTTGATCACTATCATATAGAAAAACGCTCTTGAATTTGAGTAGGGGAGACTAGAATTCTCTAGCAATGGGAACTAGAATTTAAATGGATGACATGGAACTATTTTTTCTAGAGCCACAATTTAGTTTCTAGATGCCAGTGGCAGAATTTTTTCACAGTGAAATACAATATTTTAAAATTTTCGATTTTATTTACATTCGGAAATATATAAAAGATGGAAATTTAATTCTTTTGACTCCATGAATGCAACTATTACTAATGAATTTATACCGATGCTTTACTTTATTGCACCCTTCTTCGTTTAAGCTTATACAAATGAATGATGATTGATTAAATAGTAATAAATACAACAAATGATAGGTTGGATGGTTTAATTATTACTTACCCATCATACGTAGTATAGGGTATGTCTTGTAATCGTTTTGAAAATCGAAAAAAAATTGACAGATTTACACGTTTCAGGCACTGGAGATTCCGAAAAACATATTTTTAGAAAAAAAAAATGCCATCCGTCTGTCTGTGTGTGTGTCTGTAAACGCTCTATCTCCCGAACAAATTGAGATAGAGACTTTAAATTTGGTATGTACTTAGTATGTAATAATGGAAATGAGCTTATTGAATTTCAGTAACCCCGATTATCCTGAACTATTTTTTTCGGACTCTTGAAACATTCGTTGTGATAAAAGGTATATAAAATTTTTCGATTTTTTGTTTCAAGAATGAATATAAAAGACAATAAATAAACATAAATTTAGCATAAAGAATGAAGTTGATCGAATAATGAGTTGGCGAGATATTTTGAACCCTATTTCCTACACTATTCAATTTTTCGTGACCCTGTATTTCATTAAAATTGCAATTCAAAGATATATTTTAATTGGAAAAGACACGCTTACTCCGACGCAGTAAACCGTTAGTTAATAGGATTATCATTTTTGGAGTTATAAGGATGTTTCTTTTGCGCAATTCAGTATAATAGAGCATTTAAAGTTTCTGACGTCATCAAGCCACGATTTTGTTTGAATTGCAATGCATTTTATAAACAGTTCACACATGTTTTATTTTCATATTTCAATTCAAAGATATATTTTAATTGGAAAAGAGAAGCTTAATCCGTCGCAGTAAACTGTTAGTTAATAGGATTATCATTTTTAGAGTTATAATGATGTTTCTCTTACGCAATTCAGTAATAGAGCATTTAAAGTTCATGTCGTCATCAAGCCACGATTTTATTCGAATTGCAATGCATTTTATAAACAGTTCACACATGTTTTATTTTAATAGTTTACATTATGCATATCCATGGGTAAGTATTACGGTGGCCTCCAACGACTAGTTTTTCCCTCGTTATAGAGCCATTTATTTGGTGCCCTAATGATTTAAAAAAAAAAAAAAAAAAAAAAAAAAAAAAAACTCTAATTAAGTGTGGGAATAAGCTGCAATGCAGGTGTTGAATAATAAAACTAGGGCCATAATTCCCGTTTTGAACTCAATACAAAAAGTACATTCTATTGGACAATCTCTGGCATAGTGGCCCTGTACGGAACACCTATAGCAGGTTACAGGTCTTACTTCCTGGTTTTTCTCCTGTACATCCCTAGCCCTATAAGATCAACTAAACTGTCTATCTTTGCTGCTAAAACATCAATTTGTGATTTCAGCTGGTCTATCTCCTTCTTTTGTGAGCTATCTTTCTGCCAAATTGCGGCACAGGGTAGGTTTTGGGTCACATTTGGGTTGAGATTTTCCTCGCGGTGGTTGTAAAAAGGGTTAATGCTCCTATAGGCTTTTTCTTCCAGAAGTGCAATTTTGAGAATTTCTTCTGGGGATTGCGGATTTCTCGCAATTACCCCCTTTCGCACTTCTGGTGTAAGATTGCTCAAAAGCATGGACTGGAGTAGAGCCGTTCGGCTTTTATCGACTACTTCACCCTGAATACCTTCAATTACAAGGGCATTTAGAGACATATCATACGCCTTAACGTAAAACTCCTGAACTCTCATATTGGGTGGCTGTTTACAATTTTTTTTTTGAGACCGGCGACCAGGCCCCTACCTGCCAGGTTTCCCTAGCTTAAACGGGTTTAGTGCCTGGTACCGGGGCGCGTAGCGCCACTGAAGAGATACCACGTAGCGGCTGGCCGTTGCTGACAGGACGGCTATGTGGAGGACTTAGTTTTGTTTCCATTTTGTTTTGCTGCTAATTGATGTTATTCTTTTTATATGGACCTGTCATCGTTATGCGAGTTGGTCTCGTAATTTAGAGCCTTGATCAGGTGACGAGACCTTCACCTGATTAGGCACCCCCAGAGGTATTATTCACAGGGAACTTGGAGGACTTTACACCCACGACGGATTTTACATGCACCAGGCGCCATTAGCGTACATGATAAAAAAAAAAAAAAAAAAAAAAAAAAAACCTGTAAGGGAAGGGGGTTAATACATGTTTATTTAACTTTACATAAAAAATAGAAGAAAATGATTACTTTTACCTGTGTTGGATTGTTTTTTCCCTTACTTTTTTCTACTGTACTGTTTACAATTTAAAAAATGACTGAGTGCAACATCTGGTGTGGCCTGTGAATTATAACTCTCTTTTAAGATTTTTAAAAGTTCCTCAGATGTTTTCGCTTTGTGAATTTTTGTCCGCCTAGATGCAGCTCCTGAAAGTCTAGCAAGTAAAACAAACTTCTTTTCCTCCTCAGTCCAGTCGAATAATTTTGAAAAACTCTCAAATTTCTCAGAAAAATCTAAGAAGCAGACTGAGCTGGCCTCTCCATTGAATAGAGGAATGTTAGACAAATTGTCCACTAATGCATTTTTTCGCTGAATAGTGGCAATTGCCTCTGAATGTTTATCAGCCATGGTTAGAGTTAGAAAATGACAAACAGACCCCCCAAAAAAAGGAAAATTGGGGGGGGGGCAACTTAAAAATGGGATAAAGAGAGGAAAAGAAAAAACCCTTACAAATACATAAAACTTAAGTACAGGATTATGATTTTAGTAAAAGAGATAAAGTTATGCATACGAAACATAATTTTGACTGGGAATTGTAACTAATAGCACAGAGAGAGAGCCTAGACCTCTTTTTACACTTGAACATATAAATAAAATTTTAATTGCAAAAACACCCAGTTGCTCTTTGATATATAAATACATACAAGTAAACAATAATAAATAACCCAGAGACCGAACTGTTACGGCTCCATTTGTTGTGAGTTTTCTTGGATGTTCTTTCAGAATAATTGACTTAATTTATAAGGCTCATTTACTACTCATTCTTCATTTGACAATTAACTAATTTAAAAACAATATACTCTGATTAACGCCACTGAAATCTGTTGCCATGTAAAGGGAGTAAATTACATTAAACCTAACAAAATATCAAAACTTAAAAAAACCGAATAAATTAATACAACAAGACATTTTTGAACTCACCATTTTAGAATAATACTAAATGTAGTAAGGGGCAACAGATTTCTAAATCAAGTAGTATACTGAATTGCATAAAGAACACCCAACTCCACTCCAACCCGATCAAGCTCAAATCTCCGAACACAATAAATTAGCAAAATATAAACATCATTGAATTTAGACAATTGGAGAAAATCTGAAATCCCTCCAATATGAGGACAAAAGGGAAAAGAGATAAATTAATAAAATGAGCATATGATGGAATACTAAAAATTAGAATGATAATGGAGGTTTGGAACAAGATCAGATTGGTTAACCGAAAGTCGTATAGTGGCATGAAAAGAAAACTGAATACTTTTTTTTTTTTTTTTTTTTTTTACTTTTTAAAAAATAAACATTTTGATGTTTATTTTGGATAACAATATTTTTGAGAGAGGAGAGTTAAAGCTTACTTTAAACAATTATGAAATTAAATTTAATATTACCTTTTCATCACTTATTAAATTCTCCCTCATTAAAACAAGATAAAAAGAACAACAAATGAATGACTTTAATTAAACCTCAATTAATGTTCATCAAAATACTGACTGCGAAATTTAAATTCCAGAAATTTAAACATTTAATTTAGAAGAGTATTATTCTCCATCTCTCTTCTTGCTCATTGAAAGACCAATCTCTCATATTTATTCACTGTAGACACTTTAATACCTGTTATTTAAGGATTACTGCAAAAGGAACATACCAGCTTTAAGAATAGACAGATCTTTAATTTAAATACTTAAAGTTATAAAAGAACGTAGTTTCTTAAAATTATTACAACAACACAATCTAAACGTTGATCAGTAATATTGGGACTAACTATTTGAATGTATTTTAAACCAAACAACACATTTCTAAAATTATCACACTATCATGCTTTTAAGGCTGATCAACTTTGCTGAGTTCACTTATTATTTAAATTGCAACTAAGCATAGAGAATCTTAAAAAATAACATTACATCAAAGTTTAAAAGTCCATCAATTATAAAAACATTACCTAATAATAACTTTAAAATACACATATATCATTCTTAATTTCTCCAAGTAGTTGTAGGTAATTTAAAGTGGGAGGACATACATTTATGAAGAAATAAAAATTACTTACAAAGTTGAAAGATTTAACAAACTCATCAGTGGGCAGGCTGGCGACTCTTTTTCTCTTATATTCGCACCTTATAAAGTTTCATTCGTCTATAGTCTAAACAAGATAGGAATCGGAATTAGCTGACATCTTTATACTATTCTCGTCTGTCACCATGAGGAACATTCACGACTCAAAACTTCAATAGGACGGCAAACTTCCTCGCGTCTCTTGTTGACTTCCATTCACGAACGACGATAACTGGAGACTCCACGAGCGTATATACAGCATCATTATTTTGGAACCTATAAACCCCTATCATCCTTCCTCAACTCTCCACTGGTGGTGTTTCAATTCAATAACACATCACTAGGTCTTTTTTTTTTCATTTTTCGAATTTCATTCATTTCTTTAGAATCGTATTCTACAATTCCAAATAAACCACTAAAAAGGAAACAGTCTCTACTCAAAACAATCAGTGTAAGACTGCCAGTACCTCATCGCCGATAAATGTTTATCCAAAACAATAAGACATAAAAGATTAGACGTCACATCAACAGGTAAAATACTTCATTTCAAGTACCGCCCCGAAACACGGGTCAAACTAACTCTTTTTATTATTTGTACACAATTCTAGGACTCCATCGTCCAACTCAGTCAAGATCCAGAGAACAAGTCAAGTCAACATTCACTCTCCCACGCCGCTTATAAAAACTGGACGGAACCAAAAAAGCTATTTTCCAAGGGGGTGTTCGGGGGTAAAAACAATAGAGAATGGATTCTTCCTGTTAGCGACAGTCTGTCGCTCCTCCCTGCCGGCCGTTCCATGATAAAAGCACCCGCCTCTCTTTTACTGTAGGCTGCTGAAACAGTTCCCATGAATGCTTGTTTATATTCGCGTCATACAGACGCCAGGGACAGCAGGGCCAATTTGTAGCATGTCGTAAGAATACAAAGTCTAATTGCGTGTATAGTACTCTCATAAGATAACGTAACGTAACATCGTACGGGTGGCCTTGCTTTCTTTTAACAAAGACCAGACTCGGTGTCTCTAAACACATGATTCTAGGGTATGGGAAAATACGAACACGACTGCCCAATACAATATGTGTGGTCTTTATCTGACAAACATCCCTCCTTGCTATCTACTTTTCGTATTTGAAAACAGGAAGCTACGCCACAATGAAAGTTGAAATTGCTTTGCTTAAAAGAAAAGGAAAGAAGAGAAAAAAAAAACTGCTTTTATTATTATTATTATTACAATTACTTTTATTTATTTATATATTTATTAGAAACAGAAAAAGGAGTGCTTTTAAATAAAAGTTAAAGTGAATGAAGGAATTTAATGTAGATTATAAAAAAAATGGTTAAAGCCAACCGTAACACTAGTTCCATGGAGAACTGTTAACAACACCAGTTTGACACCCTGAAATTTAAGGTTTTTTTGGAGGAATCATATTTTAAGAAATGCGTTTATAAAATCAATTTTACTCTAATTTATTATACATATATTAAATTAGAAAATTGTGCTTTATTTCAGTTTATATATTAAAAAAAACTAAGGCATCCAACCCAGGCTTCCCGGGATAGAGAATATAGGTGAAGACCATTTATTATTATTTTTTAATTGAAATATAATAGGATTTTTACATTTAATAATTTTTTTAGGTTGTTCCCTAACAACAAAGAAAATTTTATATGAAGTATGTCAATTATATATTCAAATAAAATTTTGAAATTTATTAAAACCGGTCATTTCGTATTGGCCTCCAGCCATAAGTTAATAGTCAAAGAAACCGCAAAAAAATTTCGTTATCCACATAAGTTTTTTTTAATTATTATTCTGATATTTTCGGCGGTTATTTTAATTACATGTCTGTTAAATTTGTGTTTTATTTTTACTATTTTATCTATATCTTAATGAAGTTGTAATTGCGTTATTGAATATTAGATGGAAACAAATGCTGAACTTTTTATAGTGTTTAAAGTGGAAACGGGTTAACATTTTGTAGTTGTCTGCAAGCGATAAAAATAGATTAAAAAAATGTTTGAAATTTAATTTAAATGCTATAATAAATGAGTCAATTGCGACACAGTTTTCAAACAAATTGCATTTGAAGGTATATGTTCTTTCTATATAACGGTGTTAAAATTCAAATTATGCGATGTTTAGAAATTAAAATGTCTTAAATACGTAACCGTAAAAATTAGATTTTTTTATTGAAATTGCAAATAAAATTTAAATTGATTCAAAGAAAATTAAAAAGTTTCAATTTAAACATTTCATAACTATATATTTACACAGGAAAATGAGATATCAATATTTCGATTAATTTTCAAAAACACCCAAGTTAATTGATTGAAAATTGGCAGATTGGAAAAGTTTGGAAAAAGGCAAATCGGAAAATTTTGCTACTGTTTACTCGTTGTTGCGCGCTGTAATTCTATAAATTCGAAATCGCCCATTCACTTTCTATACCGATAACTATTAAAAATAATATTTTTGTGTGTCTAAAGAGTATTATAAGCTTAAATTTATTTTATATCAAAATTTTAAACTGGCCAAAATGATGTTACACCATACGTGCGAGAACCAACTTTCCCATAATAATATAATTTCCCATATAATATCCATTGCATTTCACTTATGGTGGCTCTGGTCCTCAAATCCAAGATAGAATTTCATTTTGTATTACAAAATGAGTTCAAAACTTACAAAATGAAATTGTATGTTGCACAAAGTTTTTACTTCTTAATGTAGTCCTACCACAATCTTCAGATAACAATACCTTCTAGATGTAAACATTACAACATTTGCTTCTACAATATACCTTTCGAGAAATCATGGTGAAATGGAAACAAAAATAATGCTACATCATTACTGCGTTAACAAGATTAGCACAAACTGAACTTATAAAAGTAGATTTCGATGGATCCAAAATTATATTCCGCTCAAGTAATCACCAGGAAGCTATCATAAGAGAGTCTCTGGAAACAATACCTAAAAAAGAAATAGTCTGTAACGATGTATTATCATATGATATCCACGCAGTGTGGAATGAATTAATACATGATTGATTAACCTGTACTTGTTTTTGAAATATTGAATGACCTCTCCCATCCCACCTTACATTCCACACCCTTGAAGTAAAATGGCTTGTTCCGGGAAAGCTAGAAGACGCGAAGAGACAACGACTCAACTTAACTATTAGTTTTTCACGGATAATGGTAAGTTCGGTTGAAAACGTTTTGATTTTAAAAGGCCTTTAATGTGCTTTTAAATGTTTTTATGTATGTTTTTATGCACCTTGAAGCAACATATTTACATTTAGTTGTATCTTTATGAATTTTAATCATTACTCCCTTTCAAGCATATAACTTCATATTCATGAGTATCTTTAATATCAAAGTTACGGGTTCTTCACTCTTCTATTGAAATTCTTATTATTAGTGATTGCTCATGGCATCACAGGTGCAATTAAAAAAAATAAAATTTAAAATACTTGCTAACAGTATTTCAGAAATTCATGCATTGCGGTAAGTAACGTCTTCTAAATATTTTCGCTATTTACTTTCAAATTAAACTTAGAAGTGCAGTCATTATTATTATTTTTTTTAAATATTCTCCGTAATATTTATTTATTTATATGATAAAATGCTCAATAATGTAAGTAAATCTTTAGCTACAGACTTTATGATATATTTTAGAAATGAAAAATTATTTAAATGTAAATATTATACGTTTTATTAGTTTTAAATATCAAACATTCTAGGAACTATTGCAAAATCTGGAAAATGTTGAAAACTAAATATATATTAAAATAATAATAATACTAATAATAATAAACTTTTTCTTCACATTTTAGAAATTATAGACAACTTTTAAAAATACTTTTTTTAATGCATTTTTTATCTTACATTGCAACATCATGACTGTGATAAAGTGTTTCTTTCCGCTCAAGTAGAAAGTAACATTGAAGTATAGTTATTTGCATGGAAATTTTCCGTTTCACAAATTTAATTTTGAGGAAAACAACTTACGATGGGATCTTTATTCAATGTGACAAAATAGACAAAATAAATACATTTTTACTTCAGGAAAAAATTTAGAAAATATTTTAAGTTTTTAATTTTATTTTATAAAGAGCATTTGATACTATTTTGCACACATACATCACTTTTTGAAAAGGAAACAATTGAACAACTTTTAAATCAAAATTGAAGATTTTTTTATTATTTTGCATTCTAAAAGTTTATTTGCTTGTGCTAAAAATTTATGCAATATTGACGTTTTAAATACATTAAAAAGTTAAACTAATTCATTTCATTAGTTTTGTAAAGTGGGTTTATGAAAGTGAGTCCTAATCTCATTATTCTAAGAATAGAATGGATACAAAATGTTGATATTGTTTTGTAAGATTTAATATCCCGTTACAATTAAGTCATCATCCAAAAAATTATATATATACTTCCTTATGTTTATCAATATGAAATTAGGAATACAGCTGTCCTTATCAACACGTGAGATTAATACAAGGTGGTTATAATATAAGTATCTCTATTTGGAGCTGTCTATAGCTCGAGGGAATAACCCAAATGGAACAAAAATTGGTACACTTACTATCCGAGAAGGGGGAAGAAAAATGGGACAATAATAAAATAATTGCAGCAATCACCGACAGATGGCGCTGCTGAGTATGAAATGTACTGTGTGATACAAGAACAAAGAATTAAACCGTTAAACCGGATGGAATACCTAATTTATTGGAAAATGTCACAGTAAATGTGGTTACGCTTTCGTATGGCGGTGCCGATCATGTTCAGGTTCCATATGGTCATTGTGCTGGAGGATACAATCCTGGTGCACGGCGTGCTCAACTGCGGAATGTAACGCATCAGGAATGAGGTTTCGCACATGATGCGATATGCAGTAAAGTCATTGAGGTTTGCGACACCTCCACGGTACACAATATTACACATTACATTTCACACTCAAAAGTGCCATCTGTCAAAGATTATTGAATTTTTTTTCCATTCTTCTGCCCCCTCCTTGAATAGTAAGTGTACCGATTTTGGTTTCATTCCGGTTATTCCTTCAAGCTACAGGCACTTCCAAATAGAGATACTTATATTATAACATTTGATATTGGTGCCTATTGCACTAACTTTTTTCGTTAAAATATGATACAAATGAGGTAGCCACGATCGTATAGTGCTATATGATCTTATGTTCTTCCGGGAAGAACTGTAATTGACATGTTCAGGGTTTAAAAAACGCAAATGTTACCTAACGTTAATCATTAGGTTTACATTCTTTCTCTACCTATGAAATTATGTGCCTGTATATATATATATATATATATATATGAAACTTTATATATATACATGAAACTGTGCCGAAGCATTGCCGTAAATTTTTATAAATGTAGTTTATGAATTTTATGATTTGAAATTATCCGACAAATTTTTATTTTAAAATAAAATATGTATACACTTATAGAAATAATAAACTTATAAAATAATAATATACTTATAAAATAATAATATGCTTATAAAACATGCGTACACTTATCAGTTATATAAAACAAACACGAAATGAGGAATTTTTATAAATATCTCAAACATCACTTAGGTGAATTCTTTTTTATGCTTTTTCAGATAAAGAAAAAAATTCTGATAAAATAGTAAGTAAATCAAATAAAATCAAACATGCTATCTTTAGACTAACGTTTCATGAAGAAATATGTGTATTATTTATTCTTCTAATATCTTACGAAACAAACGCGGTATGTCAGAATATACTGGGATGAAAACAATAATCAATCGAATAACCTACTAAATACATACTCGCAATATTTCATCAAAGTAAAACAGAATTTAATAAAACTGAAAAAACAAGAAATAGCCCTCATATATTTCCGAATAAACAATAACTTCATAAAAATTTTGTAAATAAAACGCTGCAACAGAAAGTCTGGACGGATATGTTTATGAAATATCAATTTTCTTCACAAGGAAAAAAAAAGAATAAAGTTGTTTATCTTTTCATTCTAGCACAACAATCTTCATGCGATTGAATAAAGAAAATTTCATGTGTTGTAAAAGAATACTCCATTTTTAATCTTCTTTTTATTATTGTGTACAAAATGTTTTTTATAATTATGTAACAAATTAAATTTTTTCACAGAGCTGAAATTACGTTGGGAAATTATTAATACAACAAAGGATGTGAATTATCACTTACTACAGACATGTCCCGGCTTACACTGTCTAGGACCCCGGGGCATGCATCATTCTGGGTGGGGGGGGGGCTTCTATCTGTCCATAGAGACAGTTCATGAATTACGCTGAAGTAACTAGTACTAAACTTCATACCTGCTGTATGTATACATAAATTTCGTACCAGGTACTATTTACACCTGTATACAGGGTATTACAAGAAGGATGGTCAAGATGGAAAGATGAATTGTTACTAGTACTTTAAGAAAAAGTCTTAGTAGGAAAGCTAGTAGGAAACTAGTAGAAAAAATGATGGATTGATTGACGGGAGTATTTGTTTGCAAATTTTCCTTTAATTATCTACGTTAGTCATAGGATGCCTGAAAAAATGCGTGCAATTGGTCATCATGAATGCTTTTGGGAAAATATCAATAATGAATTTATTTTTAAAACAATGGACTACTAAGTTGTTATGATAAGACTTCAATCATTAGTATTCTAATAATATAATTCATCCTTTTTTGCGGGCGGGGAGGATATGGGAAGGAAAAAGGGGAAAAGGAAGACCGCATAACATCCCCCAATTTTTGAAAATGTAAGAATATTGCTAATTTTTGATCAATTTTAACCCTTTGGCACCCTCTTAATAAAATCTTAACTATCCCAGGAGGGGCCCGCCCCTAAATTAATCAGGACTAGACTACAGAGCGTACAAAAAAACATAGTGAAGAAAAGTCCAGATTCAATATCGAACCCTCTACCTGCGTATTACATATCAGTGCTCTACCATTTGAGCTATCCGGACGACATCCAGTCTAGCATCTCTCATTCTTATATGTTGGCAAGGTTGCAACTTTGCAGCACAAGATGGAAAGTCAATTATGAGCACACATCTTCAGTGGCATGCATGAGACGAACTAAATCCCAGTATTGGTGGATACGAGCAGGGAAGACCGAGCTATGTTCGGTCAAAATTAGCTTTGAGTTCAAATATCCTGACGCATGACCAAAATGACCCACTAATCAAATTTTCTCAAACATGTGACCTAGCCCAACAGTCTTCTCTTGACTAAAAACCATATTAGACAAAATTTAGTCTAAATAGTCTGAGCCATTTTTAAGATAAAATAGCTTGACTCATAATGACCCATGACCAAAATGACCCACTAATTGAATTTTCTCGAAAATGAGACCTATCCCAACAGTCTTCTCGTGTTCAAAAACCATAGGACGCAAAATTTAGTCTAAATAGTCTGAGCCGTTTTGAAGATAAAATAGCTTGACCCATAATGACCCATGACCAAAGTGACCCACTAATTGAGTTTTCTCTAACGTGTGACCTAGCCCAACAGTCTTCTCATGCCCGAAATCCATAGGATGCAAAATTTAGTGTAAATAGTCTGAACCGTCTTTAAGATAAAATAGCTTGACCAATAATGACTCATGACCAAAATGACCCACTAATCGAATTTTCTCGAACACGTGATCTAGCCCAACAGTCTTCTCGTGCCCGAAAACCATAGGATTCAAAATTTAGTGTAAATAGTCTGAGCCGTTTTTTAGATAAAATTAGCTTGACCCACAGTGACCCAAAAATGACCCACTAATCAAATTTTCTCGCACATGTGACCTAGTCCAATGATTTTGTCGTGCCCGAAACTCGTAGGATACAAAATTTAATCAAAATCGTTAGATCTGTTTTTTAGATAAAATTAACTTGACCCGGGTTGACCCAAAAATGACCCAATAATCGAAAGTTCTCGAACATGTGACCCAGCCCAATAGTCTTCCCGTGCCCGAAAATGGTAAGATACAAAATTTAGTCAAAATCGTTTAAACCGTGTTTTAGATAGAATTAGCTTGACCCTGAGCCTTGATGACCCTTGATAACCAATTAATCGAATTTTCTCGAACACATGACCTAGCTCAATGGATTTCTGGTGCCCCAAAACGGCAGGATGCAAAATTTAGTGTAAATAGTCTGAACCGTTTTTAAAATAAAAAAGCTTGACCCATAATGACTCATGACCAAAATGATAACTAACCGAATTTTCTCGAACACGTGATCTAGCCCAACAGCCTTCTCGTGCCCGAAAACCATAGGATTCAAAATTTAATGTAAATAGTCTGAGCCGTTTTTTAGATAAAATTAGCTTGACCCACAATGACCCAAAAAAGACCCACTAATCGAATTTTCTCAGGCATGTGAACTAGCCCAATGATTTTGTCGTGCCCGAAACTCATAGGATACAAAATTTAATCAAAATCGTTAGAGCCATTTTTAGATAAAATTAAATTGACCCGGGTTGACCCAAAAATGACCCAATAATCGAAAGTTCTCGAGCATGTGACCCAGTCCAATAGTCTTCTCGTGCCCGAAAATGGTAGGATACAAAATTTAGTCAAAATCGTTTGAACCGTTTTTTAGATAGAATTAGCTTATTTACCCTGACCCTTGATGACCCAAAATGACCCATTAATCGAATTTTCTCGAACACATGACCCAGCCCAATGAATTTCTGGTGCCCCAAAACGGTAGGATACAAAATTTCGTCAAAATCGTTAGAGCCGTTTTTAAGATAAAATTTGCATATATATATAACCACACACAAGATTTACTCGCATTAGAATATATGATATATCGAATTAAAAGTTTCAGAACTTTTTCAGCACAGTTTAATTCTCACTCCTGAGTCAATCACTTATCTAGTGCTCCTGATTTTCCAAGTATTTGGAAAGTATTAATTTAATTTCCCTTTTGTGGTTCTTTTTTTTCTTTCGTTCTCCGGTAAATGTCTCTACTTCTCCACTCAGTTTTTTCATGCTGCTTTCTTCTCATTGGTTTCGTTTTGGCAAGTACTCTACTTGCATCGGGTATATAAGCCACCGCCTCTCTCTCGTTATGCCCAGCCTTGCTTTTTCTAAAACGCTGTGCTTTGCTTTTTATCGCACTGAAGAAGACTGTCGCATATGGATTCGAAACAGCTCTTTTTTGCTGTTTTGTATATTAGTTGTGCATTTTCAACGTTGGTATTCTGCCTTTTAATATTTTTGAACAAAGGCTTTATTTGCTATTTTTATCTACGTGTCTTATTTATTCTTCTTACGAAACAAACGCGGCATGTAAGAACAAACTGGAATAAAAATAATAAACAATCAAATAACCTATAGTATTCATATTTGCAAGATTTCATCAAAGTAAAACAGAATTTAATAAAACAGAAAAAAAAAACAACAAGCAAGATCTCGTATTTCCGAAAGAACAATAACTTCCTAAAAGTTTGGTAAATAAAATGCTGCAACGTCTCGATGGATCTGTTTATGAAATATCGGTTTTCTTCACAAAACGAATATGAAGAAAAAACGAATAAAATTGAATCGGTGATTTTTGAAAAGAACTAAGTCCATGTTTTGACATTTCTCAATTTAAGATGATTTTAATGTTTTTTCATGTTTATTGATCGTTTCGTGAACAAAGGAACTCACAAGGAAGGTCTCCGTAAGTGCATATACTCACAAATATTTGAAAAATTTACAAAATATTCTTTTCATGAGGATATATATGTTAAAATAAAAAAAAAAAATCCTGCGGAACCTCGATATAACGTTCGTAAAAAAATTATGAAAATTTCGTATTTTTGGCGATTTATCGCTGGTTGGCTACACAGTGAAAAAAAAAACACGCTTTTGTGATAAATACACTGTAAAAAGAATCTGTAATTTTAACAGGCAAATATTGTATTTTTAACAGAAAACAACTGTTTTAAATAAAAACAGTTTTTCCTATTAAAAAAATGTGGATTTGTAATCTTTACAGAAAAAAAAATTTATTTTTTTACAGAAAAAAACTGTTTTAATGAAACTATACAGCTATTTTCTGTAAACAAATTCCACTGGCGCCAAAATTGACAGTTCTCCAATTGGAAAGATTTTTTTTTTTTTTTAACGGTGCGCTTTTTTAGGAAAACTTTTTCTATTCTTTATACTGAACTAGTTTAAGGAAGTTTAACTTAAATAAACGCTCTTTTATAACTGCGGTTTTACCATATACATTTATATGTATATATAAAGAAAATTAATGCTCGTATTCTACGGTTTAGAACAAAATTCAAATTGATAAAAAATGCTTCAAACTAAAAATTAAAGTTTCGATTCTGAGCACTGTCAATTTGACTTCGACCAAAACTGGACTTCGATATTGTTAGTGTCGGAAACAACAAGAGAAAAGTATTGTTGCTACGGAATCAATGACTTATTCAATATCAAATGTATAATGAGAACGTTCTTAATCGGGCAGTAATGATAAAATACATATACATTACATATGATAAAATGCATAAAACTAAACCAGCCGGTGAAGCCTGTGTAAAATTAAATAACTTCAGCACCATGCAACTTGTATATATATTATACAATATTTAGAAAAAAAAATTAATCTTTCATGTTTAAATTCATAAAGTATTGCTCATTTAAACACTTATTTAACAAGGAATTTTCAAATACTTTAAAATCGCTTCCATTTGGCGAGAAAGAAGTGTTGCTTACGAAACCACGTGTTTCTGATGAAGCCACTAATTTTCGGTAATGTTTCCGAGTAGATTTTATAGTGTACTAGCTGAAGTACTACGTCTTGCCCGTGATGTTAAGGATGTTTGTTTAGAAAAATCAACTTCAAAATTAAACATAGCTGAGTTTTAATTTGCGTAATTTTCACTCATTTTGCATTTAATCCGGACGACAGATTATCTACTAACTTAGCTATACTTTTATCATAATATGTGGCCTGGATTGAGACCGAGATTAAAACCTTTTTATGAAAAGTTGTTTCCGAGTATTTTTTTATTTAAATACGTTTTAATGATAAAAAAAATGGAAAATACAAAAATTCAATGAATTTTATTTTAAAAAAAATCTGAAATCTTTATTTCAGTTATTCACTAAGAATGAGCTCTGGGGACCTAACATTTGTGGAAATTCTAATATACATGCACGCACAAGCGTATGTCTATTGAATAGATTTAAAAGTAGCGAAAACGAATTCAGAGAACCTCAAAATGAGCTAATATTTCCAAAAATAAGCTAATATTTCCAAAATTGAGTTTTTACCATGATTCAATAGGTTTTCCAAACTTTTATGACGCTATATATTCACCTTCTGACGTCGTATTCAACTTCTTTTTGTGCTTACGCATATTTATGCTCTTTGTATTATCTATAACTCTTTGAAAATCTCTGTTATACTTCCAATATGACGTCATATTCTTCTTATTTTTCATTATTAAACTTTTTATTTCATTTTCATTCATCACGTAGAAATCTTTTAACAGAAATTTTTTTAATTGTTGGCAACTGAACTACTATAACGAAAAATGTTTAAGTTTGAAAATAAATGGCTGTTAGATTGTTGTTTTTTTAATTTATTAATTAAAAACCAACAATAATTTATTTCGATTCCGGATTACTTTAATTGCCTCAGCTGTGTTTTAATACGCCTGTTGGTATAATTTCACGATCCTTGCTCATAAACTGTGGATTTGTACAGAAATACAGACAGACAGACAAATTTTCATTTTTATATATTAGATTAATCAGGTTACTCAAACCAGAACATCGGCTTTTACGATGCCAATTATTCTCAATTAAACATTTTCAGCTGCATAATTGAATTTATGCATTAAAGAGCAACAAAATAATATTAATTTTAATATTAATGTTCATGCTGATAATTTATCATGTTTGTCTGTAAAGCATGTTTATCGAATATGAGAATGTTTATTTGAGAATTGATTTTTTCCGAAAAATCTATATTTCGAGTTGAAAAAACCAATTAATACACTATAAAAACTACTCAAAAACATTTTCCAAAAGCAGCGGCAGACAAAGTTTTAATAAACGAATCTTTAAAACGCGAAATATAGGGTGAAACCGCCAGTTATTGACACCTAACCAGTAATTGACATTCGAGCAAAAATCTAACTCAACTAAGCATTTTATTATAAAATTCTGCAAAGTAACGTCATCTAGTGGTAAATGAGACACTTATTTTTATTTTGGATTTAATTTATTCACCTCTAGATGGACAAGAACATATTCAATAAGGAAGAAACTTTTGAGAATACAAAAAAGTGTCATTTTGAAGCAACCGTCTTATTTCTAAAATTAAGGAAGTGTTTTTCTAATCAATTTGTAATGCAGCCTTCCTCAACTTTTTTCTTAAAATTATACTTGTAGAAATTAGTTTAAAAATGCATATGATATATTAGGGCCATGATTTAGGGTTTCTAGTTATTTAATTTAGATTAATGGGGAGGTGCCTGTTATTGGTTCCCAGAATTTCATTTCACCATTCTCTGACAGAGGTGTTAAATGGTTATATTAAAGAAAGTTGAAATCTATTATTTGAACTGTTTAAAAATGCATAATAATAAATTAAAATTATCTTGTAGTAAACACCATGAAAATTTAAGTTGTTCTTCCAGCGTCTGTCACTAGATGTCAGTTACTGGTTCATGAATGTCAGTTGTTGGATATCTGCATTACTAATAATGCAGTACTAAATATTACTACTATATACTCTGCATTACTGATAATGCAGTACAACTTACTAAATTCCACTTTTTATAATAAATATTAATGTATTTTGTTTTTATAATAAAGAGTAGTTTTTTAAAGCATTTTAATCTTTTAAAGTAAAATGTCAGCCCCTGGTTCATTTTGTGTCAGTTATTGTTGTTTCGAAATAGGTATGGTGACAGTTACTAGAGTTTTTGACCCTATTTATGAATAATATTAATTTTTAATAATAAAATGTATAATTTTTCAAAAATTTGCCAACAATATTTTATTAATATATCTCTACTAGCCTTTCAAAAACAAAGGTAAGTTTAAAATAGATTTACATTTTGGTAATAGTGATTGGAACAAGAAAGAATCCATAAAGTGTCAGTTACTGGGTGTTTCACCCAATATTGGTTTCTGCTGTTTCTATTGATGAGCAATGTTTTTCGTAATCGTAGATAACTCAGAAAATGTTTCTGCATATTACTTTCAAATCATACGTAGTATAGGGTAAGTCTTGTAATCGTTTTGAAAATCGAAAACAAATTTTTGACGGTTTTACACGTTTCAGACACTGAAGACTCCTGCATTTTGCCGTCCGTCTGTCTGTCTGTGTGATTGTGTGTGTGTCTGTAAACAATCTGTCTCTCGAACAAATTGAGATAGAGACTTGAAATTTGGTATGTACTTAGTATGTAATAATGGAAAGAAGCCTATTGAATTTTAGTAACCTCGATTATCCGGAACTAGTTTTTCGGACTCTTGAAATATTCGTTCTGACAAAAGGTATATAAAATTTTTTGAAATTGTTTTTTATAAGGAGAGAATATAAAAGACAATGAAAACACATAAATTTTGCATTACGAATGAAGTTGATCGGATAATGAGTTGCCGACATATTTGTAATCACATTTTCCGCACTCTTCGATTTTTCATGACCCTGTATTTCATTCAAATTTCACTTCAAAGATATACATTAAATAGTAAAGCGACGCTTAATCCGACGCAGTAAACTGTTAGTTAATAGGATCATCATTTTTAGAGTTATAAGGATGTTTCTCTTACGCAATTCAGTAATAGAGCATTTAAAGTTTTATGACGTCATCACGCCAGGATTTGATTTAAATTGCAATGCATTTTATAAATAGTTTACACACGTTTTATTTTCATATTTTATATTATGCATATCCATGATGGGTAAGTATTACGGTGGCCCCCAACGACTAGTTTACAGTGTAATTACAGGGGCTGTTAAGCAGCTTGGTGTCTGTATTTTTTGTTTTTGACGAAAAAGTTTGCAGAGAGCAAACAAGCGTAAAACACCACTTCTTCAGAAGTTGTTTTACCTTATTTGATTAACTTTTTCATTAACAACTCTCGAAACTACAGCTCAACTACTCATCAGCTGCTACTCATCAACTGGGGAAAAAAGAAGATTTATATTTTCCATCTCCAGTTTTTTTATTATCACTAATTTCTCAAGAGGGTTAAACAAATATTACAAGGAGGCATATTATTGATTGATTGGAAAAGAGTCAGGCAGTCTACAATCTAAAATAAGAATAATTAGGCTCGTGAAGCAAAATTATAATGAAATTTTAATAGCTCTTCTGAAGGAAATGGATACAGAAGACGACAAGGGATTGACAAGTGATCTTTTTTACAGTGCAATTACAGGGGTGGTAAAGCAGCTTGGTGTCTGTATTTTTTTATATTTTTGACGGAAAAGTTTGCAGAGAGTAGGTAATGAATAACCGAGAGTAGTTAACCAAACAAGGGTAAAACACCAACTTCTTCAAAAGTTGTTTTACCCTTATTTTGTTAACTTTTTCATTAACAACTTTCGAAACTGGAGCAAGTGTTTTTACTCATCAAATGGAGAAAAAAAAAAAGATATATATTTTTGATATCCAGTTTTTTTATTATCACTAATTTCTCAAGAAGCTTAAACAAATATTGGATGGAAGCATATTATTTATTGATTGGAAAAGCGTCAGTCAGTCTACAATCTAAAACAAGGATAATTAGGATCGTGAAACAAAATTATGATGAGATTTTAATAGCTCTTGCGAAGGAAATGGATACAGAAGATGACAAGTAATTGATTTTCTTTATACGGTCTATTAGAAGGCTGTTTCGCTCGTGTAGTTCCAATAAAATGTCTTTGATGAATAAAATTAAGGAAATACATGATGCGCAAAGTCGCGCAACCCTTGAAAAATATTTTGTTTACTAAAATACAAACATGATTCAAATTACAAACATAAAATAAATTGAAAGAGTCACAATATTTAAATACAAAACTGGGCGAAAATTAACATTGTTACAGAAGATATTCAAAATGTGATAATTTTCTCTAATACAAAGACGTATGCGGTTTTTTTTTTCAAATTTGAGGCCATTCCTTTCAATGTTGGAACACTTATTTTTTTAATCTAATGTTCAATGTTTGTTTTCAGGTCAACGAGGTGTTTATTTTACATTTATGATTAAAAAGAAAAAAACAAATTCAAATGGTTAGAAGAAAAAGACACCATCGATGGATCGAATCAGTGGAATTTCACACTAAAATTTATGCTTTGTTGTATTATATTGTATTTTTTATTTATTCAATTTATTTTTCTTTGACCCATGTTTCTTTCCGATGCAGATGATATAATCTTCTAATGCAGTTAAAATGCGATTGTTATTTTTTTTTCTCGCGCTATAAATTTGCACTGTATTTTTGATGGAATAAATGAGATGCTGTTATTGCTTGACTAATGCGAAAGACAGACAGATTCCAATCTTTATTATTATTTTTAAAAAATATATACAAAAAAGATGTTTCTGAAGCTAAAATTCAGATATTCTTTCTTCATTCTAAATATGAACTTCAGACAAAATATAAAATATCTCTTTATAGAAATAATTCAAAGTTGCACGTGTTTTTTTATTGACAAAATCATAGAGTATCTGTTAAATAACCAAAACGGAGAAATTCTTTAGGCTTCTTCTTTCCTTCCAACTTCCGATCCTTCAAATGCATGTACTTATTGAATTTATTTGAATATTAAGGTTGAAATAGTATTGGGTAAAGTGATATTTTGTGTCCGGATTTATTTCAAAGAGATCTTGAATAGCATTAAAATTTTAATGAAATATATTGTTAATACGAGACATACATGCACGCTATAGACATACAAAGCGAAATACATTGTGACCTGGCAGTGAAGAAGAAAATGGATAAGATTTATAAGGAGATTAAATAAGATTGTTTCATCTCTAAATTTATATTTAAAGTCATTTTAATGAACTTTTGCTATGTTGAATAATATGAATATTAGTACAATTAAATAAACCCAATGTTCTAATCCAGGTTTCCCCGTTTACAGAACAAAATGCATGATATAAAAAAATGAGCTGCGCTACCAGGTGCCACTCGGGGCCTGGCAGGCTCGTCATACGTCGCGCCCAAGTCCTGAGGGACTTTAATCGCGCACGACCAGGAGGGTCCTCCTGTATGCGCTGCGGTGGGAGCGCTGTGGAGCGGTGTCGGAGCGCTGTCGGTGGGAGCGCTGTCACCTGCTGACCACTCCTATTGAACCCAAGTGAAAGACGACATAGGTCGTTGCGATTGTGGTGATTCTCAGCCCTCTTGAGAAACCACCACGTTACACTTGGGGACGAGCCGGAGTCCCCCAACATCTTCGATGCTGGACACCCAAGAGGGATCCAGGCACCAGGCCTTAAGTCAGGTTTACCTGACCCGCACTTGCTCTACCAGAACACGAGGGACGTGAAAACCTACAGAGGTGGTCCATTACAAGAGTTCCCTCTTGTAATGGATGCAAAATGCACGGTATACACAACATGTTTAAAATTAATTTACAATTGAAAACTCTAATAGATTATTTTTCATTGAATATATATTGTAAACAACATATATTTTACAACACTAAAAAGCACTTATAGAGGATAAATACCAAATAGTACGTGCTTGAATAAAATTCTAAAATTTGTCACTCCACATTCCAGTGGTTAATAGCTAAATATTTCAATTGTTACAGCAATATTTTTTATTCTGATTGTTTCCGTGTTTAAGCGGGTATCTCGATTGCATATCTGTTAAACTTGTACTTTTTTGTGTGTGTGAAGTTTTAATTTCTTAATGGAGTACTAGCTGATTCGTCCGGCATTGCCCAGAAATCAGTAATTTTCTTTTGCGGTATATTCATTTTCGGCCTGCATTCTGTTCTAAACAAACCGCTTTCCGAACGAAACTCTGCCACTCGTCCCCGCTGCTAACGACAACGTATAGCAGGCGTGCTACGCACCCACTGCGATATCGTTTAGTTTCAAGTTCCACTTTTAGAGGGCGCGCAATTATCTTACTTAGTTATCTATATCTTATCTTAATTACCTCATGTTAAGTTGAATGAACTAATTCCCATTGAAGTAGATTCCAAACATTTTTTACGACACTTTGGTCTTTAGAATACTTTTGTTTTTTTAGGACACTTTGTTCGAAATATGAAAATGCCATAGGTCGACCAATTTCTATCATCCTATCTCCCACACTCCCACACCGACATGCAATTACCAAAGTGCATGATGGGAGATTCGAGAATGCTACCACACGCAAACACCACTGGTCTGCGCTCGGTAATTTTTGCTGCAAAGTGAAATATAGGGACACAAACTTCTATATGAAAATGCTCTAAGTCAACCACTGTCAACCACCATATCACCCACACCCCCACAGCTACCGACATGCAACCACTACAGTGCACGATGGGAGACTCGAGGCTACTACGACACAAAAACACCAGTGGTCTGCGCTGGGTAGTCGTGACTGCAAAGTGAAATATATGGACATGTTAGATATGTATATATGAAAATGCCTTATGTCGACCACTTTCAATCACACTATCTCCCACACCCCCACAGATACTGACATGCAACCACCACAGTGCACGATGGGAGACTCAAGTCCACTACCACACATATACATCAGTGGTCTGCGCTGGGTAGTTTTGGCTGCAAAGTGAAATATATGGCCACACACGTCTATATGAAAATGCCCTAGGTCAACCACTTTCAACTAACCTATCTCTTACACCCCCATGGATACCGGCATTCAACCACAATAGTGCCACGATGGAAGACTGTAGGCTACTACCACACACAAACACCAGTGGTCTGCGCTGGGTAGTTGTGGCTGCAAAGTGAAACATATGGACACACGTCTATATAAAAATGCCCTAGGTCGACAACTTTCAACCACCATATCGCTCACACCCCCGGAGCTACCGACATGCAACCACCATAGTGCCACGATGAAAGACTCGAGGCTACTACCACACACAAACACCAGTGCTCTGTGCTGGGTAGTTGTGCCTACAAAGTGAAATACTATAGGGACACACACGTCTATATATATAGATAGATAAACGTCGCAGTCTACTATTCCGACCAAACACATTAGATGATTTAACTTCTTTAGAAGAGAAAGAATTTCATGGTATTTAAAGGATGTATAATCTTATCTATTTCTTAAAGTATGCAAGACATCACATTTTACAGGCTGGTAATGATATAGAGTGAAATCTATAGGATGAAAATATATCAGAAGTTTCTGTATCTAGAATCCAGACATCCTTCTTTCATTTGAAAAATGGAGTTCAAACAGAACAGAAAAAGGAATCTACATAAAAAAATTCAAAGTGTACAGGTATTTCATATTAAATTATACGGAAGCTATTGAATAACGAAAAAGGTAAATACGTTAGAAGTTTCATATCCCACGTCCGAGCTTTCATGTGTATATGCTTTTCTATGAATTCAAATTTCAATACTGAAATATGATTATATAAGATGACAAGATTTCATCTCCATATTTATTATAAAATCACTTTCTCTATGTTGAATAGTAAGAAGATTCGTATAAATAAATGTAGTATTTCAACAAACCACACAAAAGGATTCTGATACATTACTGTTTAGTGGTTGAAAATAGAGTTTCAGCTGACAGACATTTACATTTGTTATTAGAGGTACATTGCACATACTTTCTTATAAAAATGATATTTCTACTGAAAATTCAATCCTTCATAGTAATATTCGAATATAGTACTGCCTTTGAACGGTTATTTCATACACGATTTTCTCTCGTATTATGTGTCTTCCAGTTGAACTATATTTTAGTTTATTTTGTGATATGTCTGCCATCAATAATGTCTATATAAAACCCTTTCCAAGAAATGTAAATATATTATCATCTAGAAGCAGTTATTGTTTGAAATGCTTTTATTAATGGTCTCCATTTTTAGCTGCGTTTGTAATTATATAAATACGTAGTACCTATAGTCGTCGTCTGGTCGGGCTGTCCGCATATAACAGCACAAAAACTACCCAACCGAATGGTTTGAAGTTTAATATATATAATCGTTGCTAAATTTTGTCGAGTCATTTCAAATTTTATGAAAATCGAATCAAAACTTATAAACAATATAATAAATTTTAACACCTTTTAATAATATATTTCTTTCAAAAGTTGAAAGGTAAATAAAAATATATTACTAAAAGTTATCTTCATTCGATTAAATCCTATCATACGTAATTAATTCGATAACATCTCATGATAGGTAATGATTTTAGCTTGCCATGTTGATTACGTCCTATTTAAGATGAAGTCCTATTATTTCCGTATTACTGAATTTGAAAACCGAATTTGTATACTAAAATTGTTTAATTATAACAATCCTATAATCTACAGATAGTTTTTTGGATAGACGTTTCGGGGGAAATAGAAATGAAATGGAAAAAGAGTCTAAATATGTATTTCAAGTTCTGAAATTTTTAAAGCTAGGCTTAATTTCCCACTGGAATTTTCAGTAAATGTCAACAAAAGATAAAATGTTGCCAACTTAAAATGCACTTATTTTATTACGGAAATTAGTCATATCAAAATAACACACGATATAATTCCTTTGTTTTAGTGAAATAATAACGATGATTTTTTTTTACATTGTCTTGTATTGGATATTGGACTTCAGCATATTTTATGCATATTTATGTAATTCATAATTGATCAAGGATGAAATAAAATTGACTCACCCCTTAAATTTAAAACTAGCATAGTTGTAATTTTCAAATGCAATCTGTAAAAAAATAGATATTTGTATGACTCTGTCAAAAGTCTTCTTTATACATTAATTAATCTACAAATTAGACAATAATGCGCAGAAAATAATAACGGTTCTTATTTTTTCTCGACCGTTTATTTTCAGTAAATAGACACAAAACAACCATTTGAAACAAGTATGAAATTGTGTAATTTCCAACGTAGAAAAATACGTTTTTTTACAAAAATCTTTTTAATACAAACTGAAAAGTACGGTACTATTAAGATAGTCTATAGCAATCGAACTAAACAATTAAATGTTGACAAATTTATAATAAACAATCTATATCGGCCATACTCAACCTGCGGCCCGCCGACAATATATGTGCGGCCCGAGACACAATCATTAATCCATATTTATAAAATTAATTTACATGCGTATAAAAAGTATTTAAGACTTTCACTGTTGTTTGACATATTTTCATGGGAAGACAAATTCTGTCTTGCTATTTATATTTAATTTAAAATCATGTTAAAGCATACTAAATGCTGTTTCCTTAGTCAAAAGTTATTTTTATTATATTTATTACATTTCTTAATCTTTAACACTAATCAAACATTATTCAAAATTTCTACAATAAAAAGGATAAGGATTTTCATTGAGCAAAAGACTGATTTATTAGAGAAAATCTTATTTTTTCCACTTAGAACTTGGAAATTCCATATTGTTATATTATAACGTTTTATAATTATTATATAGTTAGTACTACTTTTTAGGATTCAACGTTTGTCGCAAAAAAATTGGCACCAAAATTTGTTTACACTGCTATTTCCAAACAACAAACTTTGCGGCCTATTTCTGCATTATTTGCAATAGAAATCTACCAAGATGTTTATTGTTTGGAAATAGTGGTGTTAAAAATTTTCGGTAACATTTCTACCACGACAAACATTTAACCCTTCTGATAACATTAACTGTGTTATACTACTTTTGTTATCTTTATTATTTTAATTAGCCTTTATTAAGTGTGTTGAGGCCCGCCTAACGTCGCAAACATATGTTTGCGGCCCGTGAAAAAAAAAGGTTGAGTATGGCTGATCTATATAGTACTTTTATGAGATAAGTGCAATCAGTACTTATCTAATTTCAAAAATCGATACTAAGAAACCCAACTTACCACAAACATACACTTTCTTGTAACAGTTAATCATTTTCAAACATAATTTCTTGCGTAAACGTGTTTTCTATGCAGCATACACTTTGTAGAACATTAGGAAGTTAATTATATCTAATCATTAGAAATGAGATGTCAACATCATCTTACAAATAATTATCTACATAGAAGATTTGTCAGTTATTTGATTATTTATCAACTGTTACAAGATAATACTGAAAGATCTGATAGTATTATCAGATAATTATATAGCATTATTAGCGACTCTGTTGTTGATACTATAATAACAGATAATGTAATTATAACAATAGGAACGGTAATGATAATATGCCAGTTTATTATAATACATTACCCAGGATTTATTTCATATGATATTAATTAAATACTATTTTGTGTTAGTGTATCAGGAAAAGTATCAATACTAACTAAAAATATATGTCTTCTTCTACTTTAGAAAATAATTTAAGTTTATTTTGTATTTTACAAATAATGTTAGCGATTTCCAAAAATTATTTTTCTTATTTTAGTAATTTAAATTTATATCAACAGAAAATAAAATGACAACTCATATATATATATATATATATTACTCCTATATTGCTTTTACTTTTAAAATAAACAATAACAAGTTGTTATCTGAAATTTATGTACTATATAACTGAATAATAATTTTAGTTACATAATTATTGACATAATAAACATATGTTACTTATAAAAAAATGCTGATTATTTTAATTATAAATTAAAATTTTATCTATTTAATTGTTTATGCATTTTAATACAGTATTTAAAGGATAGTGAAGTAATCATGGCCAGCAATTAGTGTTACTATTAACCAGATATCACTCTTCCATAATCAAATGTAGATTTTAATATTAAATTATTTATTCATAAATATTATATGTTTAAATATTATACATTTAAAAAAGGTCACGTTATTAAACTTGTAAATACTGTTCAACTTTTGCTGAATCATCTTCTATATATTTAATAATGTATTTTTTAATTATTATTCTTACTTGAATTAGCACATTTGATAAAGTTTTTAAAGAATTGTAAAATTTAAAATTTAATTGAGATTATATTATCAAAGTATTAGTAACCAAAAATACAATAGCATAAAGAAAAAATGCATGCAGTAGCATTTCTAAAATAGTTTTCGGATATAGTTCGTATAAGCATAAACTTTTTTATTTTGCATAAACTTAATTATCTTTGAATATTTAGTTTTGTTTATAATATAAAGGTAGTAAATAATAGAATGAACTATACTATAATAAATACTATATAAATGATATTATATTATAAATACTATAAAATTAACAAACAATTCCATACTTTTGCTTAAATGAATCTGTTATATTAATTAAAATTTATTATTAAAATTTATTATAATTAATTAAAACATATTTTGGCACGCAGTTTGATCAAAAATACAATTTATTTATTTATTTAATTTACCAATTTTCTTTCGTAATTAGTAAATACAATTTGCTTTGTGCAAAACAACAATTTTCCTTTTTTTATTTGCCGAAGAAAAAATAACTAAATTTATTTATTGTACTCCGCACCTTTCTCTATTGTTGGATTAAAGGAAATATTTTTTCGAAGGAAAGTGCATTTTATTGTAATACCATAAAGTGTATAAACAAGTTTCATGTAAATACCGAAATAATTTAAAATTGATATGGAATTTTTAATTATGTATTATCTTTTAGTAAATAAAATTGAAAAAATAAGCAGTAATGCTTATTTTTCAAGCAGTATTTATAAGCAGTAATGCATACGCAGTTTTATTATATGTATTAGAAAATTCAATGGATTTTTCCATTAATTCTTGAAAGATAAACAAAAAATGTGCTCAATTAAATTGTTCTAATGAAATGCAAAAGTAACTTCATCAGTAACTATAAAAATTAGTCTAGAAATTTCTACAAGTACCAGTCCCAACTGTCAGGATGATTATGAACATAAGTCGCAAAACATTTGTGTTAATGTACGATATATTCGGTCCTACTGGCTGCTTTACGGACGATAAGGGACAGCGAGAAAATGCCGAGTGCTTTAACTTACGACAAATTGCCTGGAATATTTTACTGATAACCTTTTTTTCATGGTCCGACACTACTTGAACTGGGGCACCATATTTAGAAATAACATGATAAAAAAAAGTCAGTTACAACTGTATGTGTCGAGACATTACAAAGGCACAAATTCTACCCATATAGAAACATAGTTATCCATTACTTAAATATAATGATAGGTATCAGTGTTTGAAGGCCAATTAGGTCAATTCCCAATACTTCCAGTGGATTATTTAGTTTAATTGGAAGAAAATTTCTAACTGGTTGGACATTTTATTGGATTGTTCTGAAAATTCCTTCCGTTTGGGAAAACCAATTCGTATCGGAAAATGCTACCCGTCAATCATTAGACATTAGATATAGGAATTAATGTCTAATATTTAAGTAATAGAATTTTCCAGTACAAATTAACTTTTCCAAACGGTAAGAATTTTCCGAATAATCCAATATTATTATATTTTCGACACAAGATCACAGAAGGTGACATATTTCTGAACGATTTTCCTCATATTTTGGAAGGAGCAGCCCATTTAACAATTTTCCGTAGGTCGTCTAAATCTCTAATTGATCTGCTAAAGTGTTATCATAAAAATTATTGGAGAATGGCTTGATTAATATTAATGGGGATAACTACTTCCAATTCTGCGCAAGAAGTTACAAATTTTGAATAAACAAGTTGGAAACTGTACGTTAAACATGACAAATAAGGTACGTTCGTTTCGTGCTATAACTAGCTTTACAATGTAAAAAATCATCGTTATTATTTCAGTGAAATTAATTATATCGTCTGCTATGAACGAAATGAGGATGCCTTTTTTTCTTATTATGTATGCCCTGTTTATAAATGCGATTTTTTTTACCCCAGATAGAGCTGTAAATTTACCATGGAGATCTTGCTTTACGAATGATTACCTCCATGGTTAATAATTCTATGGCTCCCGATGAATGAATATTTTGTTTATTTACTTTAATGGATTGAGATATTCGGCTGTTAACCTAATTTTCACTGAAGTTATCTCAGAATCTGTACATTGCTTATTGTAACTCATCTTTTAAGTAAACAATTTTTTTGAACGATTTTTCTAAAAATGTAACTTTTACGCAATTTTTTTCGAAAAATAAATTTTGAATATGGAACTTGGCATATGGAAAAAGATATGGTTAGCCCGTATTTGTTTTCTTCAGTCCCTTGACTTGCGCTTTTATCACATGGATTACATATGATAAGATTTAATAGATTAAAGGAAACTTTTATTAATACCTTTTTAAGTTTTGATTCGATTTTCATAAAATTTGAAATGACTCGACAAAATTCTGCAACGATTATATTTATAAAATTTCAAGCCATTCGGTTGGGTAGTTTTTGCGCTTTTATATGTGGACAGATGGACAGACAGGCAGACAGACAGACGGAAGGACTAGACGACGACTATAGGTGCTATGTATTTATATAATTACGAACGTACCTAAACAGCAACCCATTAATAACACGAAAATCTTTGGGCCAGCTTACACACATTTGACAATCACAACTGGCTACCTGGTCAGAGTCCTCTAATTTATTTGAAATTTTATCAAACTTTGTGTCATTTCTTCCCTGTTCAAATCAGTCTAATCCCTGGAATCCAAAACCATTGTTGGTAAAGAGCAAAACTTGACAACCGTACTCTCTTGCATAACTTCAGGACACTTAGATAAAGCATCTGCTACTACATTTTCATTCTCAGCCCGATATTGAATACCAATATTAAACTCCGCACGTTTCACATCTCACCTAATAATTCGCTCAGACAATTTTTATGTTAGTTAAATTAATCAACGCACTGTGATCGGTAATCACAATGACTTGGTATATCAAAAACATATATGAACCTTCTATAGAACCCATACAACAGCCAGAACCCCCATTCTCTGATGGCATAATTCAGTTCAGAAGAACTAAGAGTACTAGATGCGTAAGCAATAAAACAAGCATTTTTTGACGCATCACAGCCCATATTCCACAAGAAGACGCATCCGTATATAACTCAAAAGAAATAGTTAAACTGGGATGAAATACTACAGAAGAAGTCGTAATAGTCAATCTAACTTTATCAAAAGCCTGCTGAGCTGTCTCAGACCAAGTTAACTTGAAAAGTTAAGCTTAAGATTATAAAAAGTTTCACACAATTCAGATAGAAGGAGCATGAACTTAGCATACCATGCATAGTACATATCAAGAAAATGTGCTACTAGCTTTGCGTAACATATGTAAGGCATTGACTAAATAGGAGCAATTTTCTCCTCATCGGCAGCTATACCTTAATGAGTAGTTTTATCACTAAGATATTTTATTTAACTTCTAAGAAAATGAGATTTGGATTCCTAATGAATTCACTCAGCATTAAGATGAACCAAAAATGCTTTTTCCAAACGAACTAAAATAAGATTTAGCACTGCAACAAAGAATTGGGACTAAACGATATGAGTTAATAAATGTGATCTTAAGACTTCCTTTTCTAAATAATCGCATTATAAGTAAAATAGAATATTCAGCTTTTGCATAAATAAGAATACTTCATAATCCTAGAAACAAGAAAACATTTCTGTTATTCATGGGAAACTCTCTTTAATTTTAATAGCGTAAAAACTGCTTTGCAAATTGTAAGCAAGCCGATTTTGTCTAATAAGATTAGAAACTGATATCGTGTACCATAAAAAATTAAAGTAAACACAAAAAAGAGATTAACAAAAAAAGGAAACAAAATTTTTACATTTGGCAAAATAAGATAATTTGTAGCAAAAAGCTTTGGGGTTATTTGTTCTCTTGTTACAAATTAAATGCGTGCTTAAATTAAGATATGCAGATCATAAATTTTGTACTTTTTTTCAATATTAATTTTTGTAACGCTCTCAAAGAAAATTCTTTTAAAATGCACCCTTTGATTAAAACATATGTGATTTAATATCGAAGTTGATATTTCATACCAAAGTGAATGAAATAAAAGTGTCACTTCTATTTTTGGTGACATTAATATTTTTAATTAAAATCAATCTAGAAAACATTACAACATGCATAGCTAAAATCTGAAAAATTGCTAGATTTTAAACTTACTTAAAAATACTAATAATATTACACCAACTTTTTCTTAGTATCTATCGATAATAATTTAATACTATAAAAAAAATAAAAATAATAATAATAAAAATTAGCATTGTAACAAAAAAGAGATTGAAAAATAAATCTTAACCGATGTGTATCGTAGGAATAATGACATTTTACGATAGCATAATCAGCATTTCCATTAATAAAAATGCTTCAAAATGCAACAGAAGAAAAAACTTAAATTGTGAATGAATATATCTCTTTGGCTTTCATCTGCATACAAGGATCTCTTTACAAACTGTAAGCAAACAGATTTTATCATATAAGACTCTGTTGTTCTTTCTATCGAAAATTAAAATTAGCAGTGTAAAAATGAATCAGATGAAAGCTACAGGATATTTATATTTATATTAATCAAATGAATATTTTTAAAGGGTTTTTCGCTTGTTTTTTTATGTTACTAAAAAATAAATGTATGTTTAATTTGAGCACTTAAGGCAACTCAATATGCATTTGTATACATTAATAATGTGATTTATTTAGAATATTCAGCACAGCAGAATATTCAGTATTTGCCCTTTCAGAAATAAAAATACTTAATACTCCTAGAAAACGAAAACATTTATTTTATTCATTGGACACTCTCTTCCATTTTAATAGCATAAAAATTGCTTTGTAAATTGTAAGAAAAGAGATTTTACCTAATAGGATTAGATTCTGTTATCGTGTATCATCAAAAATTAAAGTCAACACGAAAAAGAGATTAACAGAAGAAGGTTGCAGACTTTTCACATTTACAAAATTAGAAAATGTTTTGTAAGGAGCATTGGGGTCAATTTTTATGTTGTTAAATAACAAATGTGTTTCAATTAACATTTTAAGCTTCCAGAGTCTGTATTATTTTTCAATATCAACACGATTTCTAAGGAAATTACTTTTTTAAGGTATCCAAACACCTTTGAAACGTCCTTTTGATAAAAATACGATATTTCATTTTTGCAATAATATTAAAATCTGATCTTTTATCTATCGAATTATACTTTAATTGTGTCTGTATCTTAATTATAATTCCGAGTTACAGCTGTTTAAATTTACATCTGTTACAGCTCGCCGAAAAATTTTACAACCGGAAATATCTTTCTGCAAACCGGAGTATGCTGAAAAGTATGTCTACATTATTCTTTTTCGAAATTTAGCATTTAAGTTGGAATATATGTCCAAGAAAATACATGGAGTGTATAATTAAACCTTTAAAGAATAATAGTTATTTTTATAGCAAGAACCACGTTTAAAAGCTATTTTTAGCTTTGTCTCAAAATGAAGTTTTTTATATTTTTAGAGTAAGCAAAATATCCTACAACAAAATATTATGCATGAAATGCCTTGAATTTTTTTATAATTATTTTACAAATGTTTATTGAGGGAATAGACTACAATTTATGATAATATATTAAATATTGTTATATTTACTCTGGTATAATTTAAAAAGTTGCAAGAAATTTACGAATTTTTCATTGCATTAGTACTTCAAGTGACATAGCATCTGCGATAGAGATGCTATTATAATGCGGCTAGTATATGTCCTAGGGAAAGTTATTCTCTTTATTATTCAATTTACAAAATGTAAATGCATTGAGTTGAGTTTGAGTCATCATGATATGCGTAAATGTCAATTTTTCGTATAATTTTGTTTATTTTTCACTTTAAAAAAATCATTTCTGTATAATTTCTAAAATGTTTATATATTTTTCAAAGTTTTAACTTAAATGTCATTAGAAAAAGAATGGTAAAAAGAGAAGAATTCAAAAAATTCAAAAAATTACCTCCGAAGGTGTCCGTGGTTACCTTAAAATGTAAATATTGATTTTAAAATATAAGTAATTTTATCTAATGAATATATTAATATTTGAAACTAAATATAGAAATGAATTAAATAAAAGATAAATGCATTAAAAATTTTAAATAAATTGAATTTACAAAACATTTCAAAACGCATATGTAAAATTTGTGAAATTTCAAGATTTTAATCTTAGCAACCACATTAAAAAGTATTGCACCAACATCTGTATTTTTACAATATTGCTATTAATAAAAATTTAACACTCGTAAATTTAAAATAATTAAAATAAAGGTTAGCATTGTTAGGTACAATCAGCATTTTCATAAATAAAAATATTTGATAATGAAAGAAAAAAAAACACTTTAATTGTTCATGAGTTAAACTTCCAAGCTCTCCTCTTTAATCTGCTTACAAGGGTCTCTTTTCAATTTGTAAGCAAACAGATTTAATCAGGTAAGATTCTGTTGTCGCTTGCCATCGAAAATCAAACTTAGTGGGGAAAGAAAAGAAGCAGAAGAAAGCGAAAAGATATTTAAATTTACATTAATCAGATGAAGTTTTGTAAAAGGTTTATTCGTCTTTTTTTATTGTTGTTGTTGCTGTTACTGAATATTAAATGCGTTTTTAATTCGAGTTTTAAAGGCGACGCGATATGTATTTGTGTACAATAATAACGCGATTTATTTAAAATATTCAGTAGAGCAGAATATTCAGCATTTGCATAAATAAAAATACTTGATAATCCTAGAAGAACGAAAACATTTTTGTTATTCATGGGGCACTCTCTTCGATTTTAATAGCATAAAAATTGCTTTGTAAATTCTAAATAAGCAGATTTCATCTAATAAAATTAGATTCTGTTATCGCGTATCAACAAAAATTTAAATCAACACGAAAAAGAGATTAATAAATGAAAACTGCAGGCATTTCATATTTAGAAAATAAGATAATGTTTGGTAAAGAGAATTGGGGGTCATTTTTTTATTTGTTAAATAATTAATATATGTTCAGTTAACATTTTAAGCTTCCACAGTCTGTATTCTTTCCGATATTTTTAACGATCTGAAAGGAAATGACTTTCTAAAATGCACATATTGATTAAAATGTATAAGTTATTTCATTTCATGAACATGTCGATATCGCATATCGAAAGTAGAAGTTAATGAAATGAAAGATAAATACATTAACAATTTTTTATAAAATCAATCTAGAAAACATTCCAAATTTACATAGTTAAAATTTGGAAAATTGCTAGATTCTTAGTAAAAAAAAAAAGTAATACACAAACCTTTGTTTTTTCTTAGTATTGCTATCAATAATAATTTAATACTATTAAAGTTAGAAAAAATTTAATAAGGATTAGCCATTTTATATTTTACAAAAAAGAGATAGAAAAATAACAGAAAAAAATCTTAAATTGTGCTATTCGACATTAATCTGTGTACAAGGGTGTTTTTGCAAAATGTAAGCAAAGAGAATTTATCAGATAAGACTCTGATAATTTAATACTATTAAAGTTAGAAAAATATTAATAAGGATTAGCCATTTTATATTTTACAAAAAAGAGATAGAAAAATATACCTTAATCAATGTATATCGTAGGAATAGTGGTGTTTTACGATGGCATAATCAGCACTTACATAAATAAAAAACTTTAGAATGCAACAGAAACAAAACTTAAAATTAATCTGCATACAAGACAATTCTCTTTGCAAATTGTAAGCAAAGAGAATTTATCAAATAAGACTCTGATAATTTAACACAATTAAAGTTAGAAAAATAATAATAAGGATTAGCCTTTTTACATTTTACAAAAAAAAAAAAAAAAAATTAAAAAAAAAATTAAAAAAAAAAAAATAAATAAATAAGAGAAAGATAGAAAAATAAACCTAAATCAATGTATATCGTAGGAATAGTGGTATTTTACGATGGTATAATCAGCATTTACATAAATAAAAAACTTTACAATGCAAAAAAATCTTAAATTGTGCTATTCGACATTAATCTGCGTCAAAGAGAATTTATCAGATAAGACTCTGTTGTCGCTTGCTATCAAAAATTTAAATTAGCAGGGAAGAAAATGAAGCAGAAGAGAGCGACAGATATTTATATTTACATTAATCAGATAAAATTGTGTAAAGGATTTTTTGCGTTTTTTTTATTTTACTAAATAATAAACGTGTGCTTAATTCCAACTTTTAAGGCGAAACTATATGCATGTTTATACAATACTAATGTGATTTATTTAAAATATTCAGCATTTGCATACAAATACTTGATAATACTAGAAAAATGAAAACTTTTTTTTTTTTTCATGAGACACTTTCTTCGATTTTAATAGCATAAAAAAATGCTTTGTAAATTATAAGTAAGTAGATTTTACCTAATAAGATTAGATTCTGTTATCATGTATCATCAAAAATTAAAGTGAACACGAAAAAGAGATTAACAAAAAAAGACTACATACTTTCCACATTTGGAAAATAAGATAATGTTTCCTAAAGATCCTTGGAGATTTGTTTTATGTAGTTCAATGATAAATATGTTTTAAATAGTATTTTAAGTCAACACAGTCTGTGTTTTTTTTTCAATATCATTTATTATATTTAATCAAAATCAATGTTTTAAAGATCTCAAAAAAATTTCTTCTAAAATGAACATATTGATTAAAACTTATAGAATTTTATCTCATGAATATTTGATATTTCAAACCAAAAATAAAAATGAATGAAATGAAAGATAAATAAATGCATTAACAATTTTAATTGAAATCAATCTAGAAAATATTCGAATGTACCCAGTTAAAGTTTGGTATATTGCTAAATTTTAATCTTAGAATAAAATAAACAAAATAAACAAGAAAAAAAAAAGACCCATAAATAAATAATATTACACCAACTTACCAACTTTTGTATTTTCTTAGCATTGCTATCAATAATCTATATATATATATATATAATGCCAAGGTACGTAGTGGTGAAAAGCAGTTATTTCTATTTTACCGAAGGGCAGGAGTGGTGTCTTCAGAAAATCAAACCTGCTAAACCTAACTTAAGCTGGCTCTTTTATTTTTTGTGGTGTGAAGTATTTTGCCTATTTCTCTCAAAAAATGAGTTGCTTATGATTACAATATTTTGATACGATAAAACGCTAAGGTATGTGGCGGTGAAAAAGCAGTTATTTCTTTTTTGACGAAGGCAACGAGCAGTTGTTTTCGAAAATAAAACGTGCTATACGTAATTTTAGCCGGCTTCGTTATTTGTCGTAGTATTTCTCGCAAAAAAAAAATGAATAACTTATAACTGCAATATTTTGGTACGATGATTTTTTTTATGATGTTGCAAAGATGCTTAAAATCCCGAAAAACATAAAAATATTTTTCTAGTTGTTAATGGTGTAGAAACTTTCAATATAATATGTATACACTTTTTTTTTATTTTAAAGAGTATCCAGTAACTGTGGAGTGTGTGCAAAGGTTTTATATATGCATGATGCTGAAAAAAAACCCCTCTATTTTCATATTTCTAAATGGCATCCATATCTTATGTTGTGTATATATTTTTTTCTATTTCAAAGTACACAGTCCTACGTTTATATGCATAGTATTTATACATATAATGCTAAAATTTGTGTGTTCTAATATGCATATATTTCACAGAGTAGACAATAGAGCGCAGATACTCTACGCGGGATCAGCTAGTAACTTAATATTATTAAAATTTTGAAAAACGTACTAATAAGTGTTAGCTTTGTTACAAAAAGGAGAATAATAAATAAATCTTAACCATTGTGTATCGTAAGTATAATGGCATACTACGATGACATAGTCAGCATTCCCATGAAAAAAAATACTTGATAATACAAAAGCAAAAAAAAAAAATCCAATTAAATTTTCAGCAGGGCTGAAACTCCGCGTAAAGTTAATAACACTGGTCAGTGTTATTAAATTTACGCGGAATTTCAGTTCTGCTGAAAATTTAATGGGAAGTTTTGATATTATCCGATGCTGGGAATTTATTCGTCTCTTGTACGAGACTGGGTTTTTCGCTCATGTATGACATTCCATCTTGTGCTGTAAAGTTGCAGTCTTGCCAACGTATAGTTGAAAAATGCCAGACTGTCGTCCAGATGGTTTAAATGGTAAAGCACTTGGTGCTTTACCATTTACCATGTACCGAACCAGGGTATCTGGGTTCGATCCCCAGTCTGGACTCATTTTTCACTCTGTTGCTTAGGCGTTGTTTAAAAAAGTGGAAATTAATTCACATCCTTTGTCAGGGAAAAAAAATTAGACTATGCATTCTCGTTGACTTTAATCTGTATACAAGGATACATTTACAAAATGTAAGCACACAGATTTAATCAGATAAGACTCTGTTGTCACTTGCTATCGAAGATAAAATTAGCAGGAAAAAAAATGAAGCAGAAGAAAGCGAGATGATATTTACATTTACATTAATCAGATACAATTTTTAAAAAGGGATTTCGCGTCTTGTTTTATGTTACTAAATAAAAAATATACGTTTAATTCGACATTTTAAGGCGACACGAGGTACTTTTTTATACAGTCATAATGTGACCTATTTAGAATTCTCAAGCGTTTTTTTTTTCTTCTTAAATTCATAATTAAATTTTCAGCAGGACTGAAACTACGCCATAAATCTTTAAATGGCAGTACAGAGGATGTGGATTTATTTTCACTTTGCTAAACAGCGTACAAACCAACAGAGTGAAGATTGTGTCCAGACCGGGGATCAAACCCGGAGACTGGTTTACCATTTAAACCATCCGGATGACATCCATTTTTAGATATATTATACAATGCTGGGAACTTATTCGTCTCATGTAAGCCACTGAATAGTGTATTCATGTATGACTTTCCATCTTGCGCTGCGAAGTTGCAACCTTGCCAACGTATATGAGTGAAAATGCCAGACTGGATTTCGTCCGGATGGCTTAAATGGTAAAGCACTCGGTGCGCTATACCAGGGTATCCGGGTTCGATCCCCGGTCTGGACACTCTGTTGGTTGTAGACTGTTTAGCAAAAAAGTGAAAAGAAATTCACATCCTTTAGTGTCATTTTTCTTCTTTTAAAGCGTTTATTTGGATGCAAAATTTATAACCGATTTTAGTTCAGAAAACCTTGAAATTATTTCATCACATATAATCGATTTCAAAATTGCATTAAAATACAACAGAAGAATACGTGTTTGCATTAAAAGAAAATTGATAATGCGAGGGAAAAACATTTAATTTATTCATAAGAAGCTTTCTTAGACATTTATCTGTATATTATTTTGCATATTCTAAACAAACAGGTTTTACGAATAATTTTAATAAAATCACTTGTTAACATTAAATTGAAGATGTAATTACTGCTTAAACTGATCAAAACAATGCACAATATGCTTAAAAATAGCATTTAATATAAATATGCATGTTTCATGCTCTCTGACGGCGACTTCTTCAAGATCAAAATGATAAATAAATTATTTTCGCAAAGTTTTTGAAAATGATAAACGCAAATGACGAGATAATATGTATAATGCAAGCAGGTGCTTAAATTGGTCAAAAGCAATAAAATCATAATTTTCACGTTTCCAGTTTGACAAATTAAATCTAAAACGGACTTTACTTTTGAAGAATGTTTATATTAATGAAAAATTTATAAACAAGTTTATATCACCGTGGCATTTCGTAAATTCCAAATCTCCTAATTTAGATTCTAAAAATTAATGAAAATTAATATTGGAAGAAAGAATTAGTACTGAAAAATAAGTTTAATCAATGTGACAATTGGAATCAACCTAAATAATACATTCCAATGGAACTAAAAAGTTGCATTAGCATAAATAAAAATACTTGATAATCCTGTAAAAAATATATTTAAGTTATTCACGTGATGCTCTCTTCCATTTTAATCTGCATAAAACAACCGTATTGCAAATTGAAAGCAAACAGATTTTTTTCTCCCATAAGATCTTTTTGTCATTTACCATCTAATATTAAAATCAGCGGAAGGGGAAAAGGTACAGAATTTTCACAGTTATATTAATCAGATAAAATTTTTCAAAGAGTTTCAATGTTGTTTTTATGTTATTAGGTAATATGTACGTGCTTAATTGTATGTTTTAGGAATACACCATTTGCATTTTTATGCAATAATAATGCAATTTATTTAAAATTTTCTAAGAAATGTTCCACACTGTATATTTTGTGTAAAAAAAATTATAAGCGAGGTTATCTTACAAAAATATAAAATTAAACGTCTTAAAAATTAATCATTTTGTAAAGATTTTTTAATAAAATTAAAGCTAAATTCATTAAAATAACTGTTATTAGAATTAAAAGCCAATGTGCTTAGATAAAATTAAGAAAATCTCAGGTTTTAACTTTAAAAAGCAATTTAAATCGTCGTTTTGCCTGATTTAAAAAAAAAAAGATAACTGTTAATAAATTACTTTGATTGTATTTGAAAGGTTAATTAAAAACAAATACCCGAACCTATTTAAACATTAAACGAAAAACATTATAAGGTGCCAGATCGGAAGATGTAGGCACAGAATATTTCTTTTTTTTTTTCAAAATTTTGGCCTTTCACACAGATGTATATTGCATGGAATATTTTTATATAGGGTCATACATAATATATTTGTTCTCATTTTTATGTTAAAATGTTTTGTCATTGCAGTTTTCAGGATATTTTACATTTTGAAAAAAGGTTAAATTCATTACAGTACATGAAGTCAATTAAGTGGGGGTATTCCGAGCAACAAATGAACACTTAAGCAAATTTTTTTTTTTAAAAAGATTGATAATATTTTAATAAACATTACCTTTTGGTGTCTGACAGTGAAAATACATGGGTTGGTATACAAATGATTAAAAAATAATAAAAGTTTATATTTCATTTGTTTGGGATGTTAGGGGTGTTTCAATAAAAAAACTATACAAAAACAAAGTGCATGAACAGTTCTTACCAGTGAATGGACGCAAAACTTTCCAGTGAATGAACAGGCAGCTATTTAAAAACACTTAAGTTTCATACTATGTTATTTATTTTACAACTTACACAAATAAATTATGACACGTTTTTACCGAATGACGGATTTTTTAAACCCCGCATGATAATTGACTAGCGGGGAGTTTTTCAAACCTTATTCTATTAAAATATTTACTAATTGTTCATTCACTGTGGGCTGTCTACTTACTGGTCCTACTACCCTACTACAAAATGTTATTAAACAAATAAAATTTGTTTATTAAACAAATAGAATTTGTCTATCGAAAAAAATAAATAGAGCCGTTAAGATTCATTACTGTGTGAAGGAAGTGAATGGTTAGAGGGGACAAGCAGAAGTATTATAGCTTTAGACATTAAAATAATTATAATTTTAGAAAAATGATAAACATCTTCAAATTTTATAAAACATTTAATGTTTAAAACCCAGATTTAAACTCTTAGATAGAGAAAAGTGGTATATAAAGAAACATTAAACATCCATTTCTATAGGATTAATCTATCTTAAGTTAAAATTACAAATAAAGTTTATATCTTCTTTGTTTTTCTTGAGCTAATTAAATATCCACTGTTTAATTTTATTTTACATTTCTTGGTTTAACCAGACGAAATCTGAAAGTAAATTTGTGTGATTATTTTAAATATTAGTACTAATCTTTTGAGACGCAGTTATATAATTAAATTAAAGAATTAAATATGTTTGATTAAATTAAATTAAAATCAAATAAATTTATGAAGATTGTTTTGTTTTATTTTTTAAGACACAATTAATGACTACAAATTATTTCTAAAGCTGAAACTGTGTGAAAAAAAACAGTATGTTTAAATATGTATAAAATTATAATTTTTAAAAATATTACTTATTTTTTACTTTTAACATTTTGTCTCAAGTTTGTTTCTCAAAATGTTATATATGAATTAAGACAGACAGCGCCCACCCTAGGGACCAGCTTTTGGCTAATGGCCAGGACGAACCCCTAAGCCTAGGGAGGGAAAAATATTACTATCCGGCGCTAGCTACAATAATTACAAGTTAAACTACAATTTTTACAAAGTATAAACGTTACCCAATTTTGCCACAAGGCTGGGCGAACGTTAAAATTATTACAATAATTGATATTTTACATAAACTTTAATTTTAGTTATTTATATAGCATTTTGAGATTAACATTATGATGACAATTATTTGTAGTCGTACATTTTGAATGCATTAGTACGTATACAATAACCTTTAGAGGTATAACATATTTTTAAATATGATTACAATATATAATTATAATATAAAATTCAAACAATTTTATTTACACACAATAACATTTTGAAATACACTATATACAGTGACCCCTCACCCACACGCGACACACGGCAAGCAGTGAATTTTGAATAACTGAAAAGTTTGCATTTTCAAATGAATTAGATAATTTGAATGATTATTTATTAATATTGATTGAATACGCCGATAACTCAGTTATTATTTATCACTACAAATGAAAAAACACACAATTTCAATAAAATACTCCCTATCGGACTGTAACTCTTTTAATTTCTCACAACACTAAATAAAATGGTCGAGAGCCGATATTTACACAACTTCTCTGATCGGCATATCTCGATCGGTGAGTTGGGTTTAATTTTTTTTTTTTAACATTTTACATAGACGGCGCTTCTAGCGGCAACATACCGCAGGGCCTTGAATGTTGCTAACATTCAATAATATAAATGCAATATAATTCAAACACAATCTTTAAATGAAAAATACAATCTAAAAAAAAAAAACACAATTTCTTCTCAAAAATACTACACTAAATAAAATACTAAATTTACAAATATAAACACAAGAATGTAATACACTGCAGGAAAAATATATAGTTTAATAAAACAAATGTACGAATTTAAGTAGTTAATAAACCATCATTCACATATGGCAAAACAACAATTTTTGTGACTGGCCTTTTATATGTGCCATTTTTATCTTTCAAGGTGACAACTCTTATGATATTGTCTTGGCCTGGATGAATTTTAATAATTCGGGCTAAATGCCATTTTAAAGGGCAATAATTATAAGAATTTTTTACTAATACTAAATCTCCCTCTTTTATCTTTACCCTTCCCTTGTACCATTTAGGTCTATTTAAGAGCTTGTTCAAATATTCTGATGACCATTTTTTCCAAATATGTTGTGTTAATTTTTGAACTAATTGCCATCTGCTCAACCTATTCATAGGAATTTCTGTATAATTTGGTTCTGGTAGCCTCAATTTGAGTAATAAGAGTTAAGAGTTCCTCATAACTTAAAATAGTTTTACCTACAACACGTTTTAAATGATATTTAAGGGATTTGATATTTGCCTCCCACAAACCTCCAAAGTGAAGAGCTGAAGGGGGATTAAAATGCCAGTTAATACCTTCATTAGCTAAATAATTTTCTATTTCCTCCTCACTTTTATCTTTAAATAAAGATCTGAGAATTGCTCTTAATTCTTTATTGGCACCAACGAAATTTCGACCATTATCACTATATATATCAGAAGGTTTGCCCCGCCTTGCTATAAAGCGTTTAAGTGCTGCTAAGAATGCTTCACTTGTTAGATCATTTACTATTTCAAAATGCAAGGCTTTTGTAGTAAAACAAACAAATACACAAATAAATACTTTTTTTACCAGTTTACTTCTACCCACGAAGTTTTTCACTTCAAAGGGACCACAGTAGTCCAATCGAGTACGCATAAATGCTCTGGCCACTGTTACTCTAGAAGCTGGCAAATCAGCCATTTGTTGCTCTGAATTCTTAGAATTTACCTTTTTGCAAGTCATACAATTGAAAAGGATTTTACGAACTATATTTCTAGCAGATAAGATCCAAAATTTGTTTCGGATGAGAGAAAGAGTTGTCTCAGCACCTGCATGGAAATACAAATTATGAAAATATTTAATAACACAAAAAGTAAAATTATGGTTTGAAGGAATAATCATTGGATATTTTTGATGTTCAGTTAAGTGGCTGTTTCTCAGTCTACCACCAACTCGGATTACACCATTATCATCTAAAAACGGGCACAACTTTGTCAGTTTACTACTGTTAGGGATTGCAGTACCCTTTTCTAAATACTGCATTTCCTTCACGAATGAAGTCCTCTGGATGATTTTTACATTACAGAATAAGGACTGAGAGAGTTCACTGCTGGTTAAAGTTCCACCTTTGGGATACAAGGGATTTCTACAGTTATGGATGAATCTATTACACCATGATACTACTCTTTGCAGTTTTATGAATGAAGAACTGTTATTAATGATGTCTAAAGGCTCAACAGTGTTAACTAAGGTACATACTTGAGTTACTGATGGTGCTTTCAATTCACGGATAAACAGTTCACTGGTTTCAACAGAAATAATATCAGGAGACTCCACCATCTCAGGCTGGTGTAGGAATGATGGACCGAACCACCATAAATCACATTGCTGGATCTTGATGGGATCTAGGCCTCTAGAAATGAGATCTGCAGGATTTTGCTTGGTACATAATTCCACTGATCAATCGAAGTTAAACTTTGTATAATCGATTCTCTATTTGCGACAAATGTCTTTAGATCATCCGACTCCTTTTTTAACCATGCAAGTACAATAGTACTATCTGTCCAAAAACAAGTTTTAGAAACTTCTGGCTTTAGAGCACTTAACACATGTTGCATCAACTTAGATAATAGGACTGCGGCAGAAAGTTCTAGACGAGGGATAGTAATATGCTTTAGACTTTAGAGGAGCCACTCTAGATTTACTAGTGAGCAGTTTGATAGCAGAATCACCATAAGAATTAATAGATTTTACATAAACGACCGCACCATAAGCAAGTTCAGAAGCATCTGAAAAAACATGCAATTTCACACAATTAGATTGTTCTACAAATACAAATCTTGTGATATTGATCATATTTACAGTTTTTAAGGAAGTAAGAAAATTAGTCCATTCGATATTTTCTTTCACTGGAAGATAATCACACCAATCTATTTTCAGCAACCATAATTTTTGGAGGAAAATCTTGGCCTTCGTAATTATTGGACCTATCACACCCAACGGGTCAAATATTCTAGCAATTTGTGATAATACTGAGCGTTTGGTATACCTTTCACTTTGCTCTATAATTAAATTAAATCCAAAACAATCTGGTTGCGGCTACCACAATATTCCTAAAGTTTTTTTTCTCATTGGAAAATGAATATTCAGAAATTGCATTATTACACAAAAGAGAAGAATTATTTACTGACCATTTGTGAAGATCCATGCTTCCCTTCTTTAACAAAGATATCAGTTGTTGTTGGATCTCTTTAGCTGTGTCTAGATCATCAGCACCTGTCAAAATATCATCCATATCTACGTCTTGAAATAATACATTTGCAGCTAAAGGAAATTCCTTTCCTTCATCTCTAGCTAGCTGGGTAAGGGTTCTTGTTGCTAAAAAAGGGGCACTCGTTGTGCCATAAATCACCGTACATAATTCATACACCTTAACTGGTTCATGTACCTCAGGTTTAAACAAGATTCTCAGTAAATCTCTTTGACTCGGATGTATCAATATCATATGGTACATTTTTTTAATATCTGCTACAAGAACAAATTTGTGCTTTCGAAATCGCAACATTATACTAAATAACTCATCTTGGATTGTTCCTCCGTTATACTGCAAACTATTTAGAGATTTTCCGGTAGAAGTTAAGGAGCTAGTGTTAAAGACAACTCTTAATGGTGTGCTACTTGATTCAGCACGGAACGCGCAATGATGGGGTATGTAATAAGTGATATCTGGTTCTTCAGATTCTATCACCTCTTCCATATGACCCATACTTAAATATTCTTGCATAAAGACTTTATAAAGATCATTAAATTTAGGTTCTCTAACTAAGCGATTCCATAATGAATTTAAAACTTTCATAGCCTTTTTCTTTGATTCTCCAAGACAAGATGGGTCTTTCTTAAATGGCATTTTTACTATGTATTGCCCTGTTGGAGTTCTGGAATAATTTTTCAGAAAATGTTCTTCACAAATTTCTGATTCCTTATTTCTAGAAACTTCAGACTCTCTCTCAATGTTTTCTATTTCCCAAAAATCTCGAATTACCCTTTCTAACTCCAAATTATCTGTTATCAACGCACAATGTATATTACTTTCAAACTTAGCCGGAAGGCTTCCGCTAACAATATAACCGAAAACACTGTTTTGTAACACTATTCTAGTATTTAATGGTTGGGGTTAAATTTGACTTGGCCTTAAAAATTCATAGAAATTTTCTGCACCAAAAGAAAATCAATAGAGCCTGGCACATTAAACTTTTCATCAGCTAATTTGATTTTATTTAACGATGAAATACAAATCTCAAGCGGTCTAGAAGGCGTAAATTCCGTAATTTTCGGAACGACTAAAAAATCTAATTTTAAATAAAAATCTTTATCTCTATTCGAAATAGTTGTGTTAACTCTAGATCTAACATTAAGGGACAAATTATTTATTCCTGAAATAGAAATATTAGTCTTTTCTCTTTTCAAATTTAGTTTATCTACTAACCTTTTAATCATAAAATTAGAGTTTGCACCGACATCTAATAAACCACGTGCTTCATGAAAATTACCATATTCATCTTTTATTAAACATACAAATGTGCTAAGTAACACAGCTTTTAACTCGTTAGACAAATTACATATCGTTGAAAATAAATTGCTTTGGTTATTAGCTTGGAAAGGCTGGAATACTGGAACCGAAGCATCCAAATTAGATTTATTTCCGACTTCGTTTTTAGAACTCATTTTCTGTGAAATTATCTCTGGATTTTCAACTTTATTTATTTTTTGTTCACGCGGGAAATGCAAAGTCACATGGTGCCTTTTTTGCAAATAATACAAGAGAATTTAGATTTACAATCAATCACTTTATGATTCATAAGACAGTTAAAACAAAGATTTTTGGATTTTACAAGCTCAACTCTATTACCCACTGACATGTTTTTATAAACAGGACATTTATGCAAAGGATGATTTTCACTACATGACAAAATGCATTTAGAATTTTTTACGTCAGTTAAAAAAACTTTAGAAACATTTCGATAATAACTTGCTCTAGAATTGTCAACAACGGGTTTTCCCTTAGACGTATAATATAAATCAATTTCCCGAGATAATTCAATGGGAGAAAACCATGATTCTGCTTGTCTAACATTTATAAAATACATGACATCTTTATCAAGCGTTTGACAAATCTTATCAGAAACTATTAACTGTTTTAAAGTTTTGAAATCTGTCACATTCCTCAATTTTAAATAATAATCCCAACTCGTTGTTAATCGGGATGCAAATTGTACATATGTTTCATTAGGACGACGTTGTGCTCTCCTAAAATGTTCTAAACAAGTCTGGGGGGTTGGCTCAAATTCTCTAAGTACTATAGCCTTTACTTTTGAATAATCGTCTAATTCCCCATCTTTAATGTATGTAATTACGTTTGTTGCCTTTTTCCCTAACAGATTTAGTAGAATTTCGATTTATATTTTTCTGGGACATTTTTAGAAATAAAGGCTCTTTCTAACGATGAAAAAAAATAACCCCAACCTTCTGGTCTAAATGGAATTTTAATCGTTAACGTTCGTACACTTTTAATCAGAGAGTCTAAAGATTCTATACTATCTTTTTTTTCGAGATCACTTAAATTATCATTTTTGGTTTCTGCACGGGCCTTAGCCAACTCAATTTCTAACTTTGCATGTTCAATTTTTAATTTCTCAAGATCTAGTAATTTTGATTCCTCATTTTTTCTTTCCTCAATAAAACTGTTTGCTATGTCTTCAACCAGTTTATTATCTGCTTTATACTTCGAACTTTCCTTTATTAAATTTATTAAATCATAAATAGTTGATTTGGAATCTGATATATCTGTGTTTAATTCAGCAGCAATTCGCTGATAATCTTCCTTTTTTGCACCTTTAAACATTGTATTGTAAATACAATTCACAATAAAATAAATAAAACTGACGTACCTTTATTTATTAATAAATCTCCAAATCTCATAATTCTACATTGAAAAGATGTAATCCACTTTTTCTATTCTCAAATTAGTTCAATAATAAAGAATATCAGTTCTCTGCGTAAACACATTCACAGTTTATTTTTTCGTATTACGAAATTCTCCAGGTTAATCGAAATTATTTTTCTTCTGGAATCAAGAAAAACTTCATCGGAATTCTGAATCACAATATTTTGTACTTCAGTATAAACAATACGATGATTTAATTTTAGTTTTACTCATTCTAATTACTGTGATCTAATTCCAAACACCATTTTATCTTCTGCAGACGATTACAAGAAACATAAACATCGAAAAATTCCATTTACTCTTTCTCCGGCTCGACGGACCAATAGTATGGATACGCCGATAACTCAGTTATTATTTATCACTACAAATGAAAAAACACACAATTTCAATAAAATATTCACTATCGGACTGTAACTCTTTTAATTTCTCACAACACTAAATAAAATGGTCGAGAGCCGAGATTTACACAACTTCTCTGATCGGTGTCTCAAACCCAACTCACAATCACAAGTTTTTTTTTTTTTTTTTTTTTTTTTAACATTTTACATAGACGGCGGCAACAGTGATAAAAATTCGGAATTATCTTTTTTCGATATATTATCATTTTATTATTGCATGCAGTCACTTTACATTCAAAATATACCTAATGCCACAGCCAGTTGAAATGACGTCACAATGACGTTACAAATGGTCATAAGTGTAATAGCAAGGACACTGTGCTCTAAAAGCTTGGTTTCCTTGTATGAGAAGTTCCTCTAGTCAAATAAAATCATGTCACAAATGTGCCGATAAGTAATATCTTTAATTCGTCACATTATGACTGTCAGATGACAAGTCAGTTCGGCACTCCTCTGTGATACCACCACTTAGAAGTCAAAGATCCTTATTTTTGAATAATTTTCACTTGGTCAGAAAATGAAAAATATAGACATCAAACTAATATTTTCTTTCCGGCAATGTGAATATTGCAGTTTATCGCACATATACTCTTGTGCGATCTGAAATATAAGCTATGGACTATTCATGTCACGTCATCTGCGGGTATATAGATATACACCAATAGGTGTGGAGAGCATTTTACCACAGCTTCCCCTTCGTCCAATAAAAAGTCTTTTTCGAAGGCCATATACCCGCAGAGGCGTACATGTTGCCAATCATGGATAAAGTCCATTGTCACTCGCTTGTTTGGATCTTCACTTTCGGGCTGCAAGTAGGATTATTTTTATGACTGAACGGAACCCAGAAATGTAAACAAGAAGCCAAATATTTGGGTTTTAATCGTTGTTAAGTGTTTTAAAAAGTAGTGAAAAAGAATTGTTCCCGAAGATGTAAGAAAACTATTTCAAGAGCAATCTGATTGGTAGAATTCGACTTGTTATTCTTCGTAATCGAAAAAACAGGGATACTTTCACAATTCAATAAGGGAAACAATCCCACGGTGCGTTTTCGACTGTAAAAACCTGTATGTGAGTTAATATATGATACTGCCTATGACAGGATAGTAAGTGTGACCAAAGCTTAAGAATTGTATTTGAGTCACAGTGCCTTCGCATTTTAATCAGTGTGCCTTCGCAATGTAAACAACACGCGAAATATTTGGAGAGTAATCGTTGTTAAGTGTTTCAAACAATAGTGAAAAAGAATTGTTCCCCAAGAGATAACTATTTCAAAAGCAATCTCTTTAATAGAATTCGACTTAATATCATTCGTAGTCGAAACAAACAGGGATTCTTTCACAATTCAAGAAGGGAAACAATCCCATGGTGCGTTTTTGACCGTTTTACTCTGTAAAACCTTGTATGTGAGTTAATATATGATATTGCCTATGATAGGATAGTAAGTGTGACAAAAGTTTAAGAATTGCATTTGAGTCGCAGTGCCTTCGCGTTTTACTCACATTTGGATCAAAGTTCTATTAGGTTTAATATTATCCAATTTTCTATAAAACAAATTACATAAAAAGCAGTATTTAACTTATTTTTTTAAGTTTTATAAGTGGCGTTTTATATAAAATTAACTAGTACAATTACATTAAGTACGCAAACAAGCTGGATAGCTTTTGTATATATCTTTTAGATTTTCAGCTATGTCCACTAAAAAATTTTGAAAATGCATGAAGATAAATATAAATATTTACCCAAATCTTAAAACATTCTACAATTAAGTATTTAAAACTTGTCCAAACACATACATGTTAAAAAAGTTTTTAATAAAAAACTAATCGGATGTGCCAATCCCAAAATTTTCTTCTATGTCAATCATGTTAATACTTCAAAATTCGTTATCACATCGCCAATAAAATCAATATTTTTCGTCATTCTGTCGTACTTCGGCAGCTTGAGAATCCTCGGGTTACCTGGATGCGATCAGCCAATGTATACTAAACTACGAAAAGTCCTTCTGGCCTGTATCGGCAGGAAAAGATAGCCTCCTTATTCCTTGGTTTTAAGATTTTAGCACATTTTACAAGAAAACATGGAGCTAAAATGCGTAAAACCCGATCAAAGAAAATTCACTCCCAGTTCCGTCAATATTGAATTTGAATGACAGTATCAGTCCGTAAAAGCCAAGTTTTCTTCATTTATGGCAACCTATTTTTATTGCCAAATTTAGCTATATTTCGCCAACTGTCGCCAATCTTGGGGAGAATTTGACGTATAAATATATAGTGTTAAGCATATAAGAGTTGAAACAATGGTTACAACAATGAAACAAATTTGGCTGAAGCGATGTTCACTGAAACTCATAAATTAAACCCATTTATGGATGAATTCTGCTGTCTTGTTTGAAAATGTCAGCTAACCTAAAATTTCAAATTGCTATATCTCAGCCATATTTTAAGACAGAGGCAAAACAAAAATTGCTCCAGAATCCCCGGATCAAGGCCGAACATTTAACGGAAAAAAACTTTTAGGATTTCTAAATTTTTTGTACAACTTTTTGAATTTGAAATCTTTAAATTGCTATCACATCGCCCCCTTCCGGTGGAATATCCTCAAATTCAACTGGTATCTGCAGGCCATAGTCAAAAAATTATACAAGAACTTTGGTTCAATTTTCTGCATAACTTCATAATCCTTTTCGATCATACATTAATGAAAATTGAACAAAAGTCACTATCGCAGCTCCCCCTTTTGTCGGAAAACACCCAAATTCAAGTGGGACCTGCTGGCCATAACCAAAAACATAGAAAAAAAAATTGGTTAATTCTAAAATCCTTCATACACTTTTCGGTGATTCAATGAGGACAGGCAGACATTTTGTAAAAACATGTTTTTCGGGATTTTTGAACCCCTAAATCGTGGAAATCTATGTGTAAAATCGGAAGTCTAAAAAAATTTCGATTACAATACTTTCTTCTAAAAAAAGAAAGTAAAAAGAAATGAAGTATTTGAATAATTTACGATGATACTTCCCTTTTAATATTACTTGCAGAGACAAATATCCGTTTTTTTATAAATCCTGCGCCAGCCATATTTTAATTCGAATTGCTGAGGTGAGAAAGAGTAGAATTTTAAAAATAAGCGGAAAACGACGGTAATAATGAGGCTCATTTTTCTTATTTAAGTTAATTAAAAAAGGCCTGTAGAGAATTTTTATTTTCTTCTGCATAACGTGACAGGGGAATGAATATATATTTAACGAAAGCTATTTTCTTTGGTAAGAATAAACATCAGACATAAAAAAAGAAGACAGCCAGTGTAGAATTATAGGATAACGAAAGTAAATATACTTTTTTCAGAAAATGTATAAGGAAGATAACTTTTAGAGGTTAAGTTGGTGGAAAGGTTAAAATGATAGACACTACAGTAAAAAATATAAAACCAATAAAATTTCTATAATTCTAAGAAAGTGTTTTTTTTTAATTTAATGTACAGTCAGGCCTCTCACTCCGCCTCCTAAAAAAAAGACCCCCTCATATATTTTAATCACACAAATTGTCACAGAGAAAACAAAATTAACTATTCGGTCAAGATGTACGTGAATGATAAATGTAGTTTTAACCTCCTAATGTTAAATTATTTTTTAATATTTTAATTCATATATCAGGTAATAATACTTTTCAAGTTGATTTGTTTACTGCGATATTAATTTGAGCCATCCCAGATATAATTATGTGATTTTCATACATTTAAAAATATATATGTAAAATATGATTTTTTATACGAATATTCGAAAAATAATATGATTTGTAATTATATAACAAATTAATAATATACTTCTTAATAGTACCTTTTAATAATACACTTCTTTCAATTGCTAAAATGTGTGAAATAAAAACTTTATAAACAGTAAAATACGTTTTATTAGACTTGACATGTTTCGACTCCATTGGGGCCATTATCAAAACAAATAACAATAATCTACAATTGCACTGTCTATGATGTAATAAGTTGAAACACCACCATTCAAATTTTCCCGTACTCTTTCAGACTTTGCACGTTATTTTTTATTTTTATTTGAATGTGTATTCCCATATTTATAACCATTGGAGTAACTTAAGTCATAATTTTGTTAACTTAAATGATGCTGAATTTGCAAGAGTACGTGAAATATGGGATGAAAGTGTTTCCAATCATTACATTATAGATCGTACAAAAGTAGAATATTCTTATATGTTTTGATAATGACTTCAATGGAGCTGAAACATATCAAAAGTCTAATAAAAGTTATTTTACTGTTTATAAAGTTTTTATATCACATCTTTTAGCAATTGAAAGATGTATGAATTGCAACTTACAAATTGTTTAACAGTAATATATTTCTAAAAGCTACTAATATTCGAATCCAAACAGTCAGTTTGATCCGATATGTAGTTTTCGAACTATGCCTGAAGAAACCATCAGCGCAATAGTTTGGAGATCATAAATACATTCTTTGAAATTAGAATAATTTCATAAAAAAATCAATAAATGTAATATTTGTTTCAAATATTTGTTAGAACTTTTCAAAAAATTATTGAACGTGTAACTATTATTTAGCGGTTTTATCAACACAAATAATACTTACAATGAAAATAATTTCAAAATATTCTATTTAATTACCACAAATATTCCTTAATAAATTTGTGTTAGCTTTTAAAATATAACAAAAAGAAAAGTGTTATTATACTGAGGAAAATGACACTTTCAAATCTGAGGAAATCGATGTTTTCGTTTTGTTATGAAACTTTTTGTTTCAAACAGGACGACCCAACGTTTTCAATTCTGAAATACCAGAAATACTCAGAAAACTGAAACATGAACATACTCATAACTGAGCACATAGAGTTCAGTTCATACTCATTTTTGAAACACGGACATAGTAAAAAATGATTAGGATCAGTTCAAACTCAATTTTGAAACATCGACATAGTCAAAAATGATTAGGATCAGTTAAAACTCAATTTTGAAACATGGACATACTCAAAAATGAGCACATATAAATCATACTCATTTTTGAAATATGGACATACTCAAATAGGAACACATGATGTTGTATTCTTGAGTGGGTGCATATTTGCAGAAATGAGTCTATACATGTTTCAAACTTGAGTCATTTTGATTCGGAGCCATTTTGATGATGCGACATACTCAGATTTGAATATTTTTTGCTCAGTTTTGAAAATGTCGTTTTTAGAGTGTATACAGATTTTCCTGAAATAGTGCAGTTAATTAAATCACCGTTATTACAAACTAATCAAAACCACACCAATCAAAACGTACGATCAATGGAAAAAACTTTAATAGTTCCGTAGCCAACTTTCTGAAAAACTCAATCTAAATAAACAATATCTGCTACGATATTGTGTTTATTGTGTTTTAATTAGAAAGTACATTTAGAGTTTGATTTCAATCATTATAACCACAATTTATCGTATTACATAATATTTTATTAACATTAAAGTGTGAGATTACTTAATGACAGAATATATAATAATTGAGACATTAAAAAGCTGATTTTAGGTATAATATGCATAACACGGAACTTTATACTAATGTCGCACCACTTGTCGAATTTCTTGTCGTCAATTCAGCTCCATTCCCAGCACTCTAAATTTCGTAAGTATACTCGATTGTCATGATGTTTTTCTATTTTATTGGGGTTTAGTTTACTGCAGAATGTTCAGTATTGAAAATGAAGTGTGAAACATTTATAGGTTGTTTACAAAGACACGCAAAATACCCTATTAAAATTTTTCGTTTATTGACAGGTTGTCTTCCGTGAATTTTGATCATAAAGTTTCCGTTTTGTTAGAAAAATGGAATCTCTCCCGTATATCTGTTGGTACCCAGCTAGAAAAAGTTTTCAAAAAAAGTGCACAAAATCCGAGCGGATTTGGCCCCTCTACTTATGCATAAAACTGCAAACTGAATTGTGCACAAAAAGTGCATAAACTGTATTCCTAAATTGTGCACTTTTTAGACTTTTAAGATTACAGAGTTTCAAATATGGAATTATTAATGTAAAGATCTATCATCCAATGGGATTGCAGTATTTTTGATCGCCACACATGCGCTTCAACTCTTTCGCGTCTGTATTGCGCCATTTATGGAATACAAAGACGGAACTTTCCTGAAAAAACGGAAACATTCCAGCAACTCTGCTGCCAGTCCTTTTTCCGTAAATTGAAGGATTTTTTTTTTTTTTTTTTTTTTTTACAGTATACTGTTAAAAATAATCTGAAATTCACGGGTATTTTTTTCCTAAATTTCACAGAAAAAGTCCCTTTTCAGGACAAAAGGGCTTTTTCAGTTAAAAGCAGAAAATGTCCTTATTTCCTGAAAACAACGGAACGGACAAAGAAGAAAGCAGCCAACGGAGATATTCCGTTATCTGCTGCATGTTTATTTTCAATGTTTCAAAAGCTAATATGTTGCTGCACAGAAAAAACTAAAAATTTTATAAATTAAAATTTCGAGTTTATTTAAAATAACAACAAGACAATAGTGATTTCCAATTTAAAAAAGCAAAAATTAATTTTTTCCATTCTTTCAATATTATTTGCAATTCATTTTTTAAAGTTATAAAAAAGTGTTCGCACTTAAAATATATTCTAAACAAGCAGATTAATATTAATATAAAATAGCTAAATTAAGTGAAAAAAAATCGATTTTATTTTTTAAAAAAAACAACAAACAAAAATAATGCTTTCGAATTAAACTCATTCCTTTAAAATTATTCACAATTTATTTTTTAAAGTTATAAAAATCACTCACACTGAAAATATATTCTAAACGAACACATTTAAAAAATACATAATAGTTGATTAAAAAGCAAAAAAAAAAATTACGAATATAATTCAAAATATAATATTTATATTTTAATCTAACAATCAAATTAAGAATATATATAATTCATGTTTTTATCCTCTATTAATACTATAGTTTTCAACCATCATCTTATTACGAAATATCCCCGCAATTAACTTCAAAATTACCCGTTTTCTAAACCCCAAATTGTTTAAGTCCCAAGCTGTGATTTGAAGAAATCTCGTATCATAGTTTCCTACTCTTACTCTAGCAAGGACCCGCTGGTCTTATGGTAAAGCACTCGGCTCAAACCGCTAACGTCCCCAGTTCGATCCTCAGGTCGGACAGAAAATTTTCTTCCATTATATCAAATATTAAATACTCCCGTAATAAATAACAGATGGCATCACAAATAGAGATGATATTTTTTAAAACCAAGTTTATTTATAACGGAAACTTACCGATTCTTCAAACGGAATTTTCCCTTCCTTTATCTTTCAAAACGGAAAATGTACTAACGGAACGGAAAAAGTCCGGCAACTTTGCTGCCAGTAGTTTTACCGTGAATTAACGGATTTATTTTTAACAGTGTAATTCCGGTGTATTATGGTCTATGGAGATACCCATTTGCGGTGAATTTTAATGATGTTCCTATAATTCAAACAAAATATCATTGATATACATCAGTGAGGTAGACCACAACATTCCTTCTGTGGAGTACAGAATAAGTAACATTTATACTTTATTTACAGGGACGCACAAGAAAAGGAACTTTCTGAATAACATTCTTTTAATGTTGGAAAGTGGTTCATAGTCTATGCCAGTTGCATGATTTCTCGTTCTTGTTATTTAATACTAATCGAAATTTTCTACAAACTAACTGAAACTTCACTAAGAGAGGTTTACATGTAAATTTGTTTATCAACATCGTTAAACGCAAAATGTTTATACGTAAATTGAATAGATTTATAATTCCCTTTTATTTTCCACAGAAAATTTTGAATTCATTATATGAAGTACATAGTTTCATGAAGAATATAAAAAAAAATCTATATATGACAAAGACAACATGATATTTTTTTTTGTCTTTATACAACTAGAACTTGTGACATCAATGAATTGCAGTTTGTCAGTGTGATATTTTATAAATTAAAAGCTTTGAGTATCAGTTTAGTATTTTTTAGTAAATTTGAAATCGTTAACTGAAGTACATAGTTTCATGAAGAATATATATAAAAAAAATCTATATACGACAAAAACAACCCAATTTTTATTTTTTTTTTCATTTTTTTTTGTCTTTATACCAACAAGAACTTGTGACATAAATGCATTGCAGCTTTGCCAGTGTGGTGTTTTATAAAAAATCTCTCAATACCAGTTTAATATTCTGTGAGAAAACCAGCAGAGAAAGAACTGGCATTTATTGGAATAGGAGTTATTCTGTTACAAAAAGATAAAAAAAAAAAAAAAAAAAAAACTAGAAATTTGATTCCAACCAACGATTCGTCATTGAGGCTTTCTTTTCGATTTTGTGGAAAATAGTTGCTTGGGTTTCTTTTGCACCAAGAACATAACATAAATGCAACGCCCTTTTTGCATGGAACATAATTAAAAAATTATATATATAAAATCTTAAATATATAAGAAAATATTTTAAAAAGTGATGTTTCAGAGATTTATATAGAACTGGAAGAAGATTCTTTTTTATTGTTTGAAAAATGTTTCCTTATTCTAGACAAAATACCTATAGTAAAAGAGACTCGAAACTGATTATTGCCCGTTGTAAAGAAGAACGAATTAAATTTAAAAAATCAAAAAACCCGACAGCGTAAAAAGCGAACTAAAAACGGAGCTTCTGACTGTAAAATAGTTTAGGAAACATCGCCTTCATTTTGAAAGACCTATCCAATGATATGCCACTCAATGTAGTGCGTAATTTTTTTCGTCTCTACCGCCCTTTTTTATTTTACTGCCGCCATTTTGAATTTATGAAAACAAAACCTAGCCTATAACCATCGGACGGTTAAGACGAATCGATAGAGACCTCATTCACTAAAATACACCAAGCCGTTGGGATGTTTCGAGGGTATAAAGAAATCCACATACCCAGATAGACGTCAAACACATAACCCTTCTTGGCAGACGGGTAAAAGCCATTTTAATTTTTTTTAAATAATGAATTATTAATAAATATGTTCTTAGTTTCGGCGAAAATATGTAAGAATTCCCAAATTACTATCATATAGCATGAATGAGCATAGTCTCCAATCCAACTTATTATTTATGTTGTCATTGTGGCGACTTTGTTATCAATCCTTAATTTTCCGGTATCAAACGAAGCCAACTAAAAACTTTTAAAGGGATTCAAAATTGGCATTTTCGTGCGGCCGGCAGAACGATATTTAAGGAAAAGGTGTCTAGTGATTTATAATGATAATTTTTTAATTATATTTTGACTTAAGATTTTTATTATCCATCTCGTTGGGTTGATTTTGTAGTAATTCTGTGCGTTTCTTGGAGATTGGAATGAATAATTTATATGATCAACGATGAAGCTTACACCTATTTTGAGTAAACTAAATAGGGGAAATGAAAATGTAAATTATATCTAAGTACGGTTTCTAAAATATTCAAAATTATAAAAGGTGAAAACAGCAGAAAATCATCCAAATGACCATTTATTTGAAATTGTAAGGGCTAGAAACATTCAATGTATAATAAAACTAGATTCCTTTATTTCCAAAATAATCTAAAGACTTCATGAAATTTAAATGCAACACAACGGCTCGCTCCGCAGCCAGTATATAAAACAAGAAAGAAACATCATCCATTAAGCATAGATTATGAAACACTTTCCAACACATTCAGAAGTTCTGTAATAAAACTTCATATATTAATAAGGTGAAAGATAATATTTAAGTTAACAAGGTCAAGGTCAAACGGGGTGGGGTGTCCTACCTTTCGGTTTAAGGTCAACTAACCCCGCCCAATATCTAAGTAAACAATTTGGAAAACTCGTAAAATATTTGAAAACCCATTTCCAGTAATTACCAATAATAAATCATCGGAAAAATATCCGATTTTTTTTTGTGTAGCCCCCTGTATATCATCATAGATTTGTATATATACTACATGGCATGATAAGACTTACTTCAGTTATAAAGCGCATAACACAGTTGAAAATTCCCATTCGGCAATTTTCGGCAATGAAGGGCAATGTACTCGAGATCTTTTGTGCAGCCCTGTATATGAGCTATGGAATTTATACACACCAAGCAATATGCAAAAAATTAGCCATATTTAAAAACCCTTGCAACAACTGAAAACGCACTTCCAGCAATTATTTTTCATAGTTAGTACTGTACACGAATTCTTTTGTGTGCACCTGTAAATGAACGATAAATGTTTTGTATTCCATAATACTCCTCAGTAATGCATATTAATTTCATTATGTTTGAAATATCGTAACATCAATAAAATAACGACTTTTCTCCATAGACTTTAGTGTAATGGAATTTTTTCGTGTGTCATTGTAAATGAATTCATTCATTCATTCATTTTCTTCATTTTGAATACTGAGTATTTTATAGTAAAATTCAATAATGTGTAAAAATTTCATGACAATCCGAGTACATTTACGCGAGTTAGAGCACGGACAGGCAGACGGCAGACAGACAGACAGACAAACAGAATTCATAAATTTTGTTGGAAAGTGTTAAAATATTAATTTAAACTTTAAAAAACTATATGATTTCAAAACACATTAGTTTAGAAAGTGTGCTCATTCGATGCGGTATTTGTCATAAATTTTGCAGCTCATGCGTAATGCAAACATCATTACATGAGATCTAATTATACAGTGCTTCTATTAATTTCATTTATACATACATACATACAGACAGACAGACAGAAGGCAGGCAGGCAGACAAACAAACCGAATTCATAAATAGTTTTCAACTTTGTTGGAAAGTGTTAAAATATTAATCTAAACTTTAAAAAACTATATGATTTCAAAACACATTAGTTTAGAAAGTGTGCTCATTCGATGCGGTATTTGTCATAAATTTCGCAGCTCATGCGTAATGCAAACATCAAAAGCAATTTGATTATTTACATGAGATCTAATTATACAGTGCTTCTATTAATTTCATTTATACATACATACATACAGACAGACAGACAGATGGCAGGCTGGCAGACAAACAAACCGAATTCATAAATAGTTTTCAACTTTGTTGGAAAGTGTTAAAATATTAATCTAAACTTTAAAAAACTATATGATTTCAAAGCACATTAGTTTAAAAAGTTTGCTCATCGGATGCAGTATTTGTCATAAATTTTGCACCTCATGTGTAATGCAAACATCAATATCAATTAGATTATTCTAATTATGCAGTGCCTATATTAATTTCATTTATACGATTTTCAAACAGATAACGTTTGACAAATCCTCTTACGTTGAATAATACCAATGGCTAAATTTAATTAAAGATCATACATTCAAAACACCTGTTAGCTTTCTATTCTAGGTGTGAACGAGCAAATATTTACATAGTAAATATAACGTCCTATTGGGATCATTAAACTAATTTAATGATACTATGAGTCCAAAATATCATTGAATATTTGCACTTCCTATAAAAACTAAATTTTAATATTTGAATTTAGGAATAATTTACCATCTATCTTTTTTGAAAATTACTTTGAATAATACATAAATATTATAAAAAACAAATGAAAAAATCGAAAAAAAAAATAATAAATTAAACCTGAAATTTGTAATGCAAAAAGTAAGTAATTTGATATAATTTCAATTGACACATTAACATTTTTTTTTTGTATGTTTGATTATAAATTAAAAGAATCAATGTTTCTTTAAAAAGTAATATTTTTTAAAAAGTAATATTTCTTTAAAAAGTACATTTTCGTTCTTCGTTATATTACATTTTCCTAGATTAAGAAAAATTTGTCTTTTTTTTAACAATGTAGGCTTTATTTCTTATTGGATGATCTCGAGGAATCAATATTTAATAATTTCTTTGTTGCATGTATGAATATTGTATCTTAGCGTTCTGAAGAATTTTCAACAAAAATTAAAACTCAAGGAAAGTGTTTTAGAATGCTAAAATCTTAGTTTAGAAAATCCAATAGAAACAAATTATATTATTTTCATTACTTATTTTTAAAGGAAGTTTGAAAATCACTTTATATCAAGGATATGATACTATATTATTTTTTTCAAAATTTTGACAATAAATATTAATGCAAAAATATAATATCGTATGTCCACTCTTTTCAGTGTCCACTGTGTCCTTAAACATTATGCCCATATTCCAGCGAAATTCCTGCCACATTTCGTTTTACTTAGAAAATTTGACAATTTGAGAATTTTTTTTTCCTTTTTCTTTAAAAAGAAGTAACATAATCTGAAAATGAAAAGAAAAATCACATGTTTCATTTAATCCTAATAGTGTATATGTGTTATTTCATCCAAAAATACATACTTTTATAAAAATAAAACTCGCTTGTTTTTTTATTTTGCGACGTAGATTTTGCGCAGGACTATAAGAAGTACGAAATATTAATTTAATAATAGTATATTTAAAAATTTTAATCCTGTCACATTCTCAAAGCCCACAAATATCTTCTAATTTTAATATCTTCAAAATAATCTTTTTTACATTTTTACAGTAAAAGAAATTGGTTCTATAATTTCTTAATTTAACCTAAATATTTGTTTAAAATTAAAGCAATATTCCGAATGCATAAAATAGGGTCAACTACTTACACTACTTATAATACTTCACACTGTAAATGGTAAATGTAACACTTGGGCTAAACTAACACTAAAAAACAATTTTACAATTTCTAAACCTCCTGTCATATTTCCTTTTAGTTATATGCTTTAACAATCTATGGATTTTCTCATACTTCGCAAAGAAGTAAAAGAAACTGATAGCGAAAAGAGAAATCACCCGCTGGATTTAATTCTAATTGATTATATGTTATTTGATCCTACTCTTATATATGTTGGATTTTATACAGTAATGTTAGATTTCAGTTATTTTTTTTTCTCATTCAACCTTTAAAAACACAGACAGCATCTTGTACGCTAATGGCGCAAGGTGCATGTAAAATCCGTTGTGTGTGCAAAGTCCTCCAAGTTTCCTGTGAATAACACATCTGGAGGTGTCGAGTCAGGCGAAGATCTCGTCACATGATGAAGATACTAAATTACGAGATGAACGCGAGTAGCGGTGGCATGATGTATGGGTGTGCGATGCAACGTGAAATTAGTTAATACTCCAGCATCTCACATCCATTCGGCATGACTTTGCAACACTGTGCAGTACTGAAACGTCTCATCCAAACATCAATTAGAAACTTGCCAACTAAGGAAAAACAACTTACGCTACAAGACGCACTGAAACCACGACGGCCTAGAGGCTTATCAAACCGAATTTATCCATGCGAAGATCAGGCAAATCCTCGCCCCGTTACCAGGTATCAAACCCATTAGCTGGGAAAAAGTCCAGCAAGTAGTGACCTGGTCAGTTGTCTAAAAAACACACACACACACACACATAGACAGCATACTGAGTGAGCCAATCAATAATAATAAAAACTAGTCGTTGGTGGCCGCCGTAATACTTACCCATCATGGATATACATAATATAAAATTTGAAAATAAAACGTGTGTAAACTATTTATAAAATGTATTGCAATTCGAATAAAATCGTGGCTTGATATAGTCATAAACTTTAAATAATCTATTACTCCAAAATTCATAATCATATTACCTAACGGTTTACTGCGTCGGATTAAGCGTCTCATTTCCAATTAAAATATATCTTTGAATTGAAATTTGAATGAAATATAGGGTCAGAAAAAATTGAAGATTGTGGAAAATAGGATTACCGATCGACTTCATTCTTTATGCAAAATTTATGTTCTTTTATATTCACTCTTTAAAATAAACAATTTCGAAATTTTTTATGTACCTTTTATCAGAACGAATATTTCGAGAGTCCGAAAATAATTCCGGATAATCGAGGTTACTGAAATTCAATAAACTTCTTCCCATTATTACATACTAATCACACACCAAATTTCAAGTCTCTATCTCGATTTGTTCGGGAGATAGAGCATTTACAAACACACACACAGACAGACGGACGGCATTTTTTTTAGAAATATGTTTTTCGGAATCTCCAGTGTCAGAAACGTGTAAATCCGTCAAAAATTTTTTTTCGACTTTCAAAACGATTACAAGACTTACCTTATACTACGTATGATGGGTAAGTAAAAAGGGTTAATTCCAAAATAATTGCGTGTTAAACGTTTGTGCCCCATTACATTCTTCCTAAAGACCCTTAAATGTTAAACCAATGTTTAAAGTTGAAGTTCACAAATTTTCCTGGTCTTTTCCATTATTATTAAATTCCTACTATTAGCTCACACTCTCTCTCTATATATATATCTTGCTGGAATTTTCAATCGTTAATAAAATATTTTCTATTCATCCATTCAACTTCAAATAATTTTTTTAAAACTTGTACTGGATGACAATTGATGTTAATACAGTTTTTTCAAATATTACTATATATAGGAATTGACTAAAAAATTTTTATATTACTTGTTTTATTGGTAAGTCACCTCTAGTGTACGGAATACGCTCCCGTGTATTTGAACTAATTTATTCCATTTTCTTTCTTAATTAAATATTATTTTTTGTTTTATAAGTTTGAAGTTTATTACTTTTATACTATTACTAGACATTATATTAAAAAGGTATATCATCAAATATTAATATTTTGGTTTAAAAAAGTGTTGGCTGGTTTTTATGGTACTACAAACCGTCAGTATTATATTGATTCTAATTAAACTAGTATTTTTTATAAACAATTTTAAGTTTATTACTTTTATACGACTACTGTATTAAACAAGAATATTTGCATAGTAAATACAGTAATCTTCTCTCCCCCCCCCTTTTTTTAATGTTAATATAAATTACAAATAATTCGTGTTTGATGAAAATTTTGCCGTTGTAAATTTTCATTAATGATATTTTCTTTCTAGAATGAAGGGTTGTCGGACATAGTTTTATATTCTAGATTACATTGTCAAAATAAAAACAAAAAAGCAAAAGAACTTTCACTGCTGAAACCATTTTAATCTAGTCAATCAACAGAAAAAGAAACAGAAACCTCCCACTCGTGCACAGCCAACCTCTCGGTATAGGACCTATGAGTCCACGAGGGGAAAACCTATATCTACCAGGAACCCCAGTGTCCAAAGACCCGGAGTCCCCAGCAAGTTAAAAAATAAATAAATAAAAAAAAAATAACAATCACACGAGCTACTCAATATTGCTTATTGCTGGGTGAGCCCAAAGTTATTACATGTATATAAGTTCTATATGAATATACTGATAAGATTGCATAATATTAAAGATAAATATTTATAGATATTTACAATAATAATATAGTACTGAAATTTTTCAATTGTATTAAGCACTAGTCTATTAAGTCTTTTAAAACATAGTTTTTAAAATCTTTAGATCTAGATTTTTAAATAGGTTATAATAATTCTTTGATGTATGAAAAGTTTTTATTTGGGATATTATAGTTTTTATCTAACTTTTCGTAATTGGAAGCGTCTAATAGCACGCGTTGTAGATTTCTCTTTAATGTTTTATTTTTATTGAAGTTAAAATGGTATTACATAAGAGGGCAGTTACCGAAGATGTAGTGTATAGGAGTTCCAGGGTTATTGTCACAAGGACATCTATCCGTGGTTCTTTTACCAATTTTATATAAAAAGCTTGGGAAGCTTCCATGGCCGCTAAGATAATATGCTGCTGATTTCTGAACACATAAAAATTTAACATCTACCTTATTAAGAATTTTATACGTTTCTCTTCCTTTCGTTGAGTTGGTCCAATCATTTTGCCAATCTGTGATGATTTTGTTTTTAAAATAACTCTTTAGAATGGATTATGGAAATGGTAAGACAGAGATGTCATCATAATGGTCTTCTGTAATTGCATTTTTTGCGAGAAGGTCTGCTCGCTCGTTACCAGTGGTGCCTACATGTGCTCTAATCCACGCTATTTTGATGAATTTATTGGGGTTTTGTATTAAACTATTGTAGATATTTAAAATTATGGAGTTTCGAGGAAAAATTATCTTGAGTGCATCTAAGGATGAGCGACTATCTGTCAAAATAAGGGCTGATGTAAATTGTGATTGTGTTAACCAAACTATTGCTTCCTGGATCGCATATAATTCGGCTTGGTAAATTGAGTTAATTGGGTGTAGTCTTACTGCATGATCAGGGATGAAATTATTATTAAGAGAGACTGTATATGCACTTGCCACTCTATATCCCATAGATGATCCATCTGTAAAAATTTGTGGATGATTTTCCAATATTATGTTTTCTGTCAGGTTATCTATAATTTCTATATTTTTCAACTTGTAATATTCTGGAAATTTATAAGTTGCTTCCCGTTGCATAAGATTATTGTATATTATTGTATTGTTGATGTTAAATAATCTGTTTCCTTGCTTTATCTCATAGACTTGGAATTCGTTTGGTATTTTGATGGTAATTGGAGGCACTCCAGTTAAAATATTTAATACGTCATTTGAAATACATCGGTAAGTTCTTATGATGTTTAACAATGCTATTCTCTGAAATGATCTAAGGATTCTGATGCCGTGGCAATTCAAGTTTGGATACCAGAATTCGGAGCCATAAAGAATCTGTCTTTCAATAACTGTTTGATACCAGATCTTCTTTAGGAAGGGACTGATTCCCTTGTTGTAATTGTGGAAACTTTTAAAGCCCGAAACAAATTGGACGACCTTAGCTTTTAAAATACTTAGGTGCGATTGAAATTTCAATTTTTGGTCTGGTATAATTCCTAAATATTGTATTATGGTTTATTATTAGGGGCATTTAACCTAAGTATCTTTTTTATGTTAAAACAACATTTCTGATAGTATGGGATCAATGTTTACTTTTACTTCTTACAAAATGTCACACTGAAATAATAACTGTTACATAGTGTCTTACTAAAAAACTGTCAAGGACACTTAATTCTTTACAATTTTTGAAAATTCTGCCACTTTTTTAGTTATAATCTTTAGCAATTTGAGAATAATCCCACACTTTTTTCTTTTTAAGTATAAGAAACTGAAAACAAAAAGAAAAATCCTAGCGCTGAATTTAATCCTAATAGTTTATATGTTATTTGATCCAACTGTTTGTTCACAAAAACAAAAACAAACTCCATCCTCTAGTTTTTGTTGCGATGTAAGAAAAATATATGATCTACCAAACACGGAATTTATGTTGTGATCTTAGATGAGAGCGACGTTGCTATTTTCATTTGAAGATGAAAATTTTTTCGTGGTAAATTTTTATTTCTAACGTTTATCTTTATATTATGAAGAATTGTCGAATTTAATTTCAGATTCTCAAATACAATTTTAAGACTAGTTGGATGTGCTAATCCCAAAACTTTCTTCTATCTCACACAGGTTTCACATACACTAAAAACAATCAGCAGCCAAATTATATCAAAGTCAAACTGAATCTAAAGTTTTATTAAATTCCGTGCATTAGTTCTTGACATATGACTATTTCTAAAATCGTGAAAATCCTCCAAAATGCAGGATAGCAATGCCACCTGTGGTGAGATTTAGATCAAAACCTAATAAACAATAACTTGTGGCAACGTCTAACTGAATCTGAAGTTTGATGAAAATCCGTGCATTAGATCTTGAGATATAGTTATCCTGATAATAATGAAAAAAGGAGCATAGCAGCGCCACCTGTTGGCCTATTTACTCCAAAACGTAATCAGCATCTATTTATATGTCAAGGTCGAACAAAATTTGAAGTGTGATGGAATACCGTGCATTTGCTCTTGAGATATAGCTATCGTAAACATAATGAAAAGAGTGGTATAGCAGTGCCACCTGTTGGGATATCTACACCAAAACGTAATCAGCGTCTATTTATGTCAAGGTCTAACTTAATTTGAAGTTTGATGAAAATAAGTGCATTAGTTCTTGAGATAGAGCTATTGCGGAAATCGCAAAAAATGCAGCATAGCGGCGCCACCTGTCGGGCGATTTTCACCAAAAACTAATCAGCACCAATTTATATCAGGGACTAACAGAATGTAAAGTTTTATTAAATTTCGTGCATTAGTTCTTGATATAGAGACAGACAGATATTTTCTAAAAACGGTCAAATAGTGTGCAGTACCTTCTAAAACGTATAAATCCGTCGAAAACCGAAAGTCGAAAATTTTCATGAATCCAATACTTTCTTCTTGTAAAGATAGAAGAAAGTAAAAAGAAAATAGAAGGAATTAGATTCAGTAGTACCCTAATTATTAAAGACAAATTATGATGATTATATCGTTAATTTCTCACACAATTTTTAACCCGCAGAAAAACCCACTTATACGAATATGTATATTACTCTATTGTAAAGTTTGACGTTAATATTTATTTTGTGAAACGGAATATTATATTAACGATTACTACAATATTGCACTTTCAACATAATTGATTCTATTAAAATAAAAAAAAACACTCAAGTTCTACTGGCAACAAGTTGAGGAGAATAATAATATAAATCATTTTTTTGCACAGTTTCATAACATTGTAAAGTACTCTTAAAAGTACTTGATAAATTTCATGTCGAAATTTATAGAGCTAACTGATCCGCTTTGCGTTGCCCGGTCCCTTCAAAAAATAGTACGAAACGCACAAATACTCCAAATATCACTGCACAAAACCCTTCTTCTGGTAAACTTTTCGTGTGTCGGAAAATAAATAGTAGATATAATATTTTATCAACACCTATTTTAGTAATGAATTTTAATGAATCCTTTTTTGTTGCGTTCGTAATTATATAAATACGTAGCAGCTATAGTCGTCGTATGGTGCGTCCGTCTTCCCGTCTGACTGTCCGCCCGCATTTAACGGCACTAAAAGTACCCAACCGAATGTTTTGAAATTTAATATATATAATCGATGCAGAATTTTGTCGAGTCATTTCAAATTTTATGGAAATTGAATCAAAACTTAAAAATATATAATTAAAAGTTTACTTTATACTGTTAAATCCTATCGTACGTAATCTATATAGTAAAAGCATTTATTTTTTATTCAAAATTAAATTTTCGAATGAAATTGCATAAAAATTACATTTGTAGAAAGATCGTTCAAAAAAATTGTTGGCTTGAGAGATGACTTACAATAAAAATTGTATAGATTCTGAGATAACTTCAGTGGAAATTACGTTAACAGCCGAATATCTCAATGCATTAGAGTAAACAAACACAGAAGATTCGTTCATTATGAGTCATAAAAATATTAAACCATGGAGGTAATCATTCGCAAAGACTCCATGGTGAAAAAAATTACCCCTGTTACCCATAATTTGCATTTTCAGAATCAGAAAAGAAATCTAATATACTGCGAGTTTCGAATCAAAACCTTCAATAGTTTTCTTAATTCAACAAATAACAAAGCAGGCTAAAGTTAAGTTTAGCAGTTTTGATTTTCTAAACAAATCACTGCCATCGGCAAAAGAAAAATAACCGCTTTTTCGCCATCACGTACCTGAGCGTTTTATATCGATAGATAGATGTCGTTTAGCAGAACGGGATCTTTTTATTATTATTATTGCAAACTTTTGGTGATATCCAAATGGTGGCGCACATTAACTATAGATTAATAAATATACCATGTCAATATTCATTCATAATCTTTTTTTTAAATATCGATTATTTTTTGTCTTATAAAAAACATTTTTTTGTATGATAAACTGCATAATTTGATTTCTTTACACTTTCAAGTGCAAAATTCTCGTCGATTGTTGCAAGTTACATTTATTGTTATTGTTTCATGCAATTATTATTACTAAAATCATTGTTACAGTGGCAACAATACAGTTTGTTAACAATTCTTTTTATTTTTTGTCAAAATTACCGTCCGATTTTCAGAAAATCTGCATTTTCGTAATCAGAAAAAAAACTACGTATAAACTGTGACCAATAGTTTTCTGAATACAACAAATAACGAAGCCGGCTAAAATTAGATTTAGCAGATTTTATTTTCTAAACAATCCTCCCGTTGCCATCGGTAAAAGAGAAATAACAGCTTTTTCGCCGCTACGTACCTTAGTGTTTTATATATATAGATTCAGTTATGTATCAAACTTTCGTACCTTATACGTAAAACCCAGTGCAAAAAATTTAGATGTACTTTTGTCAAAATAGTTTTTTTTTTTCCAAAACGATAGACTTCCACGGTTGCCATATTACGCAATTGAAATAAATCTGTATTTAATTTAACCACGGTTAATGGTCTTAAAATCTAACCACACTTTAATCCAAAATAAATAAAAATATGGAAACAATTTTGGAGTGGTTAAAACGATTGAAAACTAAACATCTCAAGAAGTATATTCTTTTAACAATACTTAATCAAAATTTCACTTTTGTACCCTATATATATTTTAAAATCTAATATTTGACAAACTTTTTTATGTTACACGCCAATATTAAATCATTTTCTAAAAATAAATAAATCGATCGGTGCTTTTTAATTTCTCTCCAGAGACATAGCCTGGAGACAGAGAAAATAAAAGTATTTGAAATTTATTTTTGCTTTATTGAAGAACAATAAAATCACTTTGCAAAGAGGAAATGATTTAATATATGATACAAAATAAGCGCAGAAATATTAGAACTTATTATCCCGAGTATAAATTATTTGTTGTGAACATAAACTCCGATTGACTCTACTTCACGTAATTGAATATTTAAAGTAATAACTAATGTTGAATATCTCTCTTTCTGTATGTATATATATATATATATATATATATATATATAGTGACATGAATAAATATAATTTATAGCATTTCCCCTGGTTTCAAATTGACTTTTTATATTTAATCTTATTCCATGTTACTCTTCAATTTTTAATTGCAATTTTAAGTAAGAACTATTATTATTATACACAAAATTATACTATTTTAATAGTTAAATGTTTTTTTACGAATAATATAATAAAATCAATTGTTGACTTTAAATTAAAGTATTTAAATTAAATTATATTTAACTTTAAATTAAATTTAAATTAATCACTTTAAGCAATAATTACACTTTAATATAAATGTTTTTTAATTATTATGTTTTTAAATATAGCGGGCAGTAGCAATTCAAAAATATTTTAAATTGTATCACATTTCTCTATTTATACCGATATGTTTTATGGTATCGTTTAATGATATAATATATCTTTGCATTTATTTTCATTTCACATTTTATTATTATTATTATGCTTAGTTTTAATAAATATTTTTATATTATCATTATAGTTTGTTTCTTAAATACAATAAAAAATTATTCAATTAGTTAACATCGTTGATATTTATTCTTTTTTTATAACCGTAATTTTCAACTGACACTGACACTTACACAGCAGTTACATATGCACTTTACAACGTTAAGTTAGCACGTTGAAAAATGTGATTGAAAAGGGTACGTTTTGATTCTATATTGTTCATTTTATTTTCTCATTTTTCAATAAATCTGTTCATGTATATTTATAATGTTCCCTAATAATTCTTTTTACACCTATTATCTTTAGTTATTCAAGATCTGTTCATTTTTATTCAATTTTCTTTGCTTGTTGGTACGTAATTGATCGGTCTATTTGGATGTATAAAATTTGGCATAGACCTATTATCTCAAACAGACATCTATTACGTTTTACTTTATTTGTGGAATATTGCCCTTGATAGACTGTTCCACGATATAAGTTTCAATATGTTTCTTGTCATTTTTTTCACCTTATGGACATTGAATTTTTTTCTTAATTTAAATTCACATAATTTTTATTTTTTCGATGTATTTCATTTTGAGAATTTTCCTTTATTGGATATATTTATTTGTATTATATTATAATTTATCTGTTTTTATCTTGTCGATTATTTAGGTCATTTGATGGTAAATATAATACACTATGCTGCATCATACACTAACTGTTTGATTTTACGAATTGACGCTAAAGAAAAAAAAATATATCATTTTTGTTTTTTAATTTTTATTGTAAAAATTACATAAAACATAATTTTCTCTATTAAATACGCAAGTTTAAGATATATTTCTTTCGTGATTAAAAAAAGTGTATATTTCTAAATTCTCAAATGATTTTAATATAAAGACAAAGTGAATAAAAATATAAATTAATATAATTGATCATCAAATATATATGTTACGGTCAATATGATTAATCCGGTCATTATTAATAATAACCAGTTATTATTAATAATGACCAGACATAAACACCGGTTATTATTAATAATAACCGCGGTCATTATTAATAATAACTGGTTATTATTAGTAATGACCGGATTAATTATATTCACCGTAACATATATATATACCTGTATTTTATTCCGATGTATAATAATATGATTTGTTGTTTCATCTAAAATTACTTCTTTGCCAAATTCAAAATGCATTCATTACTATTTTAAACACAATTAATATTTACTTAAAATTTTCATAACGCTATTTTTTCAAAATGCAATACAGCAAAATGTTGAACAATTACTTTAAAAATTGTTCTAATCAAGAAGTTGCGTATAATTCTATCAACTTTTTAAATAGTTGTTTTGCATCACAGACTAAAAATATTGTAAGCTCAAAACATTTTGAAATAGATCAAGCAAAAAGAAATAAAAAAATTAAATAAAAATCACTTTGAAAGTAGTTTTGTTTTCTAATTAGTTTTAAATTCTTCATGTTTTAATAATTAGAATACGTTATTTGACTCTTATATTTGCAAATAATAATGATGAATTTAGAGAGTCATGCTGATGCTTGTTTTGAAAAAGAAAGAGTATTTTTATGCACTAACATTACTGAACGACAAAATATACTTTAAGAACTAGCATTCAATGATTCATTATTTGTTGCTTAGAAATTAGTTTGGGAGATTCTAATTAGCATTTAAGTAGGGCCTCAGCTGTTTCTAGCTACTTTTGTTGTATTTTTTTTTCGTATAAAATAGCACTCAGAATGTTTTTATTTTCCTTTTAAAGATTAAACGTTGCAGTTTATCGTTAAAGAAAATAGTTACACGTAACAAATAACTTATAACATATGTTTAACTAAAGCTTTTTAACTATTGATAACCATGTTTTAAAAACTTAACTTTAAATAAAGCATAATATTTGCGTGGTTAATTTTTTTTTAACATTATTTCTTACTTTTAGTTAATATTGTAATTAGTTAAAACAAATCTGGAAACTTTAAAAACGCATTAGATTTAAAACTGCATCTTATTGTATTCATGTATTATTTATTTCCCAAAGTTACAGATTTTAAGATTTAGATTATTAGCTTAGTTATGTAGTTTGCTTTTTGACAAAAACAATCTGTTTTCTAAATTCACTCAAATGACTTCAAAAAATATTATTTTAACTGTTTCTATTTTTTAAAATATACAAAGGGTTTTATTATTAGCATCTATTAATTATAGCATATATTAATTATTAGTAACTCGTATTAATGGACAATTAAAAAGATAATAAAAGATATTAAACACTTAAGGATCTATTTAACAATTTATTTCTGCCTGTTAACTGATAAACATACATTCTTATTTATGCATTTTCTTTATTTATGTAACTTTAATGTGCTAAACAGAACACAGACAATGATATGAGAAACGTGCCAAGTTCTCTTTCGAACTAACAAAATATTTTTTCTATTAACAATGTTTTCAACAAAACACATTAAATACAAATTAATGTGAAATTCTATATTCAACTTGAAATGTTGTATTTTAATAAATAGCAAAAAAAGTGTTACAAAAAAGTTCTTATTTAAAAAAAAAAAAATGTTTAATCAAGAATACGTGATAAATAAGAAAACATGTTATGCATCAACCTGTTTTACTGTTTCCATCGATGTGTTCATGATTGTGAAATAATCCTTTCATTAGAAGAACCAGGGCATCCAATCCGGGCTTCCTGGGGTAGAGAATATATGTGAAAACCATTTATTCTTTTCTTTTATTGAATACTAATAAATTTTGTACATTTTTTTTTAAATTGCCCCCAAACAACACCAAAGAGCATTTTTATATGAAATATGTCAATTATACATTCAAATGAAATTTTGAAATTTATTAAAAGCAGTCATTTCATATTGGCCTTGTGCCAGAAGTAAATAGCCGAAGAAATTGCCAAAAATTTCATTATCTACAGCAATTCTGATAATTTCAGCGGTTTTAAGCGCTTACTTCAGTTACATGTCTGTTAAATTTGTGTTTTATTTATAATTATTTTATTTATTGTTTAATGAAGTTTTAATTTCGTTCTTGAATATTGGCTGGAAACAAATGGTGAACTTTTTATATTGTTTTAAAAGTGTAAACGGATTCATATTTTGTAATAGTCTGCAAGCGATAGATTTAAAAAAAATTATGCTTGAAATTTAATTTAAATGCTATAATAAATGAGTAAATTGCGATACAGTTTTCAAACAAATTCCATTTGAAAGTAGATTCCCCACCCCCTATATAACGGTGTAAAAATTTAAAATGTGCGATGTTTAGAACTTTAAAAGTTGCAGTAGCAAAAATCTCAAAACCGAAATATCATCGTGAAGTGTTGCCATTCGCCAACTGATACCAGCGTTACGCACGGACACGTTTGTTCTTTATAATATAGTGTATGCAAGTATGTACTATAATGTAGTGTATGTACTATAATGTAGTGTATTTACTATATTACCAATATTTCAACTTTAAAAACAATATTAAAAGAACATCGATGTATTTGATTGCCTAATATAAATTATTTTTCTCTACAGTGCAATCTGAAGTTTTTGTGCCACTAAATTAAAGAAGCAACAAAAATGTGTTTAATAATACAGCCTGTCCGAAAATTCCTTGACATATTTTAAATTCAATAAAAGATCAAGCAATTGGCGTACGAGAGTGTCATTTGGAGGAAAATGCTTCTTTCGATCTGAAATTTTGTTTAAGCTAATTAAAAAAAATAGTTTTAAAAATTTCTCATAGATGGCGCTGCTTCTGGAAAGTTATCGAATACGTAGAATACCTTTATACATAACAATAGCGAAAGACACACATTGCGGTTGCGCAGTTTTTGTCCAAACTATGGCAACCCACATTCCAGAGACAAGTTAACAATACTCGTCTTCCTGAGTACGATTAGACGAGTGAGACTAGTTAACAAACATTAGTTTGGTGATAATAAAAAGCACGCCAAGATTAATACGGTGCCTCTGTAAGATAATAGCGACATACGGACAAAAAACATTTGATTCGTCGATACGATTTTGAAAAAAATAAAAACGAATTACCAGGCATCTTGCGAGATTTCTGTTATCGCCAAACTAATGTATGTTGTCTTGTCTGACTCGTCTAATCAAACACATGAAGTTTTTCTTAACTACTGGAATGTGGGTTGCCATAGTTTGGACAAAAAATGCACATAGGCATTGTGCGTCTTTAGCTATTGTTATTTATAAAGGCCTGCTACTTTCCGGAAGCAGCGCCATCTATGAGAAATTTTTGGAACTATTTTTTTTATTTGCTTAAACAAAATTTCGGATCGTAAACAGCATTTTCCTCCAAGCCGCACTCTCGTACGCTATTTGTTTGATCTTTTATTGCATTTTAAAGCGTGTCAAGGAATTTTCGGACATCCTGCAGATATATACCTTATATTGCATATAAAACTATTATTATTATATTAAATTTTATGTATGTAGATATATTAGAAATTGCATACATTGTTTGAAAATATGTCAGAATATGATTTCAAATTCAAATATTTTTGAAGTATTTTATCCAGAAATCTATAAAAAATAATATATACAGTTTAAGATGTTATCTAATATCGATTAAATTATTACATCAGCAAAAACTTGGCTCGTGCTTTCAAATCATCTCTGATTTACGTGACGGTCAAAAGGATTTGAATCGAAATTAACTTTCAAAGTTCATTAATCCATTGAACCCCAAGTTATGAATCAAGAATTTGATCCGCTTCAATAATTATCTACCTTAATGTTGGAAGATGTATTAGAAAATTTATATAATAATAATTAAAATTTAGAAATTTTTATTAAAAAAAAAAAAAAAAAAAAAAAAAAAAAACAATGAGAAAAATTACACTATTAAATCTGAGTAAATCGATGTTTTCATTTTGTAATGAAACTTATTTTTCAAATAGAACGACCCAATGCTTTTAATTCTGAAATACCTGAAATACTCAGAATATTGAAACATGGACATACTCAAAACTGAGCACATAGTAGAGTTTATACTCATTTTTAGAACATGGACATATGGAAAAATGATTAGAATCAGTTCAAACTCATTGTTGGAACATTGAAATACTCAAACATGAGCACATAAATGTCAATTCATACTTATTTTTCAAACATTGACGTACTCAAATCGGAGCACAAGATGTTTTATTCTCGAGTGAGTGCATATTTTCAGAAATGAGTATATACATGTTTCAAACTTGAGTCATTTTGATTCGGTGCCATTTTGACTGTGCGGCCTACTCAGATTTGAGTATTTTTTTTCACAGTTTTGAAAATGTCTTCTTTAGAGTGAATGTAAATAATCGTGATATGATTGATCCTGATAGCAAATCGAAAGATCTTTGTAGTTGAAAGATTTTATGTAACTTATTTTTAATAAGATAAAAGCTACACCTATGTGAGTGATTGAAAAAATAACCACTCTAAAAAATATGCTATATGTACCAGGTGTACTATAAATTAGTTAAAATTTAAAAAAATTCATTAAAAAGAAACACATGACGTTAAATAATTGCAGTTTACCGGAATGAAATTAGAGGGAGTTCGGATTTCTTTTTAAACAAAAAAAGTGGTTCAAAAAATTATCGATAGATGGCTCTGTCATGAATAGTATGAAGCAGATTCGTGGAAATCAGGCTCTCAGTAAAACTCCTCAATGCACATAGATTCTTCATTCGATGCCAGCAGTAGAAGCATTCAAGACGAGAAAAGTGCCCGTTTTATGTGCTGGGATATTGAAGCTTGCCAGTCTCTTCCAAGAAATGGTTCGTTTGGAGTATAGAGCAGCCTCTCCTTGAAATATGCTTAATATTATGCATGCCAGCGCCATCTATCGGTAATTTTTGAACCATTACTTTTTTTGTTATTAAAACAAATACGATCTCCCTCTAATACCATTCCTGCAAACCGCAATTTTTTAGCATTATTTGTTCTTTTAAATGAGTTTTTAAAGTTTGAACGAACTTATGGCTAACCCAGTATAGAGTTATAGCAATCAATCGAATAATTAATTAAGCTTAGCTATTACAATGCGATATTGCAATTGATATTATTTGTATTTCCTATACATGAGCTACATCTGAAAAATTCCACTCAAAATAATTTATTTTTCTTCTGAAGACAAATTTCAAATTAGTCGTTTAATTGCAATTATGTGTAGGAAATGAAAAAAAGAGGCTTCAAAACAAATGTATTTTTTGAAAGATATTAATTAGTTTTCATAATTAAAATAATTCCTTCTTTCATTAATATTAAATTTTTTCAATTCTATTTAATATAATTTCGTGTTTAAAATGAAAAACATATTATTATGAGCTTGAAACTACTTCTTTCTTTTTACATGTGTTCATTGTAGATGACGTACTTCATAGTCTACTTTAAGCACTTATACAAAATGCAAAATTAATGTTCTTTGAAACGATGACTTTTTTTTTACTGTTATTATTTAAGGGAAACTATTAAAGTTAAATTAAAAGCACTTGCGGTCATTAATGTATTTTTTTCTTTCTTTCTTTCTATTTTTTTGTTTTATATTCTTTTTTTTCTCTAGATTTGTAGCGTAAAATGTTCTTACATATATTTTGCTAATTCTGCGTCACTGATTGTAAAAAGGAATGTTTGAAAATTGACGTAATGTTTTATATAATTAAAAAAATATCTTTAATGAATACGTTTAGACTTCATGATATAGGAAGACACATTTTTAAAGTGCTTGATTATCATTTAACACTCCTAGTACCAAGTTTTAATTTTTGATGAGAGTTCTTAGTTTCGGTTGATTTCAAGCAGAAATTAATTAAATTAATTTTATAAAATTTCTTCGAAAGCGTCTGTTTGATATAATTTATTATGTTTAAATTACTATATTTTCTGGTTCGAAACATAAAAAATTTTAAAACAAAAATATATGGGGTCAAAAGAGACCGCGATGGTACTAGGAGATTAAATTACAAAACACTAATTATAAATCTTAATATGCATGAGATTTTGTTTTTGTGAAATTACGAAGCTAAATAGTATTAATATCTCTTAGTATTAATAGTTATATAAAAAAAAGTTAGATTTCAGAGCAAAAATACTAGAGTACCGATTTTTTTCTTATAACCAGCATTATTAAAAAAGATTCAAATATTAAATTCTCAAAACAGATTTTAAAGAGACAATAACTAGTTTCTGGATAATTATGCTCAGTAAATGCATTTCACGGACTGGTCCTTTCTGAAAAACAAAATGCTCGTTTAATTTCAATAGCAAGTATCCAACAATTTCACAATTTTATACATATGTACCAAAGGGAGCTGTTTAAACCGCATTTTTGTGGGAAATGAAAAAAATAGTTCAAATTTTCAACAAAAGATTTCGCTGTTAAGCTCAGTGTTACTAAAAGATATAAAACATATTGACATTATACTACAGGTAATAAATACTCGTAAAACCTAAACTTTTTTATGCCTTTTAATATCGTATAGCTTAACTGTGTCACCTATCGGTGAAATGTTTAACAATTGTTTTTCCTTTGTCACAGAAAATCTGACTTTTTGACAAGTCTTACTTTTCAAATCATTCTTCGATACTGCAAATTGTTAATTTTTACCGATTTTTTAAAATGTGAACAAACTTGTGAGGCACCTAGTTCATAATGGTAACTGGTACTATAATGAATATACTGTGTGAATAGCACTGTATATAATAAACTTTCTCCTGGGGAGTCTAGGCAACTTATTAAAAAAGAAAACCTTGTTTGCTAGCTAAAATTGAACAACCCAAATACATACAGTGGGGGAAAAGGGTAAACCTCCGTTATTACTGTGTTTTTGTCTACTGCAGATATGCATGAAGTAATAAAATAAGGGATTGTTATAATTCCTGGTTGAAATGGATAATTAACAGTAATAAAATTTAAGCATTTCATTTTTTCCGCTGATTCACTGGTTGGAGAAGATGTACGAGAGTTTTCACGTTCGATAGTCATTGCCATTCAGGGAATACTGACCGAAGCGTTGCAGTATTTTTTAAGCGATAAAATGAAGTTTTAAGTTTTACAATTCAAGTATAAAATAAAACAAGCTTCGAAAGGAGATTTTCAGTTGATTCGGGTCATCGAATTTGAAGGCTTTTAACGATAATAATTAAGAGCTCAAAAATAATAAATAATCTCACGATGAAATGAGATTGAGATCTTGATCATACAAAACGTGCATGATGAGAGCCTGTTATGTCTGTATAAGCCTACATAAATGGCCCATGTTTATCCACAAACACAATATTTCACATTTTAGTATATGATTTAATTGACATTCTTTCTTATTCGCGTGTACTTTTCATTTAATATGCTATTTTCATTATTGCTAATTTTATATGTAATAAAACAATCCTTTTTAATCAAATTTTGTTTCAGTTTTAAAGTTTTATTCATTATTTGAAGCAATATTAAGATTAACCAATTATTATATGCTCAAGGTATTTGAATTAATTTTGTCTCTTTTTATTTGTTCAAAAACACAACGGCATTATTTATATTTCATTAATTATTTTCTTCTAACTATAATTAAGTCAATATCTGCCTAACACTACCTTTACTAACCCCTACAAAACCTATTATAGAAACAAAAATGCAGTATTTATAAATATAATATACAAGAGTTAAATCCTGAATCTTAACTGGAATATTAAGGGAACTATGTTTCAGGTATTAATATAAACCATCTTTCGCATCAAAAGCAGAAGTGGAATTTATTTTGGTTCTTTTTTATGACAAGCTGTAAAATCAGACGACATAAATGCTAAATTATTTCAACTAAGCTCTTCTTGTAGCTTGAAATATACCCCTCAAGGAGACTTGTTACTTCAATTTATTTCAGCTAGTTCCGCCTCAGTGCCTCATAAATTTTAAACGACAACTGAATGGACGTGGCCTTATTGAAAAAGAAAATTTCCCCACCATTTTCTATTTGTCTGTTTTGATAGACGAATAAGTTTATACTGAATGCCTTTGAGAATTGTAAAAGCAAAATAAATCTCTTTAACTTTCCTCAAAGTATTGGGAAGTGTTTTTGATTTACCTAACTTATGTAGGCAAGAATAAATACATTGAACAGGTTAGACTATTTTCCAAGTAAAATTATTGTCCCTTTAGCTATCCCCACAGTTTTATAAAATACATTTGTCAGGAATATATATCATCGATATTTTAAAAGTGGAATAAGCTTATAGCTATGCAGCAAATTGATTTCATTTTTCACTTTTAATAAAGAATTGTTGTGGCACTCTTTGTTTAAACAGCATGCCACGTCTTTTAATTAGCCTCTTTATGACGAGTACAGCACCATCTATCGCTCAACTACTGAACTTTTTTTCTATCACAAAAAAATTCCCATTGCTTCATGTATACTCAGATGAAATATCAGGTCATTCAGACCAGTGGTTCTTTTTTTAGACTTTTAAAAGTGCAACTTTAGTTGTAACCACCCTATATATTCCCAGATATAGAAAGGAACAAAATTCAACTCCCCATTGTCACTTTAATTTTTAATTATGTTCATTTCCGCACCGTATTGTGAAACAATAATTTGCAAGTGTCTCTTGGGAAAAATCTCTATATCCTATAATGCGAGGTTGTAGTGTTGCTGTTAACGTCATGAAATAGGAGCAATGGTTATAAGAATAAATCAATGCAGGGAACGAGATTTTGACACTACAAAGTTGCCCTGGGTAATTTGCAATTGTTTTGTTAGTAAGCATTATTTATTAGAATAATGAAAGTTTTGTTGATTAAAAGGATAATACAAATTAACTATATATTTGATTGATGTTTAGAAAATGTAACTATACTAAAATACTTATCGTTTCTCTAACTACTGCTTTAAAGTTTCATTGTATTTCAATTGTAACATACACTACATAAACAGTAACATAAACACTGTTTTTTTGCATTAGAATGACTATTGTTTTCATTCAGCAGAAAAATGGCGTTATATTTACGAGAAAAGCACACTGTATACTTATTTTCTTTATTGTAATTCTTGCTTTTAATTTTTATTCGATTTAAATCAGTAATGTAATCTTAAATAATCCAGAAGACATAGGCTATAGGTAGAGGATATACACTCGAGAGTATGTTCTGTAGCTACGGAGGGTATATAGAGTTTCTTAAAAAATGCACATGGTATACGGCGTATACACCCTCCACTAATAGCTGTGATTTAAGTATAATTGAAGAACAACGCATTTTGTTTTACTTTACACTTTGTTTTGTTTTTTAACTCTTTTTCTTAAGCGATGTGACTCACAAAGTAATTAGAAACAGAGTACTAAAAGTCAGAGCGTTTTAACGTTAAATTTATTTATTAAATAAATAGTCCCTCGTTATGTAATGAATGCTGAAATTCAAGAATAAGCATGATGTATTTAGTTATTAAAATAGTGAGACCCTTTCACCGTTTGAAGATTTTCCAATATTTCTATAAATATGCTTGTAAATCGCAGAATATATATATATTTTTAATCGCTGTTTGGTGCTATAATATCTTTTATATCTCCTCATTCTATATACGGTTCAAAAAAGTATTATGTTAAAAAATATTTTTGTCTACAGCCATTTTAACATGACTACATGCAACGGAAAAACACGGGCCTAACGCTTAAAGGGTTAAAATTTAAAAATAATTGTCTATTTTTGTCTCCAATACATTATTTTATACACATATTAAAGTATTCTCAGTAAAATTCATTCAAGGAGATTAAACCTATTATAACAGTTACAAAATATGAGCATAAAAAATTGTGGTTAAGGTGGACCTGTTTGAAATTTTTTGTGGTGGGAATTTTGTGTGGGTAGAGAAAGACCCGAAAAGACAACAATATGATGAGATGCGATACAACAGTGGTTTACTAAAATAAAGAATTTATATTAAAAAAACTCTATTTTCATGATTACATAATTCGTTTTTTGATTCTTCACTAGATTTTAAAAGAAAAATAAATTCCTCTAAACTTCTATGGCAGTTTTATAGTCACACACTTTCGACACGCCTTAAATTACAAACTCATTTCACATTAAATAATTTGCTGATAAATGGATCATTTCACAGTGGAAAATCTCTTGGTCTACACCTAATCAACTCGAACGTAGTTATAATGTTATAAAAGTAGAGTAATCAACATCAAGACATTAAATGTGCTTGTAATTCTATTCGTCGCGTCTCATGTAATGGAACTGGTGCGATGAGTAGATAAGATCGCTTCTGGTGATTGAATAAATTTTGAATAACAAATTACGCTTGTCTAATATAAACATTCAAGTACCTTGGATGACAAAATATGTTTATAGATATTCCACACACAACAGTGCTTTAGAATAATTTAAATGAAACAAACGTATCAAATTTTTTGGGGATTTTATGGACAGTTTTATTGAATTCCCTAATGCAAAGATTACCTGCAACATGTATACTATCGCATGTTGGTTTCAACGTTTTGGAACAATTCTGAGTGTCATAAGAAAATTCAGATTAAATTATACAGACTTTTTATAAACCAAAAGATAAACGGAAGAAAGTTATTAAAACAAGTAGGAAATTGTACGTTAAACGTGACATTCGTTTTATAACTAGTTTTACAATGTAAAAAATTTATCCTTATTATTTCAGTGAAATGAATTATATAGACTGCTATGAGCGAAATTAGCAAGTCTTTATTTTTTATTCTGTATGCCACGTTCACAAATGCGAATTTTTTTCTAAACCACTGTAAAATTCACCATGGAGATCTTGCTTTGCAAGTGATTACGTCCATGCTTTAACATTTTAAGGACTCATAATGAACGAATCTCCTGTGTTTATTTACTCTAATGGATTGAAATATTTGGCTGTTAAACTAATTTCCACTAAAGTTATCTCAGAATCTATACATTTTTTAATGTAACTCATGTCTCAAACAAACCATTTTTTTCAACTATCTTCCTAAAAATGTAACTTTTAAATTTTATTCGAAAAAATAATTTTGAATAAAAATGGCCGCGTGGCATATGGAAAAAGAAGTGGTTTACCCGTATTTGTTTTCCTCAGTCACACGACTTGTGGTTTTATTATGTAGATTACGTACGATAGGATTTAATAGAATAAAGAAAACTTTTATTAATATATTTTTAATTTTTGAATCGATTTTCATAAAATTTGAAATGACTCGACGAAATTCTACAATCATAATATATATTAAATTTCAAACCATTCGGTTGGGTAGTTTTTACTCTGTTATATGCGGACAGACGGACCAGACGACGACTATAGGTGCTACGTATGTATATAATTACGAACTCGCCTAAAAATAGTACTTTTTATAAATTTTTGATATCACATAAATTCTGTCCGATTCTAACACAAAAGTAATGTATTTAGCTCGTCAGTATAGTCATGGAGAAGTGAGTTTCTGATTTAACTCTGGACCAGTTTCTATAAATAAAATAAAGAAACTTTGTATTAATCACCATAAAAACTATACATAGGAGGCGTTTCGAGATGGAAGTTTTTAACAGCCCGTCATTAGCTGAAGTAAACACGTTTGTGACCTTGTCCCCTTACAGACACGTGTTTACTTTAGCTGATGACCAGCTGTTAAAAAATTCCAGTTCGAAACGCGTCCGATGTGTTCTTTTATGGTGGTTAACACAAAGTTTCTTTATTTTATTGTGATTTATCGCCAGTTTGTCAGTGCTGTTTCATCAGTTTCTCTTAAGTAATTATTCCACATTTTGTATTCACTATGCTTAACTTAATATTACATTGTTTATATTATGTGAATTTAATTTGTAATACAGTTTTATAATTGTAGTTTTTTTTACTTTACCGAATTGTCATTTATAACAATTTCCAACCTACTTAAAAAGTGTTTATGACTTCGGTTTGTCTGGCCGTCTGTCGCCAGCCGCATGTCTGTCTGTCCGTCCTGTTCTGACTCGCGTAAATATACTCAGATTGCCTTAAATTTTTGTAAGTTATTATTGGTTACTATAGCATGATCCATATTGAAAATGAAGTGTTTAGCACTTATAGTTTCTACAGTGACAGTCAAAAGTATTCCGGTACTTTACACTCAATGAGAAAATATCGTTTCAAGTGAATTTTGTTGATGCTACGCCATTTGTAATATGATGAAATGGATATACAATTATCAAGTGCACTAACACATGCTTTTTGTCGATTATTTATTATTCATTTTATTATTAATTTACAGTGTCAAACAAAATTAATCTGTTGCACATTATTCTATGGGAAAAATCGTTTGCAATTTAATTTAATGATGTTCACTATTTCAAACATAATGAATCTTATATGCATTACTGAGGTGCACTATAAATTGCTCACTTATAAGTACAAACATTGCGTTTATAGTTAATTTACAGGAACGCACAAAATATATCGGTTACAGTATGCGTGCAATAATTACAGTCTATGTGTGATAAGTGCGTTTTCAACATTGGTTTGCGTTTTTAAGTTTAATTAAATTTTCGCTTAGTACGTGGTGTGTACGAATGCGGTTGATCATATACAGGGCTGCACAAGGGATTTCATAAGTATTACAGACTACCTGAGTGAATTGCTTAGGGTGTTTTTTAATTGTGTTACGCATATTCCTGTTGAACCTCACGCATATTCCTGTTAGTGGACTTACACAAGTTTGTGGTAAATAGCTAAATTCATATATAGGGCTATGCAAATAAGAAGATACATTGTCGTTTATGGTTGGTAATTGCTGGAAGTGAGTTTTAAATTTGCTTTATGCGTTTTTTACCTGAATTATTAAATTTTAAGTTAATATGGGGTGTGTAGAAACGTCTTTAGATATTATACTGGGTTGTACAAAATATTTCGAGTGCATTTCCATCGATTGGCGAAAATTGCTAAATGTGAATTTTCTAAATGAACTAATTTTGATCATGCTATGTAGTATATATACAAATCTCTAGATTATATACAGGATTGCACAAACTAATTCGACTACATTTTTTACTATTGTAGGGAATTGCTAAAACTGGAGTTTTAAATGTGTTATACGTTTACTATACAGTTTACCTACATATCGTCTCTCACCTTATTTAACGGTGAAGTTTTGTTACAGTTTTCTGGATATGTTGGAAAGTGTTTCACAATTCCTGCTTGACGCATGATTTTTCGTTCTTGCTTCAATTTTACAAAGTAAATGAAAACAAAATAAAATAACCTACCTCTCTACAAAAGGTATGTTCTCTACAAATAATAAATGTTAATTTATAAAGCTTTTATTATTCCCCATTGTGCTTTTCACAATGTTTCATACTTGAATATTTCATAATATTTTTTGCCTAAAAATCTATGTCACATTAAACCGACTTCCGCATTTTAATTGTTTTTAATTTTTCTGGAGTAGCTTTGAATCTTAAAAGTCTGAAAGAAATCTATCATAAAATGTTAATGACAGGACTTTCGAGAGGGCTTTACGATGGAAAATTCGTTAGCAGTAACGTTGTCGGGAAGTCTCTCGATTAATAAGGTTTCATTTATCCAAGGAACCTCTTCTCGTATAATTCAATGCGAAAGGAATTTCCGATATATGCCTGAAATTGTATGAAAATCAACGCATATTTAAGACTATTCTAATCAACTAAAACTAAACCATTAAAATGTCTTTTTTTTCAAATTTAAACTAAACAATTTTCGATATTAAATGCTTTTAATTGTAATAATATTACCACAAATGTTAATGAGTTAATATCTCAAAATTATTCATTCAAAATATTTTATATTTGGTATTTTTGTTAGTTTTATATATAGACTAACTGTTTCAAATTTTAATTGCTTAAAAGGCGTATAAACCAACAGAGTGAAAAAGTATCAATCCGGGACTGAATCCCGGGTCATCAGTGGAGCGCATTGACGTTCTACCAACTGAATCACTTGGGTCGATACCCAGCCTGGCTGTTCTCACTATCACATGTTGGCAAGGCTACAATCGCAGCACAATACTTTTAGGGACAAGACTTTTTTAGTATTTTTCGTGAGCCACTAACTCTGGGATAAACACGAAACTAAAGAGACCAAGTATTAAATAGATTTATAGACTAACTGCTTAAAATATTATCAGATTATGAGTTATGTAGGATCAGTCTATCGGTTTATTTCACATGAAATAACCCTCAAGAGATATTTCCTTACATAAGAATAGTTAATGTAAAACAAGAAACAAATAAAAGAAACTGGAAGAATGGTAACCTTTTGATTACGGGCTAGAACCTGCAATTCTTTTTATATTCACCTCGTGCCACAATTTACAAAAAAAATTCTTTGTGGTACATTTCTTTTGAAAGTTTCCTTGTATAAGTGTATGGCACATATTATTTAAAAGGTCGTGCGAGTAGAATAAAGGAATAGTCGCTGGGACGACATGTGTCCCAACCCCGTAATGAAAGGATTAAGTGTTTACGAATTTTGTTTTAAACGTATCATTTTAAACCACTTCCTTTCCTTTGCGATCATGTGTGGTGTAGCAAAGTTGCATTTCTTGCGCTTTTATTTCAGAGTTTGAATAATCTAAATAATGATATGCGAAGAAATTAAGACAATTTGGAAATTGTATGTCAAACATGACAAATGAGATGCGTCAATACTATAACTAGTCTTATAAATATTTATATCGTCTGTTATTATAATATGATCAATTTTCGTAATAAAATAAGTACATTTTAAGTTGGCAACAATTTATCTTTTGTTGACATTTATTGAAAATTCCAATGGGAAACTTAAGCCCATCTTTGAAAATTTCAGAACTTGAAATCTACTGTTACTTACCCATCATACGTAGTATAGGGTAAGTCTTGTAATCGTTTTAAAAATCGAAAAGAAAATTTGACGGATTTACACGTTTCAGACACTGGAGATTCCGAAAAACATATTTTTAGAAGAAAAAATTTGTCGTCCGTCTCTCTGTGTGTGTGCCAGTAAACACTCTATCTTCTGAACAAATTGAAATAGAGACTTGAAATTTGGTGTGTGATTAGTATGTAATAATGGGAAGAAGTTTATTGAATTTCAGTAACCTCGATTATCCGGAACTATTTTCGGACTCTCAAAATATTCGTTCTGATAAAAGGTACATAAAAATTTTCGAAATTGTTTATTTTACGGAGTGAATGTAAAAAACATTAAAAAAAACATAAATTTTCCATACAGAATGAAGTTGATCGGATAATGTGTTGCCGAGATATTTATAATCTTATTTGCCACACTCTTCGATTTTTCATGACCCTGTATTTCATTCAAATTTCAATTCAAAGATATATTTTAATTGGAAATGAGACGCTTAATGCGGCGCAGTAAACTGTTAGTTAATATGATTATAATGTTTAGAGTTATAAGGATGTTTCTTTTACGCAATTCAGTAATAGAGCTTTTAAAGTTTATGACGTCATCCAGACAGGATTTTATTCGAATTGCAATGCATTTTATAAATAGTTTACACATGTTTTATTTCCATATTTTATGTTATGCATAACCATGATGGGTAAGTATTACGGTGGCCCCCAACGATTAGTTTATATTATTTCTCGATTTAATATCTATTTCTCCTGAAACATCCATCCAAAAAACTGTCAGTAGATTATAGGATTGCTATAATTAAACAACTTTAGTATACTAATTCCGTTTTTAAATGCAGTAATACGAAAATAATAGGACTCCATCTTAAATAGGACGTAATCACCGTGGCAACCTATAATCATTACCTATCATGGGATGTCATTGATTAATTACGTATGCTAGAATTTAGTAGAATAAAGAAGACTTTTATTGATATTTTCTCAAGTTTGATTCCATTTTCATAAATTTTGAAGTGACTCTACAAAATTCTGCAACGGTTATCTGTATTAAATTTTATACCATTCGGTTGAATAGGTTTTGCACTGTTATATGCAGACAGAGGGACGGACCAGACGACGAATATAGGTGCTACGTATTTATATAATTACAAAAGCCCATAAAAATTTGTTCCAGCATTTTGAGATAACGCTTATTGCGCCAGGAAAGCAAAAGCTTTGAAATAGAGAATGGGCCAGAAATTTTTGCTCCCGTGAAAATATGCAAACTGCATAGAAACTCTTATTAAACAAATTTTACAATCTTTAAATTTTTTATACATAAATTTTATAGAATATATCCCTTTTTAACTTTTCTTTATGGATTAGGTGGAGAATTCCTTCAAGTTCATAAGCGTATTCTTTTTTTTCTTAATTTTTCACAGGTTTCATTAAATGAATGATTCTAAATTACGCCATTTATTTTGCTGTGGTGTAATAAAGTTGCGTTTCTTGAGATATTATGAGTTATCCCAATGATAGTTCAGTGTTTGAATAAGAATGTACTAAGAAATCATAAAAATATTTTCGAATCTTAAATATAACGTTAAAGCTCTCATAAAAAATGTTCGTTCTGGGGAAAAAATGCGTTAAAATAGTAAATGGCATAGAAATATTTCAACAAGTAAACATATGTAATCTGGATAAAAAAATCTGATTGAACAGACTTTACATCTATTGCACTTAAATTATGAAGAATGCATTCATGTACACTCTAAAAACGACATTTTCAAAACTGAGTAAAAAATACTTAAATCTGAGTATGTCGCATAGTCAAAATGGCTCCGAATCAAGATGAATCAAGTTTGAAACATGTATATACTCATTTCTGAAAACATGCACACACTCAAGAATAAAACATCATGTGCTCCTATTTGAGTATGTCCATGTTTAAAAATTGACTATGAACTGACTCTAATCTGCTCATTTTTGAGTATTTTCATGATTCAAAACTGAGTTTGAACTGATTCTAATCATTTTTGAGTATGTCCAGGTTTCAAAAATGAGTATGAACTTACCTCTACGTGCTCATTTTTGAGTATGTCCACGTTTCAATATTCTGAGTATTTCTGGTATTTTAGAATTGAAATCATTGTGTCGTCCTATTTGAAACAAAAAGTTTCATAACAAAATGAAAATATCGATTCAGAATTGAATGTGTCATTTTTCTCAGTGTAACTTCATTAGTTATATGAAGAATGTATTCATATAACTAATGTATCAATATAACATTTCTACCTGATTTAGATGAAATGTGCCTGTAAGTGTGTAAGTGTGTACCGATGAGCATAATTTAAATATGAAGCACAAACTTAAGTATGTCCTCAAATGCGCCTAGAAAGTTCTCTGTTCCAGAATGCGCTGATGTAAAAAGAAAAGTAGAAAAACTTTGATATAGAAATAAAAACGTTTTTATTTCATTCTTCATTGCAGAGAAAAATACCCATCTCTTTTTCTATTAAAGCAAAAGATGAGAAAAAGGGGAGGATATCACACTTGTAATTTCCGCATCAACCATCTGCTATTGATTTCTAAATTTATTCTCTGCCGTTCAATGACTATCAATGGTGCTAAATTTCTTCCTGTCACCACGTTCTCTAGCTTTTTAGGGTCATTTTCGTTGCATTATAATAGTACGAGAGAATGTATCGATGCGATTCAGGGTGAAAGTGCAATAAGAAGTATCTACTATCTCATATATAATCTCATAATATTGAACTGCCATGAACAAACTGTATTTTTTTCAACGACAGATCGATAGTGGTACATATTGTATCAATTGGCTACTTTGGTTGAAGTACCTGTCTTGTAAGAATTTCAAACGAATTTCAGTATCATAAATTTCATTAAATTATATTGATTAGACGTTTTAAAAGTGGAAAATTTCGGTGTTTTCATATTCTGTATTTTCATTCTTTTGTGAGTAAATTAAATGAAGTTTCGTTTTTATTTAAATGATTTTGAACTTAATTAATCTGTTACTTAAAATTTAATGTCGGTGAAGTGTTTGTTTCAAAACGGATTTTGCATACGTTTATTTGGAGAGTTTGTCCTATAAAAGAAATTTCCACTTATAGCTGCATACAATATTCATAAATTTGTACAATGTTTAAGTAAAGTAAAGTCAATGAAGAGTCAAATTTAACTTTTGGCTTACTTTTCAAAACAAAACGTTTTTGTTTCAGAAATGCTATGCGAGTTTAAGTCTGCATATCAGCAGTTTTTTACAGCGTGATTTGAAAATGCAAAATCATTATGTAAAGTGTTTGTTATTCGAAAATTTTTGCTTAAAAGAATGGCGATACATATAAAAAAAATTCTGATGAAGTGAATTATGAGAGAAAATCTTTAAAAAAAGTTTCAGCAAAGGAAACCCACATTTATTTTTGCTTAAAAAGAAGAAAGAAATGAAACTGGGAGAAGAATGTCACAGATGCAATTTCTACATCAGGTTTCTGCACTTTGATTCCTCCTGAGTTTATATTTCTCCGCTTTTGTGTTGATGAATGGTGCTACCCGTCTATATGTTTTCCGGCTTTGTAGGGCATTTTTTCCGGGGTATTCGGGGTGAAATTGTACGTCAATCGTGACAAATGAGCTGCGTTCGCACTATAACTAATTTTATAAATATATATATTGTCTGTTAATATGATATGATTAATTTTTGTAATAAATAAATACATTTTAGGTTGGAGACATTTTATCCTTTGTTGACATTTACTGAAAATTCCAATGGTAAACTTAAGCCTAGCTTTGAAAATTTCAGAACTTGAAACCCATATTTAGACTATTCCCATTTAATTCCCATTAGACTTTTCCTATTTAATATCTATTTCTACGGAAACATCTATCCAAAAAACTGTCGGTAGATTAAAGGATTGCTATAATTAAACTATTTTAGACTACAAATTCGTTTTGTAAATTCAGTAATACGAAATAAGATGACTCCATCTTAAATAGGACGTAATCACCATGGCAACCTAGAATCATTACCTATCATGAGATATCACTGAATTAATTACGTACTCTAGGATTTAATAGAATGAAGAAAACTTTTATTATTACTTTTTCAAGTTTGGATTCCATTTTCATAAATTTTGAAATGACTCGACAAAATTCTGCAACGATTATATATATTAAATTTCAAACCATTGGGGTGCGTAGTTTTTGCACTGTTATATGCGGACAGATGGACGGTCCAGACGACGACTATAGGTACTACGTATTTATATAATTACGAAAGCACCTAAAAATTTGTTCTAGCATTTTGAGATAACGTTTATTGTTCCAGGGAAGCAAAAGCTTTTAAATAGATAAGGAGTAAGAATTTTTAGATCACATGTAACGATGCAAACTGCACAAAAACTCTTATTGAACAATTTTTTACAATCTTTAAATTTTTTATACATAAATTTTAAAGAATGTATCCCCTTTTGAGTTTTATTGGATTAGGTAGAAAATGCTTTCAAGTTCGTAAGCGTATGCTTTTTTTTTTAGATTTTCCACAGGTTTTATTAAATGAATGATTCTAAATTACGACATTTTTTTTTTGCTGTGGTGTAATAAAGTTGCGTTTCTTGAAATATTATGAGCTATCCCAATGATAGTTTAGTGGTTGAATAAGAATATACTAAGAAATGATGAAAATGTTCTCATATCTTAAATATAACGTTAATGCTCTAGTATAAATTGTTCGTTCTGGAAATGAAATTTGTTGTAATAGTGAATGGCATAGAGATATTTCGGCAAGTGATCAGATGTAAACTGGATAAAAACTCTCATTGAACAAACTTTACAAAACTTTACATCTATTGCACTTAAATTATGAAGGATGTAACTCCATTAGTTATATGAAGAATGCATCCACATAACTAATGTGTCAATATAACTTTTCTACCTGATTTAGATAAAGTGTTCCTATAAGTACGTAAGTGTGTACCAAGGAACATAATTTAAATGTGAAAAGGCAGCTTAAGTATGTCCTTAAATGCGCCTACACTGTAAAAAAATATTTCTAAAATCGACAGAAAAAAAACTGTCAATTTTGGCGCCAGTGGAAAACCGTTTAATTTACAAAAAATATCTATATATTTTAATTAAAACAGTTTTTTCTGTAAAAATATAGATTTTTTCTGTAGAAATTACAAACTCCACATTTCTGTTTACAGCAAAAGAACTGTTTTTCTTTAAAACAGTTTTATTCTGTAAAAAATATATCATTTGTCTGTAAAAAATACAGATTTTTTTTTTTTACAGGTAGAAAGTTTTCTGTTCCAAGATGCCCTGAATCAAAAAGAAAGGTTGAAAACCCTTGATATGGAAACTAAAAACGTTTTCTATTTCCTTCTTCATTGCAGAGAAAAATACCCATCTCTTTTTCTATTAAAATAACACATGAAAAAAAAGGGGAAGATATCACACTTGTAATTTCCACATCAAACATCTTATATTGATTTCTAAATTTACTCTCTGCCCCTCAATGACTATCAGTGGTGCTAAATTTCTACCTCTCACCAAAGTTCTCCAGATTATTTAGGATTACTTTCTTAGCATTTTGAAATCGTACGAGAGAACGTACCGATGAGATTGGGGGTGAAAGTGCAATAATAAATCTCTATTATCCCATATATAATCTCATAAAAATGAACTGCCATGAACAAACATCATTTTTATTCAACGATTGATTGTTAGTGGCATATGGGAATAGGAATAAAAAGGAGTTTGTTATGAAATATTGTTTTATTCATCCAATAGATGTGAAAGTTTAATCAAACCTCCATCCTTCCACTTATTTAGGAATGCGTACACTGTAGAAAAAAAATTTGACATAAAAATTTTGTGTTTTTTACAGAAAAAAGTGTTGTAAAGAAAAACAGTTTTTCCTGTAAACAAATGTCGTTTTTGTAATTTTTACAGAAAAAAATCTGCGTTTTTTACAAAAAACAAAAACGTGTTATAAAGAAAAACAGTTTTCTTTCCTGTAAACAAATGTGTATTTTGTAATTTTTACAGAAAAAAATCTATATTTCTTACAGAAAAAACTGTTTTAAAACTGTTTACTGAAAAAATTAAACGGTAATTCCACTGATGTCAAAATTGACTTTCTTTTCTGCTAGTTTGAGAGGTTTTTTTTTTACACTTTTCAAGGCATTCAGGAGTTCAACGTAAAACATTCGAGAAGAGGTAGACTATATAACAATAAACAATTGTTTTTATAGAAAACTCGGCTCGTAATAGATTTATTTTTTTAAATATAGAATGTTCAACACAAACCATGTTTTTTATTGTTAAGTTTAAATATAAAGAAGATATTTTAACGAAATATCCAAAAGACATACCTTGCATTGTGTGGAATGCTGTGACATCGCGATAAATGTGCAGCATTTCGGTAAACGAAGCCATATGTGATGTGAACTACATTCTGAAACATGGAGCTTTATTTCAGTGCTATGTGTATCCCTTTTTGTACCGTATTTCACTCAAAAGAAAGATAAGTCTATTGAAAACTTCATTATGAGTATTGTTATCTTCATTATTAGTAATGTTATGAACTAAAATACCATTTCTGATTGGATTTAGATAACTTGTATCTAAAACTAAATAAATCGATTTCGACGCTTGTTTCCGGTACAAATTTTTTTTAGTATTGCGGGATCTACTCTAGAAAGTTTCCATGTGGTGATCTGTGAAGGTCTGCATTATTTACAATATTTTAATCGTGATATTTTGAAACTTTTCTCTTGGCGAGCCTGTAGAAGTTCATTTTAGCAATTGGCTACATTGAATGAAATACTTTTCTTGCAATCATTTCAACTGAATTTCAATATAACATTCATTGTACTATATTGACGAGACTAAAAGTGCAGAAGTGTGGTGTTTTCATATTATGTATCTGCATTTTTAACACGTTTCAATTATGTTGAAAAGTATTTACCAGTGTTTCAATTTGTCTGTCTGTCCATCCACATGGATTGACAAGTAATTTTTCTTTGTTATCGAGACTAATTGTAGAATGTTTGCTATTAAACACAAAGTCTGTACCATTTATAGTTAATTTACAGACACACAAAAGAATTCCATTGCGTTATTGTCTATGGGGGGAAAATGGTTTGCGTTGCAATTTATTTTACCTTTTAAATCCCGCAATAGCCGAAATCATCCAAAAGCTCTGAAACCCGTAATAGCCCTCGAGAGCTGAAAGGATTTTCCTTCCCCTAAAATGGGTTGATATGCTGTCAAGGGGATTGTATCTCTCAGTCATGGATGGGGTAATATGTGGGTTTTTTCTGGACAGTCCAGAAAGAGAAACAAGGATTTTTTCAGTAACTGGAGCAATATTCACAATGATAAACAGAGGGGTGTAACACCTGTCGAAATTTGAATGAAGGCAGCAAGCAGTAGGGTCACTTCCACTACTTACCTAGTGAAAAAGGGGGGAACGAAAAAACAGAGTATTTTGGGCTATTTTGTTGGGATTCTAAGGTCATTCAGTTTTTTAAAGTTTGGGATTTAAAGAATTAAATTGTTTATTTAGATACCCCATTTCATTGAATGAAAAATTGAATTTTTTTAACAATATTATATTAATGTTTTAAAGTGCTTCATAATCTATGCTTTATGCATGGTTTTTCGTTCTTGTTCTCTGAATATATGAAATGAAGTTTCACTCTTTTAATTAAATGTATTTAATATAAGTTAAGCTCTTATTTTAAAAAAAATATCTCGGTGAAGCTCCTGTTTTAAACATGGATTTCGCTCTTCATTTTTTTTAACAGTTAGTCCTATAAACAAATTTCCACATACACCTGCATAAAATGTCTACAGTGTTTAACGAAAGCAAAGTCAATTAGGGTAATTTTTTCCATGAAAGCAAGAAGAGTAAAATTTATCTTCGATCTTCGAACTTACTTTTCAAAAAAATCGTTTTTGCTTCAGTAATGTTATGCGACTATATTTCTGCGTATTGGCAGTTTTGCTGATAGAATTGTAAAAATGCAAAATCGCCGCTTAAAGTGTTTGTCATTCGTAAAACCTTTGTTTAAAAGAAAGGTAATGAATGGCCTTAAAACAATCTGATGAAGTGAAGAATAAGAGTAAAGCTTTTACAAAAAGTCTTCTCTTCGTTGCAGTTACAACAACATCCATTTATTTTTGCTTAAAGAGAACAAAGAAAACAAACTGGGAGAATGTCACACTTGCAATTTCCAAATCACAGGTATCTGCACTTGATTCTTGAGTTTATATTTCTCCGCTTTGGTTTTGATAAATTGCACTTCACTTCGATCTGTCATTCCGATGTTCTCTGTCGTTCCAATGTCATTTTCTTAGCATTAAAAAACAGGGAATTTTTTCATGAGATTCAGAGTGAGTGGGGGAGATGAAGTGTTTTTTTTTTTTTTATCCAATCAAAGGTTGAAAATGTCATAAAATTTAACTGCCGAAATGTGATTTTGTGTGTGTGTGGGGGGGGGGGGGGATGATCAGTGGCTTAGAGAAATGTCGATTTAAAAAAAAAATGCAACAAACGATTTTTGCATTTTGTTGAAAAATGCGAATAATAAATAAAACCTGACGATTTGTGAATATTTTGAATATGCATATTTTAGGAATAAGATATATTTTATGAATGGTGACCAAAGGGATATTGTGATAAATGTCCTAAAATTAAACAACTATAAACAAAATGTTTTTTTTTTCAATTTCTACTATTAGCTCACACTCTCTACATATTTATATATCTTGTTCAAATTTTCAATCGTTAATAAAATACTTTTTATTCATCCACTCATGTTCAAATACATTTTTTAAAACTTGTAGTGGATGACACTTGATGTTAATGCAGTTTTTTCAAGTGTTAATTCATTAATTAAATTTAATTAATTAATTTTAGTTTTATATCGGAGAAAAAATTCTCCCATTGTTTTCATAAAAGAAATGAAAGATTTTCCTCAAATGAGTGATGCCACAAAAATCAAATACCGCAACGATGATTATAAAAAAATGTTCAATAAAGATAACATGGGACATTAATGCTAAACTGGTTTATTTTATATATTTATGATTAAAAAGCAAAATTCAAATTCAAATGCTCATATTATTTTTCTTTCAGATTTTCATGTTAATAAAATACTTTTTATTCCTCCACTCAAATTCAAATACATTTTTTTAAACTTGTAGTGGATAATATTTGATGTCAATACAGTTTTTTCAAATATTAATTTATTAATTAAATTAAATAACCAAACTTTTAGCATTAAAAATTCGAAGATAAATGAGCAGAAACACTCCATTAGGTTTCACTCTTAAAGAGCCGCTACAACATGAAACTGTTGGCATGGTAATTGTTGACTCGATGTGTTTATGTTTTAATGTTATTTTCTATACTGTTTCATATTATTTTTGTTATTTACGTATTATCCGGGCCATTCTTATATTATTTATTAAAATGGAAAATTGCAAGGAAATTCGCTTTCTATTTTGCCACTTTATATTGGGGCTATAAAATTAGAGTCATTTGCCTCAAGTTGTTTAAAGAGCTTGTACGTCACACATTCTTGTCTCAAGTAATGATATCTTTTGCGATGAGCGACTCGGTTTGTCTCTGGTGACCAAACGAATTGCGAATAGAAAATTAGATGGTAGTCTACGATTCGATTTAAAGCTACTTGGATGAGAATATACTTATACTATAAATTTTGGATTGATGAATGATTTGTGCCTCACAATACAAATTCCTCTGAGTACTCCTAATCAACTCGGGTGTAGCTGCTGGGCTATAAAATTAGAGTCATTTGCCTCAAGTTGTTTAAAGACCTTGTAAGTCACGCAGTCTTGTCTCAAGTAATGATATATTTTGCGATGAGTGACTTGGTTTGTCTCTGGTGACCAAACAAATTGTGAATGGAAAATTAGATGCTTGTCTAAGATAGTTTTAAAATTACTTGGATGAGAAAATACTTCTATATATTCCATTCACAGCAATTCTTTTAGAAATTTTAGAGTAGCCGTTTGGGAATTTAATGCAGTGCTTTATCGAATTCTCTACTGCAAACTTTAACATTCTGTATTTTATCGTATTTTATATTTTTGAATAAAATTTAGATTTAAATTGTGAAGACAGTTTATAGATTCAAGAGTAAACAGATAGAAGAAATGTTATTAGTGCTTTAAGAATTAATTTCTTATGCTCTTTACTTTATATTTCAACTGTATTACATACATACTGTACATATTAGTGAATGTTTTTTACTATTTGAAGAGAAAAAGTGCATTAAATCAATAAAAATAGAAAATATAAGTATCGATAAAATAATAAGTGTTCTATATTTTCAAAGACGTCGCATATTTTTTCTACTTTCATCCATCAGTAAATATTAGCATAACCAGCAGAAAATTTAGTTGCAGAAAAAAGGAGCATATAGCTGATATTAACTATAATAGAAAAAACACAGCCCTGGCAAGATTATATCAAGAAGAAACCATCCAAATAAATTTCAATGAAAGTACAATAATTTTTCCCTCCAGTCTAAACTATCCATCCATAATAAGAGAAACCATAGAGATACTAACACGCAAATATTCAATATGTAACGATGCAGCATCTTTTATCTTACCGAAATTGTAGCTCGAGTTGTTCCATGGTTACAGATATGAAAATAAACAAATGAAGTAAAAATAAAAAGATAACGTGCGTAATTTTTAAAAAGTACATGAAAATTAAATGATAGCATTTCAAATAATAACTTTAAAGACCGTGCAATTATAGAATATTTTCATTTATTTTTTTAAATGGCTCGGAGTGAGCCGAAACATGTCAAACAACCTAATAAAAGTTATTTTACTGTGTATTTATTATATTCTTAATTTACACCTTTTAGCGTTTAAAAGAAATATAGAGTTGTGTGTTTTCTTATTTAACTAAATTGTAGCATATTATATAGAGTATATACAAATATATAAATTATATACAGTGCCGCACAAAATAATTAGAGTGTTTTTCTGGCTATGGACGGTAATAGTGGAAATCTGGTTTTCAAATGTGTTGCGCATTTTTTAAAATGTGTATTTAGGTATCTTATTTAACAGCGAAGGTTTCTTCATGTATTCTGCAAGAATTGGAAAGTGTTTAATAATCTATGCTTGATTCTTCTTTTTTGTTTTAAAATATATTTTTATGCATTTTTAAACCATCAAACTTATATTGTTAGAAAAAGGGAAATAATATTCTCGGATGCTCAGTTTTGCAAAAATACTAACAATTAATATACAGAACGCATTTTTAACACTTTCCAACTTAGTTGAAAAGTGTTTATGAATTCGGTTTGTTTGTCTGTCTGTCTCTCCGTGCTCCGACTCGTGTAAATATATACGTATTGTTATGCAATTGACATATGTTATTGAGGTTTACTATGGCATGTTCGGCATTGATAATGAAGTGTGTAACACTTATAGTTTTTTAACAGGACACTCAAAAGAAATACTTTATATTACGGTCAATGGGGAAAAATCATATGTTGCTCATTTTAATGCTGTTGGGCAATTCCATTGTAGCAGACATATTGTCATAGAGGAAAAAATGGCCTTACGTCATTTAAAAAATTATAATTATGTTACTCAAAGATGGCTACAATTAGCATATGATATTAGAAGATAAATTAATATAGTTATTGTGATTAAATTATTTAATGTAAATAATTATGATTAAAAAATGGTAATGTAACAGACAAACAAGAATTACCATGCTTTTATTAATATTAATATTAATATTAATTGATATTAATATACCTTTATTAATATTAATATAGTGCCTCTGATTTAAGAGGTACATTCTGAATTTTTGTGCCTCTAAATATTAAGAGGCACGTGGTGCCTTTGAAATTAAGAGGTACATAGTGCCTTTGAGATTCATAGGCACAACGTAAGTGCCTTTGAAATTAAGAGGCATAGTGTGCCACTGAATTTATATATTCAAGTGCCTCTTATTTAAAAATACATTCTGTGCCTCTTATAATGGTGGATATGCATGTGCCACCATTATAAGAGACAAAGAATGTAATTTTATTATATTTTATATTATATTTATATCTTTACAGTAAATTCTATGTACTGCAGAAAGATTTTCCAGCATGGCATATCCAAAGACATTAGATTAAATTTTGTCTAAGGCAGAATACTATGTATAATAAACATTTTTCTCACTCCCAATTTATTGAAATAAATATGAAATAAATATTAAATTGTGTGTCCATGTTGCCTTGGTACGTTCTGTGGTTCAATAAAGAACCTTGTCAACATATCAATTTTTTTATACATAACAAAATACATAAAAAGGTATAAAAGCTTTATTAAAAACAAATAAGACAAACGTTAAAAATAATCAGTGTAAAATAATCATAATATTGATCTTGCGATAATGACAACAATTAATTTCAAAAAGTAACTCTTATCATAAATATTTCATTACTGGTATCCTAAATGTTAAATTTATTTGAAAATAACTAGTTTGTTTTACTAGTATATATTTTCATTATATTGAATTCTAATTCTAAATAAAATACGGTTTTATAAAAACAATATCTATTACTTTTTGTTAGATGTCCATTACTGAAATTTTGGGTATTTTGATTAATCGGCTAATCAGAGGCTCTTTGTCTGTGCGCCCCTCATATTAAATAATAGAAGGCACGATACGCTGGTGCTTTATATATCAGAGGTACAGTTTTAAGAGTGTAGTTGAAAAGTGTTTATGAACTCAGTTTGTCTGCCGTATGTCTGCCGTCTGTCTGTTTATGCTCTGACTCGTGTAAATATACATGTTTTCTCATGAAATTGACATATGATATTGAGGTTTACTATGGCATGTTCGGTATTGATAATGAAGTGTATGGCACTTATATTTTTTTAACAGGGACACTCAAAAAAATTCCTTTATATTACGGTCAATGGGGAAAATCATTTGTGGCATATTTTAAAGATGTTACGCAATTTCAAACATATTGAAATAGATATATATCACTGAGGTGCACTATAAGAGGCTTACTATATAATACGAAGTGTATAGCACTTACAGTTCCTTTACAGGGTCACTCAAAACAATTCTGTTACATCACGGTGTATGGAGAAAAATCGTTTTCGGTTTATTTTAATAATGTTTCACTATTTCAAACATATTGAAATTGATACCAGTCAGGTGCATTACAAGACGCTTACTTTAGAATATTGTGTTTATATTATTCGTTCATTTACAGGGACTCACAAAAGAATTCGGTACTGTCTGTTAATAAAAATTGCTGCAAGTGCGTTTTTAGTGGCTGAACGCGTTTCTAAATTTAACTCATTTTTTGTCTATTACTTGGTGTGTATAAATTCTATAGATTATATACAGAGCAACACAAAAATTCTCGAGTACATTTCCGTTTATTGACAGAAATTCCAGAAGGGAAATTTTAAACTGTGCTACGCGTTTCCATTCTGAACTAAAATTAAGCATTCTATATAGTATATATACAAATCTATAGTTTATATACAGGGCTGCCTAAAATGACTCTGATATTTTTCCGAATAGTATTGGTAATTCCTGAAATTGTGTTTTTAAATATGTTATGCCTTTCACCTTATTAAACTCTAAAGATTTGTAAAATTATTTTGGAAGTGTTGGAAAGTGTTACATAATTTGTGCTTGATGATGATTTTTCATTCTTGTCTTAAGTGATCCTGTGTTTTTATTTTATCCCATACATCAGATTTTCATAATATTTTTCTTCTCAACAATCTTTATCATTTATTTAATTATTTTAACTATCTCTCGCTATTTAAATGTTTTTCAATTTTCTTGCATTGCACTCGATCTCGTCTCTTAATAGCCGAGAGGAGATCTATCTTAGAATTTTAATGAGGACATTTTCGAGTGGACTTGACGACGAAAAATTCTTTAGCTGAAAGCTGATTGGATGCCGTAATTTATCTTTAAATTACTATGGCGTTATTTATGTGGTGGACATTTTTCAGGTCTATCTAGCAAAGAATTTTTTATATATATATATATAAATTTAAGACATAAGAAAATGAACAATTTGAAAATTTATGACAATAATCCCATAGACCAGACAATTTTATAGATTTCAATTTCAAATGATGCGACCATGTAATCTTTAAACTAGAATATTAGAAGCATATATTTAAAATGATCGCAGCCAAAAAAAAGGAATTTAAATTTATTTAAATTTCTCAAACATTTCTGTGGCAAGAATTAAATATAGCCAACTATAAAAATTTAAAAAAAAATCATTAAAAAAAAACAAATGAGGCTAAAAATTTGAGGTTGCCACGAAAATTATCAATGGGAGATCTGATTTTTTTCCAAAGACAAAAAAAGTTGTGGTTAAAAAATTACCGATAGATCGCGCTGGCAGGCATGATATGAAGCAGGTGTCAAGGAAGGCCTTCCACTTCGTGGTGGATCCGCCAAGAAGGACCCAGTAGAGGAAACGTTTCTTCAAAACGTCTGACAAGCGTCAGTATCCTTGCCCTTTTCTTGGCTTGAGTTCGTTTGCTGTGCGGAATTTTTGGCAATGCGCCGGTTGCTGATTCTCCGCTCTTGTAAAAGAGCTTTACCAACAACGCTTGATCTAGCAACGATAGCATACTACTGGCATCGAATGAAAAATATTGTGCATCCAGGTGTTTTATTGACAGCCTGCTTTTCATAAATATGTTTCATATTATGCATCCTAGCGCCATCTACCGGTGATTTTTTGAAGCACAATGTTTTTTGTTATTAAAATATCCTATCTCCCTCTAATATCGCTCATTCAAACCGAATTTTTTTAGCATCATTTGTTTCTTTTTAATGAATTTATGGCTCACCCAGTACACTGCAAAAACCCAACACTCATTGGGATCATATTTGGAAGAGTTTGATTCAAGAAAAGTGTTCCAGTTACCTTAATGTGTATTGATTGTGTTCCCTTAATGTGTTCCGAATATGCTCCGCTATAAAGAATGTGTTCTGAAAGTGTACCGAAAGTATTCTGCTGAGGATATTTGTTAAATCTAAACTTAGGAACACATTTGAGAACAGATAAGAAGCACATTTGGGCACACTTGTGAAATCATCGCTTTCAAAAAGAGCGCTAGAAAGTGTGCTGAACTAAAGAAGTATTTTCAGAAGTATTCAAAAAACTGATTCCAAAAGTGAGCTTCAAAGTTGACTAAAAAAAAAGGTGTCAAAATAAGTGTTCTAAAAAGTGTTCTAAAAGTGTTTAAAGATTTGTAGTGTATGTTTCATATTAAGTGAGGGAAAAAAAGCCGTATATTCACAGTTTTGTGTGTAAAGAGAAAAGTGCAATATCATTTTGCTTAAATTTTGTTAAACGTTAGTCGTAGGAATATTATAAACAACAACGAAAAATCATGCGTCAAGCATAAATTATGTAACACTTTCCAACGCTTCCATTATAATTTCACAAATCATTACCGTTTAATAAGCTGAAACATAACATGTAAGTAAACAATTTGGAAAACGCATAACATATTTAAAAACGTAATTTCAGAAATTTCCAACATATACAATATTCGGAAAAATATCCGAATACTTTTATTCAGCCCTGTATATGATCTACAGATTTGTATATATACTACATAGGATGCTAAATTTTAGTTTAGTTAGGAAACGCGTAGCACAGTTTAAAATTCTCCTTCTGGAGTTTCTGTCCATAAACGGAAATGTGTTCGCGAACTTTTGTGCTGCCCTGTATATGATCTACAGAATTTATACACACCAAGTAATAGACAAAAAGTGAGTTAAATTTAAAATCGCGTTCAGCAACTTAAACACACCAAGTAATAGACAAAAAGTGAGTTAAATTTAAAATCGCGTTCAGCAACTTAAAACGCACTTCCAGGAATTATTGTTAACAGATAGTTAGAGAATTCTTTTGTGTGTCCTGCTATGCACACTGCTATACACACAATATTCTATAGTAAGCCTCTTGTAATGCACCTTAGTGATATATATAAATTTCAATGCGTTTGAAATAGTGAAACATTATTTAATTAAACCGCAAACGATTTTTCTCCATAGACGTAATGTAACGAAACTCTGTTGACTGTCCCTGTAAAGTAGCTATAAGTACTATGCACACCCTATTCCATATTAAGCTTCTTCTAATGCACCTTAGTGATGTATATAAATTTCAATGTTTTTAAAATAGTGAAACATTGTTTAAATAAACCTCAAATGATATTTCCCCATAGACCGCAATGTAGCGGAATTCTTTTGAGTGTCCCTGTAAAAAACTATATGTGCTACACACTTCAGTTGAAATAGGGAACATGCTATAGATAACGACAATAACATATAAAAATTGCAGGGCAATCCGAGCATATTTACGGGAGTTAGAGCACGGACAGACGGCAGACGGCAGACAAACCGAAGTTATAAACACTTTTCAACTAGGTTGGAAAGTGCTAAAAATGATGCCATTGGACATAAAATAAATCCCGATAAAGAGTAGAAATACTTCAGTCAGAAAGTCGAAAACTTTCATTTCATTGGATTAAAAAAAAAAAAATAGAAAAATTTCGCATCCACATCCGAGGAGGGAAAAAAGGCAGATAAACTGGGAGAAAATCATTCTTATTATTTCTACATCCGCAAATTGCACTTGATTCCTGATTTTACTTTTCTCCGCTTTTGGTATTGATGAATGGTGCTACACTTCGATCTGTCATTACGATGTTCTCCGGCTTTTTAGGGTCATTTTCTTTGCATTAAAAGAGTGGGTAATTTTTATTGGAGATTCAGAGTGAGACTGGGAGATGAAGTGGTTGAATATTTCATTAAATTGAACTAACAAAATGTGTTTTTTTTTTCTTAAGAACATGATGTATGTGAAGCGGAATCTTGCAAGTAAAGGTACTATAGTCTGTGGCTGCGAATTTCAATTTTTATAGTTCATTTGATTCGTCTCATCGAGCTTAGTAATTTTATACATCGCATATCGTCTATTGAGTTTTTATAATGGCAGGGGGCTGGGGCAATAGTGCAAAATTTCGTTCAGTGAAAAACAGATGCCTTCAAAGAAATAAGTGCGATTTAATTTTACTAATTGTTTTTACAGTGCCATACATTGCCATTAACTACTATAAGGTTATACTATTGCTGTTATTATAGGAATTTGTAATAGCAGGTAAAATATTCGTATGCTACTTGAAAGGCAGGTTTTCGCAAGTTATGAAACATGTATTGAATGCGTCGTCGAAGGCTTTGCTCGTTTAGCGCACGGTGAGATTTTTTTTTATTCACTTCTTCGGAATGAACAATGTGTCCTATCATCAATGCATGTCAGTGTAAGAACCATTAATAAATTTAAATCTTACTTATTTCTTTTCAATGAATGAAATTTTAAACTTTGACCCGGCCCCCTGTCATTATAAAAACTCAATAGCCGATATGCGAGTTAGCAAATTACTAAGCTCAATGAGACGAATCGAATGAGCTATAAAAATCGAAATTCGCCTCCACAGACTATAATACTTTTACTAGTTAGGTATGTGCTCAAATGGCCTAGAAATTCAACTGTCTGTTTTAGAATGCCTTGCCATAAAAAAAATGGTTTGAAAAACCTTGATATAAAGAAAAACGTTTTCTAAATTTCTTTCGTCATTGCAGATAAAAATACCCAGTATCGTTTTCCAATAAAATAAAAGATGAATAAAAAGGGAGAAAGTCACATTTGTAATTTCCGAGGCTAACGAAAAAGGAAAGGCTAACACGGTGCTTTACGCGTATATTTTTTTACAGGCCGCCGGAGTCACGTGATACTCGAATGCACCAATGCAGGTGTACGAAAAGAGCAACACGTCACTCTAGCGGTCTGTAAAAAACGATAAGTGGAATGCACCGCGGTAGCCTGTCTTTTTCGTTAGCCTCGTTAATTTCCACATCAAGTATCTGCATTGATATCTGGCTTCATTTTATGCCATTCAGTGTCAGTCAGCGATGCTCAAATTTCTGCCTGTCACCGCGTTTTTAGGGCAATGTTCTTTGCATTAAAATAGTACTAGAGAATATTACCTTGAGGTTGAAGGTGAAAGTGTAATAAGAAGTATCTATTATCCCATATATAATCGCATAAAATGAAACTGCCGTGAACAAACGGTATTGATAGTGGCATATGTGAATGGGAATAACAGAAAATTCGTTATTAAATATTGTTTTATGCAGCTGAAAGTTTTTATTAAAAATATATACTTTTAAATATGTTACATATTAAGTGAAAAATTTTAACTATAAATCCGTATATTCACAGTTTCGTGTATAAAGAGAAAAGTGCAATATCATTTTGTGTAATTTTTATTAAATGTTAATCGTAGGAATATTTTAACCCCTTTCCTGTGACGCCCGAACTCATTCGGGCAACAAAAATGCACTAATTTTGAAATGACCGACTTGAATTCGGGCAAGAGAAAAATCGGTGATTTAATTCCGTGAACCCCGAACACAGTTCGTCCAATGCATAATATGTAATTTACCCTTTTCCCAATAGATGGCGATACATTTCCGCAAAAAGTTCGGCAGCCTCGCGCCATTTGTCGGTTTTTTTGTAATTTTGCAGTTCTTCCCAAATTTCATTGAAACCACATTATGTTTGAGAGGCATTTATATAAATTTTTTGAAATTTAAAAGCTTCTTTGCATTGTTTTTAAAGAGAAAAAAAATTCCATTTTTGGCACGTTTTTCTCAAATATATTCCACAGGCAAAGGGTTAAAAATGATGGCATTGGACATAAAAGAAATCCCGATAAAGAGTAGAAATACTTTATCGAAAACTTTCATCTTCATTGGATTAAAAAAAAAATAGAAAAATTTTGTATCCACATTCGAGGAGGAAAAAAAGGCAGTAAAACTGGGAGAAAATCACACTTGTTATTACTACATAGGGAATCTGCACTTGATTCCTGATTTTACTTTTCTCTGCTTTTGGTGTTGATGAATCGCGCTGCACTTCGATCTGTCATTACGATGTTCTCCGGCTATTTAGGGTCATTTTCTTTGCATTAAAAGAGTGAGGATTTTTATTTTATTTATTGAGATTCAGAGTGAGACTGGGAGATGAAGTGGTTCTTATCCTATCAAAGATTGAATGTATCATTAAATTGAACTGGCGAAATGTGGATTTTTTCCCCTTTAAGAACATAATGTATGTGAAGCGGTAGCTTAGGTATGCTCTTAAATGGCCTAGAAATTCAACTATCTGTTTTAGAATGCCCTGCCATTAAAGAAATGGTTTGAAAAACCTTGATATAAAGAAAAAACGTTTTCTAAATTTCCCTAGTTATTGCAGAGAAATATACCGAATATATTTTTTCAATAAAATAAAAGATAAAAAAAAGGGAGAGAACGTCACAATTGTAATTTCCACATCAAACATCTGCGATTGATATATGGCTTCATTTTATGCCAATCGATGTCAGTCAGTGATGCTCAACTTCTGCCTGTCACCACGTTTTAGGGCCATCTTCTTTGCACTAAAATAGTACGGGAGAATATGCCCCTGAGGTTGAGGGTGAAAGTGCAATAAGAAATATCTATTATCCCATTATATAATCGCATTAAATGGAAATGCTGTGGCAGTGGCATATGGGAATGGGAATAAAAGATAATTTGTGATTAAATATTGTTTTATGCAGCTGAAAGACGTGAAAGTTTTGTATCAAAAATATGTACTTTTAAATATGTTACATACTAAGTGAAAAATGTTAACTATAAATCTGTTTATTCACAGTATTGTGTATAAAGAGAAAAGTGCAATAACATTTTGTGTTAATTTTGTTAAACGTTAATCGTAGGAATATTTTTAAAAATGATGCCATTGGACATAAAAGAAATCCCGATAAATAGTAGAAATACTTTGTCGAAAGCTTTCATTTTCATTAGATTGAAAAAAAATAGAGAAATTTTGTATCCACATTCGAGGACGAAAAAAACTCGTTATTTCTACATCAGGAATCTGCACTTGATTTCTGATTTTACTTTTCTCCGCTTTGGTGTTGATGAATGGTTTTGCACTTCAATCTGCCATTACGATGTTCTCCGGCTTTTCAGGGTCATTTTCTTTGCATTAAAAGAGCGGGAATTTTTTTTTCTTGAGATTCAGAGTGAGACTGGGTTGATGAAGTAGTTATTATCCTATCAGAGTTTGAATATGTCATTCAAACATTTGTCTAATATTGAATTGCCAAAATGTGATTTTTTCAGCAAGGGGTGATCAGTTGCTTACAAGGAAGGTCTCCAAACTGCAAACTCAGGAAAATTTGAAAAAAATTACAGAATATTTTTCTCATGGGAAAATGCACGTGTATAAAAAATTGCTGCGGAACCTAGATATAACGTCCGTATAAAAAATTATGAAAATTCCCTGTTTTTAGCGATTTAGTGCTGGTTGACGAAACAATGAAATAAAAAAAATAAGCTTTTAGGATAAATACTATTTTAGTAAAAACTATTTTCTACTCTTTATACTGAACTAGTTTGAGCAAGTTTAGCTTGAATAAATACACTTTTATAACTACAATTTTCCCATATACATTTATATGCATATACGAAAAAATATGCATATTTAGTAGTGAAAACATGAGTTCTTAAAAAAAAAAAAAGCTTTTAATGCAATGGCCATATTCATCATCAGTTTTAAATCAAACCTTTTCAATTCCCTAGGCGAAACAGGTGAGGGCTAAACACGTTTCCCGTTTTTGAGGGTAGAAGCCATAAGAAAAAACCGTTGAAGCGCGCGCAAACTGACGACTTTCGTGAGAAAAAAAAGAGTGTGAATTTGACAGAATGCGCTTTTCGCTTTAAATATATAGATTGTTATCTTATTGTAGCTATACAAAAAGATTTCAATAAACATTTTAATAAATGATTTAAATAAAGTTTAGGAACAAATATTTTTTGTTTAAATAAACAAAATTATAAAGTTAAAAACTATTAATAAAAATTAAATTAATAATAATGTAAAAGTAGAAGTAAATGTCTAAAAGTTTTTTCTGAAATTTTATATCCAGTCAAAGCACCTTATAACGAAATCGAAAGTGCTCCGACGACTTGCTCGTTATAACGAATTATTTCGTTATATAGTAAGAACGCCAATTACCCCAACTATTATGGTCTGAACGTAATCTGAGGATGCAGAATTCCATATAATAGAGACAATCATAGAAAAGGACTTTTTATTACATAAAGATATGTCTTAAAATAACGTTTGTTTTATAAAAAAAGCTAGGCCTTATGTATTCATATTATATTAAGCCTCCATAGTAAGGAACATTTTTACTACAAATAGAAAAGAGAAGAAAGGCGTTGATTTAAAAAAGAATTTTTAGAAAATCATATTTTTACGAATAAATACGTACAATTCATAACACAGAATTTTTATTTTGAGATGATAGATCTGGATGACTGAATTTCAGATATTATATATATATATCTTATATATATATCAGATATTATATATTTTGCTATGCTACACATAAAAAAACGGGCAAATTTAAATGTAAAAAAATATTATTGATTTAATTCTTTTAAAGGGCCGTTTTACATACCTATAGGTTTGAAGAATTGAGTTAATAAGCTCTGCTTTCTTTTCTTAATAGCATTGACTAATATTGTACACCCTATTTTAACAACATACATGTTAATTTCATTCGTTAACAAGTTCCCATTGTGCATGTAACGCGCAATTATATGTAAATTAAATAATCAAGTGCATCAGATGGTAAAATTTTCTCGAAGGATGTTTTTATCAGGAAAGAGGAATTCATGCCTCTTCCTCACTGACAGTGCCAACGCACGCCTCATCTTCTCTACTTTTTTTATGATATTCTCTTCATTGAATTCTTCATTTCACATTGTATTTGAATCAACATTAACATATTGATCCAATTTAAACTCGGAAATCTGATTTAAAAGGATGAAATCAGTTCATCTGTATTTTCCAATTTAGGTAAAGAAACAGTTTCATTATTATCTGAAGGTGATGGGATAAATATCGAAACTGAAAAAGCGTTAACAACGTCGCACCAAGCTTTATTTATCAGATAAATTGCTTTCAGTTCGTCTATTTTTGTTTATTTCGTGTCATCTGGATTCACGATTATTTTTTCACAAGCACCTTCCAGTATTTAGCTTTAAACGAATGTATAATTCCTTGGTCTCATGGTTGTACTTTAGTGTTAGGTGGCAAAAAAGTAATTTAATAAATTAAATACGAATAGAACTCACATGCGAAGAAACGTTGAAACGGTGTCTAAAATAAGCAGAACGTTTGGCTTTTTGCATCTATTCGTCAAAATCTAAAATCCATTCTTTAAAAAGGTAGTTCATCATGCAAGGTTTTCAATTATGCAATGTACATTAATGTACATGCATCGCTTATTTTAACATTATTTTCGACACATTTTATAATTTCAACTTTCTCTTCTAAACTCAAACATTTTTTTTTTTTTTTGACAGACATACCCAGCTTACAAAAAGTTTAATAAAATTAACACGCGATAAATTCACAAGAAAAGAAAATGTCAATGAAATAAGTCATCAAATAAAAAATAACATAATTCCAGTTCAGCTAAGCTGTCGCCCCTCTCTCTGTCTTAAAATGCCCCTCCCCCAAATCTATCTTGAAAGTATTGAAAATATGTGATTGGTCGTAGAGAAAAAGATTGAAGTTTATCTCATGATATTTAAGAAATAAAATTATATTTCCCGGCCATTTTTTAGATTAAAAAAAAGTAAAAAATTCGCTATATCGTTTTTTTTCTCACTTTGCATGCTCGAATTATTTTCGTTATATCGTGCTTTTCGTTATAAATATTTCGTTATATCGTTTCGAATTCAGTATTCTTTAACATACAGACCAACTGAATGGTTATCAGCATTTCGTTATATCGTTTCGAATTCAGTATTCTTTAACATACAGACCAACTGAATGGTTATCAGCATTTCGTTATATCGTGCTTTTCGTTATATCGTAGTTCGTTATAAAGTGCTTCAACTGTATATGGAAATAGTTTTACGGAGAAAAATGCGGCCTTATGTGAATTTATTGCATTTACTTGTCAACAAAAGTAATGAAATGTGGGTTTTTTATAACGGCGTGTGTAATCAATTGTATATTTAAGGCTTTAAAGTATGACCCTGACACGTGGAAAAATCCATCACAGTTTCTTTTTTTAATGGTGAAATGCGGATGAGTATATATCTGTTCATTCATTCTTGTCTAGTACTTTTCCAGTAATCCATTGGAAACATTGTTGAAACTAAATTTATCCTAAAAAGAAATGACAAATTGAAAAATAGTTAATAAAAATTGAAAAAAAATAAAGAAAAATTATTTTAATCCAAAATAATAATTATAATTATAATTATAATTATAATTATAATTATAATAATTCAATGTTCTAGAGAAAAGTCACCCGTTCGTTTCAAAACTATGATAAACATTTTATTGACAATGTAGAAATATACTCCTTTTCGACGAATATGTGAGCATGCGCGTTAAGTACACTAATTCTAAGAGCAGAAATCTCTCTGTCTGCTACATTTCCTCCCACTTTTTAATTGAGTAGCTAAACACTCAAATTAGAAAATAACATATATTATTCAAATAAATGTACATTGCGTACAGTATATATACAAACAAGTAATATAAAAACTACTTTTTAATTATAAATGTATAAAATAAACCCGTGCAGCATTAATGTCCCACGTTGTTTTTATTGAACATTTTTTTATAATCATCGTTGCAGTATTTTTTATTTTTTTGGCTTCACTCATTTGAGGGAAATATTTCAATTCATTTATGAAAACAATGGGAGATTTTTTTTCTCCCATATAAAACTAAAATTAATTAATTTAATTTAATTAATGAATTAATATTTGAAAAAACTGTATTAACATCAAGTGTCATCCCCGACAAGTTTAAAAAAATGTATTTGAACTTGAGTGGATGAATAGAAAATATTTCATTAACGAATGAAAATTTGGACAAGATATATAAATATATAGAGAGTGTGAGCTAATAGTAGGAATTGAAAAAAAAAAATACAATCTTAAGAATTACAAAATATATGTACAATACAAAATAACAATAAACAGAGAAGTGAACTTTAGATACACTGTTAAAAATTTGCAGAAAACTGTTCAGTCATTCGACCGTTTTTATAGAAAACGGTTACATAATTTATCGCTAATTTATAGCCATTCTGACCATATTATTGCTCATATTATGGTCCGAATACTGTTAAATTATGGTTATGTAGCCGTTTTCGATAAAAACGGTTGAATTATCGGACAGTTTGCTGCAATTTTTAACAGTGTAGGAGCATTTATAAGTAATCTTCAAGTGTATCAATTTCGCCTGCCTTAAGGTATCCGAATACCTTCGGAGGGCCTTTTTTTAAATTATTTTAAAATATGACTTTTTTTGCATTGTATATCATGATGTGATTAAAAAAGTAAAATAAAACAGACAAAGTTATAGATTTCAAATTATTTTTTTATATTTTGGGGAAAAAATAAGCAAAAAAACAGCGAAAATAATCACTTCCGCAAAACATCATAACTCAACTTTAAATCAAGATATTTTTATTTTGTAAGCATTATTATAATTATTAAACCTTTTTCTGGGAAATGAACTACTCTCATATTTGTGAGTCAAATATTTAAAACTATATAGAAAGTTAATCAGTGATGAAGCAAAAATTACTAAAAATTTATTGCAAATTGGAAACTTTATCAATAATTTAAAAAAAACTAATACACTTACTGTTACGAGTGTAGTTCATTCCCTTTATTGCACTTTGCAAAGCATACAAAAAATTTTTGAAAGAGATTCATCCATAATTTTTTCAGTTATGATGTTTTGCGTAAACATAAAATGTTAAAAAATTGATTTTCAGAAAACGCAAAAACAAAATTTAATTCAAAATCTTGCCTTTATTTTGAAAAGCAAACCATAATATGTTACTCAATTTATACACTATATTATCTATTTTGTTTAAAACAATTGCTATTTTTCTTTTTCAAATTCTTTTAAAATTTTCTCTGCTTCTTTACTTTTGGGTTTACATAGCATTGAAAAATGTGCTGACTTCCGGTGAGCAGAACAATACTTCCGGTTTCAAAATACTGATACTTAGTAATTTTAAAAAGGCAGTAACTTGACTTCTAAATAAGATATAAACAAAATTCAAACAGATTTGGAAAGATAAAGAGTTCGGCTATTATATTATTCCAAAATCTAAAAATCGATATTTTGGCCGAAAATCGGCTTTTAAAGGTGTTCGGATACCTTAGTGGTTTGTTTTTACAGCATTTTATAGACTAAACTGTCGTAACTACACTAAGTTCTTTGAAGGGAATCACTAATACTTATCTTATTCTCTGCAGGTACTTTGTTCTTTTGCTTAATTTTACGTTATCCATATTATCACTATCTGGTAACTGACTGTGGAGTTTTGTGTGAGAATTTATAGGAGTTATTGTAAAGTAATCATCAATGTCTTCGGACGCGCATGTAAATGAACTGGAGTTAACAACTCTTTCACAGATACACAACACATTAAGTAGTTCTTAAAGATAAAGAACAGTTTAATGATGGATAACCAGGGAAATCTGAACTAGTAATAAACATTAGTATTAAACTCATATTACTACGCTATTTTATTACGGCCCAATAATCCAATAATGATCGCTCTTTAGTTTCCCAGTTGGTGCCATTTTTAACACTTTCCAACCTAGTTGAAAAGTGCTTATGACCTCGGTTTGTCTGCCCGTCTGCCGTCTGTCCGTGCTCTAACTCCCTTAAATATGCTCGGATTGACCTGAAATTGCCTTGAAATATGTTATTGTTGTTTACTATAGTATGTTCTCTATTTCAACTGAAGTGTGCAGCACTTATAGTTTTTTTTTTTTTTTTTTTTTTTTTTTTTTTAACTGAGATAGTCAAAAGTATTCCGTTACATTACAGTCAATGAGAAACAATCGTTTCAAGTGCATTTTTGTGACGCTCAGTCATTTAAACATAAACTGGGATTTATATATAATTATGAAGCGCATTAAAACATGCGTTTTGTAGAATATGGTAGAGCAAAACATTTATTATTCATTTATAGGGTCAAACAAAAGAATTCTGTTACACATGGTTCTATGAGGAACACTGTTAAAAATTTGCAGCAAACTGTCCAGTCATTTGACCGTTTTCATAGAAAACGATTACATAACCGTAATGTAACTCTAATCTGACCATAATATGGGCAATAATATGGTCAGAATAGAGTTACATTATGGTTATGTAATTGTTTTCTATAAAAACGGTCAAATGACTGGACAGTTTGCTGCAAATTTTTAACAGTGAAAAATCGTTTGCAGTGTGCTTTAGTGATATTTCACTATTTCAAACATAATGAAAATTACATGCATTACTGAGGAGCACTATAAATAGCTCTCTTGTGTGCATTGCGTTTATTTACAGGGACACACAAAATATATTGGTTACAGTACATGTGCGATATTTACAATATATGTGCGATAAGTGCGTTTTCAACTTTAGTTTGCGTTTATAAGTTTAACTAATTTTTTCATAATACGTGTGTCTTTATAAACTCGGTTGATCAGACACAGGGCTACACAAGGGAATTCAGGAATATGGGAGTGATTTGTTTAAGGATAGTTTTTAATTGTGTTTACGCATTTTCATGCTGAACTATATTTAGTAGCCTAATAGAAGTTTGTGGAATATATAAAGGGCTACACAAAGAAAAAGATACATTGTCATTTACGGTTGGTAATTGCTGCGAGTGAGTTTTAAGTTGCCGTTTAGTTTAATATGCGGTGTGTACAAAAGTCTTCAGATAATATACAAAGCTGTACAAAGAAACTTCGAGTGCATTTCCATCGATTGACGAAAATTGCTAACTGTGAATATTCTAACTGAACTAAATTTTATCATACTATCTATCCACCTTTATTGATCATATACAGGGCTGCACAAAATAATTAGACTACTTTTTTAACACTGGAAGGTAATTTCGAAAACTGTATTTTTCAATGTGTTATATGTTTCATAAACTGTTTACTTACATATATTCTTTCATCTTATTTAACGGTGAAGTTTAGTTACACTTTTCTGGTTCTGTTGGAAAGTGTTTCATAATCTATGATTGACACATGATTTTTCGTTCTTGTTAATTATGCTAAGAGCTAACCAATCATCAAAAACATTACAGTTATCGTTAAGTTTTCCAGAATCAGTAAATTTACTTTTGACATTTGAAATGCATGTTTCTGCATTTATTTTGTTATCGGGTAAAAGCAACACTATTTTGTATCGCCCCTCATTATTTGCACTAAAAGTCTCTTCAAAATATACCTGTTTAACTCAGCCTTAGCTCTAATTAGCGGGGGTTTAGTAATTCACAAAACATGTAATTTCTAGAGATCAATTACAAAACGGTCTTGACATTGACAGGGGGGTTGCAATATGACCCTTAGCTGATATGGCTGTTGTTTTGAATAATTGTTTTAGTTACACAATCTTAGAACACATACAAGACTTGACAAAAATTTCTCTCTTTTTACATATATATCCTTATTTATTTCTTCGTATACTCTATTCCATAGACAAGGAGCCAGTCTTGTTACAGTTGATCCACAGGATGGCACAAATACAGCCAGGAACGCCTCACTCTCTATGTGTAACTCCGTCTTAAACCTAGACCGTGATAGTTGAACCCTAGTCTGGGCTTAAGACGGACTTAATGACGTCAGATCACGTGATCTCTTCATACCCAATCGGCCTAGAAAGCCGTCCTAGGGAAGGCGAGTCAAACAAGAGATTTCTGAACTGATTGGGTCGGCCGATTCAGATCACTTGATTGAGATCAGCCGATTGAGACCACGTGATCTGATTTCATGAGCTGCGTCTTAAGGCGGAAGAAACAAACCAGAGATTTGTCGGCCGTTACTGAAGTCAGCCGCTGTTGAACCTGGTACTGCCACAGTTACAGAAGAATGCTTCTGCACTCTCGGCCACGGAGAACTCAAAACCGATCTTTCACAAAAAGAAAATAAATAAATAAGCTGAACTCATAGAATTTGGCTCAGTACCAGAATTATAATTGTATTTCCCCATCACAGTCCACTCCCATTTCGTGTCTAATGTCGTAATGCTACATTTAAAATTTAGAGTTTTTCCAGTTAAGAATTTACTAGCTATGTGTGAAGCTTTTTTCCCTTATCAATCTTAATTCTTCCTTATAACTTTATTTGTTCAGATTTAACTTCTTTAATTGTTTCATGGACTCCATTGCATTCAGAGAATAAGACAAAACTTAAAAAAGCTTCAAATGTACGAAAACGAAATTGGAAATTTAGAAAACGTTTTTACTATTTAAAATGCATATGAAGAGTGACTCATAAGGAATGTGATATTTTAGTGCGTTTTTTTCATTAGTTAATATTTTTGTGCGATCTTTATAAAGCTAATAAATAGATTTGCAAGATTTTAATTAAATGGACTAAGTAGGAAAAATAGTAGTGTAATCAATAAAATAACAAAATCAATATGAATCAGTAAAAACAGTTTAAGAATTAAAAAGTCTGAAACTCAAAATACCCTTAAATTGGATTAAAGGTTTTCCAAAAACAAATCCTGAAATAGTGAAATAGAAAGCTAAAGATAGATAAAGACGAAACAAAGAAGTCCTAATGACTCAGTCGAAAGATTACGATGATTTCTTTATTGTTTGCTTTTATTTGAAGATATCTGCATCAGATTTAATACAAATTAACAAATTGGTCTCATTCTTTCTAAGTTTGCCAATTTAGTGCAAAATATAATTTTCAAGGAATTTTTTCACGAATAGTAATTGAAATTAAATGGATATGATGCAATTATATCAACAATGTTACAGATTCGTGCAAATCATAGTTTAATAAAGGCTCGTAAACTATGATATTACCAAGACCATTCAGTGAATTCCATCGAAACCTTTTGTTTATCTATGTAAACAAGATAACAAAAGGTTCATTCTCTTAAAAAGAGAACCATATTTGATGAAGTAATACATCTGAGATACTTGCAATATCAATTCACTGTCCAGATTAGGTTTAAATTGGTTCAATATTTTTTACGTTATCGTGATAAGAAATTTGGAATGTTTTGCATTTGTGTATTCTTGTAAACGAACTATAAGAGCTACATACTTGATTACCTACCTCATTTGAGATACTTTCAAGATCAAAAGAATGCCCCAATTAGATTCAAATTGGTTCAATATTTCGGACTTTATCGTAATGAAAAATTGCGCATTTTTTCTGTAAATAAACTATAAGAGCTACTTAACGAATTCATCTAAGATACTTCTAATATCAGTATACTCTAACATCAATATACCTAATCCCAATTATTTTCCAATCGGTTCAGTATTTTGGACGTTAACGTGCTGAAACATTTTGCATTTTTTTTACTTTTGTGTGTCCCTGTAAATGAACTGTAGGAGCTACATAATTTAAGAACTCATCCAAGATACTGGCAAGATCTATACATGGTCAGTCAGGTTCAGTATTTTGGACGTTACCGTGAAGACAAGATTTCAATGATATACAGATACTTATATATAAACGAAATGATTGCAATAGGTCTATTTCTAAAGAAATCAGTCTAAAATGAATATAATAGGACATGCATAGCTGCCGATCTTCTATTTTTCATTAGTTTTTCAAATCAAATAAGTCCAGTAAAAATTTTTAATTAAATGTGTGCTGTTACTCTGCGTTACTACTTATTTCATATAATTCAGAAAATAATATTCGCTGTCCAAAATATATTTAAAAGCATAAAAAACTTCTTATTAGCATAATAAAAATAAGGAATGCGCTAGGCTTTTCAAAAGAACTTGTTTTTCTTCATCAGGCGCAAAGAAAACGTGCAACCACTTTGAAGGTAGTAACAAGACTAAACGGAAATGGGAGGGAAAGAGGGGCAAGTTAAGAGGACAGCCAATAGGGCAGCAGAAGGCATCAGCCAATCACAGAAGAGAATTACATAGATTGCAGAACAGAAGAAAAATTATTTAAAATAATTAAAAATTAAAATGCATAAAAAAGAAAGTAAAATGGGAATGAAATATACAAAATATAAACAAACATAAAAGTTAATAGCAAAATGAAAAAGAAAATTATTATTATTATTATTATATGGTTGAGCTGAACAAGTTTTTCCAAGCTGCAGTGTGACCAAGCTGCTTGTGTGGACGAACAGAACGGTGGAATCAGATTTTCGATTAACTATAACCTCGCGATTAAGAAAATTCGCTATATTTTCAAGAAAGCCCAATTCAGAGGGGCTATTGGCATTAAAGATTATTTTAGAATTTTGAAAATCAAAACTATGCCCGGAATCCCAAAAATGCCTGGCAATAGAAGTTATGACACTAACCAGGAAATTTCTAAATCTTCTATTGAAGAGCATTCTTGGGATTCAGGGCATAGTTTTGATTTTCAAAATGCTAAAATTAACTTTAATGCCAATAGCCCCTCTGAATTGGGCTTTCTTGAAAATTTAGCGATTTATCTTAATCATGATGTTATGATTACTGAAATATATGATTCTATCAAGCACTTTGCAGCTTGGAAAAACTTGTTCAGCTCAACCATATAATAATATTAATAATATTTTTTTTCATTTTGGAACTAAATTTTGTGTTTGTTTATATTTTGTATATTTAATACCCATCTTGCTTTCAATTTTTAAGAATTTTATTTTTTTTCCTTCAATGTTTTTCAATTTTCTTCATAACTTTCCTTATTTTTTGAATTCCATGTAATTCTCTTCTGTGATTGGCTGATGCCTTCTGTTTTCCTATTGGCTGTTCTCTTAACTTGTTCCTCTTTCAATCCCATTTCCTTTCAGTCTTGCTCCTGTCTTCAAAGTGGTTGCACGTTTTCTTTGCGCCTGACGAAGAAAGACAAAGTTCATTCGAAAGGCCTAACGCATTCCTTATTACTTACCCGTCATACGTAGTATAGGGTAAGTCTTGTAATCTTTTTGAAAATCGAAAATTTTTTTGACGGATTTACACGTTTCAGACACTGGAGATTCCGAAAAACATTTTTTTCCCGTCCGTCTGTCTGTATGTGTGTCTGTAAACGCTCAATCTCCCGAACAAATTGAGATAGGGACTTGAAATTTGGTATGTACTTAGTATGTAATAATGAGAAAAGCTTATTGAATTTCAGTAACCTCGATTATCCGGAACTATTTTTTTCGGACACTCGAAATATTCGTTCTCATAAAAGGTACATAAAACATTTCGAAATTGTTTATTTTAAAGAGTGAATATAAAAGACAATAAAAAACATAAATTTTGCATAAAGAATGAAGTCAATCTTATTTTCCACATTCGATTTTTCCTGACCATGTATTTCATTCAAATTTCAATTCAAAGATATATTTTAATTGGAAATGAGACGCTTAATCCAACGCAGTAAACCGTTAGGTAATATGATTATCAATTTTGGAGTAATAGATCATTTAAAGTTTATGACATTATCAAGCCACGATTTTATTTGAATTGCGTGGTTATAGCATATTTTCATAAAATAACAAGCATTGGTCATTTTTTACAGTGTGGTTTAACACTTAAGGGTCTTTGGGAAGAATGTAATGGGGCACAAACGTTTAACACGCAATTATTTTGGAATTAACCCTTTTTACTTACCCATCATACGTAGTATAGGGTAAGTCTTGTAATCGTTTTGAAAGTCGAAAATTTTTTTTGACGGATTTACACGTTTCAGACACTGGAGACTCCGAAAAACATATTTCTAGGCAAAAAAAAAATTGCCGTCCGTCTGTCTGTGTGTATGTTTGTAAATGCTCTATCTCCCGAACAAATCGAGATAGAGACTTGAAATTTGGTGTGTGATTAGTATGTAATAATGGGAAGAAGTTTATTGAATTTCAGTAACCTCGATTATCCGGAACTATTTTCGGACTCTCGAAATATTCGTTCTGATAAAAGGTACATAAAATTTTTCGAAATTGTTTATTTTATGGATTGAATGTAAAAGACAATAAAAAAACATAAATTTTGCATAAAGAATGAAGTTGATCGGATAATGAGTTGCCGAGATATTTGTAATCCTATTTTTCACACTCTTCGATTTTTCATGACCCTGTATTTCATTCAAATTTCAATTCAAAGATATATTGTAATTTGAAATGAGACGCTTAATCCGACGTTGTAAACCGTTAGTTAATAGTTTTATAAATTTTGGAGTTATAACGATGTTTCTTTCACGCAATTCAGTAATAGAGCATTTAAACTTTATTACGTCATCAAGCCAGGATTTTATTTGAATTGCAATGCATTTTATAAATAGTTTACGCATGTTTTATTTTCATATTTAATATTATGCATATCCATGATGGGTAAGTATTACTGTGCCCCCCCCAACGACTAGTTTATTGTGTTACTAAGAAGTTTTCTTGTGCTTTTATTGTATCACACCAGTTTATTCAACACTTTAATGCAAAATATATTTATTTCGCAATAAAAAATAGAAAAATTGGCAGTTGTGTTCTTAATAAAATGAAACGAAGGAACGGTATACAACAATATGCTATAATGATGTACAGCACTAAACAATCACTTAATGCAATCGCACATAAAAATCAGTACAAAAATAACTAGTCGTTGGGGGCCACCGTAATACTTACCCATCATGGATTTGCATAATATAAAATATGAAAATAAAACGTGTGTAAACTGCTTATAAACTGCTTTGTAATTCGAATAATATCCTGGCTTGATTACGTCATCAACTTTAAATACTCTATTACTGAATTGAGAAAAAGAAACATCCTTATAACTCAAAAAGGATATTCCTATTAACTAACAGTTTACTGAGTCAGATTAAGCGTCTCATTGCCAATTAAAATATTCCTTTGAATTGAAATTTGAATGAAATACAAGGTCATGAAAAATTGAACAGTGTGGAAAATTGGATTACAAATATCTCGGCAATCATTACCTGATCGACTTTTTCTGTTTATAGCTTTTGAAAGTGGTTTAATTTAAATGAAATGCATGACATTTTAAATTTATCGTAATGCAACATCAAAAGAAGACATTCCCTAACAAATAATCCACACACTAAAAATAAAACAGCATAAGTTTATACAATATATGGAATCAGTTTGAAAATAGTTTGAAATACTCCCTTATCCACACTCATCTGTCGAATCTCATGCGTATCGACTAAATAAATCGGTTCATGAAACACGGAATTTTTCCTAGTTATTTATGTCTTCTTAACTGAGCCTAGAGAAATACGGATAGAAACTACGATATTTCGGCGGATAGTTCCGGGGAAATGAGTTCTGGGAAATAGATACTACCTTTAAAGGACTTAAAGCTTTGCAGTTTGGTCGAGAAAAATAACTTCTAAATCCGTTACAATGTAAGAAATACTTTCAGTTTTGTCGGAATGATATTTGTGTCTTTTATCAGCAGAAGTTATTGATACGAAATCGTAATTTATAAAAGGATTTCAAAATGTTACAAAAATAAATTTTTAACAGTATCGTACAAGGCTAAAGACAGAGATCACGGCTTTCGGGACTTCGTTTTTGGATCCCTCTGTACATTTAATAAAACTCTAAGAAGTTTTATCCTACCTTTTTTTGGTTTTATGCTCCTTATAAACCATGGGGTCTGTGACTACATCATCTGGTACTCCTTCTCTAGGAAGTCGTGATCTCTCTCGACGTTCTTGTACCATACCGTTAAAAAAATATTTTTGTAATATTTTGAAATCCTTCTATAAATAACGACTGTAAATATATTGTGCTAATAAAAGGCAAAATATATATAAAACAAGAACGAAAAATCATGCATAAAGCATAGATTTTGTAACACTTTCCCTAAACACCTAACAAATTTTCCACAGACCAAAAAGTAAACATTATAAGTTAATACAATATATGTTTTAAAATAGTTTGAAATATAGCCTTATCCCCTCAAATCTGTCGAATCTTATGCGTATCGAGTAAATAAATCGGTTTATGAAACACGGAATTTTTCCTACTTATTTATGTCTTCTTAACTGAGCCTAGAGAAATACGGATATAAACTACGATATTTCGGCGGATAGTTCCAGGGAAATGAGTTCCGGGATATAGATACTACCTCCGAGGGACTTAAAGCTTTGCAGTTTGGTCGAGAAAAATACTTCTAAATCCGTTACAATATAAGAAACACTTTCTGTTTTGTCGAAATGAAATTTGTGTCTTTTATCAGCAGAAGATATTGATACGAAATCGTAATTTATAAAATGATTTCAACATATTAGAAAAATAAAACAGGATAAGTTTATACAATATATGGAATTAGTTTGAAAATAGTTTGAAATGCTCCCTTATCCACACGCATCTGTCTAATCTCATGCATATCGACTGAATAAATCGGTTCATGAAACACGGAATTTTTCCTAATTTTTTATGTCTTCTTAACTGAACTTAGAGAAATGCGGATATAAACTACGATATTTCGGCGGATAGTTCCGGGGAAATGACTTCTGGGAAATGGATACTACCTCTAACAGACTTAAAGCTTTGCAGTTTGGTCGAGAAAAATAACTTATAAATCCGTTACAATGTAAGAAATAGTTTCAGTTTTGTCGAAATGAAATTTGTGTCGTTTATTAGCAGAAGATATTGATACGAAATAGTAATTTACAAAAGGATTTCAAAATGTTACAAAAACAAATTTTTAGCAGTATGGTACAAGACTAAAGAGAGAGAACGCGGCTTTCGGGACTTCGTTTTTTCATCTCCTCTGTACATTTAATAAAACTCTAAGAAGTTTTATCCTACCTTTATCAGTTTTATGCTCCTTATAAACCATGGGGTCTGTGACTACAACATCTGCTACTCCTTCTCTAGGAAGCCGTGATATCTCTCCCCGTCCTTGTACCATACACGTTAAAAAATATTTCTGTAATATTTTGACTATATTATGACTAAAAGCTGGGTACTTTGGCTTGCCGTGCCAATGCTCTTCCTACTGAGCTATCCGAGCGATATCCTGACTGGCATATTTCACTCTTATTTGTTGGACAAGGCTGTGAACTGCAGCGCTAATTTCATTCATCCGAGCTATAACTATAGCATTTTATATGATAAATCTGAAATAATACGGAAACTCCTGTATATCATGCAATTAGGTCATAATGAACAAAAGAAAGTAATTTTCAACTAGATAAATTATATTCAATGGTTGGAGTATCATAGTTGAGATTTGTTCCAACAAAGCGAAAAATGCCGGGATTAGGACTCGAAGCTGGGTACTTTGGCTTGCCGTGCCAATGCTCTTCCTACTGAGCTACTACTGAGCTTCCTACTGAACTTCAGAATTTCATCAGACTTCAGATTCAGTTAGACCTTGATAAAAATTAGTGCTGATTCGTTTTTGGATGGCGCTGCTATGCTATATTTTTCAGGTTTTACACGATTTTAGCGATAGTCATATCGCAGGATCTAATGCACGGAATTTAATAAAACTTTAAATTCAGTTTGAACTTCATATAAATTGGAGCCGATTCGTTTTTGGTATATGTGAGACCTGTATCAGGTAGAAGAAAGGTTTAGAATTGGCATATTTGACTAGTTTATTAAAGTAATCGTAAGTGAATGAACTCACCAAAGTACTTCTTAGGTGATTATTATATGATATCGAATATTTCTATATGAAACTTACGTTATTTGATATTTTAAACCTCTATATAATGGGCGTTCTGTAACGACATTTAATTTTTTAGTACCAGTTTTTCTGAATAGTAATTTTCGACTTTTTCAAACGAGGTACTGTACGATTAAGCTAGGTAAATATTAATATTCAAAAATAGCTGTGCTCAAAAATAAAAAGACACACGCCTTTTCTACGGAATGTATGCGTGATAGCCGTTTCAGAGGAGTTAAAAAAACACAGAGCAGTTTATATAATAAAAAAGTAATAAACGCTTAAAACAACAGAAAATGATACATATGCATTTTTATTGGAAAATTATGTAAGATTTGTATAAAGTTAATCAAAATTCCATTTGTTTTTAGTTTTAAAATGTTGATTATTATAAACTATCAGGTTTCGCCCGCTACGCTGGTGTGTTTCTCGAAACGAATGTTGAATGAAACGAAATATAACGGTGAATTTGATTTTTTGTTTTAAAACTATATCGACCTATACCTGAAATGTCCTTCTGCATAGATGAAAACGATAAGAATACCATTGCGCTATTATATTTTCTAATTTGGGCTGTTAAGGGACTTTTAGTTGATTATTTACAATAAGATTTGTTGAAAAATGATAGAACGATATGTAACAAATTAAACCATCCCTGGGAAATTAATTAACTTTCAGTAAAACTTTTTTTAAAAGGCTAATCTTTAATAATTGATTTCATCTGGTTATAGAACTTTACGCCATAAAACTATAACTAAACACGTAGAACAATATGCAATATATTACAACCACCCCTGTGGAAAATTACGTAACTAACAGTGCAAATTCTATCGAAATCCATTAAGCAGAATCTACTTAAAAAGGCTAAACTTTCATAATAGGGTTCATTTGATTCTATAATATGCCCCTATAATTCTATAACGAAACAGCACTGAGAAAAATGACACTTTCAAATCTGAGTAAATCGATGTTTTCATTTTGTTTTGAAACTTTTTGTTTCAAATAGGACGACCCAGTGCTTTCAATTCTGAAATACCAGAAATACCGTGAGTATTGAAACATGGACAAACTCAAAACTGTTCACATAGAGATCAGTTCAACATGGACATACTCAAAAATGATTATAATCAGTTCAAACTCATTTTTGAAACATGGCAATACTCAAAAATGAGCACATAAAAGTCAATTCATACACATTTGAATGAAATGCAATATTTACATTTTTCAAAAGAAAAAAAATTGTGGCGTTAATAGGTTAAAATGTATCAAAAGAAAATTTAGTCAGTTAAATTTTAATATTCAGGAAGCGCTTTTTCATTTAAGAAATATACTGTAACAATCGAACCGAAAATTTGTATAATTTATATATCCCATTCCCCACATAAATAATAAAGCTGTATAATTTTAACCACCATCTCAAATTGACCAAATCTATCCGAAATCCCGTTAAAAATTTCCAATTTTTTCAGAAACAAATTAATAAATCCTATAAAAATATCAGCATGCGTCCGAATCATTCGATCACTTGCATTTAAAGTAACCCACTCATGTGATCTGGATGCCGGAGTGGATAAGGCAATAGACTTGCAACTAGTAGGACTCGTGTTGGATGCTGGCTTTGGGTAAAAGCGTAAATTTAGTTTATCCTGCCATAATCATAAATAGAACCAGAGATGGCAGCACTAACGCTTTTTTCCTAGCTGTTGTTTGAAACATGGAGATTTATTCTTGAGTGTGTGCATGTTTTCAGAAATGCGTATATACAATTTGGGTAAATTCAGTTGTATTGAGTAAAGTATTTTCAAACTCGAGTAAATTTGATTCGAAGCCATTTTGACTATGCGACATACCCAGACTTGAATATATTTTTTGCTCAGTTTTGAAAATGTCGTTTTTAGAGTGAGCCTTGAGCAATATGCAATATATTAAAAGGTAAATAAAACCTTTATGCAAGAATATTAAAAGGCAGAAAACCAACGTTAAAAATGCACAAATTATAAACAAAAAATATGCAATATATACTAAAACCTTCCCTCAAAAATTACGTAACTAACGGTGCAAATCCCATTAAAATCTATTCAGCACAATTCAATTTATTAGCAGCCGGTACGAAATTCTCATTTGCATTATATATGTATATATATATATATATATATATAGTTTATTTAAAATAGTTATATTTTCTCGTTTAAAATAAAATGTAGATAATCGTAGTTAGAAAAAATAATTAATGTCGTTTACCGACGAGATGGCTGAAAGAAGGTATAATAGAAAGAGTTACTTCATCAGACGAAGGGAAATTTTGGGAGATAAGGAAAAAAATTCCGCAGATAAGGGCGAGACATTCTTTCATTTCCAAACTGTCACAAAACCCATTAATAAAGCTGGGGTTAGAAAGTGAAAAGAAAATATTTTAATAAAATAACAGTAAGTCAAAAATCTCACAAAAAAATGTCTAGCGGGAATTTATTTTATTTGCATTTGCATTTTTTGATTCTTTAAGAAAGAAAATTCAGGGTAATTTATAATTTGAACACACAAAGGAATATACTGAAGATAAAACTTTTTTTTTTTTTTTTCAAAACAGAAAGTTAGATATATGCTTTTTAAAGGCCAAATTATTTACAATTTATAATAGCTATATAATGATATATATATAACTGTTTAGACATATAAAATTCTGAATCAATTATTCACCAGTTATGTGATTTATAACTGTTACAAAATTGACTGAATTCTAGCCAAATAAAACTAAAATATAACATGTCTAGTACAAAACTGTTTGTTTAAAATCGTCTTTTTTTAGGTGCGTTCGTAATTATATAAATACGTAGCACCTGTAGTCGTCGTCTGATACGTCCGTCTGTCCGCATATAACAGGGCAAAAACTACCCAAACGAATGGTTTGAAATTTAATTTCAAATTTTATGAAAATCAAATTAAAACTTTAAAATGTATTAATAAAAGTTTTCTTCATTTTATTAAATCCTATATCATACGTAATTAATTCAATGATATCCCATGATAGGTAATGAGTCTAGGTCATATTGATTCTAGGTCATATAGATTCTAGGTGTCATATTATCTCCGTATTAATGTATTTAAAAACCGAATTTGTCTACTAAAATTGTTTAATTATAGCAATCCTATAATCATTCGACAGTTTTTGTACAGATGTTTCCAGGGAATTAGATATTAAATAGAAAAAGAGTCTAAAAATGGATTTCAAGTTCTGAAATTTTCAAAGATAGGCTTAAGTTTAACATTGGACTTTTCACTAGATGTCAACAAAAGATAAAATGTTGCCAATTTAAAATGTACTTATTTTATTACGGAAATAAATCATATCATGTAAACAGACGATATAATTAATTTCACTAAAATAATAACTATGATATTTTTGCGTTGCCTTGTATTGGATATTTGGATATTAGTGTAAATTTTAATGTAACAGAACTGTAATTAATCGTTTGTAAAAGTGCATTGAAACTCAATTTCATAAAATAAAATTAATATCTATAATACGAAAATTTGCACATAAAATAAATTTGTATTGATGCATTTTTCCATAAGAGGTATTGCTTCAAGATCTGAATACTTATAAAATTAGATATAGTTTGAACGCAACCCATTTGTCACGTACAATTGACGTACAAATTTCCAACTTGCTTTTTCATATAAAAACTAGAAAAAAATTATGAAGCACTAGTCTTATCAGCTGTTTTAAGCGCTGACAAATGTTGTTTGTTTTCAAGTAGCAGCTGCCGTCAAAATGGATCACCGAACAAAGAAAGTAACGTCGTATTGACACGCTGTCTTGTTTAATATAAAATTTCCCAAACAGAAGGAACCGTATTTATTTTATATTGATGTGAAGGAGAGTGTTAAAAAGAAAAGAAAATCATGTTATTCGACATGTCGAATATTTTAAGGGTTTCTTTTATTGGTTTGAACGAGTAATTCAATTGAACAATTTAGCGGAAAAAGGATAAATTTCCAAAAATAAGAAAAATGAACTGATATGGTTTAATTAATAATAACTAATAAATTAGTCAGTATTTTTCTATTAAATTTATAGGATGAACCCTCACAGACTAGAATCCGATTCTGCAATAAAAAAGGGGAGGGATTACCATTTAAGATTTCAAATTTGCTTCCCTTCTCCCTAAGGGGCAAAGTTGGGGTGTGGCAACTTTGATATCCTTAAATAGATTTTGTAAAACTATTGAACATGCATTTTTTCGTTTACAATCCGATGCATATTTCTGGAATTATTCGACCGTTTCCAGACTTTTCAAAGGAAACGATTCTCACTGAATTTTACTCGATTACAGCGCCATCTACGATTTTCCGAAGAAAATGCTACATACAAAAGTTACGTATTTTTTCCTGTAAAATCCGAATCTGCAATAAAAAAGGGGGGGGGGGTTACTATTTAAGATTTAAAAGTTTCCCCCTCCCCCTCGGGGATATAGGAGCCCCCGGGAGAGCAAAGTTGGGGGCGGGCAATTTTGATATCCCTAAATAGATTTTTCCAAAATATTGAACATACGTTTTTCCGTTTTTCAATCCGATGTATATTTCTCGAGTTATTCGAACGTTTCCAAACTTTTCGAACACCCTGTATATTATAAGATATGACATCCGTAAGATATGACATTATTAATTATTTTTTCTAACATCTATTACCTGTATTTAATTTCAAATTGGAAAGCAAACGTTTTATAACGATTTCAAGCCTATAATAATCAATATTTTAAAGCTAAAAAAATAATGACAAATTGATTAGCCCCTCTTATTCATCGTAAACAATTTGCCACTATAATCCACTACTTGCTTTTTGAGTAATTTTTGTTATTTTTTTTGTTAATAATAAGCTATCCTAATGTTTTTTAATAATTAATATAAAAATATTACATCTGATAATCACACTAGAAACCTTTTTTGTGAGAATTTGACTGAACGGTTATTTTATTAAAATGTTTTTCTTTCACTTAATTTATGTGAGTTGTGACAGTTCTGAAATAAAAGAACATTACGGACTTATCTTCAATGCCCTTTTTTTTAGATTCATATCTTCAGAAATTTCCGTTCCTCTGATAGATTAGTTCTCTCGCTATCTGCTTTCAGCTATGTATAAAATGAAGCAACTTTAATTATTTTTTGTCTAACAGTGATTATTTGCATTTACACTAGCTAAATTTAAACAATAAACAAATATCTTATAGCTACTTCGAACTTTGTATTAATAAATAGGTTAAAATTAGGAACATAAATAAAAATTAATTAACTGTTTTATACTTTATATAACTTACCACTAAAAATGCATATATTTTACTTCATTTTAAAAAAGAACGTGTTATGTCTTTTTTTAAATATTAAATTACCGAACATTAATCTTTTAATGTTCTTTGGGATAATGTTTTGCCACCATAGGTTAAATTTCATAATTTTGCGCTCCAACATCTCTTAATTATTCCGCAGTCTGATCCAAGACAAACATGTCTTTAACCGGAAATTGTATTTAATCAAAAATTTTAAAATTAAATCTAACAAGTACCTGATAGAAAGGAAATAGGGGAGATGGTGGATGGATGGGACGTTCCCAATATTTCAGACAATAAACTTTTTTTTAGTTGCTTCCTATCCTCATAGATTTCCCTACCATAGTGTGCTTCAGAACCAAAAGCAACACCACATGGCTGTTTTCAGTTTCCTTCAAATTATCATTTCCTGAAAACTCTGGTTAAAAGTAATTTTTTTTACATTTGAAGTTACTTAAATATCTTATGCAATATAAACAATTAAGATATGTTGTAGTTTTTTATTTCAAGGCTCAATATTGGTAATTAAAGTGAATGTATATTAACCATCAGACTCTCGAAATATTCGTTCTGATAAAAGGTATATAAAAATTTTCGAAATTGTTTATTTTAAGGAGTGAATCTAAAAGACAATTAAAAACATAAATTTTGCATAAAGCCTGATGTCAATCAGATAATTAGTTGCCGAAATATTTGTAATCCTATTTGTAATCCTCTTCGATTTTCCATGACCCTGTATTTCAACCAAATTTCAATTCAAAGATATATTTTAATTGGAAATGAGACGCTTAAACCGTTAGTTAATATGATTACCTTTTTTGGAATTATAAAGATGTTTCTTTTACGCAATTCAGTAATAGAACATTTAAAGTTTAGGACGTCATCAAGCCACGATTTTATTCGAATTGCAATGCATTTTATAAATAGTTTACAAATGTTTTATTTTTATATTTAATATTATGCATATCCATGATGGGTAAGTATTACGGTGTTCCCCAACGACTAGTTTTTTGCTGCTGTGAGAGCAAAACAAGTATTTTTACCTGCCCTTGCAGTGGCAGGACGTCATTTTGCGCTTCGTGCGTCTTTAGAAACATGTTGTATTGTTGTATTAGATTATTCTTTATGGTTTATTTAAGAAGTTTATTTTACGGGTATATTGTTATACAGAATTAATGTCGAAAAAATCTAAAAATGTTTATTAAATTAAAAATCTAAAATAACATGACAGCGTTAAAGAGTTAATAAAATATAAAAATCAAAATCAAAAATTGCACAATCACGTTTAAAAAGTAACGCTTAAATTCAAAATCTAAAACAACATATCAGCGTTAAATAGTTGACAAAATATAAAAATTAAAATTAAAACTATACAATCATGTCGGAAAATATTTTGGTGTAATTCTCGACTTACGCTTATTTTATTAAGGGTCAGGTAACCTTTGAACTCACAAAATACATGAAAAAGGGACCTCTATAAGAATTACAGTAAATCCATAACTAATTGTCTTTGAATTATAAAATTTAAAATACATATTGATAAAGGTTTATTTTATAAATTAAAATTCTCTAAAAATGTATACACTCATATAAAGCTTTTAAATTTATTTTGAAATGTAATAACATTTTTCCGAAACAATTATTCTTTTCATGTATTGCGCACATGATTTAATCATTTGAATGGCTAAAACCAGCCAAATTTCTTTTAATGAGTACATATATAATGTGTTCTCAAAATGACCTACGATGAAAAAAATAAAATTTGGAGATTCAGAGAAAACATTTTTTTTTTTTTGAGGAACTCAAAATATCGAGTTTTTTTTTTTTTTAATGTAAAAATAGTCATGAATTCTGAACTTGTCACTTGAGAAACATAATAATAGGTCATTTTGTGCATCTGTATGGTTAATACATTCAATCAAAATTTCATGAAATTCTAACCAACCATTTTTCAAAAATCGTGCGCGCAATGACCAAAATTGCCGTTTTGAGAAAATTGACTTTAAAGATCAAACTACCCCTTGATCATCATATAAAAAAAAAGCTCTGACTGTTTTAGACATAACTTCACTTCTAAAGTGAATTTTTGCATGAGGTTTATTTTAAATTGTTCCTAAAGAATTATATTTAATTATAAGCTAAAAGATTTTTTTCGAATTTTTGACACTGTAAAGGTTATCTGACCCCTCTTATAGTGCAGTCGAACCCGGTTAAGACGCGTTTCAAGGGACAAGACAAAAGTCGCGTATTAAACGTGATTCGCATAATGTTAGAGGAATTGTGCTTATTTACACATATAATTGTTTAAATGAACTTTAGAGCTTTCATTTACTGTTTACGGTCGAAAATTGTGTTTATTATGTAGATTTAGATTAAGCGTTAACTGTATTCAAGTTTAACTCATGGTTTATTTTTATAGGACCGACTGGAATAATAACTGGAAATAAATCTGGATTCAAATTTGGCTTTATTGTCGATAATATGTTACAAAAAAAATAAAGCAACAAAAATAATTTTTCTTTCTAGATTAATTTTTTGTAGCACAAACCAAAAATATCAAATCTGTTCAGCACAGTCCAGTTCAGTAAAATCATGTTTTGTACTTTTAATCAGTCCGTATTTTAAAAAAGTAATTAGAAAAAACTATTCTTATTAATATTTGTATAAAAAATATTGTTAGCACCTTAAAAAGGACATTGGTAACACTGTAGAAGAGAAAAGAAATTTGCATCTTAGTCTATGAATTCGCGATTTAACCGAGATTTTTTTGCGTCAAGGGACAGAAATGATCGCGTATTAAGCGGGATCGCGTAGTAACCGTTTGTGTATTATACGTGATATTTGTACATTAGTCTAATGGCGATGTTCAAGGGACCAGAAAAGATCCGCGTATTAAGCGGGATCGCGTATTAAGCGGGGTCGCGTATTAACCGTGTGCGTCTTAAACGGGTCCGACGGTATTTTCACTTTGTAAATCCAGCTTTATTAATGGAAGTTGTGACAGTTCTGTAATAAAAAAATGTCGCGGACTTATTTCCAAGTTTCTTTTTTCTTCCTCTTTTTCTTCTTCTTCTTTTATTTTAGGTTCATATTTTCCCAAATTCCCGATCTTCTGATGAAGCAGCTCTCTCTATATCTTCTTTCAGCTGTCGTAAGATGCCGTAACATTAATTATATATATTTTTTAAAGGCAATTTTCTACGATTTGTGGTCTCGAAAGTTTAAGGGGAACTGTTTATGCTCAAAATGAAAGATCTTCCTGTATTTATGATGTTTTGAAACTATATTATTGTTTTAGCATCAGACATATTTTTGAAAAGTTCAAATACATTCATTGAATCACACAATTTTCTGATGAATGAAAGTGGTAGAATTTTGAGATTAGGCTTACAAAAAGAAAATTTTGTTCAAAATTATATAGTTTCTAAAAATAATTTATTATTAAACCATTTATCATTTAAAAACTGAGTATGAAAATATTTAGTTCGTTTCTTCATATCAAGAAGTACCACTAATACATACTAATGCTATAAAATAAATAATATGAAATGTGTAATATTAATATTTATAAGACCGCTTGAATAAACTTCATGAATATCAGTTTGCCATGGAAATTCATTTTTCCTATTTTCTAAAGGAGACATACTGCCGATATTTTCGAAACCCTTTCCATTTGGTCTATTTTATAAAACTTACAACTTAAATACACAAACAAGGACAAATATATAAATGCTCCATTTTTAATTCTCATAAAACTGACGTCGGACCAACGCGAAAACAATTACTTTAAATACATAAATAAAGTTAACGAAGGAAACAGAAAATAAAAATTGGAGCATTTTCTTCAAATCCAAACACGAGCATACAAATAAAGATAAAATGTTAGTGAATTAGTAAATTTTTTGAAGTAGGAAAAGCTAGCTGTAGATACACATGATATAAATATAGGGTAAATAAGAATTCCTTTACGATTTTGACACTTAATTATTCAAATTTAACTACGCTTTCTGTCTACAAATCATTTATAGTATTCTCATTTAACACTACCCCCCCTCCCTCCCACCGAAAAAAAAATCTCTCAATGTTGTATCTAATGATTTAACTGGTCAGGGTATAGCACCTTCATGGTCAATCCATCATATTTTTTGCTTACAAATTTACAAGTAATTGTAAAGTGGACAGTGGACCTTTATAAGATCAAAAAGCGACCCAAAAATCGAAATTTATTTTTGTGTGTATTATTATTCTGCAGTTTGCATAGAACCATTTGAGAAAAACTGCATGCAGCTGCGATGATTTCAAACTTTTTATTTATGCACACAATCAATTTTTCGACGCTTTAGTAAATTTTATGCCTGTTTTACTCAATGCATACTTTACACGTTTTTTACATTTTTGAAATGCTCTATGCGTCTTAATTTTCGTTCAAAATTCATGAAATTGATAAGGCAGAATCCTGGTACTGTTTACAAAGAAATTGTATATGCATTTTAGAATTCGATTTCGTTAAGATAATTAAATTTGATTTATAATTTATTAAAATGCTAAATTTTGATGAAAATCCAGATGGAATTCAGAAAAAATTCTCTCAAAAATTCACTATTCAAGGGATTAAAAAACTGATACACAAATTTGTTTGTAATATAGCTTTAAGTGATCCAAAAGCCAAATCAAGGAAATATCTTAAAAATTAAGATGCAATGAGCTTTTTAAAATTTGGTTGATAAATTAATTTTTTTTTTAAATCTTAAAATTATATTAAGATTTAAAAAGTTTTTTTTAAGGTATTCTATATACTTATGGTAAAATGTATGTAAGCACAAAATTTCATATAACTATGATGAAAAATAATAAAATTCAATTTTAACGTCCCCCGTCCCCTTAAAAACACTTTAATTATTGAAACAGAAAATAACAAAAAGTGGGTAAGTGTGATCGAAGATCGAACAAAGGGTTTCGTTTAATATTCTTTTCAAAACACTTTATCCTTCCTTTAATAAATCCAAATAAGATTCATTAAAACAAAATCATGTTTTTTATAAAGTAAAATTTGTCGGTATATTTTTCTCATTTTTTCGAAAATCTGAACCGGTCCGATAGCGGGTGAAGCCCGCTATTATACTCTGCCATAATAATATCTATCACGTGAACTAAATGCGATATTAAAAAAAAATCAATTTCAAAATTAAACATGTTGTATAGAGACCTTCAAAATGTTGGACGTCAGATTAATTTTCTTTTTAATTCTCTAATGACGTCATAATAAGCTGAATTCTGTATTTACACATACTCATACTTCTTGTATTATTGAGAAATGTTTGAAAAATTCCGTTTTATTACCAATATGATGTCATATTAATCGTTTTTTTAATTGGTGAAATTTTTTATTTCATTTTCATTTTTCACATGGAAATCTTCGATAGAAAATTAATTATTGTAGAAAGAATTTCATTGGGGATTTTTTATTTTTGGCAACTGCTCTAACGAAATATGTTTAAATTTAACAGGAAAAATCTGTTAGATTTTTGGCTTTTTATCTCTATATATTAAAATAATACAATTTTTTCAAATTTTATGATTTTGAGCTCCATAATCGGTATTTAGCTTTAAAAGCTTTATAAGTATAAAAAATTTCATGATTGTAAGTTACATAGTTTCTGAGAACCGGCTCTGTGACAGACAAACAACGAAGCGTGAGTAATAGGGATTCGTTCATCTCACGAAACCCTAAAAAAGAAAGAAAGAATTGCTATGTGTTGCTCTTTCATACGCAAACAAGCAAAATAACATGGATATATATATATATTTTTCATATTTTATCCAATGACGAAGTTGTAAATATAATTATAATTCACTCTGTGCATTAAATATCGATTATTCAATACAGAGAAATATTTTTATCTAAATCTACTCTTGGAAAAATATCGAGCTTCGAATCTAGGTGTAACATTTAAAATAACGTTTTAAAGTTTGCGTTTTTTTTTTCGTTCTACCTCATTTTTCTTCAAATATTTTATCCCGAGAGTAACATATTTCAAAGTGCTCAACTTGGCTCGCGTAACTATTGTTATTACACCCTAGGTGCAGGCTCTTTTATTTTCATGTAAGTTAAAAAAAAAAATAGAAAATGCAATAAGAATAAATGCATCGTGATTTGTATTTACACTTTTGAGACGAAATTCATTATTCGGATTCCTCAGAATATGCGAAATGAAAATTTTATGAAGGGGTGAAATATGTTCGACTTTACAGTTGATAAAATTTTAATATCTGCAGCTTCTATGATTACTAAATTTAATAGATATTAATGATTTTCATTACAAAAATCTTTTTTTTTCATCAGATTTAAAGTTATTTTGGTACTTCAATTTATTCTGTTTTTAATTTTTGTACTGCGTCTGTACTTCTATCTACGAGGGTAAGTCATTCTGTAATTCACAGTAGATAATTAATAATTTACAATGATATTCAATTCAAAACTATTTTTATTTCTCAACATATTCTCCACCAATATTTACGCACCTATATCACCGTTTTATCAGTGCCCCAACACCAGCTGCATCAAATTCTTTGGGTTGCTGTCTCAGCCACGTTAGGACTTCAAGTTGAACACAGGAGACAATTCAAAAGTTTGGTTGGCAACTTCTTCAATATCCAACATACAGCCTCGTCTTAGCCCCAAGTGATTTTCATCTGTTTAGTCCACCAAAAAACCATCTTGGAAGCAAGGTGATGTTTACAGATGATGAAAAGGTTCAACTTGAAGTCCTAATGTGGCTGAGACAGCAACCCAAAGAACTTGATGCAGCTGGTGTTGGGGCACAGGTAAAATGGTGATATAAGTGCATAAATATTGGTGGAGAATATGTTGAGAAATAAAAATAGTTTTGAAGTGAATATCATTGTAAGTTATTATTTAATTATCTTTTGTGACTTACTTAACGACTTTCCCTCGTATTTACTAGTTTTCAACGTGCGCCAGTCATTAAATTTTTATGAAATGTGTAATCGATTTATAAGATCGTGTGCATAACTACATTACTTTATTTTTGCCATGGCAATTTATTTTTCCTATTTTCTGAAGGAGAAATACTGCCGTATATATAAACATTTTTGAATTCCTTCCCATTTTGTCTATTTTATAAAACTTACAGATTAAAGATAAATAAGATTTAATGTTCCATTTTTAGCTTCTCATAATACTGGCATCGAACTACAGCGAAAACGATTTATTAGTAGAAAACTAAAGTTAAAAAATGAAACAGAAAATCAAAATTTTAGCATTTTTTATAAACCCACGCACAAACATACAAAATCAAATTGGGTAACTTTTTTTTTATTCAAATAGGAAAATCTAGCTGTAGATACGCATGATATAAATAGTGTGAATAAGAGTTTCCTTTAATATTTTGATCCGTGTTAATGCAATTTTAACTGAACTTCCTCTCTACAAATCATTGATAGCATTCTCAGCTGAACAAAACACAACGTGTTTAACGCTGGGCCCCTCACAAAAAATAATCACTTAGCGTTATTCACCTATTATATTTGATTATTTAATCGGTCAGAAAACAATACCTCCATAGTCAATCCATCAGTCATGGAATTTATTTTTTGCTTACAAATTCACAAATCCTTGTTTATTTAAAGTACTCTTGTATTACAAATAAAATTTAATATGTTGCTATTCCATGCACAAACAAAATAATACGACTAGCTGTATTATTTATTTCATATTTCATCCAAAGTAACAAAGTTGGAAATATAATATCTTTCACTCTGTGCATTAAATGTCGATTATTCGATACGGAGAAATATTTTTATCTAAATATACTCTTAGAAAAATACTGCGCATTAAATCTAGGTGTAACATTTAAAAGACCATTTTAAATATTTTGCCTTTATCTTTCAACAGCAAGTTGCCTCATTTTTCTTTAAATATTTTACTACTCTCTCGAGAGTAACATATTTCAAAGTGCTTAACTTCATTCGCGTAACTATTGTTATTACACCCCAGGTGCAGACTCTTTTATTTTCATGTAAGTTTTCAGAAAAAATAGAAAAAAGTAATAAGAATAAATGCATCGTGATTTTTATTTACACTTATGAGACGAAATTCATTATTTGGATTGCTCAGAATATGTGAAATGAAAATTTTAAGAAGGGAAGCAATATGTTCGACTCTATTGCTGATAAAATTCTGATATCTGCAGCTTCTATGATTACTAAATTTAATAAATATTAATGTTTTTCATTATAAAAATATTTCTTTTTTCATCAGATTTAAATTTATTCTGATAATTCGATTTATTCTCTTTTAAAATTTTGTACTTCATCTACACTTCTATCTTTTGCTTTGTTTTCAAAGTGCGTTAGTCATTAAATTTATATAAAATATGTAGTAGTAATACTTATAAGACCACGTGCATGAATACATAACTTTATTTTTGCCATGGCAATTTATTTTTCCTATTTTCTGAAGGACAAATACTGCCGTATAGACAAACATTTTTGAATTCCTTCCCATTTGGTCACTTTTATAAATTTTACAAATTAAAGACAAATAATTTTAATGTTTCATTTTTACTTTTCGGAATACTGACGTGAGACCACAGAGAAAACGATTTATTAGTAAAAAACAAAAGTTAAAGAATGAAACAGAAAATCAAAATTTTAGCATTTTTCACTAACCCACGCACAAACATACAAAATCAAATTGGGTAACTTTTTTTTTTATTCAAATAGGAAAAACTAGCTGTAGATACGCTTGATATGAACAGTGTGAATAAGAGTTTTCTTAAAAATTTTCATGCATGTTGATATAATTTTAACTGAACTTCCTCTCTACAAATCATTGATAGTATTCTCAGGTGTACAAAATACATGTGTTCAACGCAGTCCTCCTCACAAGAAAAAAAAATCACTTAGCGTTATATTTGATTATTTAATTGGTCAGAGTACAAGACCTCCTTGGCCAATCGATCAGTCATGAAATTTCTTTTTTCTTTTTTCTAAAAGACCGCTGACCAGGCCCCTACCTGTCAGATTTTTGCCTAACTTAACGGGTTGATGGCTGGCAACGGGGCGAGGATTCGCCTGCTGTCCGTATGGCGAAGATGTGTTTGGTAAATCTATAAGCAGATATGGCTTGATTGCGTCTTGTTGCCTTAATTGCTTTTTCTTAGTTGGCCGGTTGCTAATTTCTTTTGGATGAGACGGTTTAGCACTGCACAGTGTAGCGAAGTCATGCCGGACGGATGTGAAATGATACGATATTTACTAATTCCACGCTGCACATACGTCATGCCATCACTACTCGAGTTGGACTCGTAATTTAGAACCTTGATCTGGTGACGAGACCTTCACCTGACTAGGCACCTCCAAAGGTGTAATTCACAGGCAACATGGAGGTCTTTACACCCACAACGGATTTTATATGCAACGGACGCTATTAGCGTACATGATCTCCGCTTCTAAAAGGAATTGGGTTAGACATTTTATAACACTCTCAATACTAGAAACTAGGTGCTATTTTTCAATATGTGTACAATTACTAGAAATTCACAAATCCTTGCGTATTTAAAGAACTCGTTCATTACAAATAAAACTTAATATGTTGCTATTTCATGCACAAACAATATAATATGGCTATTTTATTTATTTAATATTTTATCCAATGTCACAAAGTTGTAAATATAATAATCATTCACTCTGTGCCTTAAATGTCGATTATTCGATACGGAGAAATATTTTTATCTAAATCTACTCTTGGAAATATATTGCGTTTTAAATCTAGGTGTAACATTTAAAAGACCATTTTAAATCTTTTGCCTTTTTCTTTCAACAGCAAGTTACCTCATTTTTCTTCAAATATTTTACTACTCTCTCGAGAGTAACATATTTCAAAGTGCTCAACTTCATTCGCGTAACTATTGTTATTACACCCCAGGCGCAGACTGTCTTATTTTCATGTATAAGTTTTTAGAAAAATAGAAAAAAAAAAGTAATAAGAATGCGTGCATCGAGATTTGTATTTCAACTTTTGAGGCAAAATTCATTATTCGGATTGCTCGGAATATGTGAAATGAAAATTTTAAGAAAGGGAAAATAAAATATTCGAGACTAGAGCTGAAAGAGTCTACAGTAATAAAAACAATAACTGTTGATAAAATTCTACAAATTCTATGATTACTAATTTTTTAATATATAATAATGTTTTTTATTACAAAAAATCTTTTTAATTTATTCCGCATCAGACTGAAATTCATACAAATAATCTATTCTGGATTTAAATTTTGTATGGCGTCAACCTTTTATATTTTTTCCTAGAAAATTTTAAAATTCTATAGTCAAAGAAATTTGCTTGTATAAATATAATCCATTGTGCTAAAACAATAATATTCTAAATATTTCAATAATCTCATGTTCATAAAAGTGCCTGAATTGAATGAATGTAGTATTTGGATATAAAATTTGTTAAAACTATCTAACGCTATATAAAACACTAATGTGTAATATTAATAAGTAGAGTCTGATATGAACTTCAGTACAAAAAAATAACAACTATACACAGATAAATCAATCTTAACATTGTACAATCATTGTTCTTTCAACATTTTAACAAAAAACTTTATTTATTTATTTATTTTTATTATTATTATTATTTAATAAGTCATTAATAAAACAGAAACGGTGACTTCAAACATAACAATTTTTTTTTTTTTTACTCTAACCCAGAATCTGAAAATGGAAATATAATGTCGCATAGCAGCGGATACCATCGGAATATTTTACTGTTACAAACGTTTGCATTTACAAATATATTATTTTCACAGATCAGGAAGTTTTAATTTTCCTCTCGATATGTTATTTTTTTTCTCGCACATAATGAATTATTTTAATTAACACCTAAAAGTATATTTTTGAAATATCCACGTCATCAGTTACAAATTGTTTGATTTTTGTTTTCTGAAATCAATACGGATGATCTAAAATACAATTTTCAAATTCAATATAAAGGAAGATTAGAAAAGTTACAGAATATAATTTTGCGGAATATACTCAAACCTTCATTTTAATAATCATTTTAGAAAATGGTTAAAAACCTTCGAAATGAAATTCAAAGTACTTCCAAATGAAGTATCTGAAATGCAACTCGAAATAATAATAATGAAAAAAATCTGTATGCAAAATACATTTTTTTAGTGTAAATCATATTTAATTAATATAATTAAAAAGATACGTAATAATTCTAATATACTGATCGACAGTCAGAAATATATCAAAAAATTAAACAAGAGTTATTAAAAATTTTCAATCCACTTGATAAGTTCAAAATGCTAAAACTCAGCAAAAATCCAACACAACAAAATTTATTTTATTTTCAGTTATATGACAAATTTCTGAGGCAATTCCACGAGTAATTATTCTATAAGGAGAACGTTTGATCTTTTTTGAAACTATTGTCTTTTCCTAACAGAAAATGCAGCTGTATAATTTATCTTGTATATCGTATTTTAATTCTTGTTTTAATCATATTTTAATCGTTTATATTTTAATTCTTGTATATCGTATGCGAAAGGAATCTAACTTATATGAGTATATGTTAAAAAAATGGCACCATTATATTTTTTGTTTACTTTTGTATAATGCATATTACAATTAGTAGAAATACTATTTTAAACCTGAAAGAATAAAAGAACTGAAATCTAAAGTTTTAGGAGGGAAATATTATCAGAATGTGTATAGCGAAATAGGCTTTTGTCATTCATGTTCACTCATAATACATGCATGCGTATATATAGTTCTACATTTACATATATAGTTATCTTTGGTGTCATGTAACTCCATATCGAAAATTCAAGGGAAGGTAAAGCACATAACATCAAAACAATTTTGTATAAGAAAAAAAAGGTCGCAACACATTTATTCAGTCAAAAATACAAGACGTCTCACTCCAATTCGAAACTGCATAACTTTAATAATATCGAAGTTTTTTTGGAGAAATTTTCAATAGACTTTTTTTGCTAAGTGTCAATGTCATAATATACAGGGTGATTATAATTAAAGTCCCACTTTCAAAATGCAGTAAAAACGGAACCACTGGTCAGAATGACTTCAAATTTGAACTGAATGTACTGGAAGAAGGGCAAAACCTGTATGGCACAAGGAAGCAAAAGTTGCAAAGTGGTTCAATAGATGGCGCTTGCACAGTAAACCAACCATAGTGTTCAATGTGCATGAGTGTTTCGATTGTTTGAGGGAAAAAATTACTTCCAAATCAGTCAACAGTTGTGGTACTGTGAGTGGAAAGCCCATCCACTACGGCAAAGTTGTACCACATTGAAAGGGCAACATCAGTTTTTAATTGTCTTTAACAGCATAAAAAACAAAAAACACATAATGATTCGGTTTTTAATTGCGCATGATCGTCTTTTAATTTGCATAGTATGCCGCTTACAGCGCAATCTATTGATACACTTAGGAACTTTTTCTTTCTTATGCCATACCGTTTCCCCCTTCTTCCAGTATATGCAGTTCAAATTTGAAGTCCTTCTGTGCAATGATTCCTCTTTTACAGCATTTTGAATGTGGGACTTTAATTATAATCAACCTGCACACAAGTACATTGAGTCTAAAGTTTTAACCATGTTGTAGGTGGCGTTACTGTAACAGCTGACGCTTGCGAGTTTTTTTTACCTTTTTACAAACGGTTTTTTGCTTTCGAAAAAAGAAGATGTGCGCTATAACACTGTGTAGTAATTGTTTTAAAGCATTATCATCTGCAACCTCCACGATGCCTCTAAAATGAAACTATCACGCGTCCAGCTGCAAACTAACATCTACTACCAGTTTTGCAGCAAAACTGGAGTGACAGAATGTCACCGTAACATGTGTGCACGTTTAAGTGATGATATCGTATCATCTAGTACAGTCAAACGATGGTATCAAAATTTTTAAAAAAAGAATGTTGATATCGAAGATGAACCACGCGCTGTTTGACCTAATTCGATTATTCGACCTATGTTCGATTGATAAGATTGAAATGCGGAAATCCATCGATGAAGATCAAAATGTTACATCACAGGAGCTTGCATCACACTTCATTGTTTGTCAAACAACCATAATTCGAGCAATAAAAAGCATTGGTTTGTCGTTCAAGTTGAACCGATGGGTGCCACATTATCTGACACAAAATGACAAAGACAAGCGAAAACCTGTGTAAACTTGCTCGAATATCACCGAAAGGTTGATTTTTGGAGCCGGATTCTTACTTGTGCCTAGAAATGGGTCTATTACGATAATACCAGTCGAAAAGGAGGATGGTCTGAACCAGCGTGTGGTGAAGTGTGCTGGTCGGGACCGTAGTCAGACGAACTTTGACTTACAAAAAATCCTTCTCTGTGTTTTCTGGGGCAGTCGCGGAACATCACAAGAGCTAGCATCACACTTCATTGTTTGTCAAACAAAAAGCAGCGCAAACTAGAATTAAAGTATCAGTACGGAAGCCTCTTCCACACGACTCAGTGGCGTTTCCGTACAGTGCCTTCGCATAGGAAAACCACGTGACATGGCATCTTGTCCAAAACGGCATCTCACCCCAAGTTACCCTAATAAAATATATATCATTAACTTTTTTCAAACCGCTTGATAATTCTTAAAAATGCTTAAACACGGAAAAACAAACCAACAAATTCGCAAAATGAACATTTTTATTCTCAGTTGGCAAACAAACCTCTAAGAAAGTTTTGCAAGTAATTATTCTACGATGAGCACGTCCGACCTACTTTTGAAACTTTTGTTCCTAAGGGAATACCTAACAGTAAAAATACATTCTTACATCTCGCTTCCGAAAGCAATCTAATTTATGTGACTATATGTTAAGAAAATGAGATCATTCTCTATTTTGGTTTGCTTTGGTGTAATGTGTATAACGATATATGGAAAGAAAGTATAACCATATTTTGCACTGTAGTCTATTATTTTTTAGCAATGTCTGATATTTTTTAGATTTAGGTTTAAACTTCTAAAGAAAAATTAAGGATAAAAATATCTACAATCGACATTAGTCAAGCCAGAATATCGTCTCAATTATTCCATCAAATTTATAGTAAAGTCTGATCGAATATAGGAAAGACACGCTCGAGAGAAAAATTAACAATCGTATTTTACCTTCATTCGAGAAAAACCTCATCGGCTTCGGGAAAAACATGGAATAAAGAAAAATAACTTGAATACGTATAAAATAAATACAATTTAATCTAATATAAGATAACTGTCACAAAGCATGCTTTTTACGCAACACGTGAAATACTCCTGTTTCGATCGATCTATAGATAGTGTTTTTTTTTTTTTAAATATTTCAATTTGAATTTTGCTTTTTAATCATAAATATAAAATAAGCCCGTGAGAAAAGATCACACTTTATCTTTTTTGTACTATTTATTTTTTATAATCATTGTTGAGAACTATATAATGCGGTATTTTATTTTTGTGGCAACATTGATTTGAGAAAAACCTTTAATTTCTTTTATGAAAACAATGCTTATTTAATTTTTAATTAACTGTCATTTTTTAATTAAAAGAACATGTTTTAACGAAATGTGAGTACACACACGCAAACACACGCACACACACGCACACATAAATATTTGTATATGTTACGGTCAGTATGATTAATCCGGTCATTATTAATAATGACCGGAATAATCATATTAACCGTAACACACACACACACACACACATATATATATATATATATTCATGAGAATTTATGGTAAAGTGTGAAAAATTTAAATTGGTTTCAGCTTTATCATGATCAACTAACTTGTAAGCTATAAATAACGGCTGAGCTAATCCACAACTGAAATTATTTAGAGATCTCTAATTTTTTATCTAATATATTTACTTTTTGTTCTTTAAATTTGGAATAGATACAAGTGAAAAATGCTTTTTATACAGGGTGTTTTTTTTTAAACTGACACTATTCAGAGCCGTCTGTAGCTCGTTCTAATAACTGGATTGACACAAAATTTTATGAATGGACTAAGAAAACCATGGGAAAAAAAGATTCCAACATAAAAAAAAAATTAGTTCCAATCACCGCCGATAGGGGGAAATGTGGCGCTGTACATTGAAAAATCCCCATCAGAAACAGGCAAAATTAATAATTTGGATAAAATGCCACGTTTTATTCATCATTTACACTTTCCCTTTCGTTGATCGCAGTTGAAACATCCATTATCACTTTTTCTGCCACCGGTTTACGTCCTCTGCCTGACCGAACTGCTAGCGAGCCTGTTTCTTCGAATTTCAGAATCATTGCTTTCAATACATTAACGGATAAAGGTCCTTTGCGCAGTTTATGGCGTGTTCTAAGTAAACGAAGAGCGGGTGGTGCATTGTACTGGTTACAATATAAGAACTTCACAAGTAACGCGCGCTGCGGTAACGTGAGATTCATTTTCAACCTGAGCTGAAACTGTTTCTCGGTGTTTTTCGCATGCATTTATAACTTAAACTATTGGCGCTACTGTCGCTTGCGTAAGTAAAAATTTGCATTTGCATTTTTTGCCCGTATTTTATGCTAATTCCCAGTTGCATAAATGACCACAGCGCCACATTTCCCCCTAACGGTGGTGATTGGAACTAATTTATTTTTTGTTGGAATCTTTTTTCCCATGGTTTTCTTAGTCTATTCACAAAATTTTGTGTCAATCCAGTTATTAGAACGAGCTACAGACGGCTCTGAACAGTGTCAGTTTAAAAAAAAGCACCCTGCATTTAAGTATTGTAAATGTGCAAATTCACACAATTATTTATCGAGACAGAAACCTAATCTGAAAATAAATAATTTGGAAATAATTTAAGCAGAATTTTTTTAATTGTGGATTTCAAAAGCATTTAAAAAATAACCTTTTTATTTCTCATAATATTATCTTTTAAGAAGAATAAACAGTGAATTTATGTTTAATGTTTATCTAAGTAAGAACATAAAAAAATAATATACAAGCAAGTTTTAGTTTAGTTTTTTATTTTAATTTCCAAAATGTTTCTGTCTTTTTTTTTCAGAATTATTTATTTTGAAAATATTTGTAAGGCATAAAATTCAAACAAGTACACAGTATACGTACTAAAAGAAAAAAATTGCGTATTATCAGGGGAAATCTGCAGAGTAAACAACCATTTTTAAAGTTAAAATTCTTCTCTTGTGGTTTTTGTATTCCTGATTTTATTTAATAAAGGAGAAAATGTGCTAGAAAGAAGTTAACCAGATATAAAGTTTTACTGAACATCTATTTCTAAGAAACGTGGGAGTTGGTTTTATGAAATTCGTTCGAAAATCAAAAATATAGTTTCGTTTTAAATATTGCTTTATCTACTCTTGGCCAATAGAAACAAGTTGGAAATTGTACGTCAAACGTGACAAACGAGGTGCGTTCGTACTATAGCTAGTTATATAAATATTCAGATCTTGATTTTTAATTCTGTGAAATTAATTATATCGTCTGCAGATTATTTTCTGTAACAAAATAAGTATCTCGGTCGCTTGACGATTACACCTCGGTAGTTCATATAACAAGAAAACACCGATTTTTTTTAAATTAAAATTTCTTAATAAATATTTGTTTTTAATATCTTCTAAAGTTTTGATTTGATTTTCATAAAATTGGAAATGTCTCGACAAAATTCTGCAAAGATAATATATTTGAAATTTCAAACCATTCGGTTGGGTAGTTTTTGCGTTGTTATATGCGGACAGACGGACGGACGGACAGACAGACGGACGGACCAGATGACGACAATAGGTACTACGTAGTTATATAATTACGAACGCACCTAAAAAGAACGAAAACTCATACTTTAAGCATAGATTATGAAACATTTTCCAACTCTTTCACACAAATTTAACAATACTTCACCATTTAATAATGGGTTGAAATATGATGTCTAAGTAAACAAAATGAAATCAAATGAAATCAACCTCGGGTGGCGATCCACCCGTTAACCATAGAAACTGTTCTCCACGAGGGGAAATGTTTAATAAAAATTCCTATTTTAGAATGCAGATGCTGAATATTACATTAGAGATTTAAATAAAATTAGTACAAAGTTAGCTTTTTAATACTAGTTCAGATCACAACATTTCTTAATATTAAAAAAAATGATATAAGAAAAAGTATAAAAGAAAGTAATTAGAAAATTTATGAACAGAATACTTAATCATAACACAACTAGTAATTTTGCATGGCTCAAACAGTAAGCTGAAATAGGAACAATATGAGTACAAAAATGTGATCAGTATGTGAACAATAATATACAAGTTTCAAAAACAAAATATGTTCTATTAAAAAGTACTTCTATATTCATATATTCTATTAAACTGTAGGAAAAAAGGGTCATCGATTCTTTTTAATAAAGGAGAAATATTTATTCAAACTGTTGTAATTTTCTTTTAGTTTATCATAGTTTAAAGGATCAAACAGAGTTATATTCAGATTTTGTCTCACTGTGATATTTTTATTGAAACTGAAAGTATGTCTCATTAGAGGACAATTAAACAATTTGGAAAACGCATAACACATTTTAAAACCCATATACATCAATTACCATCTATAGTCGTAAAAATATCTGAATTCTTTTGATCAGCCTTGTATATCATCTGCGGAATTTATGCGCACCAAGTAATAGACAGTAAAGTAGATTTATTGAAAAACGTTACCACAAGTTAAAACGCACTTCCAGCAATTATTGTTAATAGACAGTACTGTAAACAAATTCTTTTGTGTATTCCTGTAAAAGAATCTTATCCACACTGTATTCTAAATAAAGCTTATTGCAGTGCATCTCAGTGATATATATCGATTCCAATATATTTGAAACAGCGTAACATCATTAACCCATTATGGACGGAATTTTTATTTTCTTTTAAATGCAAAATTGCATGTCATACTTATGACATAGATCCATATATATGCATTTCATATTAATAAATAAAAACCACACCTTTTAGTTCATTTGTGAAAATTATACCCTTCCGTGAAACCCTTTCCTTTTATTTCAAAATCATATCTCGTTTATTAATAGATTAACGCTTTGTCCTTTTGCGCACGCAGATACATTTTATTCTCGCATTTCTTGTCTTTTTTATTTTAATTTTACATGTACATCGCAACCCGAACGTTAGAACAATTACCAAAATGCTTCACGCTTTGCGAGAAACAGACTTCGTTCCAGAATCATTTTATTTCTTGATTGTAGTCTGAACTTTGAGCATCCACTAGTTATTAAAATACATTGTACTATTTAACCTTGTAGTTACTTCACTTTAACACAAATATATATATATATATCTACATTCTCCGTTTATATAAAACTAGCTGACATGCCCGGCGTTGCCCGGGCCCGTGATAATAACCTTAAAAATACCTAAAATCAATGTTGAATGATTTTATATTTTTAAATGAAAATCTATCCAAGCGAACTGAAGGACAGTCGTTATAGTTATTGTCGATTTAATGTCGATTTAAATCTGACGTTTTGATATATTAAACTTTGAATTCTAACCAAAAGTTCCTGAGGAAACCTAAATAATATAAAGCGCTCCCCACCTTTCCTCTTTTAAACTCAAAATAATATACGGTATTGGCCATTTATTAGTCCCATTCGAAAAAAATTTCAAAAACCTTGTTTATAAGATGGTTATATGAAAATTAAATAAAAATCATGCACTCGTGGCATCATAATTCATTTTTATATTTTAACAAAAATAGTAAGGCTACTATGACTCGTGTAATAGCAAGTATACGTCAGGACACATGGCCGCTATCATTATCTTTTTACGCGTGAAGATTTCGCTATGGTACCATTGTGAAATTTGATAATTTTTAAAATTCAATATTTGAAAAAAGGTATAATCATTAGATTTGAAATTTATATCAAGAAAAATACAATTTATTACCTTTCTAACTAAGTTTGTCCAATAATTTTCTAACAAATACTTTTCGAGCTATTAATTTTTTCAGCAACTTCAAATGTTTCATTTTCCGAGATTATTCTGTGGCAACGATTATCGAAAATCCCAGTCGTCAGCAACGCATAGCTTTTTATTAAAGAGGATGTTTTTACTGCCTCAGTATATTTCCGCTGATGGCAGATGTTTCTCAGGGTCTTAAAACCACAGAAAAGGTTATGATTTACTTTGTGAAATTGCAACCCTCTCTTCTGTCGCCAAATTCAAATGTAACTAATCTCTCACCATTAACGGATGTTTTTGCCTGCGCTAATGAGTCTTGCCAATGCTTTCTGTAAGGTTTGGCGGTGAAACTGCTCTCTGACATCTGAAAAATGTAGCGATGTTTTGCGCCATTATTCATTTGCTGGATTTTGATGCAACACCACTTTCTCCTTTTCTGTAAAATATGGAGCGATCCAGCCACCTATTTTATTGCATGATATACGCATTCATTTGTCTCTTCAAATAAATGATTAAATTTCGACAGCATGTGTGTTCCATGTATCTCCAATATATTTGTTATTTTTGCTCCCGCAGTTAACGCATTTGAAGGTTATAATTATTTCAAAGAATTTTATCTTCAAAATCGCGATGTACTTTTGGTTACTGATACTTTCACGCCGGAATGTCTGTTTTTACGTTTGCTACATCTCTTTGACACTAATGGAATGCATAACTTAAAAAAAAAAAAAAAAAAAAAAAAAAAAAAAAAAAAAAAATCTGCCAATGAACGTTAACTATTTTTCTATAATACTAGTTTGTCTCCTTTTATGATGGAGTTTCTGACATCAAATACATATAATATTTCTCTTAAAAAATACTGGTATACAAACCACAAGATGGTTGGCAGCTATTTCGAGAAGCTATGTTACCAGTAGGTCGTAATGGGTTAAAATGCACCGCAAATGATTTTTCCCCATAGACCGTAATGTAACGAATTCTTTTGTGTATCCCTGTAAATGAACTATAAATGCTACATACTTCATTTTCAATTCCGAACATGCCATAGTAAGCCTCATTAACATGTATCAATTGCATGACAATCCGAGTACATTTACGCGAGTTAGAGCACGGTCAGACAGACAGACAAACCGAATGAATAAACACCTTTCAACTATGTTGGAAAATGTTCACAAGATCAATAGATCAAAGTACAAAATAATATTTAGTTAAAGAAATATCGTTCTAACTATAAGTTGCATTTACGTTACAACACACTCTGCATAAACTAGCAAGAAATAAATGCCTAGCTGAACTTAGAATTTATTTTTAAATTAGTAAATATTTGCTATAAAATAACATAAAAATGAAAAGTGTATATGTGTTTCTAATGAAATATCGAAACTTTCCAAAACTGTCGTCGTTAACGATATTTCAATTCAATAAAAGTTAAAATTTCAGTGCAAATTCACCTTGTTTAATAACTAAAATTCATTACAACTAAATGTAAATATATTGCTTGAAGGTGCGTAAAAAACATACATAAAAACATTTAAAAGCACATTAAAGTCCTTTTAAAAATTCCAAAACGTTTTCAACCGAAATCCGGTCATCATCAGTGGAAAAACTGGTTTTTCAGGTTTTTCCACTGATGATGACCGGGTTTTGGTTGAAAACGTTTTGGAATTTTTAAAAGGACTTTAATGTGCTTTTAAATGTTTTTATGTATGTTTTTTACGCACCTTCAAGCAATATATTTACATTTAGTTGTATCTTAATGAATTTTAGATATTTCAATTTTTAATATTTTAATATTTTACTTACGCATAATATTTTTTTGCCTTATTTAATCACAGAATGCTGCGATTAGACAAAGCAAAGATTTTTACTAAAATATTATAGTACTTAAAAATAACAACCATAGTCGATTATACGTTTTGAATAACCTAAACTGATGAAATAAGCAACTATGCACTTTCAAAGTGAAATAGATAAAAATATTTTTAGTTTACGTTGCTAATTACCAAATGTACATTACTTTTTAATTGTACATTATCTTGTATTGAACTTTTTAATTAATTTATTTAATTCAGAAATTAAAGTATATTAAATTAAGATATAACTAACATTAAATAGTAAAATCGCAAATAACGAGAGAAAAATTCTCCGCTTTAGCAAGCGTAATTCTTTAGGTAATATTTTCGTCTGGATCCTGAGTTTTTTCCATTTAAGGCGATATATATATATTTTAATAGGTTCCTTTTTCACAAGCTTTACTGTAACTTGAACAATTAATTAAATGGATATATATATATATATATATATTAATATATTAATAAATATCTTCCGAGATAATACAAGGAGAATTAGGAATCTGTTTTTATTTATTTATTTATTATTTTTTGCAGAATACAAATATATATTCACTCAAGTTAATATAAATTGATTTAGAGTGTTATTATAGCTATCTATAATGATTTAAGGGTAGCTGGGATAACTGAGCCTACGAGTTGCTTAAAAAAATCTGTCAATTCAACAAAGTTAAATAGAAACTTTGAACCGGCAAACACAGAGAACTGTAGCAAACCAAAAGAGAGCACTGCAGCGATGACAATAAGGCTATTGTCAAGTGGATCACAGCCATTCTGTGATAAGGCTCTCTGCGTAATAAGAGTCTCTCCGCGCCCAGGTACAAACTCGTCAAGCTAGGCACTCATGCTATACTCTATGTAATTTCAATTGGGTTCTCAAGGGCATACATACTCTCCGCTTCATCTTTTCGTTGTCATGGCGCCAGACGACGCAAGTCTCTGGTTCGTTTTTTCACTCTGCTATAATCGAACAAGGGACGCAGGTTACTGCTGATCTTAAGTGCAGTGGGGAGAAAGAGGACGGTCAGTCAGCCAAATGCGATGTTACCATAGTTACTGACCTCAGATAACGGCCCGGAAGCTGACCTTGAGAAGTCAATTGAAATTACATATAGTACAGACAGGTAGAGGCGGGTAGAGGCCTGGTTAACGGTACAAAAATGATAAAAAAAAGAACTGTTTTCCTAAACATTTTATAAATGTAGGAAATGCATTTTTTTTTTCATTTCTAAGATTACGTAATATTTTATGGTATTGCAATGAGTTTTAGAGTAAAGAATAATGAGTGATTAAATTAAAAAGTAATTCAAGTTATTTAAATTAAACATTAATGCGTAACTTTACGTAATTACTCGAATTGTGGTGCCCTTAGATCACTTCTCATGATATCATCACATTCTAAAGAAATTAAAGTGACTCTATTCGAATTTCCCTGAAAATATTTTTACTGTTGTTGAACTTATTAACGAAATCTTTTCTAAAGAGCGATTTTTTCTTTCCATTATTTTTTTTAAAATAAAAATACCAACAAATGAAATTTCCTTTTTTATTGGAATTTAAAGCAATTTCTTTAGAAATAAATGTGCAGTCGCATAATTAAATCAATGCACCATTTCCTCGAATTTTTTTAGAAAACCATCTGGGAAAAAGAAGAACATAACATGAAATCTTTGCTTTCCCCAAATTAAAAAATAAATAATAATTCCAGTATGAAACAAGTTGGAAATTGTACGTTAAACGTGGCAAATGAGGTGCGTTCGTTTCGTGCAAAAACTCGTTATACAATGTAAAAAAATCCTCGCTATTATTTCAGTGAAATAAATTAGATCGTCTGCTATGAGCGAATTGAGGATACCTTTTTTTTCTTATCACATGTATACCATGTTTACAGATGCGAATTTTTTTTCTACACCAAACAGCACTGTAAAATTGACCAAGGTGATCTTGCTTTGCTAATGATTACTTCCATGGTTTAATATTTCTATGACTCAAGATGAATGAATCTTTTGTTTATTTACTTCAATGGATTGAGATATTCGACTGTTAACCAGAATTTCACTGAAGTTATCTCAGAATCTATACATTTTTTAATGTAACTCATATCTCAAGCAAACAAATATTTTGAAGGATCTTTCTAAAAATGTAACTTTTATGCACTTTTATTCGAAAAAGCAGTTTTGAATAAAAATGACAGCTTGGCATATGGAAAAAGATGGGGTTAACCCTTTTTTGTTTTCCCCAGTCTCATGACTTGCGCTTTTAATACATACATTACGTATGATACGATTTATTAAAATAAAGAAAACTTTTATTAATATATTTTTAAGTTTTGATTCGAATTTCATAAAATTTGAAATGACTCGGCAAAACTCTTCGCAACGATTCTATATAATAAATTTCAAACCATTCGGTTGGGTAGTTTTTGCGCTATTATATGTGGACAGACGGACAGACCAGACGACGATTATAGGTGCTATGTATTTATATAAATACGAACGCACCTGAAAATGTGGTTTTAAATTGGTTGGAGCGAATTCATTTCAAATGGACATTATCCCGTACAAATGAAAAAAAAAAGATTAAATAAGCTAGATTGAAAGTTTATGCATTTTGTAAAATATAATATTGGAAAATCTTTGTGGAACTTTAAAGAACAGTGTTCCTAAATATTTTATAAGTTTAAGAATTGTTTTTCCTTTCATTTCTAAGATTATGTTCTATTTTATTGTATTGCAATGGATTTTAGAGTAAAAATTAATGAGTGATAAATTTTATACATAAATCATACTATTCAAATTAAACATGAATGTGTATCTAGCTGTACTTCATCACTCGAATAGTGCTGCAATTTTAGATCGCTTTCCGTGATATCATCACATTTCAAAGAAGTTAAAATGACTCTTTTCAAAATTCTCGTAAAATATTTTCATCATTGTTGAAATTATCAATGAAATTTATTCTAAAGAGATATTTTTTCTTATTAATCATTTAAAGAAAAAGAAAACTAATGAAATCGATGTAACATATTATGGAAATCATTTTCTTCGTTTTAAATCCATAAGAGCTACAAATGAATTTTCATTTTTTATTGCAATTTAAAACAATTTCTTTCTACATAAATGCGGAGTCGCATAATTAAATCGCTACACCATTTTCCAGAATCTATTTCGAAAACCATCTCAGAAAAAGACGAACATCTAAAAAAAATCTTTGCTCTCTCCTCCCCCTTTGAAAGAATAATTCAAGTATGAAAAAAGATGGTTTTAAATTAGTTGTAGCGAATTCATTTCAAATGGGCAATAGCCCGTACAAATGATAAAAATATATTAATGAGCTGGATTTAAAATGTATTCATTTTGCAAAATACAATATTTAAAAATCTTTGTGGAACAAATTTTCTAAATATTTTATAAATTTAGGAAGTGCCCCTTTTTACCATTGCTGTGATTATGTTATATTTTATGGTATTGCAATGAATTTTAGAGTAAAAAACATTGAGTGATTAATTTTATACGTAAATCAAATCATATTATTTAAATTAGACATGAATGTATAACTTACAACTTGTAATACACTTAGATGACTTTCCGTGATATCATCACATTCTAAAGAAATTAAAATTATTCTTTTCAAAATCACCGTAAAATATTTTCATTATTGTTAAAATTATCAACGAAACCTATTCTAAAGAGATAATTTTTCTTACCATTCCTTTTTTTAAGAAGAATAAAACCTCATAAAATCCATTTAACATATTATGGAAATAATTTTCTCCGCTTTAAATCCAAAATACCTACAGATGAAAACTTTCTTTTTTTATCGCAATTTAAAACAATTTATTTCGACATAAAGGTGCAATCGCATAATTAAATCGGTGCACCATTCCCTCGAATTTATATCGAAAACCATCTGGAAAAATGACGAACATCAAATGAAATATTACAACTTGTAAGAATAATTCTAGTATGAAAAAAGATGTTTTTAAATTGGTTGGAGCGAATTCATTTCAAATGGGCAATATCCCGTACAAATGAAAAATATTAAATAAGCTAGATTGAAATTGTATGAATTATGTAAAAGACAATCTTTGTAAATGTCTGTGAAATGTTAAAGATCAGTTTTCCTAAATATTTATAAATTTAAGAGATGCCTTTTCTTTCATTTCTGTGATTACGTTATATTTTGTGGTATTGCAAATAATTTTAGAGTAAAATATAAAGAGTGATTAATTTTATACCAATTCAAAACAGATACTTTTTCTTACCATTCATTTTTTCTTTCAGAAAAATAAACCCTTATGAAATCCATTTAACATAATATGGAAATCATTTTCTTCGTTTTAAATCCGTAATACTTACAAATGATATTTGATTTTTCATTGCAATTTAAAACAAATTCTTTCGAGATAAACGTGCAGTCACATAATTAAATCGATGCACCATTTCCTGGAATTTATTTCAAAAACTATATGGTAAAATGACGAACATCAAATGAAATATTATATAACTGCCTCCTTTGAAAGAATAATTCAAGTATGCAAAAATATGCCCTTGGTTGGAGCGATTTCATTTCAAATGAGCAATATCCCGTACAAATGAAAAATATTAAATAAGCTAGATTGAAAATGTATGCATTATGTAAAAGACAATATTTGTAAATCTCTGTGAAATGATAAAGAACTGTTTTCCTAACCATTTTATAAATTTAGGAAATGCCCTTTTTTCATTTCTAAAATTGCGTAATATTTTATGGTAAAGCATTGCATTTTAAAGTATAAAATAATGAGTGATTAATTTTAAAAGTAACTGATATTATTTAAATTAAACATTAGTATGTAACTGCACATCACTACTAGAACTGTGGTGCACTTAGACAATTTTCCGTGAAATCATCACATTCGAAAGACATTAAAGTGACTCTGTTCGAAATTCAAGTAAAATATTTTCATTATCGTTGAAATTATCAACGAAACCTATTGTAAAGAGATAATTTTTTTACCATTTAATAAAAAAAGAAAAAAAAACTGTTTAACATTATAGTAAACAATATAGTAAAGAATATAATAATAATTTTAAATAATAATAATTTACTTTTAATAATAAAAATAACTTTTTTTTATTATTTAACATATTATGGAAATCATTTAATCATTTCTTCGTTTTAATTCCATAATACCTATAAATGAAATTTCATATTTTATTATATTTTAAAACAATTTCTTTTGACATAAACGTGCAGTCGCATAATTAAATCGATGCACCATTTCTTCAAATTTAGAAAACCAGCGGGGAAAAAGACGAACATCTCTTGAAGTCTTTGCTCTCTCTTTCCCCCTTTGAAAGAATTGTTCAAGTACTAAAAACTAGGGTTTTAAATTGATTGAAGCGAATTCATTTCAATTTGGCACTATCCCACAGAAATGAAAAAAATTAAATAAGCTAGATTGAAAATGTGTTCATTTTGTAAAATATAATATTTGGAAAACCTTGCGAAAATTTAAAGAACTGCTTTCCTAATGATTTTATAAATTTAAGAAATGTCTTTTTTTTTCATTTGTAAGATTAAGTAATATTTTATGGTATTGCAATGATTGGTTGGTTGAATGGGGTTCTATGGCACAAAGTCCCTTTAGGAACATGCTTCGCCAAGCTACTGCAATAAATTTTATAGTAAAAAATAGTGAGTAATTAATTTTATACGCAAATCATATTGCACTACCCAACAAAAAAAATATTTTTGTCAGTTTCCTGGTTCTAGATAGTCAATTCTTACTAATTTTGGGTTGAAAAAAACGAATATGTAAATGAAAGTTTTTTATTACCTCTTGTTTTCAAGATACAATACAGCCCATTGGAGAAAGACACACAACATCACACACATCGATTTAACAGCAAATTGAAGAAGAAAAAAAATCCTATGTAATAAATACAATACAATAGGCATGTTTCATTAAACAATGTTCATTTATCAGAAAGCTGTTGTTGTTTTTAGCCTATCCATGCAAATGTTTCCTTTTGAATTTCCTCTTGTATGTCAACGCCGGAGCATCTCTTGTAACAGTCCAGCAGTAGTCGGCCAGCATTGACTCATCCCAACGACCCTGATATCTGCGTTCCATTACAGAGATATCTTTGTGAAACCTTTCACCGTGCTCATCGCTTACAGCTCCAAAGTTTTTAGGGGAAAAATCAAGATGGGAGTGGAGGAAATGAAAACTACTAAAAACAGTAAGAAATAAAGAGGAAAGAATAAAAAAGTAAGAATAAAAGAGGAAATGAAGTTTCAGAGACATGTTGCATCCAAGGTCATGGTACTTTTGTAGGAGTTCTTTCACCAACTGTTGGCAGTTCTCGGCTTTTCTGTTACCTAGAAATCCTCGTACCACACCTTTGAAGGCTTCCCAGGCTGCTTTCTCTTTCCCTTCCAAAACTTTATCAAAAGCAGAGTCCTTCATTATTGTGCGTATTTGAGGGCCCACAAGGACTCCCTCTTTAACCTTTGATTCACTCAGTCTAGGAAATTTTGCTCTAAGGTACTGGAAAGCCTCTCCATCATTGTTCATAGCTTTCACGAAGTTCTTCATTAATCCCAGCTTAATGTGCAGGGGTGGAAGCAGAATGTTTTTTGGATCAACTAGAGTCTCATTTTGGACATTTCTTTCCCACGGGATTTAGATTTCTTGAAGGCTATTTGTCTTTTATGTAGTGAAAGTTTCTATCTCGTCTGTCCCACAAACACAGAAAACAGCAGTACTTGGTATAGCCTAATTGCATTCCCAGGAGTAAAGCAATTACTTTCAAGTCACCACAAATCTGCCATTTATGATCCTCGCATTTGATTGACTCGAGAAGTAATTTCACATTCCCGTAAGTTTCCTGCATGTGAATGGAATGTCCAGTGGGAATGGAAGGAATAATGTTGCAGTTGTGTAGTAAGACTGCTTTCAAACTAAGTTTGGAAGAGTCTATAAATAACCTCCACTTCCGTGGATCATGAGTTATTTTCATGGAATTCATCAAACCATTAACATCAGTACAAGCAACAACATGTTCTTTCTTTTCAAAGAAATGAAGAAGATTCTTGTGACGAGTCCTGTATTCTGTGATCTTGACTTCTGGTTGGAGTAGATGCCATTCCTTCAGTCTTGATGACAGAAGCTCTGCTTTCTCCTTTGGCAAGTCAAGATCTCTTACGAGATCATTCAATTCTGTCTGATTTAGTCTGTGCGGCTCATTCAAATCTTCTGCCTCGAAATCTGGGTCATGGGAAGTCCCAGGTCTAGTGACTTCTTCTTCTACTGCATCCTCCTCTTCAATCTCATAATTTTGAGGTGATTCAGGAATTTGAAGATTAGTCGAGTGAGGAACAGGCCGAATGGCTTAAATGGCTCTTGATAATGTCACTTGAATCGTGGACTGTTATCTTTTTTCGTTCTACTGACGCTCTCACCGGTTCAAAAGACTGTCATGGGTTCAACAATGTTCAACCCATGACCTTCCAAGCCCCAACGACGGTCATGGGGCATTCAAAAGACAGTCAAGGTGATTCCATCTGCTGGGGAAAAAGAACGTCAAAAAGATTCTACTCAGAGAATGCAGTTGAGGGGAATTAAAGCTATCAGCAGTACCAACTTCCGAACATTCGAATTCCCACAAAACAGCCATAGTGAGATTTCTCAAGTTGGTTCCTATCTTGAAAACAAGAGCTAATCTCAACTTTTTATGTTGATTTTCGTGTTTAGCGAAACAAAATACTTCGGAAATAACTATTTTTGAGCCCAAAACATTTTTGATGTTGGGTAGTGTTATTTAAATTAAACATGAATGTGTAACAAACTGTATCTCATTAATCCAATTGTGGTGCACTTAGATCACTTTCCGTGATATAATCACATTTCAAAGATATTAAAGTAACTCATTTCGAAATCCCTGTAAATTTTTTTCATTATTGTTAAAATTATGAACGAAACCTTTTCTAAAGTAATAATTTTTCTTACCATTCCTTTTTTTCAGAAAAAATAACCCTTATAAAATCCATTTAACATATCATGGAAATGATTTTCTTCGCTTTAAATCACAAAATGCCTACAAATGAAAACTTTCCCTTTCTATTGCAATTTAAAACAATTTCTTTCGACATAAACGTGCAGTCGCATAATTAAATCGATGCACCATTCCCTAGAATTTATTTCGAAAACCATCTGGAAAAATAACGAACATCAAATGAAATATTACAACTCCCCCCCCCCCCTCAGAAGGAATAATTCAAGTATGAAAAAAGAAGTCTTTAAATTGGTTGGAGCGAATTTATTTCGAATAGCAATATCCAGTACAAATGAAACAAAAATAATAGCTAGAATGAAAATGTATACATTTTGTAAAATGCAATATTTCAAAATCCTTGTGGAATTTTAAATAACAGTTTTCCTAAATATTTTATAAATTTAAGAAGTGCCATTTTTTCCACTTCTGTGATTACGTTATATTTTATAGTATTGCAATGAATTTTAGAGTAAAAAATAATGAGTAATTAATTTTATACGTAAATCACATTATTATTAGACATGAATGTAAAACTTACTGTACTCCATTAATTGAATTGTGGTGCACTTAAATCACTTTCCGTGATATCATCACATTCCAAAGAAATGAAATTGACTCTGCTCGAAATTCCCTGAAAATATTTTTATTATTATTGAAATTGTCGAAACCTTTTCTAAACATATATTTTTTCTTTCCATTCATTTTTTAAAAAAATCAAAATACCAACAAATGAAATTTCCTTTTCATTGCAATTTAAAACAATTTCTTTCGACATAAACGTTTAGTCGCCTAATTAAATCGGTGCACCATTTCCTCGAATTTATTTCGAAAACCATCTGTGAAAAAGACGAACATCACATTAAATGTTTGCTTTTCCTCAAATTAAAAAAAATATAATATTTCCAGTATGAAAAAAGGTGGTTTTAAATTGGTTGGAATGAGTTCATTTCAAATGGACAATATCCTGTACAAATGAAAAAAAATAATAAGCTGGATTGAAATTTTATGCATTTTGTAAAATACAACATTTGAAAATCTTTGTAGAATTTTAAAGAATATTTTTTCTAAATATTTTATAAGTTTAAGAATTGTCTTTTTTTTTCATTTCTAAGATTACGCTCTATTTTAAGGGAATTGCAATGGATTTTAGAGTAAAAAATAATGAGTGATTAATTTTATACATAAATCATACTATTTAAATTAAGAATGAATGTGTAACTAACTATACTTCATCAATCGAATAGTGGTGCAATTTTAGATTACTTTCCGTGATATCATCGCATTCCAAAGACATTAACATAACTCATTTGAAATCCCTGTAAAATATTTTCATTTTTGTTGAATTTATCAACGAAAACTATTCTAAAGAGATATTTTTCTTACTATTCACTTAAAGAAAAACAGAACTGATGAAATCATGTAACATTTTATGGAAATCATTTTCTTCGTAGTTTTAAATCCATAATACGTACAAATGAATTTTCATTTTTTATTGCAATTTTAAACAATTTCTTTCTACACAAATGCGGAGTCGCATAATTAAATCGCTGCACCGTTTTCCAGAATCTATTTCGAAAACCATGTGTGAAAAATACGACCATCTCATGAAATCTTTGCTCTCCCCTCCTTTGAAAGAATACATCAAGAATGAAAAAATATGGTCTTAAATTGGTTGGAGAGAGTTCATTTCAAATGGGCAGTAGCCCGTACAAATGAAAAATATTAAATAAGCTAGATTGAAATTGTATGCATAATGTAAAAGACAATATTTGTAAATCTCTGTGGAATGTTAAAGAACAGTTTTTCTAAATATTTATAAATTTAAGAAATGCCTTTTTTTAATTTCATTTATGTGATTACCGTATATTTTGTGGTATTGCAATAAATTTTAGATTAAAATAAATGACTGATTAATTTTATGCTTAAACTACATTATTTAAATTAAACATGAATATATAAATAACTGTACTTCATTTATCGAATTGCGGGGCACTTAAATCACTTTCCGTGATATCATCACATTCGAAAGACATTAAAGTAATTCATTTCATCCCTGTAAAATATTTTCATTATGGTAAAATTATTGAAGAAACCTATTCTAAAGAGTTAATTTTTCTTACCATTCATTTTTATTAAGAAGAAAAAACTCTTATGAAATTCATTTAACGTATTATGGAAATCATTTTCTTCGCGTTAAATCCAAAATACCTATAAATGAAAAATTCCCTTTTCTGTTGCAATTTAAAACAATTTCTTTCGACATAAACGTGCAGTCGCATAATTAAATCGATGCACCATTTTCCAGAATGTATTTCGAAAACCATCTGAGAAAAAGACAAACATCTCGTGAAATCATTGCTTTCTCCCACTTTGAAAGAATAATTCAAGTATGAAAAAATATGGTTTTAAATTTGTCGCAGCGAATTTATTTGAAATGGGCAATATCCATACAAATGAAAAAAAAAATTAATCTAGATTGAAATTGTAAACATTTCGTAAAATACAATATTTGAAAATTCTTGTGGAATTATAAAGAACAGTTCTCCTAAATATTTTATAAATTTAAGAAATGCCCCCTTTTTCCATTTCTGTGAGTATGTTATATTTTAGGGTACTGCAATGAGTTTTAGAGTAAAAAATAATGAGTTATTAATTTTATACGTAAATCACATTATTTAAATTACCCATGAATTTATAACTTACTGTACTTCATTAATCGAATTGTCGTACACTTAAATCACATTCCGTGATATCATCACATTCCAAAGACATTAAAGTAACTCATTTCAAAATCCCTGTAAAATATTTTCTTTCAACATAAACGTGCAGTCGCATTATTAAATCGATGCACAATTTCTTCGAATTTATTTCGAAAACCATCGCTCTTGACAAATTAAAAAATAATTCAAGTATAAAATATAATAATTTTAAATTGGTTGGAGAAAATTCATTTCAAATGGACAATATCCCGTACAAATAAAAAATAAATAAATAAGCTGGATTAAAATTTAGGCAATTTGTAAAATACACTAGTTGTAAATCTCTGTGGAATGTTAAAGAACAGTTTTTCTAAATATTTCTAAATTTAAGAAATGCCTTTTTTTCTGTTATTACGCTATATTTTGTGGTATTGCAATGAATTTTAGAGTAAAATATAATGAGTGATTAATTTGATACGTAAATCATGTTATTTAAATTAAACATGAATGTGTAACACACTGTACTTCATTAGTCGAATTGTGGTGCATTTAAATCACTTTCTATGATATCATCACATTCCAAAGACATTAAAGTAACCCATTTCATCCCTGTAAAATATTTTCATTATGGTAAAATTATTGAAGAAACCTATTCTAAAGGGGCAATTTTTCTTACCATTCATTTTTTGTTCAGAAAAATATACCCTGATGAAATCCATTTAACATATTATGGAAATCATTTTCTTCGCTTTAAATCCAAAATACCTACAAATGAAAACTTTCCCTTTTTATTGCAATTTAAAACAATTTCTTTCAACATAAACGTGCAGTCGCATAATTAAATCGATGCACTATTCCCTGGAATTTATTTCGAAAACCATCTGGGAAAATGACGAACATCAAATGAAATATTATAACTTCCTCTTTGAAATAATAATTCAAGTATGAAAAAGATGCCTTTAAATTGGTTGGATTGAATTCATTTCAAATGGGCAATATCCCGTACAAATGAAAAAATTAATTATATAAGCTAGATTGAAAATGTATACATTATGTAAAAGACAATATTCGGGAATCTCTGTGGAATGTTAAAGATCTGTTTTCCTAAATATTTTATAAATTTAAGAAAGGACATTTGAGTTAGGATTAGAGAGGAAAACCCCGTATTTTTTATTTAATAAATTGATTTGGATTTTGGTTTCCAATAAAAATACTGTTTGTCTTTTTGGAAATTATTACTTCTTTTAACTTGTTTAAACAGTTTATGAACACCTTCTAAGGCAAAAATTGCTAAAAAGAATCAAGTATTTATATTGGACTATATATTTGCACATAATTTAATATTCATTTGCCTGAAAAATTAGAAGTGCACTCACTATAAAACATTTTGGTCAACAATTACGGTACATATACTGACAACATTGTGACCAGTATATATACAGTAATTTAACTGGACGGTATATGTACCGTAAAATATTTAAAGTATATGTACCGGCTGCACTCCCCCGTCTCCTCAGGCCTGCACATATTACGTAACAAGAGCAAAAGAATCACATCAGGGGTTGCCGTACACCGAGGGGAGGCTACCTGCTTTTTCCTTACTGAAAAATAATTATTTTAGGTATAAATAGCAATTTTTTACTGAAAAACTATCATTTTACGGTATAAATACCGTTTACAGTCAAAATGGCACATATACTTCTTCTTCTTTTTTTTTTTTTTTTTTCTTTTTTTTTTTTTTTGCGTTTAATGTACCTTAGAAGTACGGTACTTACATACCGTAAAGAGTGAAAACGAACCAAGTACCGTTGATTTACGGTACATCTACTGAAATTTTACGAATTTATTTTTTTTACAGTGAGCTTTTGATGTATGCGAAAGTATTTACAGTAACACCTTTTGTTGAATTGCATACATCCCCGCATATTTTTGATTGGATAAGTTTTTTTTAATCTTAGTTTCCTATAAAAACGATGCTTGTCTTTTTCAGAATTATTACTTCCCTTAATTAGTTTCAAAATTATACGAATATCCTCTAACATAAGATTGTTATAAATAATCAACTATTTATATTACATCGTGTCTTTCCCTGGAATTTAATATACTTTTTCAGGAAAATTTCACTGTAAAACTAGTTGTTGGGGGCTACCGTAATATAATGTCCGTGCTAAAAGGGGTTTCGTCTCTAGATAAACGAGCTTTGTTCTTACATAAACGGTTTTTGCCCGTAAAAACATGAAATTTACGGAAATTGACCGTTTACCTTGGCAAAGGGGCATTTCCCATAAATTTACTGGAGTAATTCAAAGAGAATGCCCGTGAATTTACATTTTTTTTAACAGTGTAAGAGTTCTTTTATTCATATATATTATTTCTCCTGTCAACATCCCTTTTTCTAAGAAACTAAGAAACGCAGAACGACGAAGGAGATAGCATATGAAAGGTTTTTGCACAGGCGTCTAACATAGCACACTTAACATTTCGTTAAAATATGTTTTTGATTAAAATTTGCGGAAAATTAAAAATTAAATCGGCATTATTTTCATAAAAGAAATGAAAGGTTTTCCTCAAAATATTGTTGCAAAAAAAAAAAAAATACCACATTATATGATGCTCAGCAGCTATAATAAAAAACACCGCTCAGGTTTATTTTATATTCATGATTAAAAATTGAAATTGAAATTGTAATGTTTAGATTTATATTTCTATGTCCCATGTTTTCCCGAAGCGGCGGATGACGTCAATCTCTAATCCAATAAAATACGATTGTTAATTTTTTTTTTCTCGCGCGTGCCTTTAGCAATCTTGGATCAGTTTTTACTCTAACTTTGATGGAATAAATCAGATGATATTCTGGCTTGACTAACAACTAAATGTTGTTTGCAGATATTTTTATTCTTGCTTTTTCTTTAGAAGTTTAAACCTGCATCTAATAAATATTACATATTGATAAAAAATGGTACTTCTCTATTATCCCGTCGACCACTTTTCATAACAAAAAACTATCACCAAATAAACGGGAGAACGTTGCCATTGGAATATCAAAATAAATAAATAAATAAAATATGAGAATTTAAGGACACAATTGTTATTTTAATTAATGAAATTACCGATAAATCAGTAAAACATAATGAAAAATACACGCAAATGTCGAATTAAAAACCACTTGATGACGTAACAAACACGTTTAATGCTTCTGACATCAAGTAAATGGGACTGAATTTGTGGCGTTTAATATTACAATTTGGCGATAGTTTTTTGTTATGAAAAGTGGTCGACGTGATAATAGAGAAGTACCTAAAAAATATTAGATTTCAGTGCGAAATCCTCGCACGAGCCCTCTGATTTATGCATATTTACAGTTATTCTGAGCACTGTCTGCGAATTGCAATTGCATATATACCCGCATATTTTATAAAAAACAAATAATATTATTTTAATGTTTTTCGCATTTTCATAATAAGTTCTGTGCAAAATCTATTATTGTGGAAAGGTTCAAATGTTCAAGTCTTCATTTTACATAACTGAAACACAGTAACTTTTTTTATGGCAGATAAAAAATAATAACAACTTCATATAAGAAGATAAAACTATTATTTAGATGTTTATATAACTTTTATTTAGGCTTTCTTAAACTTTAAGAGGTCCCGGTATCTTTCAAATATAGAAAAATGACAAATATATATATATATTTTTTTTTTGCTTCAAATATATTTAGCCATCCCTAGTACACTCTGAAGAAGTTTTGTAAAGATTCGATCTTTATAAATATGTGAAAAAGGCTTTTTACTGCATTCATTACTTTTTAAATGCATCACAGTTTCAATAAGTTTCTTGTTACCAGTTCAAGTTTTTTTTTCTTTTTTTGAAAATGTGTATGGGAGAATTGGCATAATTTTTTTGTAAATCTATGTGTCCAAGATATTGCACTTTTTTACGTGAAAATCATTCTGTTTAATAATTTCATTTTATATAAAAGAGATACAAAAAAAAAAAAAAAAAAAAAAAAAAAAAAAAAAGACCAATTGTAAAATTGTTTTTTTAATGGCAATAAGCTTTATTTTTTATTTATTTATTTATTTATTTATTATTTATTTATTTATTGTTGTTGTTTTGTTGTATTTTTTAACGTATAGAGAATTTGAAGATTTTGAAAGAATTTAGTTTTTTCCCCTGGACACTCTGTTTAGATGCGTCCGTAATTATATAAATACGTAGCACCTATTGTCGTCGTATGTCCGTCTGTCCGCATATAACACCGCAAAAACTACCCAACCGAATGTTTTGAAATTTAATATATATATTCTTTGCAGAATTTTGTCGAGTCATTTCAAATTTTATGAAAACCGAATCAAAACTAAAAAAGGTATTAATAAAAGTATTCTTTATTCTATTAAAACCTATCATACGTAAATCTATATAATAAAAACACAAGTCATGTGACTGAGGTAAACAAATACGACCTAATCACTTGTTTTTTTTCACATGCCATGCGGCCATTTTTATTCAAATTTTTTTTCGAATAAGATTGCATAAAAGTTACATTTTTAGAAAAATCGTTTAAAATTTGCTTCAGAGATGAGTTACGTTAAAAAATGTTAAGATTCTGAGATAACTCCAGTCGAAATTGGGTTAACAGCCGAATATCTCAATCCATTAAAGTAAATAAACACAAGATATTCGTTTATCGTGAGTCATAGAAATATTAAATCATGGAGGTAATCATTTGCAAAGGAAGATCTCCATGATGAATTTTACTGGGCTGTCTGGTGTTGAAAAACAAAATTCGCATCTGTAAACATGGCATACTTAATAAGAAAGAAAAATTCATGCTCATTTTGTTCATAATAGAAGATATAATAATTAATTTCACTGAAATAATAACGATGATTTTTTTTTTTTTTTTACATTGTAAAACTAGTTATAGTACGAAATGAACGCACCTCATTTGTCACATTTAACATACAATTTTCAACTTGTTTTTAAATGCTTAAAGTTTAACAGATATGGGAGTATTGACATATTTGTTTTTGTAAATTTATCCAAGATATTGTACTTTTGCGCGTGAAAATAATTTTGTTTAACAATTTCATTTACACAATAAATAAATAAATAAATAAAAGACAAATTGTACAATTGTTTTTACTAAGGGTGATTTTTTTTTAATTTTTTGTATTTTTTAACGTACAGAGAATTTGGAGATTTTTGAAGAATTTCTATTATCTGACCTGACACTCGCTTACCTTGTTATAAAAAGTTATATCAAGTAATCTCTTCTTTCTCTCCTTTTTTGGCCTTTCTCAAAATAAGAAAAATGTAACTTTGGTGAAAGGGAGACGGATTAAAACTTATCTTCCGCCACTTAATCCAATTGTTTGTGCGAAAAAAAAAATATTCCTACGTTTTCTTTTCCTACAATAGCGAAAAAGAGTGAAGCTTTATAAAGAATTTCCATTCGTAATCTGGTTTAGGAAAATACAGTTTTCTGATCCCTTTGCCAAAAAAGTGAAATTCTTCTGAACGTCGCGTTGATTTTTTTTTTTTTTTTTTTTTTTTTTGCTAACAATAAGACGTTACAAATAACACAAATCTTTTTTTGTGTCGAACAAAATTCGACTTGTACTGAAGTATTGTATAACCGTTATACTTACATCCGACAGTTTAAAAATCTTATCACAGCTTAAAATAAAATCAGGAAATAGGAAAAGCTACCGTGTATAAACATATGGATGTGTATTGATTTAATGAAAAAACAAATTTACACTCATATAGTGACAGAAAATTCATTTAAAGAAAAAAGAAAAAAAAGAACATTTAGTATAAATACAATTTTGTATAGAAATTTTATTTTGTCTAAATACAATTTTAGTTTTTTTATTTTGTATTATCATGAATACAATGATTATTATGAATACAGTGCAAACTTTATATGTCACATCAAAACCCGTATCATTTATAAATAAGACAGAAAATATATAAGACATTACGACACAAAACATTATTTTTTTTTCATGGAAATTTCAAATTTTAAACTACTGGCTAAATAAGAAAATAGTATTTTTGTAATTAAAGTCTTTAATTTTTATTTCTGTTTTTAATTTTTAGTGTTTAGAATATTTCGTTCTAGCAGTTTCAAAGCCCGTTGACATATTTTGGCACACGTGGCTTGGCGCATAATAAACTCAATTTTTTATGTTATTTATTTATTTTATTTTATTTTATTTTATTTTATTTTATTTTATTTTATTTTATTTGTCACTTGTTAACTGTTGTAACATAATTCAATGAAGAATATTGGACAATTTATCATCTGCGGCCAGCTAATGTAAAAATGTCTTAAAATTAGCATATAAATTTATATTTAAATTCGAAAAATATAATACTATTATATTTCCATCGATATCCCACCTATGTACATTTTTTTTAAATCCCTTTAGCATATCTATAAGTAAGTGAGAATTCGATTAAAAATACCATCTTTACATACAGAAACTAAGTTATATTAAATAAAAGAGTGTAATAATTAATGTAAAGCTCTAGAAAATATTTTATATTCTGCATAATGTGGATCAATTATTATTAAAAAATAAATGACTTAATTATCCCCAAAACACATACAATTTTAGTAAGTAAAATCAAAACAAACAAGAATGAAAAATCAGGCATCAATCATAGATTATTTAACACTTCTCAACACTTCCAAAATACACTTTTACAAATTTTTACCATTTAATAAGGTGAAAAATGATGTTTAAGTAAACAATATCAAAGTGAAACCCGGCGGGGAGACCTATCTTTCGCCTTAAGCTCAATAGCCCCGTCCAAATAAATAAAGTGGATAAAGCATAACATATTTTAAAACCCAATTTCAGGAATTACGAACAATATTCGGAAAAAATATCCGAATTCTTTTGTGCAGCCCTATCTACATGATAAATAGATTTGTATATATGTTAAGGTCAATATGATTAATCCGCTCATTATTAAAAAATAACCGGGCATTATGACCAGTCATTATTAATAATAACCGGTTATTATTAATAATGACTGGATTTATCATATTGACCGTAACATATATACTACAAAGAATGCTAAAAATTAGTAATTCAGTTAGGAAACACATAGCACAGTTTAAAATTCCCCTTCTAACATTTCTGTCAATAATCGGAAATGTATTCGAGATATTTTGTGTTGCCCTGTATATTCTCTATAGAATTTATACACACCAAGTAATAGGCAAAAAATTAGTTAAATTTAAAATCACGTAGCGCAACTGAAAACGAACTTCCAGTAATTATTGTTAACAGACTGTATTTTAACCGAATTATTTTGTGTATCCCTGTAAATGAACGATGAATGCTACACACACAGTATTCTATAGTAAGCTCTGTGTAATTCAAATCAGTGATATATATCAATTTCAATATGGTTGAAACAGTGCAAAATTATTAAAATAAATCGCAAACGTTTTTTCCCCATAGTCCGTATGGTAACGGAATTCTTTTGAGTGACCCTGTAAAGAAACTATAAGCGCTATGCACACTCTATTCTATAGTAAGCCTCTTGTAGTAAACATGAGTGGCATATATCAATTTCAATATGTCTGAATTAGTATAACATCATTAAAATATTCCGCAAATGATTTTTCCCCATGACCGTAATGTAACGGAATTATTTACAGAGTCCCTGTAAAGTAACTATAACCGCGCACATTTTATTTTCAATACCGAACATCAATAACGTATATCAATTGCGTGACATTCTGAGTATGTTTACGTGAATTAGAGCACGGACAGACAGACAGACAAACGGGAATTCAAAAGCACTTTTCAACTATGTTGGAAAGTGTTAAAAATATTACATACAATGATTCAATATATTTTCAAAATTCAAAAGCTACACAATAGTAGTTAAAACTTACATTTTCAATGCCAAATTGTATTATTTTGAAAACAGATAATTATCATAGAATTAATTTGGTTCCAAAACATTTCCAACAGGTTAATGTTTCATTTTATCAGAAGCGAAACAAATTTGAATCTGATCAATAAGAGTGGCATATATACACCACTTTCAATTTTAAAGAAGTATATAGATTGTCTCAGTAATAAAAGGAGCAGCGAAATATATTAAATCTTTAAACACTCGGTGTTAAAAGCAATTAATTCCGAAAGAGTAATTTATAGTATCGACATATCTGATTGCATGGTGAAAGCAGGAAGATTTATAATACGTTTAATGCACCAAAATTGTTTTATATTAGCTTTCTCGCATGCGTTACAAGCAGCACGTGATTAGATTCACTCATTCTCAAAACAATGTTTTTAGCAGTAATAAATTTTCTATATTTTTGGCCATCCTCCTGTTTTTTATATAAAAAAATGCATTTTTGGGGGCACGTGGATATTTTGCCGACTGTAGATTAAATACTCATATGCCGCTTTGTTTTTAATTGTTTAAAATAAATTTTGCTGCATTTTCTCGTAATTAAGTCTTTTTTATTTCATTTATCATTTGGAATAATCTACTTTTAACATTTGTTTGCGATTCTCAATATAATAAAATTTTATTTGTATATATATAATGTTTAAAATGAAATCACATGTGTGAAAATCTAAGGAAGGGACACTACAGAATTAAACTCAATAAGATGAAAATAAAAATATGAGAAACTGTAAATAACATAGGGATTCGTCAGAGGAGCATCATAACTATAATTCATAGTAAAGATATGTTATTTAGTAATACTGTAATATTGTCAGCATTAAGCCTAAACATAACAATATTATGCTTCTTATAACATTTCCAAAAATAAAACCCCAAAAATATGAAAACAATAAGAAATCCAGAAAATAAATAATTACCTATCTGCTAAAGCTAAAAAAGCAAATAATAATACCCACAATTCACTAGCAATATATATATGACAGAAAAAAAGGCACCCCAAAAGTAAAAAAACAATTACTAAAAAACAGGCTTTTCAAAACTTTTTATACAAAAAAAAAAAAAAAAAAAAGAAAAAAAAAAGAAGAGCATCTTGAAATAAATGTTTGATATAAGTATTATTGAACCGCATAGCTTGAACAAATTATATACAGTAGTTTCTGAATTATAATAATTTCTTGTTGGGGGATTTATTTACTATTACACTGTGTATATATTTATATAACAGATGTTATATATATTACTATAACAATTAATGTAAAATATTATTACATGCTATTTTTTAATATGATGTTCTGTCATTTTTGGTATTTTTTTTATATATAGAATTTATATATCTATATATATATAAGTTGCTCACAAAATGGATGGGTCTTAAATCTTTCTTCGAACATCTCAATTGATAAAAATATTCTTTTATCTTTCAATAAATGCACTAATGTATATAAAAAACAGTCAGAAAACAGAAGGAAAAGAAAACGACTCCATGACTTCATCTCTTTTGTTTTTGAACTTTTCTTCAGCAAATGGAATGATCATTCTCCAAATGGTCAAAGTTTTCGATGCAACTTATGTTCGGCATTGTTCAGGTTAGGCAGGATATCAATCAACTGTCGAGGATGTTGAAAGAAATATTCGGTTTGGGATAATATAAATCAGAAATTTAATTCTAGTTCCATAAATTTTTTGGAAGATAAGTATAAAACTATCGTAAAATGCTAAACAGTTGTCATACTTCTATAAAATGATTTTAATTATTTATAGTAAGAGTGGTTAGATATGTTTTATTAAAGTCAAAAATAAATATTTTTAAGTAGGTAAGCATATTTCTTTTAAAGGCTCTTTTAAAGTAGCACTCAAAAGTGATGGGACACTTAGAAAATCCAAAATTTTCATATAACTACAAAATAGAAAAATAATTAAAAATGATATCTACTATTGTAACAAATCATTCTCATCGTCATCTTTAAATTTTATCAATATTTTCGGGAATAAAAATAATTTGAGTTCTTAAAATAACTAATCCGTATAACAAGGGTAAAAATTAAGTCAGAAAAAGTAATGGGACATTTGTGAAACTAAAGCTACTATCTAAGGGTTGCTGCTTAAAAGTTGTATTTTATCATTCGCCAATGCTAGTAAGATCTCTTGGCTTAATTCTATTCAAAAACTAACATGAGTCTTAATTTAACAGTCAAAATCTTGGATCGCTTGGAACGCTTTTTGGCTACCAATGTCCGAAAGCACCATACGTGATTGCTGACCGCTCACAGAGCAAGTCGTAAGAATGTTTGGTTGTGTACGGGAATCACTAGACGCCCCATGATATGATGTTTTCTCCAATAAAATACCTTTTTCAATTCATTTCTGACTTTGCAGATTATTTGCTCCATTTTCATGGGATGAGACCCTTTGCGAACTACAATATGCAATGTATATTAACAAATAAAACTCCAACTATGCATGTATTCTTCGCATGTCTAAAGTAACCGAACGAAAGACTTCTCCACAATGTCTCTAATATCATTGTTGAAAAATGAAAAAATATACACTCATTAAAATTAAAATATACTTTTTTTTCTTTCAAATGAAAAATATTCAGAAATTTCTTTTGAAAAATTGGGTGAACACGAACCCAACAAGAAAAGAAATAAATTAGTATTAATTCGATACAAGCTAAAGTTTTTCATGTAAATTTCGAAAAAAAATCTAGTTACCAGACCGGATGCAGGAGTCTAATGTGAATTATCACCTTTTAGATATACTTCTTCTATTTTAAGAAAATCTATTCAATCTGTAGCTAATATCCAATAAATAAGTTCTAAGTATCCTAAAGAATACCTATTATCTATAAAACATATTTTAGAAACTGGGCAATACCTTTTGATATGATAGATACTTAAACATATAATCAGTAAATAAATCAAATTCGTGAACCAATACGCAATTATTTATTTCTAAAATTTTTCAACAATGCTGGAATGTTTATCTGCTATACTTGATTCGTCTGGCTATTTTTTTCTTTGAGTCTTGAAATTTTGAAATACAACAAACACTCTCTCTCTTTTTAACAGAATAATCATCCACAATTTTGAACGAATGAAATGGAAAGCTTCAAATAAGTGAAGAGGCTAAACAGAAATAAAATTGAAAATACCGTGTATTTGTTTTGTCAGAATTCATCAAAACAGCAAATATAACGTTTATTTTTTATCAGATTTTTTTTATTTGCTAACACAATAAGGATATTATTGAATTTCTCTTTGAGATCAGTTTTTTTAATCTCCATAAATAAAACATAGCTACTTCTATTTAAACTACGTTATTTCTTGATGATTTTGTAGAACATCTAATTTCAAATAAAGAATATATGTATACATACCCACACACACATATATACATGTGGGTGTGGGTGTGTGGGTGTGTAATATGGATTATTTTTGTACGCTATGTCTCCTCTAATGAATAGGGGACAGTTTAATTAGTTTATTAGTTACTTCTTTGAGTATTTTGTTAAATATTGTGGACCAGATAATGAATGCTAAAGGAAATTTAAAAAGGTTTCTAATTTGATTTTTGTTTTTAAAATTATTCTTAAATAATTATTGACATTACCCAAACAATTTTAAAGGGGAATTTTTTTCATTATTATTTAGTTTACTGTTCAAAATTACAAATTTATTTTTTAGTATGTGAATATATCTTCTCCAATGTAAATATCACTTCAACCTTCTGTATACAGTGTTAAAAATTTGCATCAAACTGTAGAGTAATTTGACCATTTTTGCACATAACGGTTACTTGATCATATTATGAAGGTATTATGACCATAATGTTGACCATAATATTGTCTAAATCAATTAAAATTACGGTTAAATAACCGTTATCTATAAAAACTATCGAATGACGGAACAGCTTGCTGCAAATTTTTAACAGTGTAATAGGAAAAACTAATGCGGTAAATCAGTAACATACAGAAGATCTAAAAAACATCACAAATGTTAAATGTTGTTGAGTAAAAACTATTTTAATTAAATGAAAAAAAAAACATATTATAAGTAACTAAATGTTAAAACACATATTTTTAATTAAAAATATGTCTCGTTTTCGAAGCATATTCAAATCGAACAAATTTAATAATTATTTAGTACCTCAGAAATTTTTCAAATGTAACTGAACTTTGTAATGATAAAATATTCTTTCTAATTTTGAAAGTTATGTGAAATAAGAGAAGTGTCAATCTGGGCCATATCTTCTAATTAAAAGCCAGCAAAATGTTCGAGATAAAATATTTTCAGCCGTGAATTTCCTGTTTGCATGCAGAATTTTATAATTTGAACGAAGTAAAAGCCAAAAATGAAGCATTCGGTATCGAAAATACTGATATAAATTATCTATACCAAACAAAGATTTGGGTAAGAAACATAAAATTAGCTCAAAGTGTAAAATTTGATCAATAAATGTTACAAAAGGGAAAGAAATGAAACAAATTATTTTTAATCATTATTTTTAATTACATGTGAGTAATTTAATTACATGTAATGTAAAGAGATGAAATAAAAGTTTATTTATATTATACAAACAGAAATAAAGTTCGAAGCTATCATCACTATCGTCTATGTGATCATCAAAATTGGGAACATAATTACTATGCGTGTTTGACATAATTATTCTATAAAATCAGTATCTATCAGAGTTACAAACAAAATCGAAAATGAAACACTACAATTTACTAAAAACAACTGAACAGAATGTCCAACCAACCCATAAACAAATGAATGACGAAGAAAGGAACAAAGCAGCGGGAAAACTAATGAGTTTTTTAACACACGTAACGCCATCTATTGGATGCGAAAATAATCATTGCTATAAAGCTTGTAGAAAACCAATCACAACAGCAATTAGCTACGCAAAAAACTTAGAACATTGCAATCTGCACTTAACATGAGGACGTACGCAAATACGTCCTGGTATTTCAAATAGAAGACTTCATGACGTACGCAGGTACGTCGTGGTGCTTAAGGGGTTAATAATTATTAGTGTGTAGTTGCGCTATTAAAATTAATATATTGGAATGAATCTTTAACATTACATAGAAATAAAGTAATATTTAATAAGACGTTAATATATTAGGTAGAATGTCAAAAGCATACAAGTTTTTTCTTTCTTATTGATACTCACGAAAAACACAATATTTTGCTTTTCTTATCTTTTTATCCCTTAGGCTATTAAGAACGCGATCAGCGAATCATCTCTGAGTCTATCTCCCAACGTTACGAATGCTTTGCACGCATCTATATCGATTTTTCAAGGTTTTTAACGTTAAGAATGCGTTTACTGTGTTCTAAAGTGATTCTTTCTTTCATCAATACATGTCAACATCAAATGGTATTCGAATACATCAAATACAACACAACTGGGGAGAGAACCGAAAGGAGAAAACTCAACTACTTAAGTGTTAAAATATGTACTCAAACATAACCTATAAACATCATCAAAAACTTTTTTTAACTTCTGCCACTTGTCATAAAATTTATATATCCATATACATGTATATGTTCCCAATTCATTATATATTCCTAAATGCACTTAACATATTTCGACAAAGTTCCAAATTTTACCTTATGATAACTTGAATGAAAGAACTCTCAAAATTTTAATGAGTGCCTCTTCAAGTGCACTGAAGGACGAAATATTGGGTGACACACACATAAGCAAGGACAGCTTAATTTAACTGTCAATCATTAACATGCAACACTTAGTTTATTTTAGGCGAAGTTAATTCCTTAATTTAACAGAAAAGGAACTTTCTGCGTAATATTTGAATACTTTAACAAACTAACGTAATGAACCTTCCATCGCATATGCATTTCAAAGAGGACACGATTATTCTGAGACTTTGTTGAAACTAGATTTTCAGAACATTAAATATAAAGGATATAAAAGATTTTATCATTATTCAAACCAGATTGGAAAAACTGTAAAAGTGGCAGTGCACACTTGCAAAAAAATTGAATGGGAAGCTAGGGTCACAGTACATTTATTAAATGAAATATACAGGGTGTCTCAATTCATTCTGAAGTATTCACAAATTTAACAATAATGAAGAAATTTTAACGAAATTTGAAATAGACTGATCTTGCATTGTTTGAAATGTACGGATATCACGAGAAATGGTAGAAGTATTTACCATCCACATTCAAACAGTGCTATTCTGGACTTACTACGTTCCCTATTTCCGAATGTAATTGATTCTGTAAAGAGATATCGACCATTAATTAGCCAATCGCTAACACATAAAAAAGGAAACAAGGTGGAAAAAGCATGTCAAACGTGAGAAATAATGGGCAATCATGCTATGTGGTGCGTTCAGTGAAATGAATTATATTGTCTGTTACTAAGGTGTGATTAGTTTCCGCAACTAAGCTGCTACTAATAAGTACATTTTAAGTTGACAACATTTTATTTTTTGTTGCTATTTACTGAAAATTCCAATGGAAACTTAAGCATTACTTTGAAAATTTCAGAACTTGAAATCCAAATTTAGACTCTTTTTCCAGTTAATAAATTATTTCTCCTGAAACATCTAGCCAAAAAACTGCCGTACTGTAGACTATAGAAGTGCTACAATTAAACAATTTTAGTACACAAATTAAAAATTTTTAAATTCAGTAATATGGAAATAACATGACTCCATCTTAAATAGGACATAATCAACATGACAACCTACCATCATTACCTATCATGGGATATCATCGAGCTAATTACGTACGATAAGTTTTAATAGAATGAAGAATGTGACTATAACTTGGTAATAGAGGTTATAAAATGTCATATATGACTATAAAGTCATACATATCAGATAACTTGGAGGTACATCTAGGTTGCTTGACGATGAATCCTCGGAAACTGCTATAACAAGGAATTACCGATTTTAAAAAAATTCAAATTACTTAATAAATATTTTTATTAATATCTTTTTAAGTTTTGATTCAATTTTCATAAAATTTGAAATGACCTAACAAAATTCTGCAACGATTATATATACGAGTATTAAATTTCAAACCGTTCGGTTGGGTAGTTTTTGCACTATTATACGTGGACAGACGGACGAACGGATCAGACGACGACTATAGTTGCTACGTACTTTTATAATTACGAACGCGCAGAAAAAGAGTTTGCTCACCGTATATCACTTTCAACTAGGGTGGTGAAGAGCTTAAAGATTAAAAAATTTTAATGGCGACAGAAGTTTTAAAATGCATCTGGTGTTTATAGTCAACCACTGAGGTAAAGTAAGTTATGTCCAGGGCTCTCGCTGACTTTTGACCAACGTTAACAATTTGGCTAATCAGAAATTAAAAACGTTAGCCAAATAAAAAAAATAGCAAAATAGATTCGTCATGAAGCACTGAAAAATCGATCTTTAACCCTTTAATGTACCATTCTTTTTTTTCAGTATGTTCTAAAATAACCCAAGTTTTTGTAACTACTTATAGATCAGTTATCCATCTAAATTCAACTATTTGCTACAAAACTATTAAACATATGTACATTTTAAGTGCCTTGAGCAATCAAGAAAATATTCCAAACCCAATTTAACTCATTAAAATGTTATGAAATACAACTTCCCACACATGATAACTAAGGATTTTAAGATATATTTAATGAATTCTGAAAATTGAAAATATAAACAACAAAATATATGTCACATTAAAAAAAAACTTTATTTTTCTAGAATTCTTCGGCTTTTCATTGAAGTCCATACTTCAAAGGCAGTTTCAAAATTGTTCTGTTGTCTATTAGGCCCGTTAACGCATACTGAAAGGACATTATTCACATTTTTTATATTCATTCGATTTCTCAATTTAGTTTTTGTTGCGTTCATCATACTGAACCCTCTCTCACAGTCCACTGAATGTAGTGGCAAGATTGCAGAAAAATACAGCATATTACCTGTTATGGGATAAAGCTGCTGCAGAACGTTTTTTTGAATGAAATCTATGGAATCTCCTAAATTTCATGGTTCTGCAACGAGAACTCAAGAAACTTTTAAATAATTTCCATTCTCACAATACCTCAGATAAGGAACTGCGTGTATCACCCAAATGGCATAAAGTTAAAAATTGATTCAATTTCTTTTATACCATAGTTTTGAAAAGTGTTCTTTACTAACGCGAATATGAGTATCACCTGTACTGACACAGACACACAAAAAAAGAATACTCGCAATTTGGCGAGTTTAATCGTTCGTTTACTCGCCAAATGAAGCATTTCGTCGCAATTTGGCGCAATGGCGAGCGGCAGCAAGAACCCTGGTTATGACTAATCAATTAAAAATTATCTGTGTGGATTGAAATTACGTCAGCAGATGCGATAAGCGAAAAGGAGTTATTGACAAAAATAGTTGTGAATTATATTCTTTTCATTTCTTTTTTTTTTTTAACACAGAATGGAATAAGAATTAGTTTTGGAGTAACATTTAAATGAATACGTGAAAGAGAAATAGGTAAATTTAGGAACTAGACGTTCAACTAATAGAAAAAAACGGAATTACTTAATAATATAATAATAATCTATAAATATATATTTTTTACTTTATAAACAAGCATTCACTGCCCATAAAGACAAAAATATTGTGATATCATACCCTGTATTAGATAAATTAATAAGTTGTTAAATAAATTAAGAAACTAATATTTAATAAGTAAATTAATGTAAAGTTAACATAAGTCACTTTTTATGTTTCATACTGACACTCATTAAAATAATGTTTCACGTATTCTTTTTTGTTTTTCTTATAATTCTAATGTACACCTTTGCTCATTCGTTAGTGATTTTAAAAACTTTCTGCTGCATATTGTAAGTTTAATATTCACACATAACGACCTTTACAGACTTTATTAGAGATTCATAAATGCATTAAAAATTTTCCGACATGTTCCAGATTTCGCCTTTTAATACCTTGAAGGAAGAGCTCTCGAAATTTTAATGAGAGCATACTCGTTGACGGAGAGAATCAAGGACGACTTAATTTGCCTTTCAATCATGAATATGCCCAATTTGTTTACTTTAGGAAAAGTTAATCACTGAATGGGATAAGAAAGAAATTTTCCATGAAATATTTGAATATTTAAACTGACTAACATGATGAACTTAACTAATGCATGTGCATTTCAAATAGAGAAGCACGATGATTCCCAGACTTTGTGGAATCTAGGTTATTGAAAATTTAATATAAAGGCTATCAATGCTTATATAATAATTTAAATAAATTACTAATTGTATCTAATACCTAATGCAAATTGATGTTAATTTGGCCCTCCCCCAGATTTGCTTACAAAAGAATGTTGAATAACTTTTGTTATATTAATTTCATGATACGAAATACTTATTGCACCAATGAACTTAATATGCAGGGGTTAAATTTAATACTTTAATATATATATGTATATAGACCATAATATGCAAGTATTTTTAGCATAACCAGAATTCCACACCACATTTAAATAATAATTAACAAGTGAAAAACAGAAAAACATCAAAGAGAAAAAAAATTAAACAAAAACCAGAACAAGATAATGAAACTAAAAAGGCTGTGGCCTCATCGGCAGTGGGTATAGTGTAAAAATAACAGCAATGTTATGGAATGAAAATTATTCAGAGTAAAAACAGTGCAAAAAGTGGTAGTGGGTTTCAGCCAGAGTGTCGCAATGCATCAATCAAATGCAATCATTCGAATGCATATTGCAAACACTCTCCCACCGGACCCTACGCCACATTAACCAGTATATCACAGACCCAATAAATAGCTGAATTAAAATAGATACTTGTAAAATACAGTAGAAAATAAATATCATTTTATACCCAAACCTGAATCACACAGCCACAAAACAAATCAAAATTCAATGTCCAACAATCAATCCAGTTACGTTGCCACACAATTGCAGGCATCATTGTAAAGCCGTACAAAAAGGCTTTAAACAGTACAAGTCATTGAATATATATATATATATATATATATATAATCTAGCAAAAATGTATTTGGCCTGCGATGGTACTCTCCCAACAAACATAAAATATAAAACTACAGCAATAAAAAGCTTAAATAATAATAATAATAATAAAAACACAAGAACAACCAAAAAAGGCTTGGGCCTCTTCTGTAGTGATTTAAGGTCAAAGCAATCATGCATTTAGAACGCAAATTGTATTCAAAAATATATTTGTAGTTTACAGAACGCTGTGTGCTAAAATAAAACTGGTCAAAAGCATATTTGAAGGTAACGTACCAGAATACCATTGGATTTTCGATGCAAGAGGAAAGGTGGATACTGTACAAGGGAACTAAAATAAGATAGTGATAATACATAAACTAAAACCTTTAAAAACGTTTTAACGCACAAATACGTACAAACATGACACTAAAAATCACATGCGGCTGTTTCGAGGATTTTTAGATCTCTTTCCTCAGTGCGGGAAAAAAATTAAAAGGATTAAAATGGGTTCAAAGAACCCCTCGGCTCCGAGTATTGGGTTGATTGAGATACTGAGAAGGCCAAAGCAAGAGTTTATATATCTTAAATAAATGACGTAATTGACCGAAACGAACTGAAAAAAAGGAGTCACTGCACAGGATCCCTCCACACAAGCGAGAGAAAAGGGGTGCTGGTCTTATCATTCACTAAGGAAGAAGTATGTTTATGAATATAGCAAGCTTCATAAAAGTCTAGACCTAAAACTGAATTACATTTTTCGATAATTTTAGCCTCTGGATAATTAAATTGGTGGTTGGAATTCCAACAATGTTTAGCTACTGTAAATTTTTCACATTTCTGCCTTCTAACATAATTCTGATGCTCTTTCAGACTTTAAGAGTGATAATAGTTCAAATAAAGTCGACCTGTGATTAAAAACACCCTAACATCTGAGCCACTTTGCCATAATAAACAGTAAACAACAAAATAAAGAGAAACCAGTTACCAGCAGTTCTTTCCGGTGCCATTAAACATAGTCATCCTCATGAAAGTGGCCTTGTTAAGGCTTGTATTGATGAAGACAATTCTTTTATAAGTAAAGACAATCAATGAAAAACGTGCCGTCTGCAAAAAAAACCTTTTTTTTATAAATAAAATTGAGAGAACTATTGTTATTGCAAAATTATCTATTCATATAACGAAAAAAGTTGTTTCTGAAATACACTTTTACCAGTACGGATTTTTTAAAACGGTACATTTTGCTGATAATGATATTTATGTAGATACGTTGAGGAAATTTAAAGGAGCAGTGGACAAGATGATTAGCTTTAAACTCAAAGTTGTTACATTTATCAAAAATGGAAATCTAAGCTTTATTTGCAAGTAGAATATCAGATCAAGACAATTTACAGCTATACTATTACATTCGTTTTATTCAAAACTAGTGAGTCTATCTAGTTTTTTCAAGACCTTTCCTGAAAATCATCATCAAAATTTAGAGTACAGGGGTCATCTATATATCTGAAATCTGTGAAGTGATCATAAGCTGAATTTATAGGATAGTGAAAGTAATAAAAAAATAAATTAGCTGCTGTATATAAGTAATTAGTACCAAACCAATACCATTAATTTGCAAATAAATTTTAGACATCGTATAAGCGTAATTGTTAAAAAGACAAAATCCCCATCATTGATAAAAGAAAATTAAATTAAAATCCATAACATCTAAAACAAACTCTCTATATATATACATATTAGTTTTCATGATAAATTATCCTCATAGAAAGCAGTTATGTTCTCACATATTCATTTTCTTATCAAAAAGGTACTTATGTATTGTCCGGGGCAGGTTATATATACCCCTCCAACAAAGGCGCCAGAAATATTAATTACAGTAATCCTTATTTATTTACTTTAAGTGCATAGTTATTATATTGTTGCCATATTAAAGGCAGTGACAGAAGTATTTATATGTGTATAACTATATAATATAATATGGCACAGGTGTAAATATAAGATGTTAAATTGATCAAAACAGTATGTTTATATTACTATATAATATTCATTCTGGTGGGCATAACAAACAACTGGAAATAAAACTTACAATGTTAATACAGTTATTGCTAAAAGCCGACAATTTGAAGTTATGTATTTACTAAATACATACCCGTAAGGCATGGTGACGTCACGGCGACGTCACTGTGAAGTCACACTGTGACTTTGTGACCGTCGTCGTGACGTCACGTGACGTCGATGTGAAGTCATTGTGACGTAAATGCGAGGTCGTTATGGCCGTTTTCAAGGCTTTCTGTGACCTCACAATGTGACTACTTTGTGAAGTCACCGTGCGACTTAAATGTGAAAAATGTGACGAATCTGCATCGGATAGGGTGACCAGATTTTACCCGAATCCTATACGGATAATTCGGATCAAAATTTTTTTATGGTTCAAGTTTGTGACGTTTGTGACGACACTTCACCGGGTCGGGTGACCAGATTTTACCCGAATCCAATCCAGAAACTTCGGATCGATCTTTTTGGATTTGTTTGGTTACAGAATAGATTTGGATTAGTTGTCGTGTGACCTGATTTTCGTGAACCCGATCTGACCCGAGTCGGGTATAATGTTTTTACTGTAAGTCTTGTTTGGAATAGAATCTTACATACGACCGAGTAACCAGATTTTATCAGAAATTGAGTTACGATACAATTTCTGATGTCGGCTCGGATCTAGAGTCATACACGAATCCGGTTATATACTTCTTGAACATGATTGAATGTCAACTTGAACATAAATGATGGTTGACTGAAACTATATTTTGATTCAACCCGTATTCTTACCCTAACCCAGCAACAACAACAACAACAAATCTGTAAGCCCACAACCCGACCGAACCTGATAAATGATTTCGCATAGATTCGGATAACAAGATTTCACCAAATACGGATAAGATCGACGATAAGGATTGGATCGGCAATCATTTTTATTGATGCAACTCGTATTCAAATTAAAACTTTGCATCTGATTGAGAAACCGGTTAACACGAAACTTTCTGACACATTTATGAACAAACTTTTAAACGCATGGCACTTGCATGCCTGATTATTAAAGCTATTTGGAATGAATAGCGTTTTCCATTTTTAGATAAATGTAATACTTAAGATCAATGTCGGTCACGTTTTACCCGTTTCTGACGCTGCGCGTCGGAAATTTGGTTCAAAACACCGACTTTGATAGTGTTTTCTGAAACATCATCTGGCGTTACCAAAAAATGGATAACGCCATTCGATTATATATAGGGTAGATGTGCCAGTAATGGACACCCTTAAGGAATTTCTTTAACAATTATTTTTTAATTAATAGTTATAATTGTTGTATTCAACATTTTTTAATATTATATTACTCTACCAACAATATTTAACCATGCTCATAGTCACATTTCCCAATGTGAATCTAAATTTAATTGTAAATAACAGAAATAAATCAAAACACCCTAAATTCCAGTAATGGACACCTCACAAAAAGTAATAGATAATTGATATTATGATTGCATTTAAAACTAGAATTTAAAGATAGCATATTAATGAAATAAATAAAGCTGAATTTTTATTGGTTATTTTTTTATAAACCAAAAACATTGAAGGTATCCCATTACTGGAAGGCGATCCATTACTGGCACATCTACCCTATTCTGAATAAGAACACCTGCCAATTTCATGTATTTCCGAATAAAAATGAATTCAGAAATATGCCAGAAATGAGCTATTTTGTATTTGAGAACAACTATATAAGTACACATTTTCAGATAAGCATTCTGAAAAATTTATATTAGGAATCAATTTAAATAATAGATATACCTATTGTGCGATATTATTAAATAATAAACATTGTATCAAGCAGTAAAACAGTTTTCGTTGTAAATGAAATATAGAACTTAAGATCATAAATGCCAAAAAAAAAATTATATATTTTTTTTCTTTACATATTATTTTATTTATAGTTTTTGATAGAATACTAAATGCAGAACTTAAATATAAATTTTTACAGTAAAAACATTCGATAACACAGCTCGAAAAATTACCTTAACTAAACAGTTATTTTATTGTTTCATCAATATTTATTATTTTTGTGCATCTAACATTGACATATCTCGACAAATAAATTATTCAATGCATTAAATTGTCACTTTTTTTTTCAAATATACCGGAAAATTATTTCTGGAAACCTACGCTAGCAACGAAATTATTAAATTGCAAATCAAATATTAATAGTTTTAAAAATTGCAATGTTTTTAATTATAATGAATAACTGTGAAAATTGAACTAAGAAACGCAAAATATTAAATAAATTCCTCATTTTATATAACACTTTACATTTAGAATACATATTCTTAGTAAATACAGTTTTTCCAAACAATCTATTTTAAAAAATATAAAACATTAAAGATAAAATTTAATACAAGTGATTTTTTAAAAGAAAATTTAAACATTTTAACTTTTAAATAATGCACTATTAAATGTACTAGTACTAAACATGCACTATTAACAAAACTGCGAAGACATTAAAAGTTACCTGCTGAACTATAGATAAAGGGGTTATGATGGAATGCTCCTTATCTGCTTCCCTTTCATTGAAAAATTAGAATGTAAATCCACTACAATAATTTTCAAATTATTCCAGCAGAAGCGATGTGTTCATAGATCTGAGAAATCAAATATCACCCAGGCCTTATGAACACACCCGGCTAGACACAGTGAGATGTTAAAATGGATGGTTTACTTTAAAATGGAGATTGTTCACTTTAAAACGTTAATTTACTTACACAGTATAAATCTACAAACTTCAAAGAACCCAACACACGCTAATCCTAGCTTCGAATGAGAAAAAGTCGTCTGCCTTCAATATGCGCGCGCAGCATTGTTTAAACACAACAAAATAACAGCTAGAAGATGTTTCCAACTTTTACCGCAAATGATATAGGAAGAAAATAATTTAAATAAAGACATTTCAAAACCTTTATAATTTATATGGCTGAAAAATGAACTTCTAATGATGCTATAATATTCTTTTTTTATATGAGAGAGTTTTGTATTCTTAAAAATAAGCTGTGAAAATTTACATTTTTATATATTTTTTAATCCATTGCATTTGCTTTAGTCGTCAAAAGTAAAGATAAATTTTAAATAATAATTGATTTAATAGGCTTTATAAAGTAATTTCGATATAAATTTAAATTGCAATCAAATTTCCTAAGTACAAATTTTTTATTTTTTACACTCTATCGAAAAGAGCAATATATTTAATAGAGGTGACATCTTACTAAGCACTGGCCAGTTTTGGATAAATTGCTATAGGAATGACATGTTTTTAATTCATTTTTGCTCGGAAATACACGAAATTGGCTCGTGTTTTGTTCAGAAACTATGTTATTGAAAAACCTTTTCCATTTTTTGTTAAAAGCAGAAGATCTTTCAGAAAAGAATGTCAAAGTCGGCGTTTTGATTTGAATATCCGACGTGACAGTGAAAGACAGGAGAAAAACTGGTCGTCACGTGACACGAATTGCTTATAACTCGATAAATAACTAAATTTCTATTTAAGGATTTTTACCTTTGTATTATATAGTATATTTTGTTAAATTTCATGAAAATGGTAATGAAAATTGTAAAAAATTATCTGCCTCATATATGTAGACAGATATTTATTTATTATTTTATTTTGGAAATACTCAATATATTTAAATAGTGTGTGACAATATTTTTATTAATGATTTAGGTACATGACATAATTCAAATCTATATTTTATGAGTTTTTTTTTTTTCAAATTCACTCTCCGATCACACCGTGAAGTCACAGAGTGTTGGCATTTTGGTCATAGATTTTACGTGACTTATGTGACTTGCAGTGACGTCATTGCAACGTCACAAAAATTTTTAAAACTGTCAAAATTAATTTTCTTTATGTTATAAGATTCTTATAAGATTATGATAAGATGTTATAAAGTTTATTTTAAGTTTTCTTTAGATCTCCAAGACGTTCACATTTAGGTCACAGTGTGACGTTACAAAGTGGTGGCATTTTGGTCACAGATGTGACGTGACGTACGTGACTCACATTGACGTCACAATGACGTCACTGTGACTGTGCATGCTATGCGGGTATTAATATCTTCAGCGCCACAACGTACCTGCGTACGTCATGAACACTTCTATTTGAAATACCAGGACGTATGTCCTTACGTCCTCATCAATTAAAAATTATTTTAATTATTTTAACCAAAACATTCAGAAAAACCAACTCAGCAGTCAACAAAGAACACCAATCAACAGGAGAAATACTCCACTCGTGACGTCACTTCTGGCCACGCCCCCTTTTTATGACATCACTTCCGCCGCTGATAGTGGCAACCAGACGGAGAAAAAACAAAAACAACAACCAGAAGAAAAATTCACTCTTGACGTCACGTCCGGCCACGCCCCCTTTTGATGACGCCATTTCCGTCGTTGATGGCAAACCAGCAGGACGAAAAAAACTGCAGTAAACAACTCCACTCTTGGTCACTTCCGACCACCCCCTTTGAGTTTTGATGACGTCACTTCGGCCGCTGATGGTGACAAACAACTCAACTGTAGAGGAACTGTAAAGGAAAACATCTCTGTAACATGAACAACAATTTAATATGTCTGGAATTCAGCATACTATCACTAAATTGAATGTGGAGATCAAGGGGTTAATTTACTGTTTTGTATTATTTTAGTTTACTTTTATGCATTTTAAACAATTTTATTCATTAAATGTACAATAAATTACCATTCTGGGCATGATTAGTGATTGGCAACCATGTTTGGAGCGCTCTACATGGTTCGGATAATAATAGTAAATACAATAGTAAGTATTACCTCGTTCAAAAAGACACTAGAAATCAGTTCCAGATGTACACGAGAGATCCTCAAGAGACTATTAAACTTACCAAGTGCATATAAATTTTATCTCGCTTCTTGTGATTTGACTATATACAGACATGTATTGCACAATAAATCCATAGTGCTTGAGACCAGGAATTTCACACCTCTCAACCACTAGAAAATCCGCCTTAGCTGCATAACCTCGCTTATTAAGTCATTGAACTATTTGAAATTCATCTACGGTATACACTCAAAATTTGAGAGGCTACAGTGGGTAATTTGTTGCAAGCTCTCAGCAGAGAGGGTTGGAGACGTTCTCTCAAAGGAGAATGGGAAATTCAGACTGGAGTTGCCGGAATCGAAACCAAGACCCGAGATTTTCCTGACAAAAAATATAAGAACTTAACGTATATGTTGCTCGTAACTGTTTAAGTGTACTGTGAAGTACTGTTATTAAAATTAAATGTTGAGCCAGCAAGTCTTTTTAATTTAACGACGTTACACACTCTATACACTAATTGTTGATTTGCATAAATTTTGCAAGAGATCGCAATTCACAAGTATTATATTCAAAGAATAAAATTAATTTTATATTTTCATTTCTTGTTTCTTCTTTCGGACTGTCACTTATGAAAAAATAATGCTTCATATACTCTTTTTCCTTTCTTGTCGCTCTTGAATATTTGTACATTAGATACTGGTTTTATAAAATTCTTGTACTTATGTAGTGTTTTATTCCCATGCACGTAGATCTTTACAGACTTCATTACCGACTCATAAATGCATTCAAAATAATTTCAGATTTTGCCTTTTAATAATTTGAAGAAAGAACTTTCAAAATTTTAATGAGACCATATTTGAGAGCATTGATGGGGAAAATATTCATTGACACACTGAAGCGAGGAGGACTTAATTTGCTTTTCAATCATGAAAATGCACACCTTGTTTATTTTACGAGCAATTAATCTCTTAATTGAATGAGAAAGGAATTTTTCAAAATGATGCTTATACTATTTAAGCTAACTAACGTGATAAACCTCCAGCCACATGTGCATTTCAAATAGAAAAGCAGTATGTTTCTAAAATTTCGAAATATGTTTCATTATCATAAATTAAATATAAAGGCTATAAAAGCTTATATCATTGTTTAAAGCATTTGATAAGGGTATAAGTATGCATATGTTACACATTAGCACATGATAGTATATGTTATATATTATTCTGTTAGTTAGTATATGTTATACATTATTTAGTTATAATGTATAACAATATTCTAGTGATTATTTAGTTAGTTAGTATATGTTTTACATAGAGCATATGTTAAATATGCTTTCCCAATACCTTCCAAGAAAAATGCTACTCAAAAAAGCATGCTTCGTCACTTTCCTTATACCTCAATAATGCAAATAAATTATTTTATGCATAAAATACTTAAAATGCATAATACATAATATGCATATGCTATGTATCTTATAGCATTTTTTAATAAATATATTTACTATATTTATTATATAATATAGTATATATAAATATATATATATATATATATATACAGATAGATAGATAGACAGATAGATAAATAGATAGATAATTAGATAGATAGATAGATAATTAGATAGATAGATAGATAATTAGATAGATAGATAGATAGATAGATAGATAGATACAGGGTGTCCGAAAAGTCTGTAAACGGTCGAATAACTCGAGAAATATACATCGAATTGAAAAACGGAAACATACGAGTTCAATATTTTACAAAATTACAACTTTGATATCCATAAATAGATTTTTCTAAAATATTGAACACGTATTTTTCCATTTTTAAATCCGATGTACATATTTCTCAAATTATTCGACCGGTTCCAGATTTTTCAATGGAAACGATTCTCACTGTATTTTACACGATCAAAGTGCCATCTACGATTTTCCGAAGTAAAAGTTAAATACAAAAGTTATTTTTTATTCAGTAGAATCCAAATCTGCAATGAAAAAGATAATTATCATTTAAGATTTCAAAGTTGATCCTCTTCCCCCCAGTAGGAAGAGTTCGAGGGGAGGGTAACTTTGATATACCTACATAGATTTTTCAAAAATATTGAACATGTATTTTTCCGTTTTCAATCCGATGCACATTTCTCGAGATATTCGAACGTTTCCAGACTTTTCAATGGAAACGATTCTCACTACATTTTACCCAATTACAGCGCCATCTACGATTTTCCGAAGAAAATGTTAAATATAAAAGTTACGTATTTGTTTCGTCGAATCCAAATCTGCAATAAACAAGAACGAAAAATCATGCATCAAGCACATATTATGTAACAATTTCCAACGCTTCCAAAATAATTTTACAAATCATACCGTTTAATAAGCTAAAAGATAACATCTAAGTAATCCGAATACTTTTCATCAACCCTGTATAGGATCTATAGATTTGTATATATACTACATAGGATGCTAAATTTTAGTTCAGTTAGGAAACGCGTAGCACAGTTTAAAATTCTCATTCTGGAGTTAAATAATACGGAAATGTGTTCGCGAACTTTTGTGCTTCCCTGTATAGGATCTACAGAATTTATACACACCACGTAATAGACAAAAAGCGAGTTAAAATTAAAATCGCGTTCAGTAACTTAAACCGCACTTCCAGGAATTATTGTTAACAGACAGTAGAGAATTATTTTGTGTGTCCCTGTAAATGAACGATGACTGCTATACACACAATATTCTGTAGTAAGCCTCTTGTAATGCACCTTATATAAATTTCAATGCGTTTAAAATAGGGAAACATTATTTAAATAAACCGCAGACGATTTTTCTCCATAGACGTAATGTAACGGAATTCTTTTGACTGTCCCTGTAAAGTAACTATAAGTGCTATGCACACACTATTCCATATTAAGCTTCTTCTAATGCACCTTAGTGATATATATAAATTTCAATGCGTTTAAAATAGTGAAACATTATTTAAATAAACCTCAAGTGATTTTTCCCCATAGACCGCAATGTAATGGAATTCTTTTGAGTGTCCCTGTAAAAAAAGTATAAGTGCTACACACTTCCGTTGAAATAGGGAACATGCTATAGATAACGACTATAACATATAAAAATTGCAGAGCAATCCGAGCATATTTGCGGGAGTTAGAGCACGGACAGACGGCCAGACGGCCAGACAAACCGAAGTCGTAAACACTTTTCAACTAGGTTGGAAAGTGTTAAAAAAGTGGGTTATCATTTAAGATTTCATAGTTGCCCCCATTTCCCCCCGGGGGGCAGAGTTGAAGGGGACAACATTGATATCCCTAAATAGATTTTTCAAAAATATTGAACATGTATTTTGCATTTTTCAATCCGATGTATATTTTTTGAGATATTCGACCGTTTCCAGACTTTTCAATGGAAACGATTCTCTCTGAATTTTACTCAATTACAGCGCCATGTACGATTTTCCGAAGAAAATTTTAAATATAAAAGTTACGTATTTGTTTCGTCGAATCTAAATCTGCAATAAAAAAAGTGGGTTATCATTTAAGATTTCATAGTTGCCCCCATTTCCCCCGGGGGGCAGAGTTGAAGGGGACAACTTTAATATCCCTAAATAGATTTTTCAAAAATATTGAACATGTATTTTGCATTTTTCAATCCGATGTATATTTTTTGAGATATTCGACCGTTTCCAGACTTTTCAATGGAAACGATTCTCACTGAATTTTACTCAATTACAGCGCCATCTACGATTTTCCGAAGAAAATTTTAAATACAAAAGTTACTTATTTTTTTCCGTAGCATCATTATCTGCAATAAAAAAAGGGTGTTAACATTTAAGATTTCAAAAATCCCTCCCCCCCCCCTTTTCCCACATGGGGCAGAGTTGGGAGGGAAGGAAGCTTTGATATCCCTAAATAGATTTTTTTAAATATTGAACATATGCTTTTTGCGTTTTTTAGTCCGATGTATATTTCTCGAGTATTCTTCTCTTTCTTATTCGACCGTTTCCAGACTTTTCAGATACCCTATAAATGTATACATATTTATAGTGAGTTTGTTTAAATGTAAATATAATTTTTATCAGTATAATTCATTAATTCAAAAGCATGTTTTATTTGTTCATTTGTTGATATGTACATAAGAAAAATAAAATGTGAAAATTATTTATTCATAAATCATAACATTCCAGGAAGCCATAATGAAACGCTCTTCGAGGGAAAAAAATGAAGAAACACAAAAGTCTATAATTTAAGCTACTCGTATATTATGCTCGTAAAAATTAAACAGTGAAATTTGGTAAATGATTAATAGACGATTTGCATTCCCTCATGTAAAAAATAAAATGCAGCTCTTTTTATATCTATTTATTAAGAAATAGGGATTTGTGTAAAAATAAACAGTATGTTTTTTTTAAATGCACTTTATAAATTTTTTAAAGTTCTTTATCTCATAAAATATGAATTAATCTTATTTTTATAAATAATAAATTAAATAAGCTTTGTTATGCTTTTGGAAAACGTATTTTTTTACAAGAATAAACTTTTCACTAACACACACAAAGGATTTTCAAAAAGATTAAATACTAAAATTGTTAAGCCTTTATCGATCATGGATTGTTTGTTAGAAAGAACTAAGCTTAACTTTGTGTTTGTTGTTTCTGATTGTCTAAGGATTGCATTATGAATAATTTCAGAATAAGTGAACATATGTTAGTAAAAATATTAGTTTGTCATTATACTTTTTTATATTTTTCATATTCTTTATTATATATTAATGTTTAATTCCTTTGATAATATTGCTGTTAAGTTTTTCATCAAGCATGAATTAGTATTTTATGAAAAAATTTATTTACATTTTCCTAATGGTATTTAATCCTAGGATTTTTAGTATATTTTCATACACAAATTAAGCATTACTATTTTATTCTAAAATAAATCTTTTTTTTTTTACTCTTGCTATCTTTTTTAGGGGTAAAGGTGCAGTAGGCTTTCAGATGGAGGAAAATATATACCCAAAATAGACATTTAAAAAAAAATAATCTAAAGTTAGAAATAATCTGAAATTAGAGCTTAGAAAAAAAAAAAGTTCATCCCATTAGTTCGTGATATGCGAGTTCATGGCAACATCGGACTAGTTCATTAACTACTTCAATATAAGGTAAAAACTGTTTATTCAAAACTAAACGGGCGGGGTCAGTGGCGGAGTCTCGATCACAGAATTTCGCCTGAATTAACAAATACTTTCAAAATAAGCCCACTAAGAAAATGTGCTCTCAAAAAAGTATTTGAACAGAATGAACAGTTAAAGTTTTCACCTACGCACAGACGAGCACTGGAACACTTCGAGCTTTAACTCCACTAGTTGTTGACTGTCATTCACTGAAACACACGTCCTCCAGCATGTTTCTAAAGCTGAACTAAACTCCTAAAATGGTAGTAGCCCGTGACCGCTGAGACAGTCAAGTTTCTCCTGTGTTGAAGTGTTGTTGTGAAATCTCTTGTGTTTATTTACGCTAATGGATTGAGATATTTGGCTTTTAACCTAATTTCCACTGAAGTTATCTCAGAATCTTTGCATTTTTTAATATAACTCATCTCTCAAGCAAATTTTTTTTTTTCAACGAGCTTTCTAAAAATGTAACTTTTGTGCAATTTTATTCGAAAAATAATACTGAATAAAAATGGCCACCTGGCATATGAAAAAAGAAGTAGTTTGCCCGTATTTGTTTTCCTCAGTCACATGACTTGCGTTTTTATATTATATAGATTACGTACGATAGGATTTAATAAAATGAAGAAAACTTTTATTAATATCTTTTAAGTTTTGATTCGATTTTCGTAAAATTTGAAATGACTCGACAAAATTCTGCAAGGATTATATATATTAAATTTCAAACAATTAGGTTCAGAGTTTTTTGCGCTGTTATATGCGGATGGACGGGCAGACAGACGTACCAGACGACAAATATAGGTGCTACGTGTTTGTATAATTACGAACGCACTAAGAAAAGTAACCTACTGGAAATACTGGAACACACCACAAAAAATAATAATAATTATAAATAAATAAATAAATAATTCTATAGGAAACTGGGGTTCCAGTCTATTTAGTAAGACAAAAATGCAGATGTCTTACAAATCTATATTTCAAACCTATTCAAGTCCGGTTCAAACCTATATTTTTGTTTATAACTAGCTTGAACAAAGTTATTTGATGGAGTTTGTTTTGCCTTTTCAATTTATCTAGAGTACTTTTCAATTTATCTAGAGTACTTTTCAATTTTTCTAGAGTAAAAGAAAAAAATATAAAACATTTAATCAAGTTCAATAAAGAATCATCTAGCTTAAATCAAATACACGTATTTCTTAAAGGTACAACACATGATAATTCTTCTCTTTATACGATAAACGGAACACATTTTAATCAATCGAAAGTGTAATAATAAATCTTATAATCTTATTCCTTATGCTCGTGATATATATCATTCTGGAATTCTCTGTATGATTTTTCGGCCTTGAAAAGAAGAATGATGAATCTCATTACAGAAGAATTATGGATAGTTATGACGTGATGCAGTCGTTTTAGTACAAAGTGCATTTACATTTAATTTCTCCCAACAATTATTCAACTGCACTGAGTTAATTCTTAAAGCAAGCGATGAAAATGTTTCACTGTTTCCGGTAGCAGAAGTAAATATGCATCGCGTGAAGCAATCGCAAGACATGAAAGATATTTTCTTTTCTGTAGTCAGCCTGAGATTATACTAATTTTTAAAAGGTACCATATTTCATAGTGCACGAACATGCGTTTAATTTGAGTCAATTGATGTACATTAGTCAGTATTAATATCAGTGCATATATAAAGAGTAATAAGCTCAGAGTTTGTATAAGTGTTCCATTTTTTAGTGTTATAATTTCAATCATTGACTTGTTTACTTTATCAAATATTTTTGAAAATGACATAAAAATCGAAATTCTACAAAGGCGACAGAACGCATTATAATAAGAGGTATTTCTATAGTAAACTAGGGTTGTAATCTATTTATTAGGTCAAAAATACAGGATGTCTCACTTTTTTCCGAACATAGATTTTTTTTTCATAACCAATTTGAACAAATATGTTTGATGTACTTCATTTTGTCATTTACCTAGAAAATGTTAAATTAAAAAATTTTTAAGAAAGATAACGGAGGCATTTACCAGTTTAAATCAAACCTATTTCCTATTACAATATTGTTATCTAAACACGTCTGATATTTCTACCAGAGAGAAAGAGGAGCGCGGAATCTTATTTCAACATAAATATCGTTATTTGCATGACGCAGTCACTTTAGAAAATAGTATATTTACATTTAAATGTAAATTCTATTTTATATGCAAATAGCCATAATATAAAAATAAATGTTCAACTGTAGCGTGTGTAAATGTATACATTACGTCATGCAATCACAAGTCATAATACATAAATATGAATTTCTTCAGAGTGCTATAAGGTACGTCCTTAATTCAACATAATCTTATTTCAACGGGATCTTATCGAAATCTTATTTGAACATAAATATCGTTATTTGCGTGACGCAGTCAGTATAGAAAATAGTTTATTTAGATTTAAATGTAAATTCTATTTTACATGCAAATAGCCATAATATAAAAATAAATGTTCAACTGTTTCTGGTAGCGTGTGTAAATGTATACATTGCGTCATGCAATCACAAGTCATAATACATAAATATGAATTTCTGCAGTTGGCTATAAGGTACGTCCTTAATTCAACGTAATCTTATTTCAACGGGATCTTATCGAAATCTTATTTGAACATAAATATCGTTATTTGCGTGACGCAGTCAGTATAGAAAATAGTTTATTTACATTTAAATGTAAATTCTATTTTACATGCAAATAGCCATAATATAAAAATAAATGTTCAACTGTTTCTGGTAGCGTGTGTAAATGTATACATTGCGTCATGCAATCACAAGTCATAATACATAAATATGAATTTCTGCAGTTGGCTATAAGGTACGTCCTTAATTCAACATAATCTTACTTCAACGGGATATTATCGAAATCTTATTTGAACATAAATATCGTTATTTGCGTGATGCAGTCAGTATAGAAAATAGTTTTTTTTACATTTAAATGTAAATTCTATTTTACATGCAAATAGCTGTAATTTAATAATACATTTTCAACTGTTTTTGGTAGCGTGTGTAAATGTATGCATCGCGTCAGGCAATCATAAGTCATAATACATAAATATGATTTTCTTCAGTGGGCTATAAGGTACGTCCTTAATTCAACATAATCTTATTTCAAAGGAATCTTATCGAAATCTTATTTCAACATAAATATCGTTATTTGCGTGACGCAGTCAGTTTAGAAAATAGTTTATTTACATTTAAATGTAAGTTCTATTTTACATGCAAATAGCTATAATTTAAAAATAAATATTCAACGTTTTCTGGTATGCATGTGTAAATATACATTGCGTCAGGCAATCACAAGTCATAATACATTAATATGAATTTCTTCAGTTGGCTTTAAGACACATTCGTTCAAAGGAAAAGAGAATACACCATACATTTTGATCAGTAGCCGTTCGACTACAAATTTTCTCTTTTATCAATTTATGCTTAAAATAAAACTTAGGAGGTCGTCTCCATACTGAAATTGTACCAAACTTTAAAACTTTCAATACGAACACCTCATTTTTACATCATATTTGGCTTTTTTTTGGTCCATTTTATCTTAGGATACCAAACGCGAAGTCATTCGTTCAAGTAGTTCAGGAATTATGAAGGCTTTACCTTTTGAATCCCGCAACAGCCAAAATCATTCCAATGCTCTGAAACCCACAATAGTCGTGGATAGCTGAAAGGATTTTTCTTCACCTTAAGTAGTTCTGGCTGCTGTCAAGGGGGTGGTCTCTCTCAGTGATGGATGGGGTAATGTGATGGGGTAAAGAAAGCAAGACATTTTTTCAGTAACTAAAGCTATGATAAACAGACGGGTGTAACACCTGTTGAAATTTGAATAAAGGGAGAAGGTAGTAGGGTCATTTTCACTACTAATCTAGTGAAAAGGTGAAGGGAAAACGAAGAAAGCGAGTATTTTTGACATTTTGTTGGGATTCTAAGGTCATTCAGTATTTTAAAACTTGAGATTTAAAGAGTTAAGTATTGGAGCTCCTAAAATTAAATTCATTTGTACTAGTTATAAAAGAGATTGCAATGTGGGTAGTTTCTAAAGCCTAACTCAACAATGAATTTGACGCAATGAGCTGTAATCTTTTTTCGCATGTCTGATACTCCAAGAAATCGATTTCTGTTACAAAATTCATGAGTGCTTCACATTCTCTATCACTATTTTCAACGAATAACCTTTGTCGTAAGTTTCTATTGAACATGTTAAAGTGATCTACCACGAACACTATTGTTTGAAAATAGTGGTTGAGGAAATATACGATGAAACGATCCCTGCTTTTTAGATTTTCTATATATTTATGCAAACAAATTTTACAAAATATTTAATTTGTTAAATAATAAAACGGTAGTTCAAATAGATGCATAATATTGTGCAATATTTTTCAATTAATGGTTTTACAACTAATATATCATACGAAGAATCTTACACAGCCTTACCTACACAGCTTAGATTTTACACAGCCTTACTTACACAGTGTAGAATTTATACAGCGAAGAATCTTGCATCGACATGCAGTATTTTAAAATGTTAACTCATGAGAATTAAGTAAAAATAAAAGTCAGCTCAATTTTTATAGCTAGCGAGAATTCATTTATGTGTAAAAAAAGAAATATTACATGCAGAGGCTTTATGGAATGATCTGTCTACATGTATTAAAATATTTTAAACATGTAAAGAATAAGGCGTTCGGGAACACTGCATTCGTAAAATATAACACAAACGTAAAATCATTCAGTTATAAACTATTACGTTATCTGATTGTTCATATGACATAGTACATATTTTTGCATAAGGGACAATTTTTCATAATATTGAAAATCTTCTCTTAAAAGAAAAATATGTTAGCTTTAGAATTAGTGATATGAAGAAGACATTTTTATCACAAAGAGATAGAGAGTGATGTAATATGAATACAAGAATTGTTTTAGATTTGAAGTTGAACTAGTAAATTTGGTTTACTTTTAATTTTATTAAAATTCCAAAGTGAATTTTTAAAAATATAAATTAAAGGCAAATCAAAATGACTTTTTTATTTTCAAGTAAATCATAAATTCTCATTTGAAAGACTAACCGTCTATGTTTCGACCTTTTTTAATACAAAATTAAATTGCTTATTGTTTAAAAAAGAACAAGGATTAAATATTATGCGTTGTAAAAATGTAAGATAGATGTTTTTAAATCAGACTTTTATATTCACAATTGATAAATGAAACACAAACGAAAAATGTTCTATATCTATTTGAATTTATTTTTCATGCCTTCTAGTAGAAAGAGTATCTCTATCTGTTTGGACGCCTTTTAATACAAAATTATTTTATTTTTTCACAATTGAAAAATGTAAAAGAATTTAGTGTTATATATTGTAAAAATGTAAGATAAATTTTATGCAATCTTTTGAGAATACTAAAAAAATGTTTTCTATAATTTTTAAATTTGATTTACTAGTCATTGCATACCGAAAGATGGTGGTAAATTCGATAAAGATAAGAATAAATTATAATGCGTTGCTTTTTTATAAACGTACATACCTGCATTAAAAATTTTCATATTTCTGACCTTTATTAACCCTCTAGTCGTGTGAAACGTAATATTCCGTTCACTAAGCTCCAGGTTTCATTGCAATATATGCAATGTTTAAGATAATATAATTCTATAGATTTAATGAATTTTCAAAACATTGAAGAGTGATTATAACTCTCAAGGGTTACATTCATATTTGTAATTAAGTTTTATTTATAATGCTGAAAGAATCATATTTTTTTAGCATTTAAAACTAAATGCAGAGAAAACAACATTACAATTTTACCCTTTTTCAAAACGCTCAGAGGGTTAACCAACATCCAACAAAGGAAATTACACAATTTATTTGTACAGAGTGCGTCATAAATTCGTTCAAAATTAAAAAAATATATATATAATAAAAGAAGTAATTCGCGGAACAAATTACGGTTTGCGTGAATGTGATGAGAGGGACATTGGATATTTTTCCCGTATGATTCCAAAAGTAACCGAAAGAGGGCGCTGACGCGTCATACTGAGACTTTTATTCAAATCAGGAGAATCCTCCAAATTCTACGTTTCCTCAAAATGTCGTAGTAAATTCCGTATCGCATTGAATGAAATGGGGATTTTTTGGGCCTTCAGTTCTTTCTCCGTGGAAACTTTCGCAATGCAATAGTTGTGGATTCACCATTCTTGTAGAAAAGTTGAACCGCCAATGCTCAATCTCGTGAGGATAGTATGCTGACATTTTTGGCGCCTTCAGTCCGTTCTCCGTGGAAACTTTTGCATTGCAATAGTTGTGGATTCACCATTCTTGTAGAAAAGTTTAACCTCCAACGCTCTATCTGTTAAATATATCATGGTGACAAGATCGAGTGACGAATCCATTTCCAGCCAGGTATTTTATTGCTAGCCTGATTTGCATAAAATGTTTTAGTATGACGTGTGAGCGCCCTCTTTCGGTTACTTTCGGAATCATTATTTTTTATAAATAGAAAAATATCCAATGTTCCTCTGATCATATTCACGCAAACCAAATTTATTTTTCGAGCATCAGGTGTTTCATTGTTTGCACGAATTTATGACGCACTCTGTATTTACATATTAATGTATGTCCACACATATATCTTTCCAAGTAACACTTTTTTCTGGCCCATCTTTGGCAGTTTATGGAAATCGTTGGGAAATGATTGGTAAATTGTACGGTACAGATAATTCTTTAATTTGGAAAGTATCTGATCAGGATTATGAGCACTTAACTGTTAGACCATGGTTGGATCTTCGTTGGCAAGTGGATCGTAAGCCAATGATAAAGCAAGACGAAAATTTTTTACTGTGGGACAACGTGGGATAACAATTTGCCAACATTTAGCTAACGTTGGTGCAACTATTTAGTGCAACTGGGGTTTAGAACGAATGCTCCTAATTTTATAATTATTTTTGTTGGAAAAATCATGTTTTGGTGATGGTCTCATACAGATTTTACCAGGATCAAAAACTGGTATATTTGTATGCCTGAATAATTCTTCTCATTTCTCTGGATTTCTAGGCTATATGCGTTTTATTAATTTGCCAACCGCCATGAAATTGTAATAAGTGGTTAAAGTACAACGTATTACTATTTTTTATTCACAGCATCGTGCACAGTTTTACACAGACACATGTTAAAAACTCAACTGCGTATCAAATTGATCGATGAGATTTAAAATGAAATAGCGTTCAGTAACAATATATTTAAGTATATTAAGTCAAATAAGTATAATAAGTTATATAAGTATAATAAGTAAATGACCAATTCCTAGAAGAAGTTTTGCCAGTTGGGCTCCTTTTTTGTTATTCAGATTACTTGATTGCCACTGCTTTTTTAAAATCCCCACTAATTTAATCTGTGATTAAACTGTCATGAAGTAAGGCAAATATTTTTATTTCAAAAAGTAATGGTAATAAACATGAATAAAAAAAGTTTCCCAATTGACAAAGGTGTTTGAAGTCGGTTTTATATTTTTCCTTAAAATTACTGGTTAGAAGATATTTTCAAAAGTCGTTCTTTGAATAATAACTAGAGAGAACCTGTTATTTATTGAGCTCACCTTTTCTATCTAGACGAAATTTATTCCTCTACAAATTGAAAGCCCCTACTGCATTTTATTATGCATGCTTTTCCTACACTGCATGGTAAAAATAAAATGAAATAAAAGCCAACTATCTTCTAACATCATGAATACGAATTTCTCGAAAGTTTCAAAACCGAAAACGTTAACGTCAAACTAGGCTTCCGTTGAAGGAGATTATAAAATCACTTTCCTTGACTCATCTTTGCGATGAAAGGGCAAGAAAATTCCATTAAAATTTTAAAGGAATGTTTCCTTTACAACGTATACAAATATCGATTTTAAAAACACTATAAATTTATAAATTTTCCCGTATTTTACATTTTTCAATTAAATTATGAAAAATCTTGTCATGCTCGGTTATGACATTTTTATTTCAGTACAAATATGTGCAAGAACTGAAAAATAGTTTAGAACGAGCAACGTATTTTTGAAACTGTAATAACGACGCAGTGTATGAATAATTTATATGCACACGTTAACCCCTTCAGGGGCAAAGTACTTTTGTTGCTAAAAATTTTACATGATGGAATGCCACCAGGATTTACGAACAAATTTATTTAAAAATATGTAAAAGCTTTTCTTCACGTGCATTATAAAGACAAAATTTTATTGCGAAATTCTAGTGTCATTGTGGTATTCGGGAATTAAAATCAAATGGGATATATAATACGCCATTAAATTTCACGTAGTTAATGCATTGACCAAAGTAAAGTTGGATTCGCCTTTTTTTTACTGTTTCACACTGTCGTCATAAAAGTTAGGACATACGAGAAAAATACACCGAACCTTCAAAATAACTCAAATTCGTGTTAATAAAAAAAAAGATTTTGGTAAGGATTTCGGAAGGATTTCGAAAGGATTTTCTTCTTGCTTTTTGAAATCGTGTGTAATTCGGAAGAGATTATATTTTTATTGTTTCACACTGTCGTCATAAAAATTAGGACATACGAGAAAAATACGCCGAACCTTCAAAATTCCTCAATTCGTGTTAATCAAAAAAAGGATTTCCGAAGGATTTCGAAAGAATTTTCTTGTTGCTTTTCGGAATCGTGTGTAATTTGGAAAAGATTATCGTTTTTTGTTTTTGTTTTTTCATGGTTATATTATATTTTCCTACATTAATAAACTTTTTTTCATTTTAGAAGGAAAATTTGGGGATAAATAAAATTTTTTTATAAAAATTGTGTCTTTCTATTGTATATATGTATACAGGATGGTTTAAAAAAGATTGGAAAGCTTTAATCAAAATGATAGAGCATACGTCAATAAACAATGTTAGTAGATGAAACTAGAGTCGTAATCCTTTTATTCATCCCAAAAAATACCGGATGTCGAATTGCAATCCGAACACAACTACTGATCACAAATTTAACTAAATTAATGTATTTTAAAGACATTCATTACAGCTTTAACTTGCTGTTTATGAAATGCAATGACATCCTACTAAAATTGGAATCATGCTTCCGATGACATTACTCATCATGTTGTGTATGAAGATTTAAATGAGTAGGGGACATATCACACACAAATGTTTAAACATTACGGCGTGGTACTTACGTATTCCCCGTGCCAGTTTAGATTCAATAATTCGGTCGAATGTATTGATTACAGCAACCTTTATTTTTTTTCTTTATTCATTGTAATTAGATGATAAATGTGATATAGTTGACGTATTAAAGGCAATAACAGAAGTATTTATACAGATATAACAATAGAATGTGACACAGGATGTATATAGATACGAGGGAAAGTCATTAAGTAAGTTACAAAAGAAGATTAAATAATAAGTTACAATGATAATCACTTCAAAGCTATTTTTATTTCTTAACATATTCTTTATCAATATTTATGCACTTATCATTTTATTAGTGCAGCATTACCAGCTGTATACATTTTTTTTTTTTGTTACTGTCTCAGCCCCATTAGGACTTCATGTTGAACCTCTTCATCATCTGCAAACATCATCTTGCCTCCAAGATGTTTTTCAGTAGACAAAACAGATGGAAATCGCTTAGGGCTAAGTCGAGGCTGTAAGGTTGATGTTGAAGAAGTTGTCAACCAAACTTTTGAATTGTCCAATGTGTTAATACTATCAATAGGAATGGACGAATCATCAAGTCCATCGTCAGTATGAAACTGATTTACGCATGCATGCCAATGCTACCTAGTCAATGTGAAATGAATATCTTAAAGTTGGATGATGCTTCCACCTATTAACATCCTTTCAGAGTACCTGTTACTATTTTAAAATAAATCACATGAATTTGTATCTCACTTAATGACTCCCTCTCGTACTATTTAATCCAGCATTTTGTTAATCTATGGGGTTAAAGAGTTACAAAATCTTAAATTAAAGAAAAGCAACAGCATATATTAACGAAAAACAAAAACACTCTATCAGCATTGAAGAAGGCTAAGCATGCAGTACATATGTCTGAAAAATTTATTTATAATATTCATAAAATATGAAATATGTAATGATAAAATTCTCAAAATCTTTTGAAAGGATTTTATATGAACTTGAAGGACACTTAGATTAACAGAAATAAAACTGTGTAATAGTCTTTTTTGTGGTACTTTAATAATAAGTTGTTGTGTTACCTATAACTTTTTGTTCAACCTCTTCATCATTTTGTTTTGAGCAAAAAAGAAAATAATTTTTTTTTATAAATGAACAAAATTTATTAGCAGTAATATGTATAAACAAATGTCTCCAGCGCACATTCTCTATTGGTGCTCTTAAAGTAATTTCACATGCGTACGTATTGTTCGGCACGGAAGTCGACTTTGTTTTCGAAAAATACAAAAAAAAAAAGGAAATTCCTGAAGATACTAGCAATACTTATTTCTTCTCATTCGCGTTTTTCAGTGATTCAAGATACATCTACTCTTGAATAAAAAAACCATTTGTATTTTGCTATGGAGATTTTTAGAAACAAACTTAACACCAATGTTGGAAGTACCGTAATGTTAAACTATTCCATAACAAATTAATTAAAATGAATTTTGTATTTTCCTATGAATTTTTTTTTCTAACAAAAGTATTTTGGAAACAAACTTAACACCTACGTTGGAAGTATTGTAATGTTAAACTAATCCATAACAATTTAATTAAAATTCATTAAATACAAATATATATATATAAGTGATTTATCTAAGTAAATAACTGTAATCGAAATTTATTTGTTTGAAATTAAGAAATCCATTTTGCCACAAATATGTATTTTCCGCTAACAGTTAACAATTCCCAGACAAACACTGTGGTGTAAACGTGCTTTACATGCAGAAACTATCTTAATAGACTTCTGGGAAGTTAATCTAATCATTGGAAGCATTAGAAAACATTGGAAAACATCATTGGAAAGCATCTAATCATAAGAAATGAGATGTCAACATCATCTGCTAAATAAAATCTTCAATGAAAAATTTTATGTCATTTGATTATTGGTTAACTGTTACAAGACATTAATGAAAGATAGAATAGCAGATAGTATCATCACCAAGTGTATTGTTAACACTATAACAATGGAAACGAACGATTATCATGACAATAGGGACCCAAATGATAGTATGCATGTTAATACGATATGTTATTGAGAATTTACTCCATATAATGTTAGTATTATACGTGCATTGTGTCAGTATATCAGAAAAAGTTTCACTACTAAATTAAACAAGTTGGAAATTTTACGTTAAACGTGACAAATGAGGTGCGTTGGTAATATAACTAGTTTTACAATGTAAAAAAAAATCATAGTTATTATTTCAGTTAAATAAATTATATCGTCTGCTATGAGCGAAATCAGAAAGCCATTTTTTTTCGTATTACGTGAGCCATGTTGACAGATACGAATGATTACCTCCATGGTTTAATATTTATATGACTCACGATGAGCGAATCTCGTGTGTTTATTTACATTAATAGATTGAGATATTCGGCTGTTATACCTAATTTCCACTAAAGTTATCTCATAATCTATACATTTTTTAATGTAACTCATCTCTCAAACAAACAAGTTTTTTGAACGATCTTTCTAAAAATGTAACTTTTATGCAATTTTATTCGAAAAAATAATTTTGAATAAAAATGGTCGCTTGGTATATGAAAAAAGAAGTGGTTAACCCGTATTCGTTTCCCTCAATCTCATGACTTGCGCTTTTATTATATATATTCATATGATATGATTTAATAGAATAAAGAAAACGTCTTTTAATATATTTTTAAGTTTTGATTCGATTTTTGTAAAATTTAAAATGAATCGAAAAAATTCTGAAACGATTATATATATTAAATTTCAAACCATTCGGTTGGGTCGTTTTAGTGCTGTTATATGACGGACGGGCAGACGGACGGACCAGACGACGGTTATATTTGCTGCGCATTTATATAATCACGAACGCACCTAAAAAAATATAATTCTGTCTTCTTTTTCGTTACAATTTTTTGGATTCAGGGTCAATTCTCGATTTGAAATGCGAATTATATATTATGTGATACCATAAATTAACTGGGGGATGGCTAATTGTGATACATAATCATCTTTATGGGTACTGTTACAAGTTAGACCGTGTATCCCCTTATGATCTTTTGTCGATTATTACTAAAAGTTTTTTTTTTTTTTTTTAATTTGTACGATAGTGTGATACTTGATTATTATTGTTTAATAATAATTTTAATAAATTGAATTTTTATTCCTTTATAGTCGTTTCAAATATATTCGCTATTACACAGCGCAACTCTAATACTCTTATCGTATGTTCTAAGTCGCACTATGTACTTTGAAATAAGGTATTCAATAATTGGATTTTCGGAAAATTCATTGACACAATTATCTCACAAGGAGAGGGCCAAATTTGGTAATCACAGATTTTGATTATTTTTACATATGTTTTAGGGTAGAAGCCCTTTAGTCTCAGATTCAACGGATTTTATACAACGCACCTTAGTTCTCTAGAAAAAATAGGGTGTCTAATATTATAACAAAACTTAAATACTTACTTTGTGACGAAATTACTTCATTGGTCGTAACTCAGTTGTTATGGCGTCTGCTCGTTGTTCCGCGGGTCCGGGTTCAAGCCCGGAACACGCGCTATTTTTAATTTTCTCATTTTTTGTTTTATAAATATACTTGTAATTATAATTTAATAATCGCAATTAAACATTATAATATTCTACATTGATTATCATGTTAACCTATTTATATATTTTTTTGCAACAAAATCGTTGTATAAAACAACATTAAACGGTTATTTTTTTAAATCATTTTTAAAATGTATTTCATATATGCTTTATCGATGCAACGATGGTGAACAATTGTGCCAATTCGTCATTTCAAATAAACATCACATATATATATTACCTTGACAAGAGAAGTCAATGTGATGATAAAACTATACTCTGTTTTTTTAAATAAGAAGCATAATTAATTATATTAAAAATTAGCATAAGAAGTAAATTACAACACTATTTTTTTTGTATATTAAAGATTGCAATTTATATGATGTTACTAATAAAATTAGGTATGATTTTTTAACGATTTTGCAATATTTACTAGTCAAAAATAGATCCAATTTTTTACAAATCTCTTTTAATGATGAGAGATGTTTAATAATGGTTTAAAAATCAAAAATTCTAAATTAAAATATAAATATGTTAACATTATAATTAATGTATAGTATTCAAATTTGTAATATATTATAAAATTATAATTACAAGTATATTTATAAAACAAAAAATGAAAAAAAAAATGTAGGCGTTCCGGTCTCAAACCCGAGTCCCCGAACAGACGCCATTACAACTAAACTACGACCAACAAACTAATTTCGTTCCAAAGTAAGTATTTAGTTGTGATATAATATTAGACCACCTATTTCTCGAGAACTAAGGGACATTGTATAAAATCCATTGAACCTGAGGCTATGGGGCTTCTACCCTACAACATATATAAAAATAATCAGAATCTGTGATTGCCAAGCTTGACCCTCTCCTTGTCAGATAACCTTTTCTTTCGATAAAAGATAATACATTTATTATGCGAGATTATACATTTATTATACTACTTCACTTTTCACTATTATTAGACTATTTTAACACGTTCCAACATACTTGAAAAGTGTTTATGAATTCGCTTTCGCTTTCTGTCTGTCTGACGTCTGCTCCTGCTATAACTTGCGTAAATGTATGCAGATTTCCATGCAATTGATATATCTCATTGAAGTTTACTATGGTTTGTTCGGTATAGAAAATGAAGTGTGTAACATTTATAGTTCGTTTAGAGCCGCTCTCAAAAGTATTTCGTTGCATTAATGTATATAGGGAAAAAAGTTTGCGATGTATTTTTATGATGTTACACTATTTGAAACATGCTGAAATTGATATATATTACAGAGGTGCAGTATAATATGTGTACTATACAATATGATGCGCAATACATTCATCGTTCATATACAGGGGCACACAAAAGAATTCGGTTACTATTTATGAATAATTATGTTGGAAATACGTTTTATGTTGTGGTACGCGTTTTTAAGTTTAACTAATGTTATGCATATTGCTTAGAATGTATAAATTCTGAAGATCACATACAGGGGTGCGCAAAAAGTTCAATTATATGTTGATATCCGTTCAGTGACTGATATTGGTGAAGAAACTTTTTCAGTTGTGTTATACGTTTTTTAATGAAGCGAAAATTTTGCATATGGGGTAGTACATAAACAAATCTCTGGATAATATACATGGATGAACAAAAGATTTCGGACAATTTTCCGACTGTTGATGGTGTTTTTTAAAAGTGGGTTTAAAGATTGTTTACTTAGCATAATCTTTCCCCTTATTAAACTATGAAGTCTGGTTTTATAATTCTAAATTTATTTGAAAGCGTCGGATGATGTTTGTGTATTGATGGATATTGCTGAAAAGAATTTTTCAGCTGTATAATATGTCTTTCAACGGAGCGAAAATTTTGCATATTGGACAGTACATATACAAATCTCTAAATGATATACATGGATGCACAAAAGAATTCGGACAATTATTCGACCATTGGTGGTATTTTCTGAAATTGGGTATTCAAATGTATTATGCGTATTAAAGGTTGCTTACTTAGGCCTAATCTTTCACATTATTAAACTATGAAGACTTGTTATAGTATTCTGAATGTATCGAGAAACGTTTCATAATCTATGCTTGACGCATGATGTTTCGTTCTTGTAATTTCTTCTAATTAGTGCGTGGAATCGATAAAGTAAAACAAAATGAAGTTGATCATGGTTAGTGTCTTTAAAAGTGTGAACACTTTAGGGTTTATTTCAGTAAAAAGCGATATTGACATGCTATGATGTATATTGTTATTTTGATTTATAATTTTTAAAATAAATAAGTTAGCGCATAGGTTAAAATAAATAACACAGCTATTGAATATAATGTAGGACTCGGTATTTTCTGCCCTCTTTCTAAAGAAAAATTTAAATAGCTAGTACTTATTCTTACATTGATATCTAAAGACAATGAATTATACTTTTTAGAAGAGAAAAAGCAGAATAATTTAGAATTCTAATTGTGGATTCTGATATTTGTATAGTTTCTTCTATTCATAATATACATTTTTTCTAAAATAAATTTGAAATATAAAACGATAATTTTCTATTAAAAAATATTTTGAAAAATGTTTTCATTTCATAACATTTAAAACTGTCTTGAATTGAATTTTTTGTCAATTCTATTTAGCCTTAATCGATAAATTATGTTTTTACGTGCTTTAGCATTAATTTCCAGTGTGCATACTTTATAAAATTCGTTCTAAAACGCATAAAAAATATGTTCACATGCAACAACAATATTAAAGGTTAAAGTATATTCTTTGGTAATTCTATTTGAAATTATTAAAGAATGAAACTAACATTTCTGTTTAATTTAAATAGTAGCGGGGTCGGTAAATAGTATAATCTAATTTATTTCGTTTCTCTAAGTGAACATTTCATATGAATTTTATGATAAATTTACCCGGAGTAACAACTCAAGTAAACAGATGAACCCCCATAAGGACATTGTTCAATTATATAATGGCACTGGAGGATGCTTTGAATAGCGATTAGTTATGCAGTCATGTTGTAGCTTCGGTAATTATCATCGATTAGTGAATAGCAATCTTGACATTATTTCTCTACAGGGACAAATGTATTTGCCTTGTTCACCGCAAACGTTTTCAGGGCCATCCCGAATCATTCAATGAACCCTAATGTGTATTTGTGTTAAGATACATCGAATATTATATCAATTAATTCATCTTCACAATTCTGTCAAGCAATTTTGTGAATAGAAAGAAGATTGCACGAATAAAACTTGCAGGTAAACTATCACCCCTCGCCACTCCGTGAAAACAAAGTGGTATTATAATTGGAACGTTCTTTGGAAATTTTTAAAGCGAATATACACTGAGGTACATTATAAAACAATACAGATTTTTTGGTACTTCTCCATTATCCCGTCGACCAATTTTCATAACAAAAATCTACCGCCAAGCTCTAACGCCAAATAAACGAATCGAAGAATGTTGCCATTCGAATCTCAAAAAAAAGAAAAATTATATATAAAAAGAAATTTGGAAAAGCCCTACTTACCAATGTGTCAACTTAGTATGCTTAAACAATAAAAATTATAATATATTAATTAACGAAAACAGAATAAAAAATCTTGGATATTTATTTATTTATATTATTTTTCTTAATTATCTTTCTCGGCTGCTGAATAAACGTTTGTGACGTCGGTTGAAACTGATCTATTGTACACATTATTTTATGCATTGTATTATGCATTGTATTATGCATTATATTATGCATTGTATTATGCATTATATTATGCATTGTATTATGCATTGAATGCTTTGTATCGATCTATTGTATGCATCGCAAGATTTGTTCAATATTTTTTCTCTTTTAATATCATGTCACCGCCGTTTAAGAACGCAATTTTTATTTTAATTAACAAGATAACGAATAAATAAGTAAACCATAATGAAAAATACAGGTAAATGTCGAATTAAAAACCACTTGATGACATAACAAAAAACGTAACGCTTCTGACCTCAAGTGAATGTGACACCACGATCATGAATTTTTGGCGTTAAATCCTATAATTTTTGAGATAGTTTTTTGTTATTAAAAGAGGTCGGTGAGATAATGGAGAAGTACCGATGTTTCTTAGTATGCTGTATAGTTTCCTTAATATATTTAGTTTTAAATGTTAAATTAAGTTTTACCGTATTTTAGTATGCATTTTCAATGGTCATACTTCTTAAAATTCGTTATAAAACGCTTTCAATTTTTAAAAAATCCCGGACGTTTACACCATATGAAATTATAATAAATGAAATAATTGTGAAATATATACACTTTGCTAATTTGATGTATCACTTTTATAGTGATACATCTATTTAGCAATGTGTATATATTTTACAATTATTTCATTTATTAAAGCTTTAGAAGTATTGGGATATATAATAACAATTTAAAAGGATAAAATATATTCTTTGAAAATGCTATTTGAAATTATTAAAAAATGAAAATAACACTTCTGTTTGATTTAAATGGTAGTGGTAAAATGCAATCTAATTTACTTCGTTTGTGTAAGTGAACATTTCATATTCGTTTCATGAGAAAATTAACCCGGAGTAACAACTCAAGTAAACAGATGAACCCCCATAAGGACATTGTTCAATTATATAATGGCACTGGAGGATGCTTTGAATAGCGATTAATTATGCAGTCATGTTGTGGCTTCAGTGATTATCATCGATTAGTGAATAGCAATCTTGACATTATAGCTCTACTGGGCAAATATATTTGCCCCGTTAACCGTATTTGGTTCCAGAGCCATCTCGGATCAGTCAATGAACCCTCATGTGTATTTTGTAGATGGAGTCCACACTTGCTACCGCTTTCTCAGATTAAATTAAATTTAAATCAGTTCAATAAATTAAGATAAGATGGTTCTCATACATTTTCTGTTGTCGTATGCGTTCCAGTTTTTTAGATTAATCCATGATTTATTGTGTATCCAATATGTAAAGGTTGGCGTATCCATGGAATTTCGGCACATATGTTATTTTCTGTAAAACTAAATTATATTCGTTAGATGAGACATTTATGATGGTGAGTCGAGTGAGGAATTTAAGTTATTATATTAAAGTTTAAACGTTACAATTACATATTCTACACACTACAGTTATACCTAAATTTTAGTACATTATTTTCATTTTACAGCTTGGCTTTATTTGCCCCTGTTGCACGCGGTTACATACTGCTTGGATCTAACGAAATATCAAGGTTAAAAAATAAGTAAGTTGTTTGTTCTTTTATTGCACGATCTTTGAAGTTATTATTTGAAATACTATTATTTAATTTTCACGTACTTTTGAAAAATTACGCACGTTGTCTTTTAATTTTACTTGGTTGTTTATTTCCATATTTGTAACCATGGAATCACTCGAGCCACAATTTTGGTAAGTTAAAAGGAGCTGCATCGTTACATATTGTATTAGTGCGTGTTACTATCTCTATGGTTTTCTCTTATTATGGATGGATAGTATAGACTGGAGGGAAAAATTATTTTACATTCATTGATATTTATTTGGATGATTTCTTCTTGAAAAATCTTGCCATTTCTCTGGTTTTTCTATTACACTTCATATCAGCTATATGCTACTTTTTTCTGCAACTAAATTTCCTGCTAGTCATGGCAATATAGTAAACCGTCTTCTTTAATATAAGGTACTTCATATACTCCTGAATAATTCTCAAAATTAATTGGGTCGATTATAATGCAAATGATATTTTTTTTAATTTTTGAGGGGGTTTGGCTATTACGTTTAAGGCTGTATTTTATTTTTTCAGAAAAGCTTGGATAATAGTAAAGAGTATAAAGTTTGTATTTTTGCGAATCAACTTGGTTTTCTGGTTTCATATTATTGACTATATCCCTGATTAATTTATTAATATGGTGTACCTTAAAGTAGATAATGAATTGGATAATATTCGTAAAATTGTTTTAAAAAATGGTTTTAAGGAACACCATATTAATACATTAATCGTGGATATCGGCAATAATAAGAAACCAGAAAACAAAGGTGATTCGCAAAAATACAAACTTTACATTCTTCAATATTATCCAAGCTTTTTTGAAAAAATAAAATAATAACTTCAAATAATAACTTCAAGGACCGTGCAATTATAGAATATTCTCATTTGTTTTTGAAAATGGCTCGGAATGAGCCGAAACATGTCAACAATCTAATAAAAGTTATTTCACTGTATAGCATGTTGTTAATTTACACCTTTTAGCATTTAAAAGAAATATATGATTAATACATTGTCAAAACTACACGGAACCTTTATTAAAATTAGTGGCCGCAATATAAACTTTTTTTCTTATTTAATAGCTTCTTTATATCGCGAAAATATATTGATTTATGATGTTTCAAAAGAAAAAAGATTGATTTTCGGAAGGATGGGTTACTCGGGAGAGGTTATTGTATATTTTCATTAAAGGGACAATTGTCTTTTTTTTAAAAGAAGTGTGTTTATCAGCAGTTTTAAGGGGTCTTGTACCTTTTAAACTCGCCAGAAATCAACAAAAACTTTCAAACTTTGAATTAGTGTATATCTTTTTTGTGTATAAGCATGAAATTTTGATTGCTAATTAAGCAGATTGTGCTGTTTGATATGCTGCCATTAGAAACTGACTAGTCTTTTATAGAATTTGAGCATTATTGAAAATAAAGTTGCTCTTTTTTTTTTACATCGTAAGTCATTGCGTGCATGATATCTTGAGAACGTATGACTGGATTATTATGAAATTTGAGATAGATAATAAGCACATATGTATTTTAAAAATGAACTACTCTTAGGTCAAAATTATTTCATTAACCATGTAATATATATATATATATATATATTTGTATAAAATTTCAAAATTTTACATTTTTTAATGAATAAAAATAGTTATTATTAAAAATCTTATCATTGAAAATATTTAAAAGTAGATCCTTTTACACACACATATGCGCTTATTATCTAAATCAAATTTAATAACAATCCATGCATACGTTTTCAAGATATCATGCGAGATCATGCTATTTTAATTTCAAAAATGCACAAATTCAGTAAAATATTAGTCAGTTCCTAATAGTATTATATGAAAAGGCACAATCTATTTAATTAATAATCAAAACTTTATGTTTATACATATAAAGGTTTTAAAAAGACACTAATTCAAACTTTGATTGTTTTTCTAGCTTTTCGTCGCGCTTAAAAGGTACAAGACCCTTTAAAAGAAATTATTTGTATACAAATTTCATACAATTTCTTGTCATTTGCTTCACGAGAATTTGATACCACTATTTAAAATAAATAATTCCATAGGAAATATAAGAAATCTATAAACGACTGAGCCAGCACGAAATGTGACAGTTTTATTTTCTTCTTACAACTAAAATTCGAATTCCCAATATAAATGCAGTGCATTTTTGTCAGTCTGACGTTGTATAGAAATTCTGTGAATATTAGTTTAGCATTCAGTCGGAAATGTAGCAGAGAAATAACTGGCATTTACCGGAATAGGAGATTTTCTCCATTTCAAAAGAAGGTAAAAACGCGAGAAATTTTACGCCAACGATTATTGGTGATAGAGGCTCTTTTCAATGCATCTTTTCTATAGAAATATTTGCTGAGGGTATTTTTGAGGACGTGAATGGAATATAAACGCCAGCTTGTTCGTAAAAAGTGAAAAAAAAAATATTATATATAGGATTTTGAACGTGACAGATAATACATAACACGTGATAATGTCGAACTTATATTGAATAGGTAATAACATATTTTTTGTTATAGTAAGAATATTTTAATTCAATTCGGTGGAAAAAAGTAATTTGAAGTTTATAAAAAAAATTAATTTAATGTTATGTTTCGATATCTAAAATCAATTACTCTAAGTTACCAGATTGAAGTGCACATCACCATCTACCGCAGGCAATTGTTAATTTAATAGAATACAATTGATAAAAAACAATTTTATATTACAAATTTATAAGTGCAAAAGATAAGCGCAATTTATTTAGGCAAAATAATATTCATTTATTATATTTCTAAATCATTTTTGAAATGTAGATAAAATGAGATTTACAAACATTACATTTTTAAAATCATTTTATTCTGATGTAATTATAGAAAAAAATCGCTTTTTACTTTCTTCTATCTTTACAAGAAGAAAATATTGGATTCATGAAAAATTTAGATTATTTATACTTTTTGGAAGGCCTGAACAAGATTTGACAGTTTTTAGAAAATGTCTGTCTGTGGATCTGTCTGTCTGTCTGTGTGTTACAAAAATTTTGTAGGCGTTCTATCTCAAGAACTAATGCACGAAATGTAATAAAACTTTACATTCTGTTAGACCTTGATATAAATTGGAGCTGACTAGCTTTTGGTGTAAATCGCCCAACAGGTCACGCAGTTTTCACGATTTTCACTATAGCTCTATTTCAAGAACTAATGCACATAATTTATAAAAACTTCAGATTCTGTTAGACGATGACATAAATAGACGCTTATTACGTTTTAGTGTGAATATCCCAACAGGTGGCGCTGCTATGCTACTTTTTTCATGATTTTCACGGTAACTATACCTCAAGAATTTTATCAATCTTCGGATTCTGTTAGACATTGACATAAATTGATGATGATTAGCTTTTGATGTAAGCAGCCCAACAGGCGGCGCTGCCATGCTACTTTTTCATGACTTTTACTATAGCTATATCTCAAGAACTAATGAACGGATTTTCCTCAAACTTCAGATTTAGTTAGAATTTGACATAAGTTGTTGCTGATTAGGTTTTGGTGTAAATATCCCAACAAGTGGCGCTGCTATGCTGTATGTTTCAGGATTTACGCAATTTTATTCATATCTCAAGTCATTAGTCATATCTCAAGTCTTTAGTCATATCTCAAGAACTGATGCACAGAATTTAATAAAACTTTAGATTTAGTTAGACCTTGATATAAATTGGTGCTGATTCGTTTTTGGTGCATGCGAAATCTATATGAGATAGATGAAAGTTTTGGGATTGGCACATCCAACTAGTTTTCTTATGAGTGACCTTTTTCAAAGGTGACGTCATTGTGTAAGTGCATTTCTGTCTTTGCAGGATGTAACCTTCAATTTTGGAATTTGTGTAATGACAATGATGTTATTTTAGCATAATACTACTTTGTAAATTTACGAACATACTTTATTTGATAAATAATGAAGATCACCAAAAGATCTTTTTAAAAAGTTCAGTGAACCTATATATAACATGAAATTGAATAGACATATTAAACGATAAAATCATTACATTAAAAAAAATAGAAGAAAATTTATGTTCAACCATAAAAAAGGACCAGTTTCACAGCATCATTGAACCTAGTCGTTTATGATATCGGTGTCGTTAATGTAAATTCACTTAATATTTACTACAAAAAGAACGTTTTCAACCAAAATAATCTGTTTAAAAATTTCATTGAACCTATATATAATACGATATGGAATAGATATATTAAACGATAAACTCATTACATTAAAAGAATTTGAAGAAAATTTATGTTCAAACATAAAAAAGGACCAATTTCACAGTACCATTGAACCTAGTCGTTTGTAGTATCGGACCCGTTAATGTAAATTCACTTAATATTTACTACAAAGTGAACGTTTTCGACCAAAAAGATCTGTTTAAAAAGTTCAGTAAATCTATATATAATATGACATTGAATATATGTATTAAATGATAAAATTATTATATTAAAATAATTAGAAGAAAATTTATGTTCAACCATGAAAAAGATCTAATTTCACAGCACGTTTGTGATATCGGTTAATGTAAATTCTCCTAATATTTACTACAAAATGAAAATTTTCAGTAATTTTGTTATATTTTTTCTGGTTTTTAATTGTTTTTAATTCGATAAGTAAAACCCAGTGAGTAATATAAATTGAACTTAATCATTGACAATGTCGTTAACTCTATTTTTTTTCAATAAAATACAATATGAAGTGCTTCTTGATTTTAAGTTACAGGTATGAATGTAAGTAAAACTCTGGCTAGGTTAACAGTATTAAAAGAACCAGACATCACCATCTGGGATTTGATATTTATGCTCTCTCTCATAGGAAAATTAAATTTATATTGATATCTAAAGTCAATATATTGTATTGTAGCAGATAGTTTAAATGTAACTAAAGAACAACTGAACATACTGTAGAATTTGATCTTTTACAATGATTTTTTACAATGACCTTTTAATTTTAAATATAGTTAATGAAGAGCTATTTTGAATAGAAGAAAATATAAAAGTGTAAGAGAATTTTTTTCTATAGTAATTAAAATTTATTTTTTTGCTTTTAGATATGAACAAAAAATTTAATACTGGCTACTAAATTTTTCTGTCTAGAAAAAGCGTATCTAAGAGTAAATCCTACATGATATTTAAATGTTCTCGTATTTGTTTTAACCAATCTGCTATATTGAAAAATGCAATTTATTGCATTTATATATTTATACAAAAATAAACATTGGCTATTTCATTTTTCTTTTTACTTATAAACAGGCGTTTATATGTAACAGGACATTTCTGTTATATATTTCTTATTACAAACAATTCGTCTTTTACACTATCTGAATAATAACACATATTTGCATATTTTTGCTATTTTCTTTTACCACTAATTTTTAATAGACATTTTTGTCTTTTTATACATAACAAGAACGAAAAATCATGCATCACGCTTAGATTATGAAATACTTTCCAACACAGCCAGAAAACTGTAACGAAACTTCAACGTTAAATAAGGTGAAAGAAGTTATGTAAGTGTAGAAAACATATAACACATTGGAAAATACAGTTTTCGAAATTACCTTCCAGTGTCAAAAAAGTAGTCGAATTATTTTGTGCAGCTCTGTATCTGTATATGATCAATAGATGTGGATAAATAGTATGATAAAATTTAGTTCAGTTAGAATATTCACATTTAGCAATTTTCGCCAATCGATGAAAATGCACTCGAAATCTTTTGTACAGCCCTGTATATCATCTGAAGACTGTTGTACACACCACCTATTAAGCTAAAAGGCAACTTAAAACTCACTTGCAGTAATTACCAAACGTAAACGACAATGTATCTTTTTTGCGTAGCCGTGTATATGAATTTATTTATGTTCCACAAACTTCTATTATCTACTAAATATAGTTCAGCAGGAAAATGCGTAAACACAATTAAAAACTACCCTTAAGCGGTAAAGCACTCCCATAGTCTGTAATACTTATGAATTCCCTTGTGTAGCCCTGTATATGATAAACCGAGTTTATAAACACACACGTACTATGAAAAAAAAAATGTTAAACTTAACGCAAACCAAAGTTGAAAATGCACATATCACACATAGACTGTAAATATCGCACATGTACTGTAACCATTATCTTTTGTGTGTCCCTGTAAATAAACGCAATGCACACAAGAGAGCAATTTATAGTGCACCTCAGTACTGCATATAATTTTCATTATGTTTGAAATAGTGAAATATCATTAAATTACACTGCAGACGATTTTTCCCCATAGAACGATGTGTAACATAGTTTTTGTTTGACCCTGTAAATGAATAATAAATGCTTTGCACCCCATATTCTAAAAAAAAGCATGTTTTAATGCGCTTCATAATTATATATCAATTTCATTGTGTTTTAAATGACGTAGCGTCATCAAAATGAACTTGAAACGATTATTCCCCATTGACCGTAATGTAACGGAAAACTTTTGATTGTCCCTGTAAAAAAAAACTATAAGTGCTACACACTTCAGTTGAAATAGGGAACATGCTATGATAACGACAATAACATATAAAAATTTCAAAGCAATCCGAGCATATTTACAGGAGTTGGAGCACGGCCAGACGGCCAGACGGCAGACATACCGAAGTCATAAACACTTTTCAACTAGGTTGGAAAGTGTTAAAAATGTTTGATTAAATAAGACAATAATGTCCAAAAAAAAAGAAAATTATTGCTAACAAAAAAACGTAAAAACTGGCAGCTTACCTGCAGCTTACCTTCCAAAATATTTTTAAATGATCCTATTGTTAATGCAATTTCTATAGTTTGTTGTAAAGCACCTTTCATTTTATTTACCTTACATAAAACAATATTTTTTTAAATATTTTTTACCGCCATATCTACAGATTAAGTTGAAAGAAAATAAAAGTAGTCACCATAACTAAAGTAGGCTTGAATCAATCTCATCGTAAGATTTTCTTTCTAAAATAATCGCATTGTACAACAGAAAAATCAGCATTTGCATAAATAAAATTTCTAGATAATCCTGGTAAAAAAAAAGAACGTGTTATTTATTCATGAGAAGTTCTCTTCGTTTTTAATCTGCAAAACAGAATCACTCTGCAAATTGTAAGCAAACAGATTTTATCGCATAAGACCCCTGTTGTCGTGTATCGTCCAAAATTAAAATTAGTGGGTAAAAAAGAAAAACACAAGAAAGCGAAAGATTACATTTAAATAAATTAGACGAAGCTTCGTAAATGGTTTTTCGTGTCATTTCTTTAATGCTACTAAATAATAGAAGTGCGTTTTAATTCCAGATTTCAAGGCGACACAAGATGCAGTTTCATACGACAATAACAAAATTTATTTGGAAATCTCAAACAGAACTTCATCTGAAGTCTTAATTTGATTTAAAATCTTAGTGAGTTTATTACTTACCCATCATAAGTAGTATAGGGTAAATCTTGTAATCGTTTTGAAAATCGAAAAAAAAAATTCACGGATTTACACGTTTCAAACACTGGAGATTCTGAAAAACATATTTTTAGAAAAAAACATTTTGCCGTCCGCCTGTGTGTGTGTCTGTAAATGCTCTATCTCCCGAACAAATTGATATAGAGACTTGAAATTTGTTATTTACTTAGTATGTAATAATGAAAAGAAGCTTATTGAATTTCAGTAATCTTGATTATCCGGAACTATTTTTTTCGGACTCTCGAAATATTCGTTCTGATAAAAGGTACATACAATTTTTCAAAATTGTTTATTTTAAGGAGTGAATATAAAAGACCATAAAAAAACAACATATATTTTGCATAAATAATGAAGTCGATCAGATCATGAGTAGCCGAGATATTTGTAATCCTATTTTCTACACTCATCGATTTTTCGTGACCCTGTATTTCATTCAAATTTCAATTTAAATATATATTTTAATTGGGAATCAGACGCTTAATCCGACGCAGTAAACTGTTAGTTAACAGGATTATAAATTTTGGAGTTTATGACGTCATCAAGCCACGATTTTATTCGAATGGTAATGCATTTTATAAATAATATACACATGTTTTATTTTCATATTTTATATTATGTATATCCATGATGGGTAAGTATTACGGTGGCCCCCAACGACTAGTCTCATAAAAACGTGATATTATATCGTCAAGATTTATTGATTTTTATAGATCAACGATTTTTATGATAAATTTATTAAAAATCTCAATGTGTTTAGCTGTGGTTGAAAGTAAAAAAACTTAAATTTTAATCTTCACAATAAATTTAATCGCTATTAAGCTTTTTCTTTATATTTTATAATTTTTTAAGTGATTGTCTTTCAAAGGGTGATTAAATCGGTGATTCAATTATGTAAATATGTAAATTTATACGAAGAGGATTAATAATTCGAGGATTACTTTTATAATATAGATTTATATAAAAAAAAAGAAAGAACGCGGTAATCAAACAATAACAGATTTAACATTTTCAGTTAGCAATAAACAAACGCCTAATTTCTGGACCACCTATCTGTGGAAGACACGTAGACGGTTAAACTGCAAAAATGTTAAAAAAGGTATAACAAATAAAAATATTTAAATGAAATAGTCCTTCTACTAATTTTCAGAAAAGTTACACTTTTTAAATTTTATACGATCTGTGTTAGATAAAATTGGGAAATAAGAGATTGTTAATTTTTGCTTTATGAAGTTCATTACAATAAACTTTATATCTGTATATTTAAAACTGAATGGTTTACACTTATTTTAAAACTGACCATAAAGAATTGGAACTATATATTCAATTATAAAAGGAAAACATAGAAAATTTTCCAATAAAAAATAAACAAGGACACCATTTCATTGCATTTAATCTTAACGAAAACGAAATCGATATTTGTAACAAAATTAATAGCGAAATCCAATATATATGTTACAGAAGGATTATTACAAGAACTCATTAATATATTTAAGGAAAGAGATAATACTTTGAGAAAGTAAAGAAGAATTATAAGCTGGATTTAATCCTAATCATTTCTATGTTATTTTTTCACAAGAAACAATAATTCAATTCTTCAGTTTTTATTACAATCTAAGAAAAATTGATAAGATAGATAAGAGGGATTTTCTGTTGCAATGTTAGATAAAAGTGACATTGTTTCTTCATTTAAAGGTGAAAATTTCCCCGTTGTAATTTTGATATTTCTGATTTATTTTTTCTTTACAGGTGTCACAAGAGTCCAACACATTTTAAAATTCAATAAAAGATCAAGCAATTGGCGTACGAGACTTGATTTGATTTGATTTGATTTGATTGCCTGAGAGGGACTGCTCAAACAAGGAAAGCAAGTCTGTAGAGCATAGTATCCCACCCGGTCCCTTTATTACTGTCATAAAAAATACAGAATTCAGCCGTAGCTGAAGCCGCCAGAAAAGGCGACAATGGGCGGCAATTTCATAAATACAAGTAAGAAAGAAAATTAGCCTACGGCCAGCCCTGCCAGGAATTCTTCAATCGCAAGTAATTGACAGGGACTGATCGATGCTTTTACTTAGTGGTCCATCATTGCCGGAAAACAGATTTTCTCTGGCTGACATACGAGACTGCGGTTTCGATGAAAATGTTTCTTATGATTCGAAAAAAAATTGTAAGCAAAAAAACAATAGTTTCAAAAAGGTTTCACAGATGGCACTGATTCTGGAAAGTTATCGAATAGGCAGAATGCCTTTATACATACAATTTAACAATTTCATAATTACAATTTTATAAATACAATTTATAATAACAATTTAACAATTTTACTGTATATACATACAACACATGCCTTTATACTATGACAAAAGACGCAACTTGAGCATGCACAGTGTTTGTCCAAGCTATGGCAATCCACATTCCAGAACTTAACAATACTCGTCCTCCTGAGTTCGATTAGACGAGTGAGGAGGGATAGACGAGTATTATTATCTTCTGGAATGTGGATTGCCATTGTTTGGACAAAAACAGTGCATACGCATTGTGCGTCTTTCGCCATTGTTATGTATAAACGCATTCTACCGCTTCGATAACTTTCCAGAAGCAGCGCCATCTATGAGAAATTTTTGGAACTATTTTTTTTATTTGCTCAAACAAAATTTCAGATCATAAGAAGCATTTTAGTCCAAACCACACACTCGTCCGCCAATTTCTTGATCTTTTATTGAATTTTAAAATGTGTTAAGGACTTTTGGGACAACCTGTATTATGAAGAGTTCTAGGCAAAAGCTTTATTCGGCAATAGCTAGTTTCAAAGAGGTATGTTTTTTTAAATTTTTATACGTTCAGAAAAATTTGGTCAAATAGAAAATGTTTAATTTTGCTACAATAAGACATTACATAAAACGGTACCTGTATATATAAAAAACTGAATCAGTTATGCATATTTTTAAACTGGTCATAGAGAATTGAGAAATTCAATTATAAAAGGGAAATATGTGAAGAACTGCAAGAGAAAGAAACACGGGCGATATTAAGTATGCATTTAAACTTAAACAAAACATAATTGATGTTTACAACAAAATTATTAACGAAATCCAAAATACTTGTTAGAGGAACGCATTAATGTATTGAAGATGACAGAAAATACTTTGAGAGCGAAAAGAAAATTTATAATCTGGATTTAACCCTCATCATTTCTCTGTTATTTGTTCACAAAAAAAACAATAGCTAAATTCTTCAGTTTTATTTCAATGTAAGAAAAATAGATGATATATATAACAGGGATTTTCTGTTGTAATCTTAAAAACTGCAAATCTTTATACACTTTTCAAAACACTTATTATCACCTTTTTTAGAACACCTTGAAGTGTACTTTTTGGAACAGTTTTTGGAATACTTCTGAGAACACTTCTTTTGTTCACCACACTTTCTAAGACTCTTTTTGAAAGCGAGGATTTCACAAGTGTGCCCAAATGCGCTCCCAATCCGTTCTCAAATGTGTTCCCAAGTTTAAATTTAAGAGATATCCTGAGCACAACACTTTCGGAACACTTTTAGAACACTTTCTTTATAGCGGAGCATATTCGAAACACCTTAAGGGAACACATTCAGTACACATTAATGTAACTGGAATATTGTTTTGAATCAAAGTATTCCAAATGTGTTCCTAATATGTGCTACGAATTTGCAGTGCCTGAGAGTGACATTGCTTTTGTCATTTCAAGATGAAAAATTTCCCGTTGTAAAATATTTATTATCTGACCTATTTTTTCTTTGTAATATGAAGAGTTCTAGGCAATAGCTTTATATTCTAAAATACATTCTTAAAAAATTAAATAAACAGAATTTTCACTACTAAAGCCATTTTAATATATGCAATTAACAGAGATACATTATGATTATTAGAAACATAATTCGTCAAACACACAATAAAATGTAGAAAGTAAAAGCTAGCCTGAATTAGAAGGATAAAGCACATTATACCATTAATTATTTTATCAAGCGGAATATTATTATTATTATAAAATATACCTCTAAGAATTATAATTTAAAATTTTGGCCATTTAACTTGATATTAAAACACTTATAAACTTATTTGATATTAAAACGATATCCTAGATGCATAATATGATATCAATTCTACTTATATCATTTACATAACTTCACATCTACTATGTATTTAAAACGGAAAGCGCATTCTGTCAAATTTTCACACGAATATCCTCTCTTTACGCATGCGTTAACGTTTTCTTTTTTTAAGGCTTCTCCCCTCAGAAATGGAAAACCTGATTGATTGTCTGTTTAGCCTAGGGGGATTGAAAAGGGTTGATTGAAAACGGTTGGTGGTGCACCATTGCATTGAAAGCATATAACTTCTAATATATTTTTGCTCTGAGGTTGAAAGCTAAAGTTTTTTTTTTAAACTTATGTTTTCACTACTAAATATGCATATTTTTCCGCAAAATTTTAAAGAGAGCTTGCATACAGTTATATTTATAACCGATTGAAATGCCAGAGAGTTCGGAAGACGAGAACTATTTTTTTATTACTATGTGAAAGGAACCGATGCGAAAAGAAACAAACAAACAAAAAAGTGAGAAGAAAACATTTCTTATACAACTAGATAATAATATTTTTTCACGGGCTGTAAAACCGTTTTATTTATCACCAATAAGGATTTCAAAGAATTCGCACAAAAAGAACAAAAACTAGTAACATGAAATTTTTTTTAAAAATCAATTCCTACTTTTTAATCATAAATATATAAAATAAACCCATGCAGCATTAATGTCCCACGTTATCTTTATTGAACATTATTTTATAATCATCGTTGCGGAATTTTATTTCCGTGGCATCACTCATTTGAGATAAATCTTTCATTTCATTTATGAAAACAATGGGAAGAATTTTTTCTCCCATTTAAAACTAAAATTAATTAATTAAATTTAATTAATTAATTAATATTTTAAAAAACTGCATTAACATAAAGTGCCCTCCACGACAAGTTTAAAAAAATGTATTTGAACTTAAGTGGATGAATAGAAAATATTATTTTAACGATTGAAAATTTGAACAAGATATATATAGAGAGAGAGAGTGTGAGCTAATAGTAGGAATTTAAAAAATGAGCGCTTTTATCACTAAACATGAATACTTTTTTGAGAATTTTTCTTATTAAAATATAATTTCATACAAAATCGGGTTAAAGCTATAAAATAATAAAAACTTGATTTTTTTTCCGGGCCCGGGCGACACCCGGTGGGGGTCTGCTATCTGTAAATAATAACTGTGATAATATGTCATACAAAAATAATGTCAAAAACACTGAAATCTTTTAACAACCTCTCACATTTTTTTTTTTTTTTTTTTTTTTTAAGTTATAAACTTTAAAGCAATTTGAAGATTTTGCCATATTTGTTAAAAAAGAAATATCAGAAACAGAAAACGAAAAGAAAAATCATTTCCTGGATTTATTTATAATCGTTTAATGTTATTTTATCCCACAGTTTGTTTACAATAAACAAAAAATCAGTTCTTGAGTTTTTATTTCAATGTAAGACAAATGGATGAGATATGTAACAGGGATTTTCTCTGATAATCTTAGATGGGAGTGACTTTTGTCATTTAATGGGGTACATTATCCCAAAATTGGCCAAAATATCATTTTTTTATTCTTCAAATTATAGATATAATCTTTATGAACATCGAGTTAAAAGGTGTGTACAGGAGTAGTGTACAAGATTATGTAAAGTGGTGCACAAGATTGCAGTTCAAGGATTTTTTTTTCAAGTAGAAATTTTAATCTATGTTCATTTTTTCTTGCTTTTATGTTTTAAAAATTCTATTTTCTTTTTCGTATTTCAGATAAAGGTTAATAATTTATTACATCTTCGTTATTACGAATATCATAAAATTGTGAAAGGAATTAGCATTACGCTTTTTATTTATTTTTTTTTAACTAAATGAAGAATCGTTTCGTTTTATATTTTCTTACTATATATGCAAATAAAAAAAATCTGCGCCCTCTATAGGAGCATGCGCAGTCATCTTTCTCTTCTAATGGTGGACTTATTACATCAATGCCATTTTCATTTTGACGACCCTTATAGTTCAGTTTCAACATCACTACACTATTAAAATTTTTGTGCTTGGTTGAAGAAACTTTTAGTACTGCAATATCTGCAACCATAAGATGCGGTAAAATATCGTTTCGAAACTTCGATAAATGGTTCAACCGATACTCGAAATATTGGAACGAGATTGCTATATCTTGTGGATGGAGCTACTGCAGCATTGAAAGTTGCTTCAGCCCAACAAAAAGTTTTAACAGAGAGGATCTAAAAAAAGATAAGTATGTCTGTCTTTGTGTTTCATGTCTTTTTTTAGATGTGTTCGTAATTATATAAATACGTAGCACTTATACTCGTAGTATGGTACGTCCGTCCGCATATAACAGCGCCAAAACTACCCGCTTGGTCAGTGCTTGGGAGGGTTACAACTTCTCTCGACTGCCGCTGCTGTGGGACCATGTACGTTAATGGGAGCTGGTGCACGTAAAATCTGTTCGTGGCTGCAATGTCCTCCAAGTTTAGTATAAGCGTTATCTCTGGGGGAGCCAATCCAGGTGCAGGTCTCTCATCTGGAATTGGTTCAAAATTAGGACCAGCTCTAGAAGTCCAACCTTTCTTGAGGCTCTGGCACCACTTCTTTCAGAGAAGTGCCTTGGCACATTCTCTAATTCGCCAACAGCAACAACTATACCCAACCGAATGGTTGGAAAATTAATATATACCAGAGGACCCGTGCGAGGATTTCGCACTGAAATCTAATATTTTTTAGGTACTTCTCTATTATGTCGTCGACCACTTTTCATAACAAAAAACTATCGCCAAATTGTAAGATTAAAAGCCAAAAATGCAGTTTCATTTCCTTGATGTCAGAAGCATTATACGTATTTGTTACGTCATCGAGTGGTTTTTAATTCGACATTTGCGTGTATTTTTCATTATGTTTTACTGATTTATTAGTTATTTCATTAATTAAAATAACAATTGTGCCCTTAAATTCTTATATTTTATTTATTTATTTATTTTGATATTCCAATGGCAACGTTCTCCCGTTTATTTGGCGATAGTTTTTTGTTATGAAAAGTGGTCGACGGGATAATAGAGAAGTACCATTTTTTATCAATATGTAATATTTATTAGATGCAGGTTTAACTTCTAAAGAAAAAGCAAGTAGAAAAATATCTGCAAACAACATTTAGTTGTTAGTCAAGCTAGAATATCATCTAATTTATTCTATCAAAGTTAGAGTAAAAACTGATCCAAGATTGCCAAAGGCACGCGCGAGAAAAAAAATTAACAATCGCATTTTAACTGCATTATAGGATGACGTCATCCGCTTCGGGAAAAACATGGGACATAAAAATATAAATCTAAACATTTCAGTTTCAATTTCGCTTTTTAATCATAAATATAAAATAAACCCGTGCGGTGTTTTTTATAATCATTGCTGAGCATCATATAATGTGGTATTTTATTTTTTTGGCAACAATATTTTGAGGAAAATCTTTCATTTCTTTTATGAAAACAATGCCGATTTAATTTTTAATTATCAGCAAATTTCAATCAAAAACATGTTTTAACGAAATGTTAAGTATGCTATGTCTGAAGCCTGTTCAAAATCCTTTCATATGCTATCTCATTCGTCGTTCTGCGTTTTGTATTTTCTTAGAAAAAGGGATGTTGACAGGAGAAATAATATATAGGATTATCGTTGCAAAATTTTGTCCATTCATTTTACATTTTATGAAAATTGAATCAAAACATAAAAAGATATTAATAAAAGTTTTATTTATTCTATTAAATCCTATCGTACGTAATATATATATAATAAAAGCGCAAATCTTGTAACTGAGGAAAAATTTTTTCGCTTCCTCAGTTACAAGATTTGCGACTGAGACCACTTCTTTTCGACTGAGACCACTTCTTAAAAGAAGAGCAAACCACTTCTTTTTTCATATGCCAGATGGACATTATTTTTCGATTAAAATTGTATAAAAGTTGCATTTTTAGAAAGATCTTTAAAAAAAAAATGTTTGCTTGAGAGATAAGTTACATTTAAAAAAACTATAGTTACTGAGATAACTTCAGTGGAATTTAGGTTGACAGCCGAATATCTCAATCCATTAGAATAACTAACACAGGAGATTCGTTCATTATGAGTCTTAAAAATATTAAACCATGGACGTAATCATTCACAAATCAAGATCTCCATGGTGAATTTTGCAGTGCTGTCTGGTGTAGAAAAGAAAATTCGCATTTGTAAACTAGGCATACATAATAAGAAAAAAGAAAGGCATGCTCAATTCGCCCATAGCAGACGAAATAATACATTTTACTGAAATAATAAAGATGATTTTTTTTTACATTGTGAAACTAGTTATAAATCGAACGATATGTCCGAATGATATATAACCTCATATGTCACGTTTAACGCACAATTTCCAACTTGTTTTACTTTATAGTCTTTATCGTTAGTAAAAATTGACCGTTCGTCCCGAATGTCAAGTATGGTGTTAAGTGTTACAGTTCCATTTTACTTTTTTTTAATAGTCGCTGTGTCAAGTATATTTTTGTATAGGGACACGTGAAAATTTTAAACAGATCACCGTCTACTGCGCTTGAAAATAAACACCACCACACTCTCAAAAATGTTTTCGTGAAAAAACGCAAAAAGTACTGGCAGCTCAGTTGCTCCTGGAACACGCCTGTGATTTGAAGAATTTTTTCTGTTATTTTACGACATTTCCGTCTTTTTATTGGAAGATTTCAGGAAAATTTGAGCTTGATTTCTAGAGGTTTCGGTGGGTATCGGTTGAGAAAAAAGAACATACATAAAAATTCCGTTTCTAAAACGAAAAAGTGCTTGCAGCGCAGTTCCTGGTGCACCCCTGTGATTTGACCGAAATGCAGCTTAAATTGAAGAATTTCACATAATTTTAACTTTAGATCGATGAAGATTTAGTATTTTGAGGCAAGATTGTCAAATCAACGTGGAAATTTTCGTATTTTAACGAAAAAAAAGCGACGGAAACGAAATTCTTCAATTCACGGATTTGCTTGATAGTGCGTCAAAAGTAAGATTTTAAATAAATGAAGATTAGAATCTTGTACGCAGTCTTGTAATCTGATTTTATCGGAACCAGACACGAGTAGTTGATCGGGTTGGGTTTGGCTCGTGTTTTTGGTTGACTTTAAATAGATTTTCCGGATTTGGATCGGGATAATCCTAATCATGCAAGACCCTAATGTGGAAGGATTATCACAAAGTAAAAATATAAGAAACAATCTTTTCAAGTCGATTTTTATTTTCTTGTAAACTTTAGCAATTTGAGTATTTTCTCATACTTCCATTTACAAAAAAGGTAAGAGAAACCGAAAGTGAAATAAAAAATCATGCGCTGGATTTAATCCTAATCCTTTATATGTTATTTGATCCAACTGTTTGTGCTCAAGAAACAAAAACCCAATTTTGAGTTTTTATTGCAAAGTAAGAAAAATGGATGATATGTCTAAGACGGATTTGCTCCGGTAATCTTAGATGAGAGGTACTTTTCTTTTGTTATTTAACGGTTAAAATTTTATCAGTTGTAAATTTCTATTTCTGACTTTTTTCTTCTTTATGCCGGGTGAATAAAAATAGGGGCTTTGGATATCTATCTCTTAAACAATTGATGGATCGAAACATTCTTGAAAATACAAAAAATATACAAATCGAGTACGTCTTTTAGATATGATATGTGTTCTTTAAAATGGTGTATGTGTATGTAAATATGAAAATTAATATTTCATATGATCCCTTGTTCCTATAAGTTATATTTAGAAAAGTATACGAAAGGAATGTGATACATTATATACATACATATATATATATATATATATATATATATATATATAAACTCGGTTTATGGCGTCAAGTGCCACCATCCGAAAAATCTACAAGAGACCAATCCATTTCTTCCGTTCAAGGGTCCATTCTTCCTCCATACACCTATCCCTCATGGCTTTTTTATACTATCCATCCAGGTTTTTCGTGGTCATCCTCGTTTTCTTTTTTGGTTTGTTCTATAATTAGATGCGATTTTGGGTAGTCTCTCGTCACTCATTCTTTTAACATGACCATACTAGATTAATTGTTTCTTTCGGAGATCGTCTAATAGGGTTCCCTTTATTTTCATCATTTCTTTGGTTCTTTCATTTCTTATTATTTCTATTCTTGATATCCTGCATAATCTTATTAGGGCATCCATTTCCACTGCTGCTAATTTCTTCCTTTCAGCCTTAATAATTCTCCATCCCTCTGCTCCCTATAACAATTTTCTCTTTACAATACAGTTGTATATATCATATTTTCTATTCCTGGAGATCTCCTGACTCTACCAAATTGAATTTAATAGTTTTACAACCTTTCTTATTTGCATGTGATACATTATTAAAACAAAATATTCGTTTTAAAGTCAAAAGATTCCATACGATCGAGTCATTCTCGAAAGAAACAAATTATGAAATATTTCTTTAGCTTTTATGAAAATTTATAACATAACAATTTGTCTTTCTTGAGAGCACGTTTCTAGAGAAAAGGCCTCATTAAACTTCAAGCGTCATCTTTCAGCATGCGTGCGGAAACCATTGTTAGCCGGGAAATAACAAGGAATGAAGAGACGAATCTCTTCATTGTTCTCCAGTTTAAATGATGTTCGGACTAAAGCAGTGGAATGAATTATATTTTGCTAAGAAGTCTAATAAGTTTTCACGACAACGGGATAGAATATTAGTTTCAGAAGTGGTCAAAGTGTGCGGATGTTTAACCTTTTCGTGTCGGATTGTTTTAAATTTTGTTTTGGTAGAAAATTACTTTTATATTAAAAAATAAATAAAATTATAAAAGTAGATTTTATTTTTTTATAAACGGATATTTTTAAAAATGAAATTATCAATTAAAAAGTGGAACGAGTTTGCGAAAAAACGGATTAGTGAAAAAAAAAATGGAAAAAAAAATGTGAAAAAACGGAAATTTTCCTGGAATTTATGAAATTTTTTCCTTTAAAATACAGAAAAAGTACTGGCGTCTCGATAACCAGTTCAATTTCTGTCTTTAGCGGCATATTATTTTATAGTTTATTTATTTAACAGCATTTATTTCTTTATTGTTATATACGAAACGAATATGATACATTATTAAAACTAAAAATTCTTTTTAAAGTCAAAATATTCCATACGATCGGGTCATTCTACAAACAAACAAATTAGGAAATATTTCTTTAGACTGTATGAAAATTTATAACATAACAATTTGTCTTTCTTGAGAACACGTTTCTAGAGAAAAGACCTCATTAAACTTCAAGCGTCATCTTTCAGCATGCGTGCGGAAACCATTGTTAGCTGGGAAATAACAAGGAATGGAGAGACGCATCTTCATTGTTCTCCAGTTTAAATGATGTTCGGACTAAAGCAGTGGAATGAATTATATCTTGCTTAGAAGTCTAATAAGTTTTCACGACAACAGGATAGAATATTTGTTTCAGAAGTGGTCAAACCACGCGGATGTTAAACATTTTCGTATCCGATTGTTTTAAATTTTATTTAGCTTAAAAAATACTTTTAGATAAAAAAAATGGAAAATATTTATTATAAAATATTATTAAAAAAAAAAAGTAAAATGATTTGAAAAGTAAAAGGGCTCACTTGGGATAAATCCTTCACATATTTTTTTTTCGTAATAGGAATTCTCTGCTCAAATTCCACTGTAGATTAACCCTCTGACTGTCCATCAAAAGGCCTGTAATGTGGTTTTCTCTATATTTTATTTTAAAGGCTAAACAAATTTTTGATTATTACAAAATTATATAAAAAACTTAATTATATATATGAATATAAACCTTGAGGGTATCAATCATTACTTAATGCATTAAAAATGCATTATATTTGTAGAATTATAGTAATTTAAAAATGCTTATATTGCAGTGAAACCTGGAGATTAGTGAATGTATTAACACGGGCTTGTCAGTGAGAGGTTTTTAAGCAATTACTTCTACTTTCATGTAAACTCGAATACTATACAGGGTGTTCCACTACCAGACCGACAAACTTGCAGGGGTATGCTTCATGTAAAGTGCACAGAGACGACTCGGAATCGCATAGCGATGCAGGGTCGAAAAGTCCGTAGTTGCGAGCTATGGTTCAAAGAAGCAGAGAAAAAGAACAGAAACAGAAACACATTAATGGGAAAGAAAACATTTTATTGAAAGTTTCTACTACAGAAGATGTTTGAAATTACAACCATAAGTCGTCAGGCATGTGTGACAGCGGCAGTGCATGGATTCCTTTACGTTCTGAAGATTCCTGGCTTGTCGCGTATCTTCCCGGCAGCTACAGATATTCGATCGGCGAGGTCTTCAACGGAAAGGAACGGGGTTCTCGTACACCAAACTCTTTATTTGACCCCTGAAGAAGACGACTTCTGATCGTAATTCCGAACATCTTCTGTAGTACAACCTTTCAATAAAATGTTTTCTGTCCCATTAAAATGTTGCTGTTTCTGTTCTTTTTCTATGCTTCTTTGAACCATAGCTTGCAACTACGGCATTTTCGACTCTGCATTGCTATGTGATTCCGAGTCGTCTCTGGGCTCTCTACACCTCCTGCAAGTTTGTCGGTCTGGTAGTGAAACACCCTATATTCTCTAATAAGTGAAATGATTGTTTTGCAATTTTTATTATAATACCAATTTTTTTTTCACGTACAATAATTCATTTTTAGCAAACTGTTAAAGAAAATCTCCATCGCATTGTATTTTTTTAAGCGTACACCTTTAATGAATATAAAAAAGGTAACTTCTAACATTATAATATTGTTTGAAATATACTGAAACAGAAGCACGATAAATATCTTTGTTTGTTTTTTCTTTTTAAATTGGTACTTCCAAAATCATATGATATGAATAATCGTGATATTGTCGTTAAAAAAAATTAAGAACGTATTTAATAATATATCAATTCAGGAGATAAAAAATAGATCTATTCAATAAAGCAGTCTAGTTCTAACAGCAGTGGACTGAGGCTCTTATCTCAAAAACTAATAGCAGAAAGTTTCATCAATTATTTATTAGGTTAACTTTAGCCAAAAATGTTTTTATTATCTTAGAAAGAAAGAATTAGGAATGATGTATGAATAAAAGATCAGATTAAGGCTCTGTCTGTACTTTCTTTTGTTGTAAAATTAGATTATCTTTGAAAGAGTAGAGAAAATCAGTTGAATATAGCATCGATTAATGTGAATAAACATGTAAGTGAACATATCTTTGACTAAAATAAAAAGAAACGGTTAAACATAATAAAATTATGTCATCACAATGATTGCCGGTAAAATTGCTAATACGTGTAGCTTATTATTGAATTCATTTAAAAGGTGAGCGGTGACAGTTATTATTTAATTAAAAGTTTAGTTTGTTTTAAGTCACCATACTATTTGTTTTATTATATTTTAAAGAAACTTTTTTTAAGATTTATATTATTATTGTATATTTATATGTCAGATATGCCCATAGACCTTCTAATATACTAGACACCAAATTAGTATCCTTTTCATGGCTCCCAGATCACCTACCCAACAAACGTGTGATACCCACCTAATTTAATGTGCCAAAACCTGCTTAGAATTTCCGTATTTCCGCCGAAACTTTATTATTACGTTCGTGTTCTCTGGAGTTGACTGCGAGAATGAAATCGAAATTGCCCAGAAAGCGATTACCACCAAAACAGACAGCCTCTAAAGCGCCAAATCCGAGTTAATCTTGGGACCAACTTTTCGACCAAATAACAATAGAATCTGCTCTCTACTAGTATCTTTGCTCTGAGGGTATGCCAGGCTAGGTGTCGCCCTCGTAGCTCAAAGGTAGAGCATTGGAGCACAATTCCAAGGATCCGGGTTCGATTTCTGGCTTGGACATTTTTCACTCTGTCGGTTTACACTTACAAAAGCTGGAAAAATTTCATTGGTAATCCAATGAGTACAAGCTTAATTCACAGCTGAAAAATGAATTGAAATTAACTATATGCTGTCACATGCTAGGCATTGTATGTTGTCCACTGTTTGCCGCCGAAGTTTGCGTGTTCATGATGACATTTTCCTCTTTAGCTGCGATTGTAGCTTTACCGAAATATATGAGTGATTGATGCCAGGCTTAGTATCATCCTCATCGCTCAAAGGTAGCGTATTGGAGCACTATTCCAAGGGTCCGGGTTCGATTTCCTGCTTGGACATTTTTCACTCTGTCGGTTTACGCTTAGAAAAGCAGGATAAAAAAATCACTGATTATTATTGTATATTTATTTTATCTTTTTTGTTGATGAAGGAAGAAAATTTGGTCCTTTTATTCTACAGTGTTATTCTAAATGATGGACACATTTTCAAAAAATTGTATTTATTAAAGTACAAATCCAAAATGAACAATCTTTATACCAATGAAAAGTGGAAGTTTCAAAGTTTTTTTAAGACATTATAAATGTTCAATGTGTTCATCGTTTGCTGCACGGCAAACATTACGCGATAGCCAAACTCGTCCCACACACCAGAAAGCGTATCTGCTGTTACTGAGTGCACGACAGCAGTGATAAGGTTCCGCAGACCGTTCGGAGTTGTTGGTAGTGGCGGGACGTACACAGGACGTACAAGCCGTGCACTCAGTAACAGCAGATACGCTTTCTCGTGTGGGGGACGAGTTTGGCTATCGCGTAGATGTTTGCAGAGCAGCAAATGGTGGACACATTGAACATTTATAACGTCTTAAAAAAACTTTGAAACTTCCTCTTTTCATTGGTATAAAGATTGTTCATTTTGGATTTGTACTTTAATAAATACATTTTTTTGAAAATGGGTCCATCATTTAGAATAACCCTGTATATTGGTAGCTAAAGTAGAAGTATTTCATCATGGGAAATACAGAAAAACAATTTTTAGATTTTTTCTAAATAGTAAAAGGTCTCATTTAGTGTCTTAAAAGGAAACGGTGTCAACTGTTTAATTTTTTCCTCATATTGAAAAATCGAAATTGGCTGTTCTTAATATTCTTGAAAGTTTTATGCAATAACTTCAGCTTTCATCTCAAGACAAGCAAAGACAACCAAATCATGTTAAATACAATACAAATTACCTTCTTCTTGACACCCCTTCCTCACTTCATTTAAAACTTTTATATTTTTTACAAAAAAAAAATCTATAACGTCAGAAATGTTTTTTTTTAAATATTTGTTTTAACTGTAAAGTCATTTTGTTTGCGAGAAAAAAAAATAGCACACACAATACACAGGCAAGGAGCTAGTGGTCGCCTTTGTAGGCATTCCATGTACTGAACTAGCGGTAGAATAATTCTAAGGTACTGCCTTCTCGCTAACTCCTAGAACATGGTTTGCCTCTTATAGGTTGCAATTCGTAACCCTGGAACAGTGATGTGACGGGTCTGGCTTGGGGACTGGACCTGTTCCGGCCCCTATCAATCGCTGAATGAGAGCCTATCGCAATGGTCCAGAATCGGTTAAAAGCCCTGTCATATCCATTATAGCCAGTGAGTGACTTTATAAAAAAAATTCTGCACTCAAAACCGAAAAAGTGAAAATCAAACCGGTTAAAGATCAACCTCAGATCTAATTAAAATGTAATCAAGAAATTTGGGCTATGATGGCTTACACTCAAGCACCGATTTTTTTCTTTTTTAATCGATTATAAAAAGGAAAAAAGTTGCCAGACTTCGGTGATATTTTCCTTTAATGCTAACCTGGCTATTATGCTCCGCTTATATTAATTTATTTTTTTGGCGAGCATTTGAGAAACACGTCAATCAAAAACTCGCCGAACATCGGTGCGTGAATGTAACACAAATATTCCGAAATTTGAAAAAGACGCTTTGATGTATTTAACATTTGCTTGTGATTCTTTTCGCGCGACTGGTAAAGGCTCTTAATTAATGACAACTTTTGCTGTGATGTGATGAGATCGTTTCTGGTGACCGAACAGAAAATTAAATGCTTGGCTAAGAATGGAATATGAAAAGCATGCATAGTGAAATTTGTTTATTTTATCCGCTAACAAACGTGTTTCATTTTCCCAAGCACTGATTTGAATTTTTTTTTTCTGGGAGTTAAAATAAAGCCGCCTAGGATTCAAATAACCCTGTTATATTAGTTAACAAATCTGTGAGCTCTAAGTTACGATATTATGGATTTTATATTAATTTATAAAATTTGGAAAGGATTTAAAGAAATTTTGTATATTTTTAAAGAAAGTGTATTTCGAGATTTCCAGGCTTAACTCTTTCTATTCAGCAATAATTACTAATATTAAAAAAGGTCCTTTAAACATAGGCAATTTTTCAAGTAGACCTGTTTCGATACGCCATGAAATGCATTATATTTTCTGCTGATAAATGCAAAATGCCTTCCTGGATACACACACGTTTTTTGTTCCAATCCTATAAAACTCAAATGTTGCTATTGGGTTACAAAATTAGAGTCAGCTGCATCGAGATGCGAAAGGAACTTGTAATTCACTCTATCCCCTCTCATGAAATGATTTCTTTCGAGATGCGGGGGAAAAGATCATCTCTGGTAACCCAACAAACTGTGAATAGAAATTTAGATGCTTTCTAAGATTAACTTTCAACGTGAAATGAATTGTATCCATTGTATTTAAATTTATTGACATTGTTATGTAGTAAAGGGGGATGGGGGGGGGCTGTGGAATTGTCAAATGTACTGACAATATATCAGTTAAGAAATTTATATGATTTAACTTCTTATATTATCTGTATTTATAAACATAATCTACTATATATATATATAAAACACAAATGGAAATTTCTTTCCGACTACTTAGAACGCGAGTTCTGCTGAATGGAATTTAATGGAACTTATAATTTATAAAATGTGGGAAGTTTTTTAAGACGACCTGTATATTTTTCAAGAAAGCTTATTCTAAACTTGTTTACATTCAAAAATAAGCATTAATCGAAAAATAATGTACTTTAAACTTAGCTACTTTTTCTGCAGTGCATTTCGATCCACTATGAACTGAATTTTTTTCGGCAGATAAATGCATTGTTCAGCTCCTGGCAAATGTCTTATTAAAGTCCCAGTCAATCAGGATAGAGATATAGGGTATTAAAGTTAGTCATCTACGGCGATATGTTAAATGAGCTAGTAACTCACTTTTACGCGTCTCATGTAATATATTTTGCGGAGAGGAATCCAGTCAGGTAATCGAACAAATTACGAATATAAAATTAGATGCTTGTGTACGATTAATTTTTAATATAAAATGAAATTCACAGATATTAAAATTTATTCATTTTATCATTTAAAAACACAAGTTGTCAAATTTATTAACAATATATTAGTTAAAAACTATATTACGTATATTACTATATTACGTATTTGTATTTATAAGTCCCAAAATGCGAGAAGTTTTAAAGAAAACATGCATATTTTTCAAGGAAGCTTATTTTGAGATTTGCATTCTTACTTGTTTACATTCCCCAATAAGTAACAATCGAAAGAAAAGTCATTTTAATTTGAGTAGAGCATTAAATTTTCGGCTGATAAATGCATCGTTTCTACTTGACCACAAATCTCTTGGTATACTCCTAATTAACTCGGATTACAAAAGTCGGATCGCCTACATCGAGATGTCAAAGGAACTTGTAAGTCACTTTTCCGCTTCCCTTGTAATTATATCACTTGCGATGAGGAGATAAGATCGTCTCTGATGACCGAAGAAATTGTGAATAGAAAATTAGATGCTTGTCTGAGATTAGCTTTCAAAGTTCCTTGGACCAGAAAATATGTATGTAAACATTCCACTCGCGGCAGTTCAATTTTAGAGAAGCCGCGTAATAAATAATTTCGATATGTCATGTGCTGCTTTATTGAATTCCCAAATGCAAAGCGTTGCTCTACTCCTTATTAACTCGGGTTACAAAAGTCGGATCGCTTACATCGATATGTAAAAAGAGCTTGTTACTCACTTTTCGGCTTCTCTTGTAATTATATCACTTTCGATGAGGAGATGAGATTGTCTCTCGGGACCGAAGAAATTGTGAATAGAAAATTAGGTGCTTGTCTAAGATTAGCTTTGAAGCTCTTTGGACCAGAAAATATGTATGCAAACATTTCACTAGCGACAGTTCCTTAGGAAATTTTAGAGAAGCCGCGTATTAAATACTTTGAGAAAGTCATGCGCTGTTTTATCAAATTCCTTAATGCAAAGCTTTGCTCAAACATTCTACACCTTATCAAATACAGTTTGTGACGTTTTCGAATAAATCGGAGTTTACGAATAAAATTTAGACTGAATCAAAGAGAAATGTATAGAATAACAAATAAACAAACAGAGTGAAGATGTGAAATTATTGAATTAAGAACGCAATTTTGAGTGCTCTCTATCTCTCTTAGAATAAATAAATATTCAAGATATTTCATCCTGTATTACAAACAAGAACGAAAAGTCATGGATCAGTCTTAGATTATGAAGCACTTTCCTACACTATTAAGATATTCTTAAGAAATTTAATTTTTCGTACAATGAAATATCTAAAATAACACTTGCTACATAATCATATAAGATCACTAATTATAATTTAAATATAGATAAAAATGTTTAAGTGATACAAACAAAACACAAAAAGGCTTATAAAAACTTTTTAATACAAAGATCGACATGTTTCAACGCTCAAACGGATCCATTATCAAAATCTACAACGATAAATAAACTATTCTCGAAAATTTTTGAAAATAAACTTGAAAACATAAATTACGAGATCATACATGTAACAAAAACAGGTGCTTAAAATAGTCAACTGTAAACGTGAAAATGAACATTTCCTTATTGCTTTTTCAAAATATTGCTTTTATTGCTTTTTGAGCATTGAAACATGTCGATCTTTATACACTGTTAAAAATATCCTCGTAAAATTACGGGCAGAGGCCGGCAGCAGAGATTCCAGTCATACCTCGAAAAAAAAAATCCATACCCATCATTTTGTACAGTTCGTAATTTTACTGGGCAAAGTAATACAGCATTATAATGCACATAATATAATGCACTTTAAAACACAATAACACTTTACTTACTGTTCCGTAGCACGTAGCACGTTAGATAATCATCACAGAATCGCTTTTTAGGAGGAATAAAAAATATGTTACGGTCGCGGTTAAGTGACATTATTTTTCGAAACACGACTAAAATGAAGGGTTACACCAAAATGTGTGGGGTCGTACCGTATTTTTGCTAACAGATGGGCTAGAACTGTAAGAATATGTAGATTGCCCTTAATTTTCTAAGTATCCAAGGGATAAGGCCGCTTATTTAGTACATCAGACCGTTTTTCATCAAATAAGGCTGTTGCCAATGAAAATTGAAGGGCAAACACTCATACATTTACAGTTTTTTCCAAGAGTGTAGTATTAAAAAGTTTTTATATCTTTTTTGTGTTCTGTTTGTACCACTTAAGCATTTTTATTTATATTTTAAACAACTGTTGTTAAAAATCCATTATTAGCAATTGCTGCCCGTAGCGGTAAAATATGCAAGTTGTATTGTGCAGCTCTGTCTGTGATCTAAAGATTTTTATACTATTCCGTAGAGATAAATTAAATTTTAAATCCGCTGTGAAATGCATAATGCCACTGAAATTGCTTTTCTGAGAATTAACATCCATACATGCCAATGTAATCACATCATTTTATGCAGCCATGTATACGCGTTTATTTATATTGTAGTATACTAACACAACTTAAACTTTTGTTGAACAGAAACCACGTAAAACTAAAATAAAAGTACTTTTTCAGGAAATACAGGCTATAGAACGTAATCAGAATTCTTTTGGGTAGGCCTGTATCTTTCACACCACATAATGTACTAATATTTAATGCATCTAGAAAACGCGTAGCACAACGGAAAACGCACTTCCTGAAACCACAGACCAAAGACGGCAACACATTGAAATTTCTTTGCCGGAACTCTAGATAGGAATTTTTTATTTCTACTGTATAATAATATTTTAATGTACTAAAACATACACTGTTAAAAATTTGCAGCAAACTGTCCAGTCACTTGACCCTTTTTTATAGAAAATGGTTACATAACCGTAAATTAACTCTACTCTGATCATAATATGGGCAATAATTTGGTCAGAATAGAGTTAACCCTCTAAGCGTGTGGAACGTAATATTCCGTTCACTAAGCTCCAGGTTTCACTGCAATATATGCAATGTTTAAGATAATATAATTCTATAGATTTAATGAATTTTCAAAACATTGAAGAATGAGTAATATTCTCAAGGGTTACAATCATATTTGTAATTAAGTTTTATTTATAATGCTGAAAGAATCATATTTTTTTAGCATTTAAAACAAAATGCAGAGAAAACAACATTACAATTCTACCCTTTTTCAAAACGCTCAGAGGGTTAAATTGGTTATATAACCGTTTTCTATAAAAACGGTCGAATGATTTGATAGTTTGCTGCAAAATTTTTAACAGTGTGGAAAACATCTGGAAAATGCACAACACTGTTAAAAACATACTTCAGTTAATTCCCTCAAATTAACGTTAATGATTATGAATTCCATCGTGCAGCCTAGTATATGATCTAAAAAACTGTGCTCTTTACGTAATAAACTAAAACTTTGTTAAGTTTTTAAATGCTTACTACAGTTAAAAACACACTTCCACAAATTAGCTAACATAGTCAGTTCTGTAACAAAAGTATTTTGTATGCCTCGGTAAATGAAGGATAAATGCTGCGCATTCCGTAATCCATAGAAAGCAAATTGTAGTGCACCTGAGTGATGCATATCAATTTAATTATATTTTATTTAGTGTAGCACCACTGAAATACATTGTAAAATATTTTTACCTGTAGGTCATAATGTAATGTAGCTCTTTATATCTCACTGTGTGACGGGAGGATTACCTCCACTCCGGACTAGCTCATTCATTACACAAATTTAAAGGTCAAAGAATGTTTATTTAAAATAATTAGACAAATGTTGTGGAGAGTCCTTCACCAAGTTGGTCTAAACTGAGAAATATGACTCAAGAAATCAACTACAACTATGTACTTTACTATACAACACACTGCTAGAAAAAAAACCACGTCTAAGTCCTAGAGAAAACATTAATACTTTCAGCTGAAAGAAAATCACTACACAAGTTTGTCAAAGAAACACTTCACTTTTCTAACTACTAATTGCAACCCGTGTCTGTGAAGGATCTTTATTTCAAATAGAATCGAAAACTATCTTACCAAAAGCTGCTCTTTACTTTATACAAGTTTCGCTTTTGGAAACTATCACTGCCTGCATGGCGAGAACTAGTCTGGATTTTCTTGGAGGCGAGATGCGACCATTTTCATTCTTGCTTATATACTATTGCTAACTGATCAGAGAAGCCAAAATTTGAATAAAACACAAAAAACTCGACGAAATCCGAAGGCTACATGCATTCCTCGAAAATTAGAGCAAAATAAAGTACAGAGGTCACTGTTGCGAAGACATATGTTAGGTTGTGACATCACGTTCACAATAAAAAAAACTAGAATGTCTTTATAATACAATTGCTGGTCCACTACAACTGTAAACGAACTATAAATGCTATTCATTCCCTACTTTTGTAGAAAGAATTTTGTAGCTCACCTCAGAGATTCACTCCATTATGTTTGAAATATGACAGCATCATTAAAATGCACAGCAAACAATTTTTTCCCATAGACCGTAATGTAACGAAATTATATTATGCGTCCCTGTGAACGAGATATAGCAGATACATATTTCAATAGGCAACCTCAATAACATATATCATCATCGTGATAAGTTAAATATGTTTACGAGAAGAAGGGCACAGTAAGACAGATGGGCAGACAAACCGAAGTAATAAATACTTTTATACGATCGTAATTATATAAATACGTAGCACCTATAGTCGTTGACTGGTCTGTTCGGTCTGTCCGTCTAATATGTATCACCAAGTTATCTGACTTGTATGACGTTATAGTCATATATGACATTTTGTAACCTCTATGATAAAGTTATAGTTGCATTCTTCATTCTATTAAATCATATCATACGTAATTAATTCAATGATATCCCATGATAGGTAATGATTCTATATTGCCATGGTGATTACGTCCTATTTAAAATGGAGTCCTATTATTTCCGTATTGCTAAATTTAAAAACCGATTTTTTATATTAAAATTGTTTCATTATAGGAATGATATAATCTACCGACAGTTTTTTGGATTGAATTTTCCGGAGAAATAGATAATAAATGCAAAAAGATTCTAAATATGGATTTCAATTTCTGAAATAATTTTCAAAGCTAGGCTTAACTCTCCCATTGGAATTTACAGTCAATCTCGACAAAAGATAAAATATTGCCAACTTAAAATGTACTTATTTTATTACAGAAATTACACATATCATAATAAGAGACGATGTAATTCATTTCAGTGAAATAATAACAGTACGAACTCGCCTCATTTGTCACTGACGTACAATTTCCATCTTGTTATTATGTGGGAAAGTGTTTAAAACGATATATTAAAATATTTTTTTCTGAGAATAAGTGCCTTAAATCAATAAAAATACAAAGTAGATAAAGTTATAAATATATTATTTTAATATTTCAGTTAAATAAATTATATTGTCTGCTATGAGCAGAATGAGCATGCCTTTTTTTTTCTTATTACGTATGTCATGTTTGCAGATGCGAATTATTTTTTCGACACCAGACAGCGCTGTAAAATTCACAATGGAATTCTTGCTTTGCGAATGATTACCTCCATGGTTTAATATTTCTATGACTCACGAAGAATGAATCGTTTGTTTATTTACTTTAATGGGTTGAGATATTCGACTATTAACCTAATTTTCTCTGAAGTTATCTCAGAATCTATACATTTTTAATGTAACTCATCGTTCAAGCAAACATTTTTTTTGAACGATTTTTCTAAAAATGTAACTTTTATGCAAGTTTGTTCGAAGAATCAATTTAGAATAAAAATGGCCGCCTGGGATATGAAAAAAAAGATGTGGTTAGCCCGTATTTGTTTTTCTTAGTCACATGACTTGCGCTTTTACTATATAGATTACGTACGATAGGATTTAATAGAATAAAGAAAACTTTTATTAAAATACTTTTAATAAATTCGATTAATTCGATCGTTTTAATTCGATTTTCATAAAATGACTCGAAAATATTCTGCAATGATTACATATATTAAATTTCAAACCATTCGGTTGGGTTGTTTTTGCGCTGTTATATGCTGACGGACGGACCAGACGACGACTATAGGTGCTACGTATTTATATATTTACGAACGCACCTGAAAAGATACTCAAACATAATGAGAATTCCGATCTCGGAATGATATTCGTCTATGCCCAAGATTCGAAATAAAACAAATAAATTAAAAAACATGTCCTGAAGTTAAATTTCAGAAGAAATAATTCAGTAATAATCAATATCATTATATTTATACTCAGTGGCGAAGAGGATAAAATATTATTTTAAAAAGCCCCGTAGCACATTTCATCTGTTTTCATCCAGCAGTAAAGTACATCATTAACTATATATAAATTATTATGTCATCATACTAAGAGTAAATAATGATTTATAGTCTTATTTACTCATATTTTGCATCTTATTGCGACCCATACTTTAAAATTTCGGAATATTCTTCTTCTCAAAATCTGCATTCTCCACATTCGTCTCCAACAATCTTTATCGATATTTAATTATTTTAATCTGCTCTCGCATTTTAAATGCTTTTCAATTTCCACGAGTATCGCCGGATCTCGACTCTTAATAGCCTGGAAGAGGTCTATGATAGAATTTTAATGAAGGCATTTTCGAGTAGGCTTGAAAATTCATTACCTGAAAGCTGACGGAAGATCTTAATTTATCTTTCAATTTCGCTAGCTTTATTCATCAGAAGGCCACTTTCCACGCTTAATTGAGTAAGAAAAGAAGTTACGATATCTGTTTCCACGAGAAAACCGAATTAACAAGTTCAGATTTTATGACAGTCATCACAATTTTATACTGCATAATTTGAAACAACGTAACCAAATAATCTTTAAACTCGAATATTACATACAGGTCTAATGTATGATTTAACTGCTATTTCACTGTTCTCGCTTGCATTTTGAGAAAAAATAAATAAAAATATGTGATATTCCAGAACTACTTTATCCTACACAACGTGATGTGATAAACTATTTTCAAGATTATGGGTTTTGACATGTAAAAAATGCTAACGTGCTTCATTTGGGACTTTAATTGCAAAAGGACAAACAATGGCGCAGTACTGCTAAAAACGGTTTATCTAATATCTGTTTTTTTTTTAAATCTCTGACAGCTCGGCCTACAGGCACAGGTAGATTTCAAAGATGAGACCATGGGGCGCCTGTTAATTGGAAATTGAAGAAGAAATCTTTTTGCCAAGATGCGGCAGTTGGGGCCGCCTACTTCGAAACCTACCTGTGTCTGTAGGCGGAGCCGGCAGATATTTTTTTTGTTTTTAATTTTGTATTGCTGTAGGGGTTGGTGCTATAAAAACTTGTCAGTATAAAAGTTGTAGATAATATTAAGAGGATTTATAATAAATTTAAGCGGATTTGATGTCTTGTGAATTGACGAAGTTATGAATGTTTTTCTTCTTAAACTCCTATTTTCCCCCCCCCTTGAGGCCATTCTTAATGATATAAAAAATCTGTCATACATAATTTTTTGGCCCTTCTCCTTGAAGTAATAATAACTTTAAACGGATTCGATACGTATCATAACTAAGCAGTTATGGGGGATTTTCTGTTTTGACAAAAAGCCCCCCATTTCCACCAGATTTCCCCCCCACACCCGCTTGGTTCGATTTACTCCAATAACAAACATGACCGAGATTGTTTGCCCCTTGAATTTATGTATCAGTTTGGAAGACATTTGTGCAGAATTATAGAAGTTATCGTGTCCATAAAATAGTGATACAGATATATAGATAGATAGATAGATAGATAGATAAAGTTTTGAACTGAGGGTGGTTTTGGGTTCTGGGAGTCATGATCGGCATAGATCTGCAAAAAAAATTTCAGAAATTCCAACTTAGGGGAGAATGTAATAATTAGTATTTCTTACGAAATCTACCTAAAAGAAACGTAGTTCGATTGTTTCAAAAGTACTTGTAACTACATTAAGGTTTATTTATGGCTGGTCAGATGGTGTGACTCCAATCAAATGGGTAAAAAATCAGGTGAATTTAAGCAAGAATACAGTGGTTGATTATAATATTTATCTGCGAGAAAGAAAAAAAAGGAATTTAAATTTATTTGAATTAATTATAAAAAAGGATTAGATTATAAAGCGAAAGTGTTGATGAGACGTCATTGTGACTAGTGCTTGCGATTATACGTATAATACGTATAAAACGTATTGTAACCGGTAACGATTTTTAATAGAAATCATATGAAAAAAAGGCTTAACTACGTATACGTTTAAACGGATATAAACGTATAATCGCGAGCACTAAGTGACATCAAAAAGGTTCACAGTCACGAAGGAGACAAAAATTTAGTGTCTTTATTTCATCACATTATGACTCTCATGTGTCATTCACTCCATTGTGAAGCCACAGTGGTCGATTTTTGTGTCACACGTTAAAACAACATGTACAACATCAACATGTGTCAACAGGTACACTGAGAAAAATGACACTTTCATGGACATACTCAAAATTGATTAGAATCAGTTCAAACTCATTTATGAAGCATGGACACACTGAAAAATGAGCACATAGAAGTCAGTTCATACTCATTTTTTAACTCGGACATACTCAAATACGACCACACGATGTTTTATTCTTGAGTGTGTGCATGTTTTCAAAAATGAGCATATACATGTTTCAAACTTGAATAATTTTGATTCGGAGTCATTTTGACTATGCGACATACCCAGATTTGAGTATCATTTGCTCAGTTTTGAAAATGTCGTTTTTAGAATGTACAACGGCATGTTGACCAATGTGAAAATGATTTTGTTTAAACTTTAAACCATGAGGTTTGTACTAAGGGTGTTCTTGTCAGTAAGATATCAAATTTCTCTCGTCAATAATAAAATTATAGGCGGAAAACGCATTAATATTTTTAAGATATCTCCTCAGTAAATAATTATTTATAACTTCCTTTTTTGTATACTCTTCTTATTAAGTGTTAAAATCTGATTCACAGCTCGTCGAATTCGCCTGGGATTCTCGAGTAACAGCACATAGGGGTAACATAGGTTTTACTTACCCATCATACGTAGTATAGGGTAAGTCTTGTAATCGTTTTAAAATTTGAAAAAAAAAATGTTTTTTGATGAATTAGACACTGGAGATTCCAAAAAACAGATTTTTAGAAAAAAAAAAATCGCCGTCCGTCTGTCTGTGTGTCTCCCGAACAAAATGAGATAGAGACTTGAAATTTGATATGTTTTTAGTATATAATAATGAGAAGAAGCTTGTTGAATTTCATTAGCCTCGATTATCCGGAACTATTTTTTTCGGACTCTCGAAATATTCGTTCTGATAAAAGGAATATAATTTTTTTTTTTTAAATTGTTTATTTTTAGGAGTAAATTTAAAAGACAATAAAAGAACATACATTTTGCATAAAGAATGAAGTCGATCGGATGATTAGTTGCCGAGATCTGTGTAATCCTATTTTCCGCACTATTTAATTTTTCGTGACACTGTATTTTATTCAAATTTAAATTCAAAGATATATTTTAATTAAAAATCAGACGCTTAATCTGACGCAGTAAACCGTTAGTATGATTATTATTTTTGGAGTTATCAGAATGTTTCTTTTACGCATTTCAGTAATAGAGCATTTAAAGTGTATGACGTTATCGAGCAACGATTTTATTCGAATTACAATGCATTTTATAAATAGTTTACACATGTTTTATTTTCATATTTTATATTATGCATGCTCATGATGGGTAAGTATTGCGGTGGTCCCCAACGACTAGTTTTATTTCGAATAGAATTTTTACATTTGATTTTTTTTTTTATATTGTCCACTGACAAAAAATATTTTTATATGAACGTATTAATGATGTAATCAAATAAAGATTCGAAAATTTTTATTAGCGATATTTTCTTATTAGCCGTATGTCAAGATTTCATAACCTAAGAAATAGCCAACGATTTCGCTACTTAAATCAGCCGTTTTGATTATGATAATGATTTTAGTGCATAGTTCGTTTACGTGTCTGTTAAATTTGTATTTTGCATATATTGCTTTATTTATTTATTGATGAAGTTTTAAATTCATTATGGAATGTCAGGCGGAAACAAATGATGAACTATTTATATTGTTTTCACTGAAAACGGGTTAATCTTTCGTAATCGGGCTGCTCATAACAGACATAAATTTTAAAATATTTCATGCTGGAAAATTATTTTAGAAACCCTAAAAAATACTAATTTCAAACAAATTGCATTTGAAAAAGCATTTATTTACCTATTCGACGATATATAAATTGAAATTGTGTGATGTTAAGCAGTTGAAAAATTTGAAAAATTTGAAGTAAAAGCGATATTTATGGGTCAGGTGTAGCCACCATCAATATAATGCCAGCTCTTCTCGCGGACATTTTTATCTTTATAATATAAGGTGAAGCTAGGAGAGTCTGCGCATAGTTCAAAAGAATAACAATAAAAAATCTAAATATTGATTTTCTACTAAACTATCCATGAATAATTTTTACTTCATTTGTTTTTTATGCATTTCCATTGCTATTTTGTTGTTATGTTGTAATTTAATAGAGCAGTTGTAATAAAACCAAGAAAATTATTTTCCGCAAACTCTCCTTACAGGGTTAGTGTGATTGCGCACATGGGGAGGAGAGATTGTTACTAATAATAACTACAATTAAATTGTTAACAATAATAATTACACTTAAATGACATTGCTGTAAGGTTTTTGTGAACAAACATTATTGTATTAGGAGTTAACATTTCAACCTAATGATTAAAGAATCAGAAAAAGGAAATAATTTTAAAAACGATTGAAAAATTTTAATTAAAAGGAAAAAAATGAAGAATCAGAAAAAGCAAGTCCAGATAAGATTATAAAATAACATTAAGTTACTTGATAACATGTTTAACTTAAAATTAGCCCATTTTCATTTTTACTTTCTTTTTATGCAAATTTACCAATAAGCTGCGTAATCTGTCCTAGCGTGGCAACTAATGGAAACAATGCGCCATCTCTCCTAAGTAGCAGATGCACAAACTCTCCAATTTCGGTAGGAGAGATTGCGCCGCCTTTTACTTAAACACGGCCGCTCCTAAAACGAACCGTTGGTGTTCACATTGTTAGTCTAGATTAGTAGCTTATAAGAAATCGTTTAAGTAAAAAATATTTTGTGCTACTTACATGGTACAAAAATTCTGACCAATAGCTATGAAAATTCAAGCACTTATTTTGGGAAAACAAAACAAAATAGCAATGCTTTATCTTAGACGCTCAAAACAATCAGCGTGCACTTTCAAGTAGACACTCCACTACTGGAGTCGCTGCGCAGTCACTCTACTCCCCAACCCCCCCCCCCCCCCCGAACCTCTATACGCGCAATCTCTCCGACCGCGCCATCTCTCCTGCCTGTATCTTAGATAGTGGTGGATTAAAAAAACCTTCACTTTCCTATTCGACGATATATAAATTGAAATTGTGCGATGTTTAGCAGTTTAAAAAGTTGAAGTAAAAGCAAAATTTATGGGTCAGGTGTAGCCACCATCAATATAACATCAGCTTTACTCGCGAACAAATTTTTCCTTTATAATATAGATAGTAATGGACTGAAAAAAGGGTAAAGCTTTTTCGAAATCTAACTTCATCATCTACATATTTAAAACGAAAAGCGCAATTCTGTCAAATCCACATGAAAATCGTCTCCTTGCGCAAGCGCCAAAGTTTTTTTGAAGGCCACAGAAACGGGAAACCTGCTTGATTGACCTTCACCAGTTTAGCCTAGGAGGATTGAAAAGGGTTGATTGAAAACGGATGAAGCCGTACCATTGCATTGAAAGCATAGACCTTCTAATATATTTTTGTTCTGAGGGTGAAAGTTAAAGCTTTTTTTTCAAGAACTAAAGAATCATGTTTTCACTACTAAATAAGGTAAAACCAGGAGAAATGGCGCTGTCGGAGAGATTGCGCACATAGAGGTTCGAGGGGAAGGAGTAGAAGGAGAGCGCACCGACTCCAGGTAGTTGTACAACAACAGTAGTGGAGCGTCTACTTGAAAGTGTACGTTGATTGCTTTGAGCGTTTAAGATAAAGTATTGCTATTTTGTTTTGTTTTCCCAAAGTAAGTGCTTGAATTTTCATAGCTATTCATCAGAATTTCTATACGATGTCGATAGTACAAAATATGTTAAACGATTTCTCATAAGCTACTAATCTAGACTAACAATATGAACATCAACGGTTTGTTTTAGTAGCGGCCATGTTTAAATAAAAGGCCACGCAATCTCTCCTATCGAAAGTGGAGAGTTTGCGCATCTGCTACTTAGGAGAGATGGCGCATTGTTTCCCATTAGTTTCCATGCTAGGAGAGATAACGCAGCTTATTGGTAAATTTGCATAAAAAATGAAAAATGAAAATCGACTAATTTTAAGTTAAACGTGTTATTAAGTTACATAATTTTATTTTGTAATCTTATCTGGACTTGCTTTTTCTGATTCTTTATTTTTTTTCCTTTAATTAAAATTTTTTAATCGTTTTTAAAATTATTTCCTTTTTCTGATTCTTTAAGCATTACGTTGAAATGTTAACTCCTAATACAATAATATTTGTTCACAAAAACCTTACAACAATGTCATTTAAGTGTAATTATTATTGTTAACAATTTAATTGTAGTTATTATTAGTAACAATCTCTCCTACCCATGTGCACAATAACACCAACCCTGTAAGGAGAGATTGCGCAAAATAACTTTCTGGGTTTTATTTCAACTGCTCTATTAAATTGAAACAAAACAACAAAATAGCAATGGAAATGCATAAAAAACAAATGAATAAAAATTATTCTTGGATAGTTTAGCAAAAAATTAATATTTAGATTTTTATTGCTATTCTTTTGAATTGTGCGCAGACTCTCCTAGCTTTACCTTATGCATATTTTTTTGCAAAATCTTAAAGAGAGTTTGGATGTAGTTATATTTATAACCGATTGAAATGTCAGAGAGTTCGGAAGATGAGAACTATTTCTTTTTTTGCTATGTTAAAGAAGCCGACGTGAAAACAAGCAAACAAACAAAAAAGTGAGAAGAAAATACTTCTTTTACAACTAGATAACAATATTTTTTTCGCGAAATTTTTACACGGGCTGTAAAACCGTTTCATTTATTACCAATAAAGATTTCAAAGAGTTCGGACAAAATAACATTTTATTTTAAAACTATGAAACGGCCCTACGTAAAAAAACAAGAAAATGAGTGCTTTTATCACTAAATATCAATATTTTTTCGCGAAATTTTCATCTTAAAACATAATTTCATACAAAATCGGGTTAAAGATATAAAATAATTTAACAAATGATGTTTTTTTTAATTTATTATCACGGGTCCGGGCATCGACGTGCGGGGGTCAGCTAGTTGCATTTAAAACAATAGCCACATACTTTTTTGCTTCTGAAGAGAAGAAACTAAAAAGAACTCGGAATTTGGCACTCTTGTAATTTCTACGCCGGGCATCTGCACTTGATTCCTGACTTTACGCTTTTTTCTCCGCTTTGGTGTGGATGAATGATGCTGAACTATGTTCTGTCACCATGATGTTCTCCGGGTTTTTTTGTAGCGTCATTTTCTTTGCATTAAAGAATGAGGGGAAATCACCATGTGATTGAGGGTGAGAGTAGGAAATAAAGTACTTATTATACCATAGAAAATGTCATAAAATTGAACTGCCATGAACAAAATGTGCTTTATTTTATTGACGTGGCGTATTGGTATGGGGCTAAAAAGAGAGTTTGTGATAAAAGATTGTATCATTCAGACGAAAGATGTGATTTTTTTATTTAAAAAAAAATCATTTTGGATATGTCAACATATTGAGAAATATCATATTTTTAACTTGGGAATAATAAAAAAAATAGTAATAAAACAAAACATACTTTTATTAGCGTACTTTTAAGTAGAAAATAACTATTTTATATATAAAAAAAAAAAAAAAAAAAAAAAAAAAAAAAAAAAAAAAGATTTGCAGATGAAAATGAAAATAGTAAAATAATGAGGGACAGATAAAAATAATTACTCTAAGCAAATTAGGATTTGAAATCAAAATCATAAATCATACATAACTTTCAATTAATTCTCAGGTCTTTTTTTTATGATTTTCATTGTGGGATTATTTCCTTATTGCATTGTTTTCAACCCTCGCGTTTTTTACAATTTTTGTTTTGAACTGCTGCCGATATTTTACTGCCCCACCAGTGGCTGAGAGGTTCTGCTCTCAAAGCTGGTAGACGGGAGGTGCTGGGTTCAAACCCCTGTCGCGCTCGTCGACAGAAACGACCACCACGGAGGGCACTCCCCCAGGGCCTATATCCCTCGTGTTGATAATCGGCCGTCATAAAATCAACCAATCAACAGATATTTTACTAAAAATATTAATATTTTTCTTCCAAATCAATTATTTTAACGCTACAACTTGCCTATTTAAATTCGCCACCTAAAGACGTCAAAACTTTGCATTCAAAGGTGAAAGTTACCGATGTTTACATGTGTCGATTCATCACTTTACTTCTAATGGAGAGAATCGCGTTAATTATCTGCTGAGAACATAATTCACAGTAGACTTCGACTACTCATCATTTACACTGAAAAGATCATTAAATACCCATTTGCTAGAAAATACATCATTCTGTTGTCAGAAATCTCCCAGTTGCCTATAGTGATAAGCGTTTGTATTATAACTTGCAGAGTTAAAAATAAATTCAGAAATCTAAAATGATTGTCATGCAGGAAGAAAATGACATCAGAAATACAGATGAATGCAAATTATCTTACTGGAATTGATTGTACAGTGCCGGACAGAAAAAGAAATTCTGCGTTAAACGCGACAAATGAGGTGCGTTTGTGCTGTAACTATTTTCAGTAAATAAGTACATTTTAAGTTGGCAACATTTTAGATTTGTTGACATTTACTGAAAATTCCAATGGGAAACACAAGCCTAGCTTTGAAAAATTTCAGAGCTAGAAATCCATATTTAGACACTTTTTTCATTTGATATCTATTTCTCCGGAAACATCTATCCAAAAAACTGTCGGTAGATTACAGGATTGCTATAATTAAACAATTTTAGTATACACATTCGGTTTTTAAATTAAATAATACGGAAATAATAGGACTCCATCTTACAAAAAGACGTAATCACCATGGCAACCTAGAATCATTACCTATCATGATATATCATTGAATTAATTACGTATGATAGCATTTAAGAGAATGAAGAAAACTTTCATTAATATCCTTTTAAGTTTTTATTCGATTATCATAAAATTTCATGTGACTCAACAAAATTCTGCAACTAATATATATATATATTAAATAGAAACCATTCTGTTGGGTAGTTTTTGCGCTGTTGTATGCGGACAGACGGACGCACCAGACGACGACTATAGATACTACATGTTTGAACGCACCTAAAAAGGGGGCACCGATTCGTATGTACTCTTCTGCAAATCCCCATACAAAAATGTGAGTGGTACCAACCTATTAATAATAATATCTACTAATTAATGCTATACTAAAATTTTTCTTAGGGGTCGCCCATATACTGAAATTTCATAAAACTTGAAAAGATTTAATTAATACAAATAATTTTGTCGTAGTTTTCGACAAAATGAAGGTACATTTTACCTTCGTATAACAAGAAGGAAGATAATCGGTGAAATAGTTTAGGAATTATACTTAATAGCTTAGGAATGATACTTAATAGTTTAGGAATAAGTTTAAAGTTTGCAATTCCTAATGTTAAATTCATTTGTAATCGTTGCAAACAGATTGAAATGCGGGTAATTTTTTAAAAATAACTCAAAAACTACACTGTTAAAAAAATTGCAGTAAAATTACTGCAGCAGAGATTCCAGTCATACCCCGTAAAAAAAAAGTCCATGCCCATCATTTTGTGCAGCCCGTAATTTTACGGGGCAAAGTAATACAGCATTATAATGCACAGGATATAATGCACTTTAAAACACAATAACACTTTACTTACTGTTCCGTAGCGCGTAGCACGTTCGATAATCATCACAGAATCGCTGTTTTGGCGGGTTAAAATTTTCGAAACACGAGTAAAATGAAGGGTTACACCCTAGCGGAGGACAATGTATGGGGTCGTACCGTATTTTTGCTAACATATGGGCTAGAACTGTAAGAATATGTGGATTGCTCTTAATTTTCTAAGTATCTAAGGAATAAGGCCGCTTATTTAGTGGATCAGACCGTTTTTCATCAAATAAGGCTGTTGCCCGTGAAAATTGAAGGGCAAATGCTCATAAATTCTACAGTTTTTTCTGAGAGTGTACGTAAAAGCAATGAGGTGATATTTTGAATTCGCATACTTGAAAATTTTAGAAACCTTTTCTTTTCTTTCTCTTTTTTAAATTACAGGTTACAATCGATATTGTTTTCGAAACACATATTGGGGAAGGCCGGGCAAAGTGGTCACCCAATATAATTATTTCACTAGAGCACTAGTATAGCGTGGTTTGTGGTCAGACTATTTCGCTTGATGGCAGTGAGTAACCAGACAATCGTGGTTCCATGTTTTATAATTTTAGAGCGGGTTTTCCTGTTTTTGAAGTTTGGGATGTAAGGCAAGTGACTTATATTACATATAATTAACAATAACCTGTTGTAATTGCATTTATTTATTGAATGTGGAAGGAAAGAAAATGTTTTCAGCTTCACCTTGTTGGGTGAGTGGTCGCTGACTGTTCATTAGTTTCCACTGTAGAACGTATTTTCTGTCATGGCTCCTAAACTGGCAAAGTGATCAGGGTTGTGGCCGGTGATTGGAACAAGTGATGAAGATTGGATCAGGTGCAATATTTGTCACCCCTGGGTTCATGAGGCCTGTTCACTTCGCGAAGAAGATGAGATGGAGTTCATTTGCGAAAAATACAGTGTTTGATTTTGATTTATTTGTAATTTTTTATTTGGGTTTGTCAAACTCTTATTGGATTTTCATACCATTTTCAATTTTTCATTATGTTTCGTACGATTTGTTATGACAATAAAAATGTTCTAATCATTTAAATAGTGTTTTCAGTCTTTTTACACCTTTAAGGCAACGTGGCCATGGAGTGACCACTTTGCCCTTCTAGGTCGGGCAAAGTGGTCATTTTGACCTCTTTTGGAATAAATCAAATTTTCACTTCCCGTTTATTATTTCGTAAAAATTATAAATACCCTTACACTTCTAAGTAGTCACTCTAATTCTGTGCAAATTGTCAGCTAGGTATATGTATTTTAAGGGGTAACAAAAAATCACAAAACCTTAGGGTGACCACTTTGCCCGGCCTTCCCCTTCATTAAAATACATACAATTTTAGAATTATTTTTTGTAACAAACATAAAATGTAAAATATGAATATTGTAACAGAAATCAATTTCTAGAAACTTAAAAGATGCAAATACATATTTTTGTGTTAAATAGTTTTTGAGTTATGTTTAAAAATCTACCTGCATTGCAATCTGTTTGCACCCAGTAAAAATAATGAATTTATACTAAGTGTTCCAAAATGTAAACTTGTATAACTCCTCAACTACTTGACTGAATGATTTCCCGTTTAGATATCCGAATCTACAATTTTCCAGAAAATACAAATATGATGTTAAAATTAGATTTTAGTATTGAAACTTTACAACTTTTGTACAATTTCTATATGTAGATGACCCCCTAAGTATAATTTAAGTATAGGATTAATTAGTAGCCGCTATTGCTAACGGATTGGAAGCATTCACATTTTCATACGATGATTTGCAGAGTTAGTAAGGAGTGCGCTTTTATCCAGGACTGTACAATTTGTATAGAATTTTATATTTGAGTGTTTTGGAATGGATTTCTGTAACGTATAACAATTTTATAAAAAAGTGATGTATTAACAACATTAAATGTAGTTAATACAGAAAATTTATAGATGCAAATTCATATCAGCTATTTTGGTGAGACATGTCTGACTAATTTTAAAGATCTTAATTTATATAAAAAATTGTTGCAGATTCATTAGAAATAATAGTTCAAGAAAATATTATTTAAAATAAACTCATCGAAATAAAATGAAATCAAAGGTGAATAAAGTAACATATTAAAATCATTCATTACATGTATTTCTGTAATTTGTTCATATATTGTGCAAATTTTATATGAAGTTTTTAAAACGAATTTCAAACGAAACGAATGATTTTAATGCTTTTCCATCCTTTAAAATACAATTAATACACATATATTCGCGCACATAAATATTCTATCTAGAATAAGCTTGTTAAACATTGCTATAGTACGAACATAAACCAATAGGTTTTTTATTAATTTCATTTTTTCGTTGGCTCATCTTCATAACGTATCCTTAGCACTGATCGAAATCAATCTGCCATTTAATTATGTATTATTAATTAAATAGTCATTTCTTATCATCCCACAAGAATTTTCTGCAAGGTTTACCAATGACCCCTTTAATTGATCTTTACCCGTTCATGCCTTATTGGTTCCCAAGAACGTTGAGCATACTTTAATCTTATTTTTCGCATGTGTTTTGCAAAAATCGATAGTTCAGTATGTGCGAATGAATTAGCGAAATACGGTTTCGATAATTTCGAGATCATTATTTCATTTATTTTATTTATTTTCAATAGAAACATATATGTTTTTTCTATTCTACTGCCTTACATGTACGTAAAGGAAGTTACAAATTAATAGATAGCTAATTTTCGATATTTGAAATGCTTTGAAGGACAATTTAAGTTACATACATGATTTTCTATAGATTTTTTTCTTCCAATGTATGAACACAAAATATTTTCATGACTACAAAAATCATAATTACATTGAAAATTTAAAAAAGTGTGGGTTTTTAAAATTTATTGATCATGCTTTTAGAACTAAAACTCTTCTACTTCTTTTTTTAATGGATATACCAACCTTTCTGTTTAAAAACACAAAGTATTTTTAAGACTTCAAAACTAATAATTATCTTGAAAATTGTAGTAAAGCTTTTTATGGTTTTAAAAATTAATGATAATGTTTTCATAACAAAAAGTCGGCTACTTTTAAGAGGCTACATTTTTTTTCAGATATACAGATTTCCTGTTTTAAAATAAGCATAAAAATGTAAATGTTGAGCATACAATCGCAGTTGTCTAATGTTACAAAGCCTGTTTTTTTTTTTTTTTTTTTTTTTTTTTTTTTTTTTTCTTAATGTGCCAAAAATGGAGTATCCTTATTAAACATTTATATAAGAAAGTTTGACAAAATTGTTGTCTAATCTATGAAAAGTTTAATCTCAGTGTTACAAGTGCAGATTATAAGGATAATTTATTTTATACAAAATGTAGAGGTTAAATTAAACTTTCAGAAAAGCCACCAAGTATAGTTAAAGTGAAATTATCTTTTCCTTACTAGCAAATAGTAGGATAAAATACACTTGTCTTAGAAACTTTTCTCCACCATATTGATTGGTGGAAGTTTAACAAATTTCATCTAAGGCTAACAACTAAATCCTGGGCTGTGTAATGTTTGTTAATATAATTGCGAACAGCTTAAACGCGGTGAATTGGTATAACACTTTATTTGCATCAAAGGTAATTAGTTACACCCTGATTTCAAAACATATTATTTTATGTGATTTAAGTGCATACATTTGAGTCGAGATAATTAAAAAATTAATAATATTAGATGTATGAAAAATTATATCCTTTTCCCTAAAAATAAGATGGAAAAAATGTGTCGAAAACCTATGTATTCATGTATTTTCCGTCATAGCATTCCTTAATTTGACATTTTGTCATCTGTCTTTTAGAAGATTAGTACCTCATTAAGGGTGTTGGCTAGTGCGATTTCAAATTCCCCTCGCAAATGTTAAACATTTGGGCGTAGAATGCATCCCTATTTTTAGAATATCTCCCCAGGAGATTAATATTTTTAACTTCTTTTTTCTACGTACTCCTACTATAAGGTATCTCTTTCGTTTTTTAGTTGACAAAATACTTCTAAAATATACTCTTAGTTTAATATTTTACGAATGTTAAAATCTTAGTGAAGTTCACGACGAGCTGTGAGTAAGCTTTTATCACTTCAAATAAAATGTATTGTCTACTTTAGAAATATTTTGACAGCTAAAGAAGAGAAAGAGGTCCTTTAAGAAGAGTACACAAGAGAAATGATGTTAAAAATATTAATTTCCTGAGGAGATACCTTAAAAAAATCAAAAAACAAACGAATACATTTCACGCCCAGAATTTTAACGTTAATGGGGGAAATTTTAAATCTCAATAACAAAAACACCCTTAATCAGGACTTGACAAATGAGGTCGTCATTTCGCCACTGGCGACTAAATTATTTAATCTGGCGGTTCTTTTTTGCTCAAAAATTCACCTAAGTACATTAGCACATACAGCATTTTTTTCTCTCCCCCACCCTTACTCGTACGCGACAAGCAGTGATCTGTCCCTTCTCTCGTACTTTTAATGGAAGAACCAAGTTTAACAGGTATTTTTCATCTCATGCGCAGAAAACGCAATTCATTTCCGCTCTAGCAAGCTACCAAGTGTTGTAATTAAATTGTGGAGAGATGGGAGGTGTGGCTTTAAAAAAAATGTAAGAAATAATGTCAGTCTAGCCTTTTTGTCATCTAAAATGGGATACAATGCTAAACTAGTCAGATATGTCAATCCCAAAACTTTCTTCTATCTCACACAGGTTTCGCATACACTAAAAAGAATCAGCACCAATTTATATCAAGGTCTAACTGAAACTCAAGTTTTATTAAATTCCGTGTATTATTTCTTGAGATATGACTATCGCTAAAATCGTGTAAATCCTGCAAAATGCTCCATAGCAGTGCCACCTGCTAGGCGAGTTTTACCAAAAACTAATCAGTACCAATTTATATCAGAGACTGAATATAAAGTTTTATTAAATTCCGAGCATTAGTTCTTGAGATAGAGCTATATTGCGGAAATAGAGAAAAATGCTGCATAGCAGCGCCACCTGCAGGGCGATATTTACAAAAAAACTAATCAGCATCAATTTATACCAGGGACTAACTGAAGATAAAGTTTTATTAAATTCCGAGCATTAGTTCTTAAGATAGAGTGCCCAAAAAATTTTTGTCACATACATACAGACAGACAGACAGATTCACAGACAGACATTTTCTAAAAATGGTCAAATCGTGTTCAGGACCTTCTAAAACGTATAAATCCGTCGAAAACCGAAAGTCGAAAATTTTCATGAATCCAATACTTTCTTCTTGTAAAAATAGAAGAAAGTAAAAATGCTTACTTCGACAGGGAAAAGAGCAAAAAATTCTTTTCTTAGTTTCTGTTTCAACAATTGCTCCCTACCTCATCAGATATAGATTTTGTAAAACTGAACTACCCGGGCATTTGAAGCATTCGGCAATCAGAATTTCCGGAACATGCCAGTCAGTTAACTTTCCTAATGTAACATGCTGGTCATTAATGAATTGGTTTTTGCTTTAATATGTTTTGTTGATGGCGGTACATGTCAACATTATTGTTTTGGCCACATAGAAGCAACTCTTTGTGGATTATTCACTTTATATGTCATCATATATTTGACAAAACCCATCAACTGCATTCTTAATTTGCATATCCTTAAACAGGTAACATTTTTGTATTCGTCTATTGCAATAAAGGGAGCAAAAAATATTACTTGATAAAGACATCTGATGACAATAAAAATTGTAATGGAACACAAGTTAAACAATATTTTCTGTTTGAAGTAATTATAATTATAATGACTGAGTTATCATTTATTCTGTATAAATTGTATTACTTTTAAATTAAGGATTTTTTTATTATATACCGCTAACCAGGCCCCTACCCGCCGGGCATGAGTGCCCATATTGATGAGTTAGTACCTGGACGCGGGGCGGTATTCGCCTGATCAGAGCAAGGCTGTGATCCACCTGACAAGAATCTTGTCGGCATCGCTGCAGTGCTCTGCCACAGTTTTCTTTGTTGGCCGTTTCAAGGTTTCTATTTAACATTGTTAAATTGACAGATTTAAAAAAAAAGCAAAAATAAAAAAATAGAAAAGAATAGATCTCGTAATTTAGAACCTTGATCAGGTGACGAGACCTTCACCTGACTAGGCACCTCCAGTGGTATAATTCACAAGGAAGTTGGAAGACTTTGCACTTACGACGGATTTTACATGCACCAGATGCCATTAGCGTACATCGCAAATTAAGGATTTTTTGTAAACTGACTGATACTTTAAACCGTGATTTGCACAAAATCATTTTCTTTATGCCATTCTTCTTAAAGTCAATTAAGTGGTGGAATTCGGATTCCCTGTTATATGCTTAAGTATAACTTTGATTTGTCATAAGTACAGATTTACTTACAAAAGATTAAAATTCCAGATTAAAATTACAAAATATCAACTCTTACGAAAAATGCCCATAATATTATTCGTCATGTATTTATAACTATTTATGATTCGTATGCTTGAATCACTTGAATTGTTTTTCATTTTATTTTATACTTTATTTAAGTGACATTTAATATTTGAAGTATCCAATTATTGAAATTATACAATCAGGAACGAACGAATACTTGAAACTCAAAAAGGGATGTGGATAGATATACTCAATGTACTCACAATCTCGTAAAACATAACAAATGTACTGCGAAAAACTGCGAAGTTATTTAAATTTTATCGGAAAATGAAAGTGTCTGTAATTAGTGCAGAGAGTGATACTCAGGCGCTGACATTCCTTGACGTATTGTTATATCGTGGTTATTGTTTTATTTAGTCTGGAATTTGTATAATTTAAGAGCATTTTTAATTTTTCGTAATCATATTTATAATTAAGAAAATTGAGACGGATTTCCGAATTAAATTTTAATTAAATTTTTTGTGGAACAGGATTATGTTTTACGTTTATAAGCGGTTTTTGAATGTGTAACGTTAATCAAAAGTAAATGTTGTTTTCAAATATTCAGAGAGTGAAGTTATTATTTTTGCATGTTCATTTAGGTAATTTTTTTTTTAATTTTAAACCTTTTGAAATGTGTAACATTAATTAAAAATTAATTTTGTTTTCAAATTTTGAGAGAGTGAAATTATTAATTTTTATATGTTTGTCTAGGTAATTTTGTATTATTTTTATAAGCGCATCGGAATGTTCAACAACAATAAAAAGCGAATTTTTATTTCAAATTTTCAGAGAGTAGAGTTATTATATTTTTTTATATATATAAGTAATTTTGTTTTATATATTAAGCGTTTTGGAATGTGCAACATCAATAAAAAGTGAATTTTGCTTTCCAATTTTCATACAGGGAATTATTATTTTTATATGATCCTCTAGATAATGTTGTTTTATTTTCATAAGCGTTTTGAAATGTGTAACATTAATAAAAAGGGAATTTTGTTTTCAATTTTTCAGAGAGTGAAGTCATTATTTTTTATATGTTTGTCTAGGTAATTTTGTAGTATTTTTATAATCGTATTGGAATGTGAAATATTAATAAGAAGTGAATTTCAAATTTTCTGAGAGTGGAATCATTACTTATTATATGTGCGTCTAGATAATTTTGTTTTACATTTTAAGTGTTTTGGAATGTGCAACATCAATAAAAAGTGAATTTTGTTTTCAAATTTTCAGAGAGTGAAATCATTATCTTTTATATGATCGTCTAGGTAATTTTGTTTTACTTGTATAAGCGTTTTGTAATGTGCAACATCAATAAAAAGTGAATTTTGTTTTCAAATTTTCAGAGAGTGAAATTGTTATCTTTTATATGATCGTCTAGGTAATTTTGTTTTACTTGTATAAGCGTTTTGTAATGTGCAACATCAATAAAAAGTTAATTTTGTTTTCAAATTTTCAGGGAGGGATATTATTATTTTTATATAATGGTCTATATAATTTTGTTTTACTTTTATAAGCATTTTGGAACGTGTAACATTAATAAAAGCGCTTTTTGTTTTCAAATTTTCAGAGAGTGAGGTTATTATTTTCTATATTTTCTTCTAGCAACGGCAAACTTCCTATGTTTACTGCAGCTAGTATTATTCCCGAAGTCATGGGTAACTCCGAAGGGGTTATATTGTATATTTTCTTTCGTAGTTATATTACATATCCCTAGCCTTCTGAGCGTTTTGAAAAAGGGTAAAATTGTAATGTTGTTTTCTCTTCATTTTTTTAAATGCTAAAAAAATATGATTCTGTCAGCATTATAAATAAAACTTAATTACAAATATGAATGTAACCCTTGAGAGTATTAATCCTTCTTCAATGTTTTGAAAATTCATTAAATCTATAGAATTATATTTTCTGAAACATAGCATATATTGCAGTGAAACCTGGAACTTAGTGAACGGAATATTACGTTCCACACGTTTAGAGGGCTAGATTAAGAAACATCTGTCTTTGTTGCAGTGTGTCGAAACAACATTTAATAACATATCACTAACTTATTCTATGTAAGCGATCTAGAAAACAAATGATATCAAACAAGAACTTTTCTTTCATCTTTTTTTATATTTCGTCTTTTACTTTCTGTCGTCTAGAAAAGAAAACGCAAAAAAAGTAAAACTAATCTGTCAACTGTTTTTGACGTCTTCTTTTAACTCTTAAAAGGCAAATTAATTATTTTAGTAGAATGTTGAAATAATATATATTCACGGGAATTTAAGAACAAATTTATTTGAAAGTAATTAAATGTTTTTCGTCATATACACTATAAAAGTAAAATTTTCTTCAAAACTTCTAGTACAAATTTGACATTTCGCGAATAAACTTATGTGGGATACATACTCCCCTTCCCCCACTGCTTTAGAAAGAGTTAAACCATCTCCTTGAACACTGTGATCCAACTGAAGAATAAAAATAAATAAAGGACGTAAAAATCGTCTTTATTTAATTCTTTATAAGGCAACATAATTCTTTTGCTAGAAGGTTGAAATAATAGATACTCATCGAAATTTAAGAACAAATTTATTTGAAATTAATTAAATGCTATTCGTCATGTACATTATAAAAGTAAAATTTTCTTCAAAAATTCTAGTACAAACTTAGCATTTTAGGAATAAACACATGTGGGATAAATACCCCCCCCCCTCCCCACTGGTTTAAAGGGTTAAACAAACTTTTTGAACACTGTGATCCAACTGAAGAATAAAAATAAATAAAGGACATAAAAATCGAAAGACAATACACGTAAGCGGCAATTATATTTATATTCTTAATTTTCATTTCTTTAATTTAAAATCGATGAAAAAACTACCGAAATCTTTCTTTATTAAAAAATAATTACAATGTACACTGTACATTGTACAGTACATTCGGACCAAACAATTGAGCATACTTCATGTGCAATCGGTGACAAAACAGATTGCGGTTGTGGACAGTTTTTTCAGAATAACTCAAATACTAGTTTCAGAATGAGCTGTAATTTTAGATTCGTATATTTTAAGCTTCTAGAAAGCGATTTCTGTTAAATAAAAAAATAAATAATTACTGGTATTAATTTGATTTTAAAAATTAATTTCAATAAATAGATATTTTCGGAAAAATAGTAAATTTACAAAGGAATTTTTTAATACAATCGCCTTTTAGAAGCTTCAAACAAAAAGAAAAAAAATATTACCCATGTTACTCTATTCAAAGACATTTCTCTAATATTTTGTAATAACACTTATTCTCTGGAAAACAAATTATAAAATGTAAAAGCATATTTTATTATTAAGCATGTTATTTATTCAAATTGAACTTTACCTTGAACCTACATTGAAGCTGAACGTCGATTTATTACAAGACTATTATGTTTTATAATTCTTCTATTTGCTAATCTTTATTATTAATTATCATCTTACAAAATCATTTTTATGGAATAAAAAATTAATTTTGTCAAAAAAATTTATCCTATAAGAAATTTCTCTAATACGGTGTAAAAACACATATTCTCTGGAGAAAAATAAATTTAAAAAAGTATAAGAACGTCTTACTCAAATTGAACTTTACCTTGAACCTGAACTGAAGCTGAACATCGCTTTATTAAAATAATATTATGTTTTATAATTCTTCTATTTGGTAATCTTTATTATTAATTTTCATCCTACAAAATATTTTGTATGGAATACAAAATTAAGTTTGTCTTACGTGGTTAATAAAACAGCATTTTCTCCTTTGATTGTAAGTGAACTATTTTAAATACACTCCCTCAAAGGAACTCATTCATATTGTCATTTCAAGAATACTTTATGTAATGCAATTGAGGAAAGAGATTGATCAAAAACTCTAGAAAAAAAGGTAAACTAAGAAATTTAATTGGTTTAGAGAGAGTTGGCAAGTTGTCAAAAATGATGGATAGGATTCAAGGCATTCTAAGAAGTATTACTATCGGCTTATGTCATATCACTTCAGAATGATATTTCAGTAAAAAGGAAATATTTCAAATGACTTGTTGCAAGAAAAAATAAAACAATTTATTTTCAGAAAATGCGAATTTTTAATAGTTGTATTATAAAGATTTTGTACTTATTTGAAAGTTTTTATGTATATTTTATAACTTAGGAAAATAAAATTTGCCATCTTTTAACAGATTTAGACAAAAAAAAAACAAAAAAAAAAACAATTATTTTTATAAATCTTACTTGACCATCATTTTTTTACAATATTATAAAACATGGCAAATGTTTCTAAATTGACAAAAATATAGCTTAACCACGAAAATATAGTAATCTCTTCCGAGTTATCCACGAGTCAGAAAAGCGTTGCTTTATCTTTATAAACCTGAGATACAAATTGAATTTAGATTTAAAGAACTTTAGTATGTTTAGAGAAAGACGAAAAGTTTTTTTAAGCATTCAGAAAAAGCATTCATTAAACTATCCATTTAGGGTTTCTATATTGTACTCTAAGCATATGAAAATAATTTAATTGATATTAAACTATTTATCGATAAAAGCGTTCTTTCTTAAAAAAAAAAAGATTACACTATTTATGTTTTAGTTATATTTTATTTCCTACTTTTTAGAGTTCAAAATATGTTATTGTTGCAGTTGCACAGCTAGATGGTCTATTGTATAGAGCTTGATTTGCCGCCAAATTAACTCCATTAATGATGTAACTCGTAAACGTCTGCATCCAAAATGAATATTTCGAGATTATCACCTGTTCCCAGATAACAGAAAAATGTCTTAAAATTTATATATTAATTTATAATTAAATTGTAAAAATATTAAAATGTTGTAGTGTCATCAGAAACACACATGTGTACATAATTTGTATAAGTCTACCATATCAGAAAGTGGGTGAAAAATTGATATAAAAATTTTATTTTTATGTACATTAACGAAGTCAAGTTAAATAAAAGAGTGTTAAAAATAAACTATGAATGATGGTTCTTTATTTGGTTTAGAGGGAGTCGACAGATTGTCATAAATGATGGATGGGATCATCAATCCCGTCTTCCGAAGCGTTACTACCGGAGTATGTCATTTCACTTAAGAATGATATGTCAGTTAAAAAGAAATATTCAAAATGACTTGCTGCATGATATTAAAATAATGTTTATATCCATCAATCCTGAAGTTAAATGCTCTAATGGCACTTCCTTTTGAAATTATATTCATTACTGCTACTAGTAATTATGAACAGCAATTGATTATTGGTAGTTTCAAATTGTTATTTTTAGCTCAGTCATACGGATTGGTAAATACATAATACCATGATGATAAAGATCATATACATATTTTCACTATTATTCTAAATTTATAGTTCCCTTATGTTTCCTGAAGATTAATTCATTTTTACTTAAACCCTTTCTATTTTAAAGATTAAAAGTACTTTCATTTCATCAAATATATTACAGTTTCTGTTCTTTCATTTCATGTCTGGTCGTTATTTAACCTCAAAAACGTTAACTTAATTTCCAGCATATAAATGCAGCTGCAATTATTCAGTAAGTACGTTAAATATTTTTCATTTATCTTTTGAAATTTATTCTCTGTCTGAAAAATTTAAAGATAAAATTTAATGGTTTTTACATCTGCGCTATTGTCCAAGCATAACATCAACTTCCTTGTTTAATGTAAATGCAGCCTTTGATTTCTTTCCAACGGCAAAATTTCTATTATCTCATGGAATGATTCATGTCCAGAAAATCACATCTTTCCTCATTCTCATAACATTCATTGGGTTGCGGGACGAAATTACAAAAAATAGCTATAAGTCGCCTAAAATTGCAATCCTTTCATTTCTTCCCCCTTCTCAATGAATATTCCAGAAACCTAACTGCTATAATTTTTTTCTGGCGAAATTGTCCCTTGCACAGGTATCTTAGCGCTGTCACCAAAGTGTTGGCGCACAAATGTACCGTGAAATTAAATCAGATCATCAATGACTTCTGATAAAAAAGGATCTAAATATTTTTTAAGCTAAGGTGGCCACCCCTCGCTTCATCTTATATTCGTGCATTTTTGCATAAGTGTTCAAGAGCTATTGCACCAAGATCTGAATATTTATAAAATTAGTTAGAGTACAAACGCACCTCATTTGTCGCGTTTGACGTACAATTTCTAAATTGTTTTCTTTTCTCACCAAACGTTTTAAAAACTTAGTTATTGCAGTTTGATTTCATGCATACTTTTGTTTTAAGGATTTTTCATGAGTGCAGAGATGTCCATTCTCATGTTTATTATTTTTTTGAGTTTAAGAAAATTTTGTGACATTGATCTTGGATTGGAAACTATCTTTGCACTAATTTAGTAATATTTAACCTTTAATGTAATATTCAACAACTGTAATCTTAAATATTAATTTTCATTAAACGTGTCCTAACTATTTATTTCATTATATGAATTTTAGATTTTGGAAAACTGGAATGTTCAATGAAATTTAATAAATGCAGAAAAATTGAATTATACATAAAAGAATGAAGAAACAAACAAGTAAGATAATAATGATTTTGCTGTGCATTTTGCTTGTAAAATGGTAGAATGAAAATAAAGTCAACTAATTTACTTGTAAAACAACACTACCAAAATATTGCACATGAACAATATTACGATATCTATTCAAAGTAAAAAGATTGCAATTCAAACTGCCTGCATTCTTTTCGAATGTTTTCAAATTATTACATTTTCAATACTAAATAGCCTATTAAAATTTAGAAGAAAGCCTAAATATAGTTTAAGTGCTCGAACAGTCGGCCACAGTGCGATAAAATGTTTTGTAGATAGTTTGCTTTTTATTTAAAAAATTAATTTTGTTTTGCAAATTTTGAAATTTTTCGATGCTGGGAATTATTTTACCAACAACAACCAACAGCAAAGCATTGTGGGTATATTTTTGCATTAGTAATCGGCCATTTTTTTATAGTATATCAGTTGCCGACTACTAAAATCAAGTGTCCGACTGCTGGTGCTTTTACCCTGTATATACATATATCTTTTCTGTAGTCTACTGACAATGGAAAAGTTCTAGAAAGAAGTGAAGGAAAGCGTTCTAAATTTATTGCGTTTTCTTGTCAACAAAATTAATGAAATGCATTTTATTTTAGAACGGCAACTGTAATCAATTGTGAGTTTAAAGCTTTAAAAAACTGACCCGGCATATATAAAAAATTATCTCTATTTCTTTTCCTTTTTCGTTTCATAGCGTCAATATGCTTGATTTAATAAATGAATCTATAGTCCATTCATTCTTGTAAATTTCTTCCCGAGTAATATATTGTAAACAGTATTGTGGCCGGATTTACCCATAATAAAAAAAGTCAAAATTAATAAGAAAATAGAAAAAAAAAGAATACAATTTGAAATAAAAGAACTTAGAATGTACCGAAAACGTTATATAACACTAAAATAGTAATAGGTAGAAACTGCTTAAAAACTCCATAAAAAATAAGTAATGCACAGAAAAAACTGTGATTTTTTTGTTTGTACTGGTTGAACTGTGTGTTTTCGAAAAAACTGTGTCATTCTTTCCTTATCAGGAGCAAACATGGCGTGCTAGTACTTTGAAAGCAAGAGCAAGACTGAAAAGAAATAGAAGAGAAATGGACAGAACAAAGTAGAAGATGGTGAAAAAAAAACAGAAGGCAAAGTGTGAAAATTGAATAAAAAGACAGAATGTTTCTTACAAAACGCGTTCGAATATTATTAATTTGTATGGTGGTTTAAGACATTTCTACATTATATTGAGTCTTACACCAGTTATTATAACACCTTATTGTGATTATATGACGAGTAAATTTTAAAGTAAAGATACATTAAACTTTTGAATCCCGCAATAGCCAAAATCATACCAATGTTGTGAAACCCACAATAGCCAAGATGGCTGAAAGGATTTTCCTTCCCCTTAAATGGGTCGGATGCTGTCAAGGGAGTGGTCTCTCTCAGTGATGGATGGGGTAATGTGTTTGCATTTCTAGAAAGTACAGAAAGAAAAATAAGATTTTTTCAGTAATTGGAGTAATGAGAAACAGAGGTGTTCAAACACCTTTCGAAATTTGAATAAAAGGAGAAGGCAGTGAGCCCATTTCCAGTACTTACCTAGTGAAAAAAGCGAGAACGAAAAAACCAGCATTTTGGGCTATTTTGTTGAGATTCTAAGGTCATTCAGTTTTTTAAAGCTTGGAATTTAAAGCGTTAAAAAACATTTCTGAACAAATATTCTACATGGAAAAATAAAACGGCGTAAGCTTATATAGTGTATCAAATCAGTTCGAAAATACTTTCAAATGCACTCTTATCTGCACGATATCTTCAAATCTCATGCGTATCGACTCCATAAATCTGTCCAGTAAACATGGAGTTTTCCAGTTCTTTATATATTCTTAAATGAGCCTAGAAACGTATGGATATAAACTGCAACAGTTCGAAACATAGTTCTCTGGAAATGAGTATTGGAAAACATATTCTCTAGGGGACTTTAGAATTTGCTGTTTGGTCGAGAACAAACTTCTAAATCCTTTACTATGTAGAAAACACTTTCAGTTTAGATAGAATGCGGATTTAGACGTTTTGAGGCAGGAGGCAAAGGTATGAGATTTTTGGATATGGATACGAAATAGAAATTTATAGGCAATTTATAGGGATATAGGAAATATAGGAAATTTATAGGGATTTGAAGGCATTATATAAAAAATAGTATGCCATAGGGACAAGAGTTCGGATGTGTGAATTTTTCAACCTCCCTATACATTTAATAAAATACCAAGGAATACGATTTTTCAATCTTTTTTGCCCCATCTCCGGCACCTTCTAAACAATAGCCACTGGGGATACAATCAATGCAATCCGTCTAATCTTTTCTCTTGTATTCCTTCTTTATATGGAATCATTCTTCTTATCTGGATTAATATGACAAAGGAAATATTTTGAAAGATATAACAAATAAGAAATATTCCTAACAAAAATTTTATAACATTTTGGACATCAAAATACACCAAATTGTAGAGTTGCAAAGACTAGAAAAAACCCGGTTTTAATTTGGGAGTAATCCGGGTTTTTTGGGAATAAAACAAGTCTTTTGGGAATAAACCTGGGAATAAACTGGATCTATTGGAAATAAACCTGGGAATAAACTGGATCTATTGGAAATAAACCTGGGAATAAACTGGATCTATTGGAAATAAACCTGGGAATAAACTGGATCTATTGGAAATAAACCTGGGAATAAACCGTTTTTTGCAACTCTACCAAATTGTGAATTTATGTAAATTTTTTTATTTATTTATTTTATTTGCAGTTGCTTTAAGATTTTAAGCACATGTGGATATAGGACTGGTTTGTGAGAAAGGTGGATTTCATTAGACATTAGCTATAGTTTTCAACAGATTGTACTGACAAGGAGCGTTGAGGAAAGAACATTAAAGACCCTTTAAATTAAAAAAAAGTTACGATTTGGAAATGTGACAAACGATTTGGAAACGGGCCAATGAAAATCTGCGTAGATCATCCCGACTTTTTTTTCTTTCCACTGTTGCGAGGATAAAAGATAATAATAAATATTAAAGACACGTGGCTTTTAAGCCGAATTTTTTTCTTTACAAGTTGAATTTCGGTAAAAATAGTTATCCTCGTGCACTTTATTTTTATAAGCGAATAAATATTCATATTTATTGTGACATCAAGGAATAATGTCCATTGGGTTTATTTTATGATTATGCATTTGTTGATGCCATTTTTTCATTACAATTAAATACAAAATATATTTTTATGTGTATACATGGTGTTTGGAAATGTGCCAAACGATATGGAAATCGACCAATGAAAATTTGCGTAGATCTTCCCGGTTTTTTTATTTTCTTTTCTTCTAAAAAATAGGGATTGCTGCGAACGTAATCGGGAAGTGATTAAACGGGGTGTTGGAGAGCGTAGCGAGCTAGGGTTGGAGCCCCCCTAGTATTAAAAGGAAAAAAATGACTCTAATTTTCATTCACCTACAAGAAAAACTCTAAAACGCTTGCGCATTCACTCCCATGAATGGCGCTCATATCGAACCCCGGAACTTCGGTTTAGTTTTAAACACTTCACTATGTGTTATGTATACCAACCATTGGACTTTTTTAGGGATACCATTAGAAAGTAATATTTAGTATCTTTAATATTTAATGCGTATCGCATTTTTACGTATATTCCACAAAATGTAAATAATACGTTATTATGCCAAAATATGGATAATCATCGATTTGGAACGTGAATCGTTCATCAAAAGCTCCATAATTTAACATCTTGCAGTTCCAATCCACATTTTACACTTAAAATAAATATCTCGAACTGCAGTTACTAGAATCTGCAGTTTGTTGCGTTCTAATATCTTTAGTAGTGCTAGAGAAAATATGATGAAAACCTGGAGAATCAATAAATCAATCATTCAATTCACAAAAACTGTGGAGAACTAATTGATAAATTTTAAGGAATCTTAAGGGAATTGAAATGTCTAATTAAGATTTACGAGCAGGAAAGACCTTAAATCAAATAAGGTCAAAATTAAATTTGAGTTCAAATATCATGACCCATGACCAAAATGACCCACTAATTGAATTTTCTCGAACATGTGACTTAGCCCAACAGTCTTCTCGTGCCGGAAAACCATAGGATGCAAAATTTAGTGTAAATTGAGACGTTTTTTAGATATTGACCCACAATGACCCAGAAATGACCCACTAATCGAATTTTCTCGAACATGTGACCTAGTCTAATGATTTTCGCGTTCCCGAAACTCGTAAAATACAAAATTTAATCAAAATCGTTAGAGCCGTTTTTTAGATAAAATTAATTTGACCCGCTTTGACCCAAAAATTACCCCCTAATCGAAAGTTCTCGAACATGTGACCCAGCCCAATAGTCTTCTCGTGCCCGAAAATAGTCGGATACAAAATTTCGTCAAAATCGTTTAGACCGTTTTTTAGATACAATTAGCTTGACCATGACCCAAAATGACCCAAAATGACCCACTAATCGAATTTTCTCGAGCATGTGACCTAGCCCAATGGCTTTCTGGTGCCCCAAAACAGTAGGATACGAAATTTCGTCAAAATCGTTAGATCCGTTTTTAAGATAATTTTTGCATATATATATATATATATATATATATATATATATATATAACCACCCACAAGATTTGCTCGTATTAGAATATATGATAAATGATAATTTTTACAGTTTTGGCTTATAACTAAATTAGTGCCCAATTTTCCCTAAAAACTCTTTATATCTTTTATCTTTTAAATACAACTGCAAAACACCGGATTGATATGCAGCTTCATCTATCATACAAAGTTTTAAAGCTGCAACAATACATTTTTTTTAAAGAAAAAAGCAAATAAACGTAAAACATATGTGAAAGCGTATAACATATAAGTAAATAATGTAATGAAAAAAAAGGCATATTTCATAACATTCAGAACCATATAATAAAATAAATTCGTAAAATTGAATACATTTTAAAATTTTTAATTAAAAATAAATACTTTCACAATTGTGTTGATTCATTATTTGAAATTAATGACAAGATTTTAAACATATTGAACATGGTAAGAAAACTGACTTTCCATTCTTTATAACCCTTTCTCTACTTCGCATCAATTCGATATAAATGCACTTGTTTCTATTTTGGAAAACTTATATTAAGCGAGACAGCATGTCAATATGACCTTACATCCTAAGTTCAGTGATCCATTTCGACGACAGATGCTACTTGAAGACAAACGTCATATTTGTCAGGATTTAAAACACGAGACACTCTAGCTCTTGATATATTCGCGTGTAGATTTTGATTTTTTTTAAAAAGGAGAAAAAAGAGAAGAAAAACAATTTTAAATAAACAGACATTTAAAAGACACACTTTATTTTATTTTTCATTTAAGTTATTTAAGTTTTAGTTAGTACATTCTATAGTAGTTATGATTTAAAATATTCGTATATAATTATTTAAGAATTTTACATTCCTTCACTTATGATGATTCATAGTTTTAAAATGTGCATTAAACTTTAAAGAAAATTATATTTTTTACTGTTTAAAAAAAGATGTATTATAAATACGAGGGTGGTTCAATAACTATTGTCCCGAGTGTGTTTAAAGTATTTGTACTGCGATGGTTGATGTGGAATATTGAAGCCTAATGTCTTAGATGCCTATATGCAAAATTTCAGAACTGTAGCTTCTATATTAATATATTTATTTTCGTTTTAAGCGTGAGAGGTGACACCTAGCTTGAAAAATGGAGAAAACCGAACAACGAGCAGTCATCAAGTACCTCCAGAAAAAGGGGTTAAGCCCATTAAGGTGTTTAAAGAAGATTCATGAGGATATGGTAAGTGTATTGGGTGATGGGTGTCCCTTCCTACCAGGTAGTAAAGAACTGGTGCCGCGAATTCAGTTGCGGCAGGAAAAGCTGTCAACAAGCCCTGGTGCTTGTTGTCCAACAACAGCATGCACCCCAGAAAACATTGATGCTGTGCATAACAGAATTATGGCAGACAAACGAATCACCGTGCAACAGTTAGAAGACAACTTGCACATCTCTTTAGGCTCAGTGGAAACCATTGTGCATGAACACTTAGGATTCAGAAAAATGTCGGCGCGTTGGGTACCCAAAATGTTATCCCTTCAACAACAGAAAGACAGAGTTCAATGTTCAAGGGCTGGTTTGGAGCTTATGGGGCCTGACCTGAAGCAGTTCTGTGATATATTTGTGACAGTGGATGAGACATGGCTACGTCACTATGATCCCGAGTCCAAACTACAGAGTGTGGAGTAGCGGCACAGCAGTTCACCTCCCCCCGCAAGTTCAAGGTGCAAGCATCAGAACCCAAAGTTTTGGCCACAATTTTTTAGGATGCGAAGTGTGTGCTCCTTATTCACTACCTGGAGGCTGGACACACTCTTACGGGGACCTATTATGCAGCCATATTCTCTAAGTTACGCGGACTAATCAAGAAAAAACGGCGTGGGATGTTGCAACGAAAAGTGCTGTTCCACCAAGATAATGCTCCGGCCCACTGACGCAATGTTAGTGGTGCCACAATCCATGCAGCTGGTTTTGATGAGTTGTAAAATCCTCCTTACTCTCCAGACTTCGCCCCTAGTGGCATTCATTTGTTCCCTAAGTTGAAGAAGCTCCTCAGGGGGATGAAGTTTCACACGAATGCAGCTGTTATGGAGGCTGTGGAGGAATGGCTCTCAGCTCAGCCAGAGACTTTCTTTGAAGCAGGCATAGTGGCTTTACAGTATAGGTGGCAGAAGTGCATTACTGTGAAATGAGACTTTGTGGAAAAATAATGTTGTTTATATGTCAGGGACAATAATTATTGAACCACCATCGTAATTATAAAAATGATTTCAAATGGTAACTTGTAAAATATATTTATAAAAATAGCGTAAAAAATGTTTACCAATAAAATACAAATAAATTTATGTAATGCAATAAATTTATAATTGACGAAAAATAATGTCAAAATTGAGTTGATTCATTACGTGACACCAATGACAAGATTTTATACATGTTGTAAATGGCAAAAAAGAAAAGGACTTTGAAATAAATGTAGATTATTCTATCTCGGAAAAATTATATTAAGCGAGACAGCATGTCAATACGACTTTACATTCTAAGTTCAGCACTGAGCTCCATATATAACAGGAGATCTGGCTTCCTAATGCCCAACATGCTTTCCAGAGGTCAGCACGGAAGGATACAGTGACGATAATTTTAGCTCACATTCATGGCAAAACAAGTTGTCTATCGCATTCCCTTACATGATTAGTGAATTATTTATGAATTAAATAAACATAGCTTAATTATAAAATATAAATTAGGATAATAGTAAATGAGAATACTAATATCTGACATTGACAACACGGACTATTTTTTTACTTTTGCCTTGCAAGCTTCATTTGCCTTTCATGCTTCTGACCACTGATTCTGAACTCCTGTTATATATAGAGCTCAATGAAGTTCAGTGATTCATTTTAACGATAGATGCTACTTGAAAACAAACCCTTAACTTAAAACCCGAAACACTCTAGTTCTTGATATATTCGCGTGTAGATTTTGATAAAAAAAGAAGAAGAAAAAACAATTTTGAACAAACAGACATGTAAAAGACACACTAAGTGTTAGTTTTCATCTAAGTTATTTAAGTTTGATTTTGTCGATTCTATTTTAACATTTAAATATACACTAAAAACACTTTCTATTTTAGCTACGATTTAAAATATTCGTATATAATTATTTCAGAATTTTATATTCTTTTACTTATTACACTGCATAGTTAAAAATATTACATTTAAATGTTAAAATAAATAATATCCTTTACTGCTTAGAAAAAACGTTTTTTAAATATAAAAGTTCTTAAAAATCTTTTAAAATGGCAACTTGTAAAAAAATACTAAACAGAAAATATTTACTTATAAAAAGATTAATAGTATTTTTCCTCCATAGAAAATGTTATAATTTGTTTCTTTGTTGCTTCTGAGGAACTTAGTGGAGACGCTGTCAAAATGCGTCATAGTTTTATTCTGTTATAATTATTAAAAAAAACTACAACAATTTTGGTGCCTGTGTGAAGAAAATAATAATAAAAAGTGTACAAAAACTACTTTAGCTGCAGATAGGATTAATGCGCTAAACCTGCTTATTAAAGAAAACTTTTTAATTTTTAATTGATGATGAGATACAATCTAAGTTAGAAATAACTCAAATGACACGCTTATTATTTATAAAATAACGAGCAGGGAATTCCGAGCTATGCTCGGTCAAAATTAGCTTTGAGTTCAAATATCATGACCCATGACCAAAATGACCCCCTAAACGAAATTTCTCGAAAATGTGACCTAGTCCAATAGGTCTTGTTTCCTAAAACTGTAGGATACTAAATTTAGTTCAGATCGTTTGAACCGTTTTTAAGGTAAAAATAGCTTGACCCATAATGACCCATGACCAAAATAACCCACTAATAGAATTTTCACGAACATGTGACCTACCGAAATAGTCTTCTCGTTCCCGAAACCTGTAGGATACAAAATTTAGTTAAGATCGTCTGAGCCGTGTTTAAGATAAAAATAGCTTGACTCATAATGAGTAATGACCAAAATAACCCCCTAATCGAATTTTCTCTGATGTGTGACCTGGCCGAACAGTCGTCTCGTGCCCGAAAACCGTAGGACATAAAATTTAGTCTAAATAGTCTGAGCCGTTTTTTATACAAAATTAGCTTGATCCACAGTGATTAGAAATGACCCACTAATCAAATTTTCTTGGATATGTGACCTAGCCCAATGATTTTCTCGTGCACGAAACTCGTAGGATACAAAATTCAGTCAAAATCGTTAGAGCCGTTTTTTAGATATAATTAGCTTGACCTGTAATGACCTACTAATCGAATTTTCTCGAACATGGGACTTAGCACAATCTTTTTCTCGCAATCCAAAGGGTAGGATACAAAATTTAATCAAAATCGTTTGAGCCATTTTTTAGATAAAATTAGCTTGACCCTGACCCATTGTGCCCTAGCCCAATGGTCTTTTGGTGCCCCAAAACGGTAGGATACAAAATTTTGACAAAATCGTTAGATAAAATTTGCATATATATATATATATATATAACCACACACACATAGGATTTGCTCGTATTAGAATATATGATTTATTTATTTATTTTATTTTTTTTTTTTGCGAAAATTATTTAAAATATAGTGTTGTAGCATTCAAATTCGATATCAGTAAACATATATCTATTGATGTCCAATATGCTTGCACATAAATCTTTAATATACTTACAATATATGTACTTTAATTTTTAATAAACATATGTTATTTTTTCGACATTTGATAACTAATTTCGGAGCTGCTGGAAATAAAACGACGTTATTTTGGCGAAATTATAAAATAATATTTCAGATTTATAAGTTAAAAATAAATGCTTGTCAAAAAGAGTAATTTTTTTCGCTAAAGTCTTTCCACTTTTGAGAACATTTTAAAAAGATTTAAACGTCATTTTAAAGAAATATATATTTAAAAACCTGTATTTCTTCTTTAAGTTAATTTTTTTGTAAATAGGAAGTTAAATGATGACCAGTTAAATGATATTTTGTTCTTCGTAATAAACTCATTTATGAAGCTTGACTATGTGAAAATATATTTTTACTTCTTCGATTATTCGTGAAAAAAATGCGTTTTTTTCAAGGTATTTTGTTGTTATCATATACCTTTTCTTTTTAGTTTTAAAAGAAAATATCAATCATAAAAGTAAAATAATCCCTAATATTTCTCTTTTCATCTTTTATTTACAATAATGGAATAATTTAATTGCCACCATTACAGATTTGGCTTAAATAATTATAAAACAATTAACATCTTCACAAATTATTTTAATTTCAAATTTCGAGAGTTATTACGACATCCGCGGCCACTTACGAATACTTAATTTTCCTTTCAGTATATAAATTGTATTCTCGGAGAATTAAATGTCAAATAAAAACATGCAATCAGATTTTAATAAAATAGATTCTCTGCAGAGTAGTTTTGAAATCTTAAAATAAGTTTAAATTTCGAACCAGTAAAATAGAAATATAAAATAAATATTTCAAAATTATATGAATTTATTACGAAATTATAATTATGATATTGTTCTGTATTTTTAAATGCTGCAGCTGTTTGGATTAAAAAAAAAAAGAATGAAACAGAACATTTGTATGATTAAAAAAAAAAAAGAAATCATTTTAGGTACCTTTGCACACATACTGAATGTGCAACATTTTGAAAACAAGTACTTGTATATTTTTATTTCTATATGTTTATTTGTATTTTTGTTTTATTGTGTACTTTTGGGTGGTCTCCAAGTGTAATTGTGTACTGAACTTTTTGCAGGTACGTATAACAGTTTGTACCGATGTACATTGAGCCAGCGTCATTTTTTTTTTTCATTTTGTCAAAGGGGAGAATATGTATATGATATAGAATCATTTATACATATCTTTATTCTAAATTATTATCTTCCTAACTTAATTTTCAATATATTAATTAATATTCTCTTCGCTAAAATATCTCTTATTCTAAAACCTCAAATGTTACTTTCTTTTCTCATATGAAAGACTATCTTTACTAAATGCAGCATGTACGTTATAAATCTATTTTAATTCCAATGCGGTTATAACAGATGTAATGTTATGTGTTCTGGACATTCATTGACAGCTGCTTGGGCGCCCAACCTTTTTCTGTTCATAAACAAATTGTGCAAGTAATGTAATTTCCCAGATACAATGTTTAGCTCTTTCCTTTGACTAAAATTCCTTTCCCACCGGGTTGCCCGCCTGTGTCCTCTAAAATTCACAAAAATTACGGGTTCGCCAAATGTGGTAGCTTTTTCATTACATCCTCCCAAAACATTTCTATTAATTATCCTTAACGTACATACATTCTTTTGCGCGTCTGCGGTTTGCTGGCTCGGTGTATTATCGAATCTTTGCGAGACAATCTACTGCCCAAAACGGCAGATCACTCCTAGCTCTTGGTCTGTCAACAACTTTTCTAAGCCTCTAACATCCGAGACCACCCCATTCTTACCATCTTATACTTGCTATATATCAATAAAAAACTTTCAGCTGAGATGTCTTCGTTCATTGGATATTTCATGTCTGCCTTCCTGGATGTAGAACCTTTGGGTAATTGTTTACAACGCAAATGGTACGAACGAACGGCCCAAAAACTCTCTCAATTCATGCGTTATGCATTAAAATATTTCAGCCCAACATCAATTTTCATCATAGGCTTACAGTTTTATAATTTTTTTTTTCAATTTTCGTACTTTTAAACTGGGTAAATATTGGAAATCTTTTATAAGGTACCCCTTAAATTGCATGTCGCTGATTTTCTGTATTGTATTCAATATTATTCCTAAAATTTTTAAATGATAAACTACCCTCATTTTTCTCGTTAAATAATCGAAAAATTGAAAATCACATATCAAATAATTATGCTCGAAAATATTTTTGTTAGATTCTGAACTTACAGTTATTTTATTAAAATATTTCCCTTATTTTGATAACCCTAACTTTAACAATGGGAGTTCAGAAATAAAAGAATATTTTTCTCTAATCTGATGGTTTCTTTTTTAGGTGCATATCTTCCACAATTTCCGTTCGTTTGATGGAGTAACTCACTATATCTTTTTTCAGCCGTCGGTAAGATGTGGCAACATTAATTATTTTTCCTAACAGCGATTATCTTTTTTCCGTGGTCTCGAAATTTTAAGAGGCAACAGTTTATCATCACAATGAGGCATCTTCTGATATGTATGCTGTGTTGAAGTATTTATTTTTCTTACTATTTTTTTCATTTTAGTACTTAATATTTTAGAAAAGTTCAAATACATTAATATAAATCGTGTATTTTTGTATGTGAATGAAAATAGTGTTTTTCTGATATTAAAACAATAGAAAATAAAGTTAAAAATTAAATATTGTATAAGAATAAGGAGTTATTGAAGACCCACGTATTTAAAAATATAATTATAACATTGAATGTCACGATAGAAAAAATAAAAATGTAAAATTAGTACTTCAAACTTATAAATTATTATGTCGCAAGTTACCAGTTTTATTTTTAAAACATTTTAATTTCAGTATTTCGAAATTAGACTAATAATAATAAAAAAATGGGTTAACTACTATAAATCGTAAATTGTTTACCACTCGAAATGCATATATAAATAATTATTCTTTAATGTAGAAGTATCTTGTTTTGAGATGCAAAAGTGCTTCCAAATGGAAGAAAGAAAGAATGATTTTGAATTGCATAAGAAATATATCTTGTTTCCGATTAAGGAATAGTATAAGTATATATATTTAAACAGTTAAATTTTATAAATAGTTAAATGTAAATGGTATGAAATAATAATTCTCTGCATGAAAACAAAAACATTTTTATCCTTGTGTGGATTATTTAATCGAAAAACACAAACTAAGAAATCTTGCTCTAATACTCTTATCGTCGATATTATATTCAAATGGTTATACTGGTTTCGAATGATCCTCCTTCTCTTGAAATTTTACTGTATACTTGTCGTGAAAAATTCTTAAACGAGAAATTCTCGACATTTTTTGGGTTATCTTCGTTTTCTTCAATAAACCCTTATTGGCTTTAAACTGTCAGACTGAATAAAAAAAATAAATGAGGTATCGGTGTATTTTGGCTTACTTTATTCACGAATAAGGATGCGATATTACCAGTTTAAAGGGTCTGTTTACCGTCATCATTTAAAAGCACATTAGAGCCCTAGTTTTTTCAAAAATATCCCGAATAAACCTGGGATGCTTTATCTGGAGGGAACGCAAAAGCTACTTTATAAACAAATTCAATTAAAAAAAAGACGTAAAGATGTACAAACATATTTTCTGACGAGAGAGATTCTTTTATTCTTTTCATAGCAATAAATAGAGCTGTTAAATTGCCAAATGAAAAAAATATATATATATAAAATAAAATATATGTAAGATATTTGATTTGTCTGCAGATACACTGTAAGAAATGACCGATGTTTCTTATTTTATGAAAATATGCTATAACCACGAACGAAAATATAATATAATCTTCTCAGTTATCCGAAATTTCAAATAGCGTGCTACATTGTCTTTTGAATCCCCAGAAACGAATACATTTTCAAAATTTAAAGAATAATTTATAAAAACAAATTATTTTTAGCTGCCCGAATATTTCAGAAACGTTTCCGAAGGGTTTTTATAGTGCATTAATTAGTGTCCTGAGCCTGGAATACTTGTTTTTCGAATGCTATCAATTCTGAAGTAAACATTTTCATGCTCAAAAAAATGTTTAACAGACAAACATGCAAAATTAACAGCGTTAACAATAACATTAAAATTAAGATTGTTTATTTACTCTTTCATGTATAAATTAACTTATGCGGCTGAAAACGTGTACTTGAGAATGGATAACATTCGAAAAACAGGTATTCCAGCCTGAGGACACTCATTAATACACTATAAAAACCCTTCGGAAACGTTTCTGAAAAATTCGGGCAGCTAAAAATAATTTGTTTTTATAAATTATTCTTTAAATTTTGAAAATGCATTCGTTTCTGGGGATTGAAAAGACAATGTAACATGCTATTTGAAATTTCGGATAACTCAGAAGATTATATTATATTTTCTTTCGTGGTTATAGCATATTTTCATAAAATAAGAAACATCGGTCATTTTTTACAGTGTATATTTACACATTCCATTAAAAATAAGGATAAATAAATACATTTTTATGTGCGTTCGTAATTATATAAATACGTGGCACCTATAGTATTCGTCCGGTCTGTCCGTCTGTCCCCATATAACAGCGCAAAAACTACCCAACCGAATGGTTTTAAATTTAATATATATAATCGATGCAGATTTCTGTCGAGTCATTTCAAATGTTATGAAAATCGAATCAAAACTTAAAAATATATTAATAAAAGTATTCTTCATTCTATTAAGTCCTATCATACGTAATTAATTCAATGATATCTCATGATAGGTAATGATTCTAGGTTGCCATGGTGATGACGTCCTATTTAAGATGGAGTCCTATTATGTCCGTATTACTGAGTTTAAAAACCGAATTTCTATACTAAAATTGTTTAATTATAGCAATTCTAATCTATAGACAGTTTTTTTTGGACAGATGTTTCCGGAGAAATAGACATTAAATGGAAAAAAGAGTCTAAATATGGATTTCAAGTTCTGAAATTTAAAAGCTAGGTTTAAGTATCCCTTTGGAATTTTCAGTAATCACCAACAAAATATAAAATATTGCCAACTTAAAATGTATCTATTTTATTACAGAAATAATCATATCATAATACCAGACGATATAATTCATTTTTTTCAGTGAAATAATAATGATGATTTTTTTACATTGTCTTGTATTGGATATTTGCGTATTGTATAATTTTAATGTAACAGCATTGTAATTAATTGTTTGTAAAACTGTATTGAAGCTTAATTTCATAAAATAAAATAATTATCTATAATATTAAAATATGCACATAAAATAAATTTTGTATTCATGCATTTTTGCATAAGAGTTCAACAGCTATTGCACCAATATCTGTATATTTATAAAACTAGTTATAGTACGAACGCACCTCATATGTTACTTTTGACGTACAGTTTCCAATTTGTTTTAAATTTTAAGGATATACGCCTACTGACATTTAGAGACAGCAGAAAAAAACAGATAGCGATACGGTATACACAACATCTATCAAATAACTGTTAAAGTATTGAAACGTAAAAAACAAACTAGCAAAACATTAAACGAATATTTTCTATCTAAGAAAAATAAACTTCTGAACAAGTCCCTTAACTTATTATTCTGCAATGTGCACGTATGACCTATTTTAGAAACTTTTGTCTTTTCGTATGAAAAAAGGAAGAGATATAGATATATATCCTTATATCTCGCATACGAAAGCAATCGCATTTAAACGACTGCATGTTGAGAAAATGAGATCATTCCCTTTCTGTTACTCTCTTGTGTAACGTGTATTACGATATGTGTTGAGGCTGTTTCAAAACCGAAAGCATAATTGTATGAAAATCTAAACTTCTTCGTAGTAGAGATAGCTAGACTGTGTAAAACAAAAACTATACTTTTGTCATTCATATTCACTCATACTACATGCATATATATATATATATATATATATATATATATATATAGAGAGAGAGAGAGAGAGAGAGAGAGAAAGTCATACATTTACATATCTAGTATATATGTCATGATGCTTTTGGGAAGAACAATATTATTCTGAAGAGTAACATGACTCTTTGTTTGAAAAGAAAGGTGTTTAAACAATGTGTTTCGCCTGCACTAACTTATGGAGCAGAAACATGGAGGACGCTAACAAAACGGATGGTAGAAAGATTACAAACAACACAGCGAAGTATGAAAAAATGTGTGCTAGGCATAACCAGAAGAGATAGAAAGAGAATAACTTGGATAAGAAGTCAGACGAAAGTTTTTGACATCAATGAGAGAATTAAACGGCTAAAATGGAAATGAACTGCGCACATTGCAAGAAGATGAGACAACAGATGGAGCACAAACACCCTGCAGTGGTATCCCAGAGATGTAAAACGATCAAGAAGACGACCTCAAGTAAGATGGAATGACGAAATCAGAACAGTGAGCGGTGTTAATTGGATGACTAATGCACTAGACAGGAAATAATAGAAAAATCTGAGGGAGACCTACATCCAGCAGTGGGTTGAAACGGTTGTTGTTGATGATGATGATTAAATTCCTGGCTGGTAATGTGTCAAATATTTAAATTGTTTTAAACCGTATCATAATCAAATAAACTGTAATATACATAAATAAAAGTTGGGCGAATCCAAAACTCAAATTATTTACATTGGTCTAATTTTTATCTATGTTCTTTGCTCTTTTTCTTAAATTTGAAATAGATACAGTGGATTAACTGCTTTTCTATCTAATCATTATAATTATGTATATACACACTTTTATTTTTATATAAAAACATGTATATAATCTGATAGTAATAATTTAATTTTAAAATAATGAAACTAAAAATATCTCTTTTATTCAAAATTTAAAAGTCCTTTTATTTTATTAATACACTGCTCAAAACAATTAAAGGATATTTGAAGTTTTATATAAAATAAAGATATAAACGAAATTTTTTTGGCCGAAAATAGAAGAAGAGAATCACAAATGCAAATTTTTCTGGTTTTCAAACTGTGGAGTATGCAAATTTTGAGTTCGACGTCAAAAACGTCGCTTCAGCGGCAGCGAATGAAATTTGACTTTCAACTGGATTTTAGCGTCGATGATTTGTGTATATATATATATATGATAGATAAGGTGGTACGGATAACGAAATCGGCAGTCAGCTGACGCACCAGTGGGTGTTGCCATAGCAACATGGAACAACCAGCTTCAAAGTGAAATGAAGGGAATCCCGATTACGGATGATGCCTGTGTAGTCGTGATAACATCCGTAATCGGTGTGCCATTCATTTCCCTTTACAATGGGCTTTGTGTTGTTGCTATAGAACACCCCCTCCTTTGCTGATGAGCCAGCTGACAGGCAGTTTTTTTATCTGTATCTATACATCCTCCTATATATATGCTGTTATACATTATTCCAAACATGTGACTCTCCCTTTCGGAGGTAATAATAAAACAAAAGCTTTAGTTTTTTTGTTGTTTAACAGAAAGCATAAAAACTCTTATAAAATAAATACTATATCCTTATAAAATATTGGCACATTGGCGAAAGTATTTTAAGACTGTTCTCAAATCCAAAAGTGCTACTTTCTGACACATTTCTGAATTTATTTTTGTTCGGAAATGCCTGAAATTGGTTGGTGTTCTTATTCAAAAACTATGTAACCGAAAAACGTTTTCGATTTTTTGGTAAAGACAGAGGATTTTTCAGAAAATACTATCAAAGTTGGCGTTTTGAACCAATTTTCCGACGCGGCAGCACAAGAAAGGAAAAAAACTTCTCACGTGACACGAATCGCTTATAACTCGATAAGTAATTTATTTATCAAAAAATGGAAAACGCTATTCGACTCCATAATGCTTCAATAGTCGAGACTTTACGTTTAAAAATGAGACAAAACACGTGTCAGAAAGTTTCGCGTTGTTGAGCATGGGATTTGAGAACACCTGTAGTATGTAAATTACATGAAAGATGAAATAAACTGCAAAAAAATAATTAAACAAAAGTTGTTGAAAGTTAAAGGAACTTTCATTTTATTGTTGTTTACAAAACTCTAAAAGCTAGTTTGTCTAGTAATTCAAATTTTATTTCTAAGTTTGCGCATAATATGCAGAAGTAACTATTCAGTTTTCTTACTTTCATATTACACATACAGCAAAACCAGTGTGACAGGTAAAGTTACTGACAAAACATTGAAATTCCAGTTATATGCTTGTTTCATTAACCATTATAGTAAGTTTTCCCACTTTTGCACTACCCATGCACCAAAACTAGTTTTACAGGTAAAGTAACCAAAATTTAGATTGAAGGGAAAAATTAATCGACATAATTTTTTTCTTTCTATGCTTAAAACAGGTCGATTAGACTTATCGAACAAGGAAACTACTCAACCTATAGGGTATTTCTGGTTGACCTAGAACCTTGAAATTTGGGACGAAGGAAGGTGTTACAGCACATGTAAAAGGAAAAATCCGAAAATCGTTAACTTATAATTGAATCGGTCATTTCAAAAACCACATAAGTCACAGAATCAGAACTTTTCAGAAATTAAAAAAACTGCATTGTTCTCAAGTAAACGAATTTTTATGTTTTTTTTTTTTTTTTTTTTTTTTAAGATTATAGATTTTGAACTTCAAAGTTTGTAAATATGAATATTTTTTTATAATTTATGAATAATAAAAAGAAGAAGAACTGAAAAACTATGCCTAACTTATGTTGTTTTAGCAAGAAACAAGGTTAGGTGGTATTTAATTTGAACAAAACAGTCATATTAAACCTATTTGTAATCAAAATTAATAAAGATAGCACTTATATAAGAACTTTTTTATGTTTTAATATGGTATTGCATTTAAATGGCAATATGGTAATATAATATGGTATCCGCATGTAATCTGGTATTGCATGCAAAAACCACTTAAGTCGCTGACTCTTTTCCGTTTAAGTAATGAACGAAAATTAGAAGAAATTGTTTGAAGAGGAAGGAATACACTGACTTATGTGGTTACAACCCAGATCATTGGCTCTACTTTTAAGGAAGTATTTGCGACAAAAAAAAGTATATTTGGATAAAACTTGACCTATGTGGTTTTTGAAATGACCGGTTCAATTCCATGTCGATGGATAACGTGATTTTCCATAATCGGGATTTCCAAAGCGAGATTATGAGGGTTCCGTTTTAGCTTTTGAGGTACGGAGCCCTGATTAATTCCTAATTCTCAATTAAACATTTCCAGCTGCACAATTGAATTTATACATGCAAGAGTAACCAAATAATACTAATTTTAATATTGATGCTGTTAATTTATCATGTTTTATCTGTGAAGCATATTTGTTGAACAGTAAAATGTTTATTTCAGAATGAATACTATCCGAAAAACCTATATTATCTGGGTTGAGAAAATTGATTAATAGACTATAAAAAAGACTCGGAACTTTTTCGAAAGTCAATAACAGCAAAAGAAACTTCTTTAAATCTCGAAAATATATTGGTTTCTGAGGTTTCTAAAGAATAGAGAACGCTGTTCGCAAGCGTTTTAACGCGGCAGAGGTTATTGTATGTTTTCTTTCGTGGTTATCTTATATTATCATATGTTAAAAAACATCTGTCTTATTAACAGTGTATTTATATAAGTAGTAATGTATGTAAAGTATGATGGTACTGTATTGGCTGAATTAAAGTTTTTTCAAGTGTCTTTGCTGGCGTACTTTGCCCCGATAATGTATATTTACCCAAATGTTCATCAACAAGGATGATATGGGGTTGTAAAGAAAAAAAAAGTGTCAGAAAATATGATTGACGCTTCGGCAAAGTTCCTCATTAGAAGGTGGCAAAATGGTAAAACTGAGCTGCGCCGAGTAGCGCCCGTTAGGCACGTCAACCGCCATCATGGGGGACTTATAACGCACTCGCCCAGGAGAGTCCTCCCGTAAGCCCTTCGGTCGGTGAGAGCACCACCATATGCGCATTACTCCCATTAGACTCAAGTGAATGACGACATAGGTCGTTGCGTTGTGATAATTCTCAGCCCTCTTGTGAAACATTGCACTTGGAGACGAGCCGGAGTCCCCCAACAGTTTCGGGGATGTGGACACCCAGGAGGGAGATAAGGCATCCTGGGCCTTAAGTCGGGACTGGCTCTATCAAAACTTGAAGGATGTAAAGACCTACAGAGGTAGTCACAGTTCCCTCTTCTAATGGATAGTGGCAAAATGGTAAAAGGTTTTCACTTTAAATGGTAAAAAAATAGTTTCACCATTTGCTTTTCATAACTCTATAAACATTAAACACCGCCTCCTGAATACTAGGCCTGAGCGCTGACACAAAAATGGCGGCGCTCGTGGGTCGATTTTGTAAAACCTTTGTACGGTCCCCTAATTTTACACCCCAGTATTTTCTAAAAGTTTTCTTTGACTTATTGAATCTCAGACAAATAAGGCGGAGAAAACTTTTAGAAATTATTAGTATTGAGTTTCAAGGGACCGTACAAACGCTGAAAAATTTCCGCCTACTACTGCATCAATTTTTGTGTCAGAGCTCAGGCCTAATATTGAGTGGGCGGTGCATTAAAGGTAAATAGCGTCATGGTAGATACTTCTGCTTTTTCATAACAGTAACAGCCGATGTAGTTACTGTTAAAATCCACAATTTAACCTTTCGATGCAAATTGTAGCTGATCAGCTATCTACCCGTTTCTTTCACCTGCTACATGTATCAAATGAAGCTTATTTTTAACACTTTCCAACATACGTAGTTGAAAAATTATGAATCCGGTTTGTCTGTCTGTCTGTCCCTATACTAACTCTTGTAAATATACTTGGATTAGCATGTAATTTGTATATGTTCTCGAGATTTACTATAGAATATTCACTATTGAAAATGAAGTATACAGCATTTATAGTTCGTTTACAGGATTACACGAAAGAATTCCGTTACATTATCGTCTAAGGCAAGAAGCCGTTTGCGATGCATTTTATTGATGTTAAGGTATTTCAAACGTAATCAGATTGGTATGCATCACTCAGATGGACTACAACATGACTTATCAGGAGTATAGAATAAGCATCATTTATACACTGCTCAAAACAATTAAAGGATATTTGAAGTTTTATATAAAATAAAGATATAAATGAAATTTTTTTTTGCCGAAAATAGAAGAAGAGAATCACAAATGCAAATTTTTCTGGTTTTCAAACTGTGGAGTATGCAAATTTTGAGTTCGACGTCAAAAACGTCGCTTCAGCGGCAACGAATGAAATTTGACTTCCAACTGGATAAAAGAGAATGAAGACAAGGATGATCGGCATTCAGTGATTGCTTTGTTTCGATGAGTACGATATCTCAGCGAAGTCATTTGACAGATTCAGAAGCTTGGAGAATTGGTGGTAGGTTAGAAGGGGGCCAAACTCAAGCCGAAGTAGCGCAAGCCATTGGAGTGTCACAAAGTGTCATTTCCAGGATCTGGAACCGTTTTTTGGAGAGTGGATGTGCAGGCCGAAGACCAGGGCAAGGTCGTAGACGGGCAACAACGCCCAATGAAGATCGGTATTTAGCGTTAACAGCTCGGAGACACCGAAACATGAACGCTACTCTTCTCCAACAACACCTTCGCTCGGCTACAGGCACCACGATTTCAACTCAGACTGTCCGAAACCGGCTCCATGCTGTAGGTCTGTATGCTCGCCGACCGATGGTATGTGTTAGATTAACATCAAGGCATCGTCGCGACCGCAGGGAGTGGGCAACCGAGCATGTCAACTGGAGGTGAAATGAATGGAGCAATATTCTGTTTTCTGACGAGTCCCGTTTTTCTGTGCATCCGGATAATAGGCGTATTTTCATCTGGAGGGACCGTGGCAGTAGGAATAATCCTGCGTTCGTGCACGAAAGTGTCAGATTTGGCGGTGGAGGAGTGTTGGTGTATGGTGGCATCTCCATTGACAGGCGCACTGACCTCTACATCATTCGAGATGGAGCTCTGACTGGTCGCCGATATAGTGACGCGATCCTTAGACCTATTGTAGTCCCTTACGCTGCAGCAATTGGAGATAGCTTCATTTTAATGGACGATAACTGCAGGCCACATCGTGCAAACCTGGTGGAGCATTTCCTTTTCGAGGAAGGAATCGTTCGAATGGAATGACCAGCGTGTTCTCCAGCATTAATCCAATCGAGCACGTTTGGAACGCTCTAGGAAGACGAGTTTCTGGCCGCCAACAACCCCCACAAACTCTCCAAGAACTGGAAAGAGCTCTTCTGGAAGAGTGGGGCAGAATACCCCAACTCGTCATTAATAGCCTCATTGAGTCCATGCCTCAAAGGTGTTCAACGTTGCTGGCTGCCCGTGGAAACCATACCCCCTACTGAAAATGATTTACTTTGAAGAAAACACCTTTTCTTATTCTTTTTTTCTCATATGCACAAATTGTGTTTTTTCCTTTTGTACACAAATGCGCAATAAAATGCATTTTTTTCTGCCAAACATGTGTAATTTATTCTCATATAACCTACTATGTCTATCGACCATGTATCAATCAGCTAGAAAGTTTCCCAGATACAAAATCCACCTAAAACTGCAATATCCTTTAATTGTTTTGAGCAGTGTATTATCTTTGCGATGATAAACATTGAAGTTTGGTTTAATGCTTATTTACACAAATATATATATATAAATGTAAATATACTAAGAATACAGGTTTCTTTTAGGTTTTTTATTTTAATTTTGGATATTTTAATATTCAAAATTGTATTTCTTTTTCTTTTGAGAATTTTTTTTCTTTTTCTTTTTAAACATATGTGAACTTTACAATTTAAACAAATGCATTGTAAACGTGCTAAAACCAAAAACTTGCATATCATCATGGGAAATCTGCAGCGTAAACAACCATTTCTAAAGTTAAAAATCTCTTCTTGTGGTTTTACTATTCTAGGTTTTATTTAATAAAGAAGAAAATGTGCCAGAAGGAAGTTAACCAGACGCAAAAGTTTGAATGAACATTTATTTCTACAGAACGTGGGAGATACGTTTTATGAAATTCCTTCGAAAGTGAAAAGTTATAGAGGAAATATAGAGAGGTTTTATTTTATATTTAGTTTCTTTAATCTTAGGAAATCGAAAAATTAAACTGGTCGCTTAGCTCAAAATAAACTAGTCGTTGGGGGCCACCGTAATACATACCCATCATGGATAGGCATAATAAAAAATTTGAAAATAAAACATGTGTAAACTATTTATAAAATGCATTGCAATTCGAATAAAATCCTGGTTTGATGACGTCATAATCTTTAAATGCGCTATTACTGAATTGCGTAAAAGAAACATCCTTATAACTCGAAAAATGATAATCCTATTAACTAAGAGTTCATTGCGTCGGATTAAGCGTCTTATTTCCAATTAAAATATATCATTGAATTTAAATTTGAATAAAATACATGAAAAATCGAAGAGTGTAGAAAATAGGATTACAAATATCTCGGCAATTCATTACGGGATTGGCTTCATCCTTTATGCAAAATTTACATTTTTTTATTGTCTTTTATATGTATTCCTTAAAATAAACAATTTCGAAAACTTTTACATACCTTTTATCAGAACACATATTTCGCGAGTCCGAAAAAATAGTTCCGGCTAATCGAGGTTACTAAAATTCAATAAACTTCTTCCCATTATTACATACTAAGTACATACCAAGTCTCTATATCAATTTGTTCGCGAGATAGAGCGTTTACAGATACACAGACAGACGGATGGCAATTTATTTTTCTAAAAGTATGTTTTTCGGAATCTCCAGTGTCTGAAACGTGTAAATCCGTCAATTTTTTTTTCGATTTTTAAAACGTTTACAAGACTTACCCTACACTACGTATGATGGGTAAGTAAAAAATAATATACGGTTAGTAGAAATAAATTACTCACTTCAAGGGGTTTTTGAGGAAGATCTGTTGCTCCTAATTGAGACGAAATTAAAGGTATAAATGTAACAAATGCATGCGATTCGCATTCCTTAACCTCATCGTGACAATTGTGAATTACACATCTTCTAATCTTTGGACTACTGATGGGCATAACGATTATTTTGATTACTCGAATGAATCATTCGGGTATGCGCAGAAGCATATCTGTCAAACTTCAAATTTTTTTTAGTCAATTACTCTATTTAGTCAATACCAGAAATTTTGAAAAAAAAAGGAATGGGATTTTAATTAGAATTAGACTAGAGTGCCAGATAAAAATGAAAATTGTGTTCCGTAAGGAAACACAGTTTTTTTTTTATATCTATCAAATTTTTCATTTTTAATCTAATGGTGAAAAAAATTACCAATTTTCAAATAGAAAGATAAGTATTAAGCAATTATTATTTTAATATTTCTTGTATTCAAAATTTCCTTTACATTCCTTTACTTTAAGCAATTATTATTTTAATATTTCTTGTATTCAAAATTTCCTTTACATTCCTTTACTTTAAGCAATTATTATTTTAATATTTCTTGTATTCAAAATTTCCTTTTTATTCCTTTACTTTAAGCAATTATTATTTTAATATTTCTTGTATTCAACATTTCCTTTACATTCCTTTACTTTCTAAATATATTAATATAATAGTTTTCGGACTCACATTTTCTCGTGTTCAAGCAAATATTCATTTCACTACTTCACATATATGCCTCATTTAGATTCAAATATCGATAAAACTGTTAAGAAATTCCACTTTAATTCGAATTTACTGCACAGCGTCATGTAACAAAATATCAAACTTGAAATTTCATACTTGAGATATCGCTTCGACACGATTATTGTGAATATTTATACATAATAGATAACAGAGATTCTCTTGTAAAATTTTCAGTTGAGTGCAGAAATAACTTAAGAAAACGATATCTGGGTACACTAACCTAAGAAAATCGATATCAGAATAGAAATAGAATATATATTTTGTTTTATTATTACAAATGAGTCCACAAAACAGATGAATTTACTAAATGACTTACTATGACGTTATCTAATAATTTTATATTTGTCAGTAGCATATTTCTGATCAGTTTTACTTTTTGCAGACTTATTTCATTCCTTATTCATTTATATTATCTGTAACTGCGATAACTATATCACCTTCTACCTGGCAATAATTAACTTAGGCAAAATTGCTTTAAAATAGGCTTATCTTTAATGCCTAAATAATTTAGATTAAAATATAATTTCCTAATTAAATAATAAGAAAGTGGAATAGACATATTCAAAATGTCGTGAGTTGAATATTTAAATAATAATTAGAATAGTATGAAAACATAACTTTTTTAAAGCAACTTTTCTAAAAATCATGAGCATGATAGTATACATATGTGGCTTAAAAATATAGAAACACGTTTTTTCTTCTTTTTTTCTTTTTTTTCCTTTTTCCTTTTTTTTTCTTTTTTTCTCTCCTTTTTATCTTTTCTTTCTTTTTTTTTCTTTTTTTTCTTTTTTTTTCTTTTTTTTCTTTCTTTTTTTCTTTCTTTTTTTTTAAGTACATTCAAGTTCATTTTTAACATTTATAATTTATGTTCAATGCGTATTATTTGTATGCTAGTGATATAATATATTGATTCTGTAAGTATAAATAACTACTCTTTAAACGTTTTCATGTCATAATGTTTATCACTGAATTTTCTTAAAAGTGCATTGGATAAAGAAATATAAACACTTATTTACTGATCATTTAAAAAATATATTATTTATTACAAAACATTAACCCGTTTTATTAATATTTAGTTGAAAAACCTTAGTTTTTAAAAACTGCTCTAACTACACTGTAAAAAATGACCGATGTTTCTTATTTTATGAAAATATGCTATAACCACGAACGAAAATATAATAAAATCTTCTGAGTTATCCGAAATTTCAAATAGCATGTTACATTGTCTTTTGAATCCCCAGAAACGAATACATTTTCAAAATTTAAAGAATAATTTATAAAACAATTTATTTTTAGCTGCCCGAATTTTTCAGAAACGTTTCCGATGGGTTTTTATAGTGTATTAGTGTCCTTAGCCTGGAATACCTGTTTTTCTAATGCTATCAATTCTGAAGTAAACATTTTCATGCTCAAAAAAATGTTTAACAGACAAACATGCAAAACTAACAGCGTTAACAATAACATTAAAATTAAGATTATTTATTTACTCTTTCATGTATAAATTAACTTATGCGGCTGAAAACGTGTACTTGAGAATGGATAACATTCGAAAAACAAGTATTCCAGCCTGAGGACACTAATTACTACACTATAAAAACCCTTCGGAAACGTTTCTGAAAAATTCTGGCAGCTAAAAATAATTTGTTTTTATAAATTATTCTTTAAATTTTGAAGATGTATTCGTTTCTGGGGATTCAAAATACAATGTAACATGCTATTTGAAATTTCGGATAACTCAGAAGATTATATTATATTTTCGTTCGTGGTTATAGCATATTTTCATAAAATAAGAAACATCGGTCATTTTTTACAGTGTATATTTGGCACGCAATCGACTAATTTTGACTTTGGTTATTGCTTTTAATATATGATACGAGTCCCTTATGTGATTTAAGTATAGCCGCAGAGAAGGGCATTGCAGAACATCAATTCTGTTTCGTTTGAACAAACTTTTCGTCAGCCTTTCTAAATCCTCCGGTGTTAAATCTTGGAGTTAATCCGGATTTAATCTTGTTAATAGTATCATTTTATAGGCATGATTTCGTTCACCCATACTAACTTTCTGTTTTTTAAAATATCAATATACACTTTTTAATCCTTATAATATCTATACAAAACATCGAGTTGGGTAGAAAAGATGCTCGAATCGAGCAAAAGAAACAAAAAACTTTCCTAATCTACGAAAATACAATATAATAACCTAAGAAAATGTACAATTACCTCTTCCAATTTATCTACGATTCAGAAATGAGGTCTTTATCATTAGAAACTTCAGAAACCAATATTTTTACGAGATTTTAAAAAGTATTTCTAAAAACAATGTTTCTTTTGCAGCCACAGATTTTCGGAAACGTTTACGAGTAGTTTTTATAATCATTTGAAGGGGTTAGAATGACAGTGGAGTAAGTCAATATTTAGTAATAATTTGAGAAGTGAAGTGTTTTGTGAAACTTGTCGTATAGCCGTTGCATTGAGTTGTTCAACTTGTTTTGCCGTCTAGCGACTCCCTAAGTGAACTATGACTTATTTGACTAGCACATTGAACAGAAATTAATATACGTTCAGTGAAAATATGATTATCTCGATTTTCAAAAATTTTGACTTACTATCATTGTCATTGTAATTGACTTACTGTCATTGTCACTGTCATTGTAATCTCTTCATATATGAGCGTTAAATGTTGAAAATAAATTGTGGTGTATTGCACAGAGAAAAATGACACTTTCAAATCTGAGTAAATCGATGTCTTCATTTTGTTATGAAACTTTTTGTTTCAAATATCACTACTCAATGCTTTCAATTCTGAAATACCAGAAATACTCAGAATATTGAAACATAGACATATTCAAAACTGAGCACATAGAGGTCAGTTCAAACTCATTTTTGAAACATGGACATACTCAAATATGCACACATGATGTTTTATTCTTGCGTGTGTGCATGGTTTCAGAAATGAGTATATATACATGTTTCAAACTTGAGTCATTTAGATTCGGAGCCATTTTGATTATGCGACTAACTCAGATTTGAGTATTTTTTGCACAGTTTTGAAAAGGTCGTTTCTAGATCATTTGCAGTGCATTTTAATAAAGCTACCCTTTTTAAATTGAAATACATTATTGGTATGTAATACAGCATTCTTTCCGCAGAATATGGAGTGCATGGCATTTTTCATTTATATAAAGGGACTGCAAAGTAACTATAACAAAGTAGTATATATAGTAAAGTAGTATGCAAAGTAGGATAACTGCAAAGTAATTTCGATAGATTATGGCCTAAGGGAAATAAAGGTTTGCAATATATTTTAAGGGTGTTTCACATTTCAAACATACTGAAATTAATGTACATTTTGGTATGTAATACATCATTATTTCTGCATAATAGGAATTGCATGGAATTTATCATTCGTTTACAGGTATTGAAACGAATTCGTACGAAAATAACTCCGCTAAATTATGACCTATGGGGAAAATCATTTGCAGTGTATTTTTAAAATGCTACACAATTTCAAACATAATAAAAATAGTCTGGTTTGCTCAAGTGCACTACAAGATGCTTCCTGTAAAATGTGGAGTGCAGAGCGTTTATTTGTTCATTTGCAGAGTAAAAAAAATTATCACGGTACTTTCGACGACGATATTACCTGGAAATGCATTTTAAGATACGTTATGCGTTTTAAGGCTGGAAGAAATTTTTGTAAATTATATGGTGTATATAAATTCTGTTACTCATATACAGTGCATATACATGTTATTGTCAATCCACGTAAATTGCCAACTGGTGTTTTTAATTGTATTATGCATTTTTCTAGCCTTACCTATTTTGTAGTTTTTATATACTAATATAACTTTCTATATAAATAAATTCGTATACAAGATTAAGCAAAAAACTGAATATATTGCCGTCTATGGATGGTAATTGCAGTAAATACTATTTTAGTTCTGTTAAATTTTAGCTCAATATGTGGTGTGTGTAAGAATCTGTAGATGAAACACATTACTGCACGCAATATTTGAAGTTATCATATGAAGAGGTTAGAATGACAGTGGAGTAAGTCAAAATTTAGTGATTTGAAAAATGAAGGGTTTTGTGAAACTTGTATTGCCGATGCATTGAGTAGTTCAACTTGTTTTCCCCACTTGCGACTGCCTCAGTGAAGTATGACTTATTTGACTGGCTTATTGAACATAAATTATTTTCGTTCAGTAAAAATATGATTATCTCGATTCTCAAAATTTTTGACTTGAATTTACCACTGTCATTGTTAACTCCTCATATATAGGCGTTAAATGTTGAAATTAATTTTTCAAATGTATTTTACGTTTTATAACTCAATTAAATTTTAGCAATTCGCGTGGCGTTTATACAAATGTAAAGAACGAATAATAATCGATAAAATGTTCAAAATAATTCGAGTATCTTATCGATTGTGGGCACTAATTGCTGAAAATGAATGTTCAGCTTTGTTATGCGTTTTCTAAATTGTTTATTTAGATATATTATTTTACCTAAATGCATACCTTGTTGAATAATGAAGTTTCATCACAAAATTCTGGAAGTGCTGTAAAGTATTTCATAATCTATGCTTGGCACATGATTTTTCTTTCCTGTTGATTGATAAAAATGTTGACTTAGGTTTCCTATAAAACAAATGTTTGTTGTGTTTGTTTTTATTACATTTCTTATTCTAATGAAACACTTTACGAACATTCTATGCAGATATTGACAAAAAGGAAGATGTATCTATATTACACTGTGCTTTTACCTAGAATTTGATGTACATTCTCATTAAAAAATAAATTGTTCTTAATTTATGCGTAAGTACTTACAATTATTCTGAGCACCGTTTGCGAACTGCATATACAGTCGAACCTCGTTAACACGAAATCGCTTAACGCGAAATTTCGCTTAACACGAAATAATTTTCAGGTCCCGTCAGATGAGTCTGAAAACCAATGTTAATTAATTCGTTTAACACGAAATAGAATTTCGGAAAATCCCGCTTAAGGCGAAATTTTTTTTTCGCTTCAAAGTCAAAACATGGTTCCTTATGCAATGTTTTCGATATTTCAAACTTAAATGTCACATACTTTTATTAAAAGTGGAATTTTCTCATGGTTTGAAAACGATTTAAAGTGAAAAAGGGTTTAAGAAAATTCTGAAATACTGAATTCCTGAATACTTCCTGTTTTTCTTTGATCTCTGATATGCACAAGTGTTCCCACATTAACCATATGAGCAGTCCCGCAGTGGCGCGGACGGTAAAGCTCGGCTCTCGTAAGATCGCCGAAAGCCAAGCAGCATCGACCATGATCATTCCGTGGGAGGGTGCATCGTCTATCCTCTCTCGTCTGCATCTGCTGTGGGACGGTGTACGTTAATGGGAGCTGGTGCACGTTAAATCTGTTCATGGCTCCAAAGTCCTCCAAGTTCTATATAAGCGTTACCTCTGGGGGTGCCAATCCAGATGCAGGTCTCTCATCTGGAATTGGTTCAAAATTAGGAGACCTGGGGGGATAGTACAATAGACCTCTGGTCGCAGTGCTTTGGCTTTCGAGCCTCCCCCCCAGTAATACAGTAATACAGTAACCATATGAGCAATAGATTAGTCACAATGAAAGTTTGGGGAAGGAATTTCCTTTTTTGAAAGTGATTGTTTCACTACTCGGTTGACTGTATTGACAGTAACATAAACTATAAACCGGAGGTCAGAATTCTCCTATCTGTGAGTGAAAGAAGTGACTATCTCTACTTCACTACCTAACTAGCATAATGGAAACGCTGTTCACAGTTGCTCTGTAGAATTCTGTGAAAGATGAGTCGAAAACAACAAGCAGTATCTTAAGAAACCAAGCAAAATATTTAACGAAGTTAGCGATAAAGTGCTGAAAAAAATCACAAAATGCGGCGAAGTATGGGATACCTACAATTCTTCTACAATTTTAAAGAATCGCGAAAAGATTGAAGCGGTTTATGCTGTGAGTTAATTCAAACCAGTAAGAAAACGAATGTGTAGAAGAAAGAATGAATAAATTGAAATTGCTCTCTTGCGGTGGATAAAAGAGGCAATAAGCCAGAACATTGTTTTAACTTTTGTAGTTTTGCAAGATGAAGCAGAGGCTTTTGCTGTTGCTCTCGGTGAGAGCGATTTCATATTTTTTAACGGATGACTGACAAGATTTAAATAGCGTCATAGACTTGTCTGCAGAAAGATATGTAGCCAAAATCGGTAAATTCTTTCTTAGACATTGTTTTTTCCAAGTACATTTGCATAGATGAAGATGTGCTGACTTCGGATGTGACGACAGATGAAGAAATAATAGCTGAAAAATAAAGATGAAAACATTGAAGTGTCAGACGAGGAAGAAGAAATTGGTCAATAAATGAGTCTACCGCAGCATGGAAAACTGAACAACGTTGTTGTTGTTGTTGTTGTTTTTGACCCTTCGGGCCCGGTGAGCAGCTTTCTATTTCCGTACAACGTTTCCTTGTGGATCAAGAGGATACTTCCCGAGCTTTGGACAAATTAGATTAGGTCCATACGTTCCTAAAAATAGTACTCTACAAAAATTGAAGCAATAACAAAAAAAAATTTATTATTGCCTAAAAAACGATAATTTGTTAATGAAATTTACTATTTCTTATTAATTTATGATTTTTTGAGCAGGGATATATTTGTAGGTTAATTTATTTAGTTTTTATATCTAACATAGATGGCAACACTATTATCACGGTTAACACGAAATTTCGGATAACACGAAAAAAATTCCCAGTCCCTTAAATTTCGTGTTAACGAGGTTCGACTGTATGACCAATCGAAAAACATGATTAACACTTTTTTTTTCGAGTTTTGATGAAACAGTTTGCGTAAATCTATTAGTTTTGCACAGTTCAGGTGTAATATAATTGCTTTTACATAAATGAGCAGAGTTATTTTTTGTCGAAATAAAATGTAGTTAAATTTATACAAGAAACAATAACATTTTCTCATAAAAAAATACATAATTTTCGCCAGTTTTTCAAAACTTTAAAATCCAAGTTTTCGTATTTTAAAAGTATGGAGAACTTAAAGATTTTTTAAACGTATTCTGTAATCTAATCTGTCACTTGTTTGACTTTTTATGAAGAGTTCTATAGTAATCTCTAATGTTTTTTTCTATTTCTTTGTTATGTCGCAAAAGCAGAAAAAAATTCATCTTTTGCGAAAGAGAGGTGGGTTAAATCTTTATCTTCCGCCACTTAATCCAATTGTTGGTTCAAGAATAAATCAATTCTCACCTTTTCTTGTACTAACACAGGGAAAAAGACAAAACCTTTGCAAAAGGATTTTTCCCGGTAATCTGGTTTAGGAAAAGAGATTTTGTTTTACGATCCCTATGCAGAAAAAGTGAATCTTTTTGGGAAGTCTATTACTTATTTTTAACGATACGATGTTGCAAATCACACAGTTCCTTTTAGTATTACAACAAAATAGACTTGTCTTAAAGAATTGTATAATCATTATTGTTTGTATCATACAAATTGGAATCTATGGCTTTATATTGCAGCTTTAAATAATTTTAGGTGAAAGGTAAGCTTTTAAAAAATCTGTTTTAGGAAAACAGGTTATGTTTTTTTATCGTCATTTTTGCGATGTGGGTTACAATGATTTAAAGATAAGATGTTACAAATCACACAAATTATTCTTGTGTTGCACGAATTGAGTCTTGTTTTATAGAGTTGTGTAAACTTTTTTGTTAATATCAGAAATGTTAAAATCTGGGCCTTAAATTGCAGTTTAAAATAATGTTAGGAAAAATAAAAGTAAGATTTAGGAAAACAGATTTTACTTTACGATAATTTTTAAAACATCGCTCCCTTTCAAGTTTTTAAAGATAAGATTTCAGAATTCAGGCAAGTCCTTTTTGTGTAGTATAGTATGAGACTTGCTCTTAAAGATTTGCATAATTGTTATTGTTTATATCAGACATTTTAAATTCTAGTGCTTTATATTGCAACTTAGTATAAGTTTAGGGAAAAAAATCGGATTTAGGAAAACAGGTATTGTTTGACGATCATTATTGAGATGTCAATTTTTTAAAGATAAGATGTTACAAATTACACAAATTCATTTTGTTTTGCACGAAATGAGACTTGTCTTTAAAAAATTATATAATCGTTATTGATTTTATCAGAAATTTTAAATATCAAGGGTTGCAGCTTAAAATAATTTAAAGTAAAATAAAAGTAATCTGATTTTTAGTTAAAAGGGTATTGTTTTACGATAAATTTCGGAACATTGGTTGCATTTTTTTAAAGATAATATGCTACAAATCCCTCAATTGCTTTTTTCGTTGCTCTAAATGGGACTTGTTTTAAAGAATTTTATAATCGTTATTGTTTATGTGAGACAATTTGAAAATCACGTGTCTTAAATTACAGAAGGATTTTACACATATTTAGAGCCATTTTGAGGCTGTGTTTTTAAAGTTTAAAAGATAAAAATTATTTTTTTAATGTTCCATCTGATAACATTGTTTTTCGACTATAAGTCTGCATCGTGCTTTCCATGATAGGAGGACGTTTCGTTAAATTTTCAGGGGGTAATACTTGTCACTACTTTCAAGATTCCATCAATTCTGGATGGTTTGCGCTTCAAAGAGGCTCTTTTCATCAAAATAAAATTGCAATAGACCATATGTGAAGCGTCATAATATTTTGCACGGATATATTAAAAAAGCATATATGCAATACCTGCGTCTGTTTTCATTTTTTCAAGGAATGCAATGGTAGTTTTCAATGGCTTTGTCTTGGTGCAGTTTCACTTTTTGTAAGATGTTGGGATACATAAACGAGATTACTTCTCGAAATATCTAAAAAATAAACTCGTCTCTTGATAGTCTGGTGAGTCGATTTGAACGATTTAATTTTTTTCTTCCACTCTTCTTATTTTTAATTTCCTACTGTAGGAGAAACCTGCGACAGTCGTTTATCCTGTGCAGAAACTTTCTTTGCATTCTCCGAACCAGGTTTGGACATTTCGTTCTCGACGTTTTCGATATCAAATTGGTCCTTTTTCGTTTTAGTCGTTTAGGTAAACCCCTGTTTCATCAAGGATGACAATGTATTCCCATTTATGTCCTGCTAAATGAATTTCATACAGGGCTGTACAAAATGTCTTGAATGAAGACGCAACACTCAGAAAAAGACGGTGATCATTATGTTTTGTAGATATTTTACAGCTGTAGATATTGGTTTATTATTATATTTATTGTTGCTACAGATGTATCGAAAGACAGATTGATTAATGCTCTGTGACAGCGTATTTTCTCTTGTTACCAGCGATATCACTTTAGAAACCGTACATCGGGTGTTCATTTAGAGTCTTATTTCCATACAGAAGTGCTGACTGACGGGCTTTCACTTTCTCATTAATAATGTTGCTTATTTTTCACTTAGAAATTTTTATAACAAGCGTTTCACTTTTTTTAATAACAGAATAAGAATCTTTCTTCTTGGAAAGCACAAAAATCGAACCACAGCTTGTTTACATGCACCTTTTTAAAAGAACAAATTTGAGACTATCAGACGATAAATTTAATTTCAAATATAAAGCTGTTGCCAGAATTGTTTCACCCAAAATATTTCATTTTTTAAAATCATTTTTTTAAATCGTAATACAAATCTGGAATAATAATAATAATAAAATAATTAATAATAAAAAACTGAAATAAAATAAAATAATTTTACGAAACCGAAAAGTCATTATCGTGCACGAATGTAGAAAAATATTTTGACATATTAAATATATTTTTCAATTTGATGGTGACAGAAAATCATTTGGAAAATAAAGGCTGATTTGATTTTTCTAGATACATTTTCCTGACAAAACTTTGGAATTAAATGTCGTGAGCGAGATGCATATTGCGTGTTACATGTAAGCCTGAACCGCATATAAATAAAACAAGAAATATACAAGAAACATCTGCACTACACAAAACTTTACTTAAATTTTTGTGTTAAAAAGTAATTTAATTAAAACTTACGCACTTACTTTACTTTCGGCACATTAGTTTTACTTTTCACAATAAATATATAGAATATCAACATTTATTGTTCGTTTTACATTGTTGTTTTTATTAGAAAAATAAAGGCTAATTTGATTTTTTGAAATATATGTTCCTGACAAAACTTTGGAAATAACTATCGTGAGCGAGATGCATATTGTGTCTTACATCTAAACCTGAACTGCAGATAAATAAAACAAGAAATATACAAGAAACATCTGCACTACACAAAACTTTTCTTAATTTTTTGTGTTATAAAAATATTTATTTAAAATTTAAACAGACACGTCCTTTATTTTCGGTATATTAATTGCATTTTGCACAATAAATATGTAGAATATGAAAATTTAATTTTCGTCTTACATTGTTTTTTTTTTATTATGTACAATCAATTATGTACAATTATTATCAATTTATGTACATTTTTTTTTATTATGTACTTTCAATACGAAAAGTAAAAAGCTACCTATTGCAGTCGTTCGGAGGAAAGTAATTCTGAAAAATTTCGGTACATTTTTACCGATAATGACCCTCAGACCTCAAAACCACCCTCCGTGTGGTTAACGGAGGGGAGGTAAACCACCTCCCCAACGACCGAGTTCGTTGGCCATATTGGTCTGCTATCTTGTTTCAAAATAGCGGCCACGAAAAGATTTAAAAATTTAAAAAATATACAAAGAATTGGAAATTAAAATTTATTTCTTTTTGTTTATGTGTTAGGCCTTGATACAAGGATTCCGGAGCATTTTTTGGTTTTCCTCTATCTTGAAAAATGGCGCGATATAGCAGTTTGAAATTCTAGGTTGGCTCACATTTTGAAACATGACAGCAGATTACAAAATACTTAAAATCAGGGTTTAATGTATGAGTTTTAGAGACCGTGATTTCTCGCAAATCATTATCTTTCATTGTTGTAATCATTTTTCCAATCATACGCATAAAACTATTTTCATATCCATTAGCGTCAAATTCTCGCCAAGTTTGGCGATACGTGGTGAAATATCGCCAAATTCGGCGACTAAAGTAAGCCTCTATAAATGAAGCGAACTTGGCTATAGCTAAATAATTTGGCAAATTCTTATTCAAATTCAGTATTAACGAATCTTTTGTTATCGGGTTCTTTGCATTTTAGCTTGGTGGTCTCGAGTAACATTAGCTATATTTTAAAACAAGGATATAGGAAAGCTATCTTTTCCTCCCGGTACAGGCTTTTTTATAAGCAAAAGAGGTGACTATTAAATTATATATTACAGTACGGAAAGTAATCAACGATGGTGCATTAAAAATTATTATTTTATAGAAATCTCATACTCTATAGAAACAGTTACTTTTTTATGATATTGTGCATATTCCTGTATATAAAATACATTTTTAGGCTTTAAAACAAATTCGTTTTAAAACATAGGTATCGTCAGTAGTTGTTTTCAAATTATTGTTGTTCTTTTTACCTAGTGATGATTGTATATTTTGTTTTGGATCGTTATTGTTACTTTTTTTAATGAGAGTATTGCAAGGTTTAATTCTTTTTAGTCATACCACCAAGCCCCCAACCTTTGTTTTACGGAAGTGAATTGAAGTGAAGAGAGATAAGTAGAAGGAGTCAGTTATCGGTGAATTCTGACGGAAATAGGATGTCTGGAAGAATTCACATTAAATATTATTCTAATTCTAAGTAATCACGAAGTGTTGTTTGCATGGATATATTATTTAGATTTTAAAAAATCACGAAGAGCGAGTTGCAAAATTTGTATCAAGATTTGTAATTAATAGTTACCGTTTCTCCAGTAGACATTATGAATAAAATTAACGGATGTTGGATCACTTAATTGACTGTCTAGACATACAAGATTTCTTTGCTTTAGATTGAAATATGTAGCAGTGGTATTTCCAGTCATTTTAATAAAATAGAGAGATTATCTGTTTTGCTTCTGCTCTAGTAGCAAACATCTCATGAATTGTACCTAATGAAGACTAGTTTTATCTTTTATATCTTTTTTATACTTATCCCCTTGTTGTATTTGAGAAATTTATAAATTGAAAACAAAAATAATACTTAGCACATATTACATTACTTAGTAAATATTTTGTAATTTATACTTTAAATACTTTGCAAGAGTAGTTTAAACATTTACACTGTTGTTTGACATTAAATGTTGAAATCACAAATGATTGCCCTGTTCATTTAAAAATAATAAAAAAATTCATTTACTTTTTTCATTTAGCAAATCACAAAATTAAGATAAAATTATGTTTATTACGGTTACTGGTGATAATTACAATTTAGCTTAAATTATTGATAATTAATAGCAATGTAGTTGTACGGTTACAGAAGGAAATATTCGAAAGCTTTGCTATCCTCTCATGAAAATAAATAGACTCAATCAACCTCTATTGGCATTCAACTACCTGTGGCAAAACAGCACGTAAAATGAAGATGAACTGTTAAAAAATATGTACAAGATGTACCAGTTAGCACACATATACCAGGATTATAATGTGTCATGTCATTACAAACTAGTAGTTATTTAAACAAAAATATTTTAAAATACTAATAAAAGTAATCCTGCAAGATATTTTTATTTCTTTTAAATTGCTTTAGTTTTATGAATATTTATTATTTTATAAGAGTCTAATTTAAATCAAAATGCACAAAATTTTTATTCTGTATATGATTATCGTTTGGAATATAAGATTAAATGTATGATTAAATGGAATGTATCAATAAATGTATGATTACATTTATAATTAAATGAATCATTAAAATTATGATGAAATTTATGATGAAATGCATGATGAAATGTTTGAATAATGTTGATTAAATTTTTGTATGATTTATTGGAATGTATGATTATCGTTTAAATAACGTCCATGTATATTTTTTATTCTATGAGACTGTATATGATTATCGTTTGGAATATAAGATTAAATGTATGATTAAATGTATGATTAAATTGAATTTATCATTAAATGCATGATTACATTTAAATTAAACGAATCATTAAATTTATGATGAAATTTATGATGAAATGTATGATGGAATGTATGAATAATGTGTGATTAAATTTTTGTATAATTTATTGGAATGTATGATTATTGTTTAAATAACGTCCATGTATATTATTTATGACTACGTGATTTTACGTGATTTACAATACGAGGAAATTCATAAACAGTAAAAATCTATCTGCATGGAGTAATGATAACGTTTTCAAAATCTAAAATTTTAAATTAACATAATTTATAAAAATCTGAGAAACTAAGCAATCACTCCTAATTGAACTTAGTTTTTAAGAAACAAATAAACTGCATTTTCAAATAAATGTATTTTTCACTTAACATATCATTATAAGTAAATTTAAATGTAATAAAATTTCTCAAACTACGGTTAGTGTATTAAGTTTAAGCTTATTTCTATTTTGTTAAATATCACCATAATAATAAAGTCTTTATAATGTCATCATGTCTGCATAATGTAAAATTTAAAATTAACGTAATATATAAAAATCTGAAAAAGTAAATAATCACTTAACTAATTTAACTTAGTTCATAAGACATAAAGAAACTGAATTTTCAAATAAATGTAATTTTGATATAACTTATTATTATAAGTAAATTTAATTGTAACTAATTTGTCAAACTATAGTTAGTGCATTAAATTTAAGATTATTTTGAACGACTTTTAAATAAACATAATTAAATTTTAAATAAACATAACTTATAAAAAAATAATGCAAAATTAAAAACTAACCCAGTTTAACTTGGGAATTAAAGAACAACGAAACTGCATTTTCAAATAAATGTAATTTTCATTTAACAAATAATTAAAAATAAATTTAATTATAATTAAAGTTTGTCAAACTATGGTTAGTGTATTAAATTTAAGCTGATAGTGAATTACTTTTTTGAATATCATCATAATGATAAAAATCCCTAATGTCAAAAAATTGTCTTCATAACATTAAATTTTAAATTAACCTAATTTGTAACAAAAATTAAACTATAAAGTCACTTACCCAATTTAACTTACTTGTTAAGAAACAAAGGAACTGCATTTTCAAATAAATGTAATTTTCATTTAGCATGATATTATAAGTAAATTTCATTGTAATTAAAATTAGTTTATAGTTAGTGCATTAATTGTAAGCTAATTTTTAATATCTTTTAAAAAAATCTACACAGAATATACAGACTGTACTTACTTATTCAGATTTTCATAATATCTTTTAAAAATATATCTGACGGCTGGGCCTACAGGCGCATGTAGATTTCGAAAATTCAGACCTTGGGGGGCCTGTTTATTGGGAGCTGCAGAAGAAATTACCTTTTTGCCGTAATGCGGATGTTGAAACAGCCCACTTTGAAATCTACCTGTGTTTGTAGGCAGAGCCGATAAGGATTTGTTTGTTTTTATTTATTTTATTTATTTTTTTGTATAAGAGTTGGTCCTATTAAAAACTTTTCAGTATAAAAGTTGTAGATAATATTAAGACAATTTATAATAAATTTAAGCGGATTTGATATCTTGTGAATTGACGAGAAGTTATGAATTCTTTTCTTCTTAACCTCCCCTTTTTTACTACATAAATTTTCGGCCTTTTTCCTAGAAGTAATAATAACTTTAAACGGATTCGATATGTATCTTAATTAAGAAGTGATGGTATTTTTTATCTGTTTTCACAATAAGGCCTCATTTCTCCCTCCCTTAGCCAAATTTTGCCCATTAACGAACTTGACCGAGATTTTATGCCCCTTGATTTTATGTATCAGTTTGGGAGATATTTGTGGTAGAATAATTGAAGGTATAGTGTCCCTAAAAAAGTGATATAGATAGATAGATATATAGATAAAGTTTTGAATTGGAGATGGTTTTGGGTTCTAGGAGTCATGATTGACGTAGATCTACAAAAAGTTTTTAGAAATTCCAACATAGGAGAGAATGTAATAGGTAGTATTTCTTACTAAATCTACCTAAAAGGAACGGAGTAGATTGAAATGAAATTATCTTATCTACTTCAAGGTAGAGGTTACAACGAATATAAACTGCATTTTTTTTGTCAGATATTTTTTCTTTTTAAAGTAATGTAATCTTCAAAAGATTCACTTTCATTTTCATTTCTCAAGGAAGAATATATTAGGATATTTGCACGTGAAATGAAGTCCGACTGAAAAATATATCATCTGAAAAAAATAATATATTAAATTTAGATCAAATGTATTTATTTTGAAACATACTTTTCCGATCTATTTATGACTTTTCATACTAATGCAGGTACAAAAAGAAGAAAAATATATAACTGACTTTTAGAACAGAGTCCTTTATCCCATGTAATGTAATTTCAACTTCAAAACCCATACTTTTATTTCGGCATTGAGAGATAGAAATAAGATGATATTTGCATACACTGTTAAAAATAAATCCGTTAATTCACGGTAAATATACTGGCAGCAAAGTTGCCGGACTTTTTCCGTTCCGTTAGTACATTTTCCGTTTTGAGAGATAAAAGAAGGAAAATATCCGTTTGAAGAAGCGGTAACTTTCCGTTATGAATGACATCGATTTTTAAAAACTTACATCTCTGTTTGCGCTGCCATCTGTTGACTATTATGGGAGTATTTAATGTACTGCAAGAATGTTTTTTGGCTCACCTAGGGGTTCGAACTAGGGACGATAGCGACTGGAGCCACGTGTTTTACCGCAAGAAACGATGATACGGGGTTTTTTCAAATCGCGGCATGGAACTTAAACAATTTGAAGTTTAGAAACCTGGTAATTTTGAAATTAATCAGGGGGATATTTCGTTATAAGATTATGATTGAAAACTTTACTATTAATGGAGGATTAAAAAATGAATTATATATATTCTTAAGTTGATTGTTAGATGCAAAGTATCAATATTATATTTTGAATTAAATTCGATAAAGTATGTTTTTTATTTTTTTTGAGACAATCGATTTTTTCAACCATTATATATTTTTTAAATGTGTTCGGTTAGAATATATTTTCACTGCGAGTGTTTTTTATAACTTTAAAAAACAAATTGCGAATAATTTCAAAGGAATGAGAAAATCATTCATTTTTTTTAAATTCGAAAGCATTATTTTTGTTTGTTGCTTTTTTGAGTAAAATCGTTTTTTTTTCACTTAATTTAACTGTTATATATATATATATATTAAGCTACTTGTTTAGAATATATTTTAAATGTGAATATTTTTTTATAGCTTTAAAAAATAAATTGCTAATAATTTTAAAACAATGGGAAAATTAGTTGTTGCTTTTTTCAATCCGAAAGAACTATTTTGTTGTTTTAAATAAACTCTAAATTTTAATTTATTGAATTTTTAGTTTTTCTGTGCTGCCACATTTCAGTTTTTTAAACACTGAAAATAAATATGCAGCAGATGACAGATTATCTCCGTCCACTTTCTTCTCCGTCTGTTCCGTTGTTTTCAGGAAATATGAGGAAATTTTCTGTTTTTAACGGAAAATGTCCTTTTGTTGTGAAAAGAGACTTTTTCTGTGAAATTCAGGAAAGAAATACCCGTGAATTTCAGATTATTTTCAACAGTGTATGAAATGAAGTCTTGCTGAAAATTATCATATCTGAAATAAACTAATTGCATTTGAATAAAATGTATTTATTTAAAAACATACTTTTCAGAATCTATTTAAGTCTTGTTATTAAAAAAAAAAAAAAAGATAAAATAATTTTTTTTTAAAAAGCATCACTCAAAATTAAAAAACATTCAAACGAAAAATAAGTGAAATTAAATAAGTTTCGTGCTATTAAATTTGACTTATGTTTCATTGAATTGCTTAAACTTTATTATAAACATTTTAAGAAATATATTGTCAGCAACAAAATTGACGAAAAAACAAATGTATTGCGGTTTTACCATAATGTTTTTAAAACTATAATGTTTTTCAAAGGAAAGTTAATAGAAGAAGTAATAACGTCTTCACGAAAAGATTTTTTCTTTGAAATACACTTAGAATAAATGTATACTTTAATTTAATGAAAATCTACTTTCAGAATCCTTTTTAAGCTATTTACAAATAATCTTTACATTTTTACAAAAGTGATAAAATAAGATAGCCTAAATATCATTTAAGGCTATACTTAAATAATGTATTTTCCAAAAGATAAAATTTTTACATAGCGGAAATATGAAGATTGAAATGTATTTGAAATTTAAATATAATTAGAAAGAGAGCATCTAAAAGCATTATATATCATAATTTCGAAATCTGTAGGGGAATTTCTTATTAATTTTAAAGAAAATATGTGAAGGTAAAAAATATATATATTTACAGAATTTTACAAATATGAATTTTATTTCTTGAATAAAAAATTAGATATTTTGCAAACTTCAACAAAATATTCATTATTAATTGAGTATAAAACAGCATAATTAAATTTCTATTTCTATGCATGTACAAATTAGTGAAATGAATACATTTCATGAATAATAAAAGATATAAGAATACATTTTGTAAAAGTTGAAAGAATAATTATATACTACATTTGGGAAAACGGAGTTAATATTTGTATTTCTTAAAAGAAAGTTATGAAACATTTGTATTTATTATTCCACATTTTTATTAATAAAAATAAAATAAAAATTATATTTGATCGAATTAAAAATACCTCTGTTGAAAACGTACAGAAAACCGCTGATTTTTAGAGGCATAAACGTTTCAGTAATCCCAACGCCGAATATAATGTTTTCTGTGTGACAGTGAACAGAAAAATACTAGGGGAGGGTGGTCTAAAATGATCCTAACGGGCAAAACGATCCATATATGTTTTCTTCCAGACAGGTCCCGCTATCTACAGGGTAACACATAAACTAGTTGTGATAAATAAAGAAGAAGCAGTGGTGGTATTCAAGCGATCGTAGTATTACGCGTCTGAAAAGAATTCTTTGAAAAATTGGTTTTTATGACGCCTTTCATAAGGTATGCACGAGCTTTCATATTTATTTAGATTACAGTCTTTCAGGTACAGAAATATGACTTGGTTTACTTGATGGAGTATGTTTTTAGATGTGAAATACACTTGCGTATCGTCATAATTACTTTTATATCCTTTATTTTTCCGATAAAAAAATTACAATTATCAAAAAAAGGATCATTTTGCCTTTTGGTGAGGGTAAAATGATCCTTTGGACAATTTTCAAAAAATCTATTTTTTTCATTACTCAATTTGGGTTTAAAATATTATTAAAATATGTTTATAATGCAAAATGTAGTGTAAAACATACTAGCAAAGGGACAAAGTTTTATTTAAAAAGTGTTATTTTACAAAAGTTTTTCTCTTAAGGGGATCATTTTAGGCCATCTTCCCCTATATGAACTAGTTGGATGTGATAATTCCAAAACTTTCTTCTATCTCATGCAGTTTTCACACACAGCAAAAACGAATCAGCACCAATTTATATCAAGGTTTAACTGAATCAAACGTTTTATTAAATGCCGTGCATTAGGTCTCTAGCTAAAATCGTGTATAACCTGAAATATGCAGCATAATAGACATTAACATGTTGGAAGGATTACACAGAAACCAAATCGACAACAACTTATGTCAAAATCTAACTGGATCTAAAGTGTGATAAAATTCAGTGCTTAGCTCTTGAGATATAACTGTCATGAAAATAATAAAAAAGATAGCTATCAGCGCCACCTGTTAGGAGATTTACACCAAAACCAAATCAACAACAACTTATGTAAACAGCTGACTGAATCTGAAGTTTGATGAAATTCTGCGCGTTAGTTTTTGGGATCTAATTATGGTGTTAATAATGAAGAATGCAGCATAGCAGCGCCACCTTTTGCGATATTTACAAGAAAACGTAAGCAACATCTATTTATGTCAAGGTCTAACAGAATCTGAAGTTTAAGGATATTCTGTGCATTACTTCTTGAGATATAGCTATCGTGAAAATCGGAATATTGTAGCATAGCAGCGCCACCTATTGGGCGATTTATACCAAAAACTAAGCAGCACCAATTTATATCAGGGACTTACAGAAACTAAGGTTTTATTAAATTCCGTGCATCAATTCTTGAGATAGAGAGCTCACAAAATGTTTGTCACAGAGTCACAGATTCACAGACAGACATTTTCTAAAAACGGTCAAATCGTCTTCAGGACCTTCTAAAACGTATAAATTCGTCAAAAACTGGAATTTGAAAATTTTCATGAATCCAATACTTCTTTCTTGTAAAGACAGAGAAAGTAAAATTAAACAAAATTTCCAAACTTTGTTTAAAAAATATTTTTTTTCATGTATTATTTTGAAATATATGTTTATCAAATTGCTGTATCAAACAGCTCGATTAAAAACATTTTTTTATTATTTCAGGTGTTTTACATACTACAAAAAACGTTTTCTTTATTTTTTTAAATGTATAATTATAATGAACAGTTTGCTTTTAAATACGGGAAGCAAGTTGGTACCCACTGCAGAGGTACTTCTTTAGGATGTTTTGGTAGTCGTGGTTTTCCTCTTAGTTTCCGAAGATTAACAGAAACATTCGACTCCAAACTTTGCCAAACAGTTGCATGAGACAGTTCTTTATTTGTTTGCTGTACTAATTTACAAGTCTACAAGTACACAAAAACTTTGTTTTCTTTTCACCATCTAAACAGAATGAATTGAACGGAGTGAACTTTGATTCATATTTACGCGGTAATTTGAGCATTCTGAAAATTTGAGATAATACAGCGCTCTATCTATTGTTAGCATTTAGAACTAAAACAAGGAAGTTAATTCTCCACATCATACATTAATCTTCTGGAATTATAACTTCAATAGAACATACTTAATTTGTTATTGAATTTTTAAAAAAAAGTCAATTCTTTTTAAATAATACTGTAGATGGGGAAGTAAGATGTAGATGTAATAAAGGGAGGAACAAAATATATTAAAGTTTTACAACATTGTAAACACTAAGCGTTATTAATTAAGATTAACATTAACATTAAGATTAATTAGATTAATATAAAATATAATATCTAACGATATATAATACAGGGTGTTTGTAAATGAATATCGGGGTTTTAACGCTTGGTAATATTTATTACATACAACTTAAAATTATAATTAATACATAAAATCAAAGAGCAACTCAAACAGCTTTACCTACAAGCTTACAAGTGTTCAATGTGAACACCTTTCGTCACACAGCACACATGAAATCGATAGCTCAGTTCTTCCCAAACGTTAATTAGTGTTTGTGGGGTAATTGATGTAATAGCTGCCGCCTCAATCCTGTTTCTTAGGTTGGGTAGGTCAACTGATAGTGGAGACACATACACTCGATCCTTTGTGAACCCCAACAGGTAGAAATCACATGGCGTCAGATCGCGTGAGCGTAGAGAGGCGTTTGGGAAGAACTGAGCTATCGACTTGATGTGTGCCGTGTGACGAAAGGTGTTCACATTGAACACTTGTAAGCTTGTAAGTAAAACTGTTTGAGTTGCTCTTTCATTTTATGTATTAAGTATAATTTTAAGTTTTTTTATAATAGATAATACAAAGCGTTAAAACCCCGATATTCATTTAGAAACACACTATATAATAACATATCATAATATGTAATACAATAATATATCATTATATAATAATAATAATATATAATAAAAATAAAAATAATATATAATATAATAATAATATATAATAATAATAATAATAATAATAATAATATACTACTACTAATAATATAATAATAATAATAACAATAATCTAAAAGAATAACAATATGTAATATAATAACATATCATAATATGTAATATAATAATAACAATAGTAATAATAATAATGATAATAATAATATAATATATAACAATAAAAATATAACAATAAATAAAAACATAATATAAGTATATAAATATATAACAAAATAATAATAAAATATCATAATAATCATAATAATAATAATAATAATAATAGTAATAATAATAATATATAATAATAATAATAATAATAACAATAAATGAAAACATAGTGTGACTATATAAATATATAAAAAATAATAAAATATCATAATAATCATAATAATAATAGTAGTAGTAGTAATAATAATAGTATATAAGAATAATAATAATAATCCATAAGAATAAAAATATAACAATAAAAATATATAATTTAACTACTATATAAATTTATAAAAATAATAATAAATCATAATAAATCATAAGAATAATAATATATAATAATACATAATATAATATATAAAATAATATTAAGATTAAGATTAAGATTAATTAAAGTTAATATAATAATAATAATAATAATAATAATAATAATAATAATAATCTATAATAATAAAAATATAATATAAATATATAAATATATAAACAAAATTATAAATAAATTATAATGTATCATAATTATAATAATATATAATATAATATTAAGATTAATATTAAGATTACTTAACGTTAATATTAAGAATAATAACCTAATATCGTTATTAGTTAAGATTGTAAACACTAACCGTTAAAAGCAATTAATTCCAGACTAACAATTTATAACACCGAAATATTTGATTTCACGGTGAAAGGACGAAGATTAATAGTATGCTCTGAAATCGTTTTTGATTCCGCTCCTCGCATTATTGAGCTGTATTCAATTCGGCGGATCAAATGCAGCAGCTGATTAAGTTTATTTCCTCATCAGAAACACTTTATAAAGTTGTGTGTTCTGAGATTACAAAAGTAACTATGAAATTACATTGTAAATTGTACATAAACTTATACAAAATATGCAGGGTGATTAGAATTAAAGTCCCACTTTCAAAATGCTGTAAGAAAGGAATCACTGGTCAGGATGACTTCAAATTGGAACTGAATATACTGGAAGAAGGGGGAAATGGTATGGCATAAGAAAGAAAAAGTTCCTAAGTGTATAAATAGATGGCGCTGTAATCGGCATGCTATTGCAAATTAAAATACACTCATGCGCAATTAAAAACCGAATCATTATGTGATTTTTATGCTGCTTTTGGCCGTAACAGTAGTAACAGTTGGAGAGTTAAAGAGTTGGAAAGCTAAATAGTTGCAGAGTTAAAAACAGATTTATTCCATCCAATGGGGTACGACCTTGCCGTGGTGGATGGGCTTTCCACTAACAGTACCAAAACTGTTGACTGATTCGGAAGTAATTTTTTCCGTCAAACAACCGACACACTGATGCACATTGAACAGTACGGTTGGTTTACGGTGCAACTCATGCCAAAGCCATCGTATTTGCATTAAAAATGTTACTTGTACCCGAATCCACTTTCGTTATGACGCTTACAGCGCCATCTATTGATATACTTGCGAACTTTTCTTATGCCATACCGTTTCCCCTTTCGTCCACTATACTCAGTTCAAATTTGAAGTCATTTGAAGTTCAGTTCAAATTTGAAGCCTTGAAGAGTGGTTCCTTTTTACAGTATTTTGAAAGTGGGACTTTAATTATAATCATCCTGTATTCTTAAAAACAAAATTTTGTTTAAACGAATAAATAGAAAGATGCTTTACAACAATTTATAACATACGTACATCAAATAGCTGATTATTATAGAAAAGTAGGTGACATTATTATACTAATGCCATACATTTGTTAATCAAGAAGCAAAAAAAAAAAATTATGAAAAATGTTCAATATATTTTTAACCTTGGCGCCAATTTTTTTTAAATATTTCCTTTAATTTGGAATAAAAAAGGTGAACTTTAAAATTTTTAAACATTTCCTTTAAATACAAAGCATGTGAATTACCACTTTACTACACAGCGTACAACTAATAGAGTGAAAAATATCCAGACTGGGGATCGATCCCGGATCCCTAGGTATAGCGTACCAAGTGCTTTACCATTTAAGCCATCCGGACGACATCCAGTCTAGCATTCTCTTACCCTTATATGGCTGGGCTACAACCTCGCAGCACAAGATGGAACGTCAATCATGAGCTCAACTCCACTGGTATACATGGGACAAATTAGACCCAGTACCAGTGAATATTTATATACAATAATTATTTTTTCAGCAAAGCTGAAATTACGCTGTGAATTAATGAAATACAAAGAATGTGAATTACCACTTTACTACCCAGCGTGCAACCAATAGAGTGAAAAAATGTCCAGACCGGGGATCGATCCCGGATCCCTTGGTATAGCGCACGCATTGCTTTACCATTTAAGCCATTCGGACGACATCCAGCCTAGCATTCTTTCGCTCTTATATGGCTAGGCTACAACCTCGCAGCACAAGACGAAGCGTCAATCATGAGCACAACTCCATTGGCATACATGAGACTCAAAAACCGGTGAATATTTATGTAATAATGAATTTTTCAGCTGAGCTTAAATTACGCTGTAAATTAAAGAAATACAAACGATGTGAATTATCACTTTGCTACACAGCATGCAACCAATAACGTTTCCTTTAATTTGAAATTGGAAAAGTGAACTTTACTATTTTGAAAACAAGCAATTATCACAAGCTTCAGATTGAGTTGAAATTTTTGACAGCTGGTAAATATTTTATTCTGCCAAATGCGAAATAAATCTGTATCTGTGATATGGGCGAAAAACATGCTAGGTCTAAATTTTAAAGAAGTATTTAGCTTGTCTAAATAATAAAAGAAGAGAGCAAATATACAGGGTGCCCTAAAAAGTTTAAAAAGCGCTTTAATTTCATTTACCTGTTGTATATACGACGGCAATCTAAATTACAAACGTGTTCAAAACGGAATAGGTAAAAAAAAATGTCTATGGATTAGTCTAGCCGTAATTTTTGAAAAGTTACACCTTTTTAATTTGTTATACGGTCCTTGGGTCCTATAAGTTATATTTAGAAAGATTTTTTCCAAGCTCTGAAAAGTGCAACAATAAAAGTTCCATTCCTCTATGACAAAAATTCACCGATTTATGATACTTTGAATTTTATGCAATTTAAAAAGTTTCCGGCTCTAAAAGATCGCCTGTCCCTGTTTAGTTCCAGAGAACTCTGAAAATTAAAAAGAAAATCAACGCATTATAACTCGGTGAATTTTGGTCGAGGTGGGAATGTGTTTAGTTAAGCATATTATTAAAGGGCGGAGGTTTTCAGAAAGGACTTTTGAAGATTTGGTGGTGGAAGAATGTAATTTTCACTGTTGTACTTGTTAGAGCATGGGGAATTGTTTTTAAATGTAACTTATAGCACCCAAGGACAGTACAGAAGGTTAAAAAGTGGAACTTCTTGAACATTATTATCAGGAATATTTAATTCTGATACTATCAATACTGTTAGAAAAAACTCATCTAATCTCCTTCAAATAGACCATTCACAGCGAAAGAAACGACAGACCTTGAACTAAAAATTGGCTCAGATGAATGGAAATTCAACGTATCTCTCTAAAGACGCAATATGTGAAATCGAGGTTGTGAGGCTTTCACTGACAGCTGCTGTTTACAACTATTGTTATGTGATACTATCCTTGTGTGTGCTTATCTACTGTGTACTGTAACCTTTAAACTAACGTTCCTTTCCTAACTGGAATCTTAATCTGAGTATGGTAGTGACCTGATATGAGTGGAAAGAATGTTTAGTATAGTGAAGGAAGTTTTTCTATTGTCATTGCAAGTCCATAGATAAGACAGATTTCACCCATTCTCTAAGATGAAAGATACATCATAAAGGGATTACGGGCTTGCAAGAGGAAAACCCTTGCAAACAGGGGAACCAGCCCCGTTTACGAAGAGTGTTCTGGTGGTGACCGGAGAGAGAGAGTTAGTTTTAACGTGGGGGTGAAACGTGTAGGTTTTTGCAGAGAGTGAGCTCTGGTACATGTGTGGAGATAGATCTCTTGGAGTGGAGAGATAAGGCGTTGTGAGATTAATAGTATCTCTGGTAACTCTGAGATAATTAACGTAGAATGAAAGAGGTATAGCGTAGCTTAGCAGTACACGGAACGTATTTTCTGTATTTTATTTAATGTGGAACCGGATCAGCTATATCCGAGTTTGTAAGTGTAAATATTGTCTTGTTATTTGTAAAGACTGTGTAAATAAATTATTCGTTTAAGTTTAATTGAAAGAGTTTTTTTTTTCTCAATATACCTCTCATAACGTGACCGATATCACGTAGTCATATCGGTGGTGGCAGCATACTAAAAATACCGAATTATTTTGCAAAGTGGGGATCCTTAGAGGGAATCCGACAGAGGATTTTCCCATTACTTAAAGACTTTTAAGAACTGACAAACTGTTTATTAACATGATTTCTCCACCTGGATTATTTTTTCACGTGGAGAGGAGCAAATATGTACGCTCCTCAAAATGTTAAAAAAAATTAATATAGCCTAAGAGTCTTTAATTAAATGTATTTTTTATAAAAGCAAACTAAAGTTAATTGAGTGCAAAATGAGTGAACAGAATCAGTTATAATTTAATTAATAATAAAATTATATTTTTCTCCAAACAATTAGTGATATACATGTGTTTTGAAGCTGGATAATATCTCTATGGTTTAACACCGCGGCGCACACCAAAAATGGATAATTAGATGTCTATCTGGCCTGGCTGAAAAATGAAGGTAAGTGAAATTTACTTTTTTTTGCATTACCGAGAGCATTATAAATAATAGAATAAAATTCCTACCTTATTTTGAAACTTTTACATATTTATGTTGCCTATGTATCTCCATCAAATATAATATTAAAGCGCGATTCAATCTTTTTGAGACATCCTGTATTTAAAAGCTGTAAAAGATTGTAAACACTTGGTGTTATAAACAATTAATTGCATTGGAATAGCAATTTATTACACCAAAATATGTAATTTTACGGTGAAAGCAGGAAGATTTATAGTTAAGTCAATGTTGCAAATTCGTTTTTGATTAAGCTTCTCGCATTAATGAACTGTATTAAATTCGGCGAATCTAATGGAATAACCGATTAAATTCATTCCATTCACCAGGAAATATTTTATAAACCTGTATGTTCTGGAATATAAATGTGATTTTGAAATTAAATTGCAATCAGAATATGTTCCATTGTATTACAAATGAGAAAGGGGGATCAATTTTTTTTTATTTTTGAACATTTTTAAGAACTTGTGAATTTACTTATAACGATTCAAAATTCTCGTTAAAAAACAAGATTTGTTTTTAAATTATGTGTAATTCTGCACGCATAGTAAATTTTATACATTGGTTACTATTTTATTATTTTAAAATTAAAACAAATTAAAAAAACAAGAACTTACTTATTATTTACTATTAAATGCAATATAAATTAATATGATATTCTTTGAAAATCTAAGAAATATTTAATAAAAGACCCTCAATTTTTCAAAATTATAATCTATATCATATAACACAACATAAAATATGATTTGTATTTTGTTTAAAAAAAACATCCCATTTGGAAAACAAACACTCAGCAATAGTTAGACACCACGTAGCTTGTCGTACATACCTACCAATACTTACTGCTAGTTTGACGAAAATCCGAATAATTTTTATTCGGTTAGAAATGTTCTGTAAAGTATTTCATAATCTATGCTTGGCACATGATTTTTATTTCCTGTTGAATGATAAAAATTTTGACTTAGGTTTCCTATAAAACAAATGTTTGTTGTGTTTGTTTTTATTACATTTCTTATTCTAATGAAACACTTTAAGAACATTCTATGCAGATATTGTCAAAAAGGAAGATGTATCTATATTACACTGTGCTTTTACCTAGAATTTGATGTACATTCTCATTAAAAAATAAATTGTTCTTAATTTATGCGTAAGTACTTACAATTATTCTGAGCACCGTTTGCGAACTGCATATATGACCAATCGAAAAACATGATTAACACTTTTTTTTCGAGTTTTGATGAAACAGTTTGCGTAAATCTATTACTTTTGCACAGTTCAGGTGTAATATAATTGCTTTTACATAAATGAGCAGAGTTATTTTTTGTCGAAATAAAATGTAGTTAAATTTATACAAGAAACAATAACATTTTGTCATAAAAAATACATAATTTTCGCCAGTTTTTCAAAACTTTAAAATCCAAGTTTTCGTATTTTAAAAGTATTGAGAACTTAAAGAATTTTTAAACGTATTATGTAATCTAATCTGTCACTTGTTTGACTTTTTAGTTCTTGACTAGTTTGACTTTTAAGAGTTCTATAGTAATCTCTAATGTTTTTTTCTATTTCTTTGTTATGTCGGAAAAGCAGAAAAAAATTCTTCTTTTGCGAAAGAGAGGTGGGTTAAATCTTTATCTTCCGCCACTTAATCCAAATGTTGGTTCAAGAATAAATCAATTCTCACCGTTTCTTGTACTAACACAGGGAAAAAGACAAAACCTTTGCAAAAGGATTTTTCCCGGTAATCTGGTTTAGGAAAAGAGATTTTGTTTTACGATCCCTATGCAGAAAAAGTGAATTTTTTGGGGGAAGTTTGTTACTTGTTTTTAACGATAAGATGTTACAAATCACACAATTCCTTTTTTCGTTGCAAGATATCTTTAAAAATTGTATAGTCGTTATTGTTAATATAAAAAAAATTAAAAAATCTAAAAGTCTTATATTACAACTTCATATAATGCTATGATAAATACAATTAATCTAATTTAGGAAAAGTGATTTTCTTTTGCGATATCTTTGCTGAAATAGTCAAACTTTTTAAGACATCGGTAACTTTTTTTTAAAAATAATATTAACAGGTCACATTATTCCTTTTAGTGTTACAACTGAAGAGACTTGTCTTAAGCAATTGTATAATAATTAATGTTTGTATCATACAAATTGGAATCTATGGCTTTATATTGCAGCTTTAAATAATTTTAGGAGAAAGGAAAGGTTTAAAATCTGTTTTAGGAAAACAGGTTTTGTTTTTTTATGGTTATTTTTGCGATGTTGGTTACAATGATTTAAAGATAAGATGTTACAAATCACACAAATTATTTTTGTGTTGCACGAATTGAGTCTTGTTTTATAGAGTTGTGTAAACTTTTTTTATAATATCAGAAATGTTAAAATCTGGGCCTTTTATTGCAGTTTAAAATAATGTTAGGAAAAATAAAAATAAGATTTAGGAAAACAGGTTTTACTTTACGATAATTTTTAAAACATCGCTTTCAAGTTTTTAAAGATAAGATTTCAAAAGTCAGGCAATTTCTTTTTGTGTAGTATAGTATGAGACTTGTTCTTAAAGATTTGCATAACTGTTATTGTTTATATCAGACATTTTAAATTCTAGTGCTTTATATTTCAACTTAATATAAGTGTAGGTAAAAGAATAATCTGATTCAGGAAAACAGATTTTGTTTTACGATCATTTTTAGGATGTTGATTACAAGTATTTAAAGATAAGATGCTACACATAACCAAATTCATTTCTGTGTTGCACGAAATGATACTTCTTTTAAAGAATTTTAAAATCTGTATTGTTTATAGCAGGAAACTAAAAAATTTAGGGCTGAAATATTCCAGAGTGTATTTACACATTTTTATAACGATTTCGAGGTTTTTCTTTTTTATGTTTACAAGGTTAGAAACAATTTTTTTAATGTTCGATCTGAAAACCTAGTTTCTGAAGTTTATGTCCGCATCATGCTCTCTATGATAGAAGGACTTTTCGTAAAATTTTCATTGCTTCCCATTTCGTTTTCCCTCCTTTCCAGAGTTCATTAATCGTGGTGTGTTGCGCTTTGCAAAAGCTCTTTTCAGCAGACTGAAAGTACAATATTCCATAGGCAAGACCTTGCCTAGTCTTTTAGTGGCGCTGGGCAAAAGATTTCAGCAGTACTAAGTATTTTAGTGGCCCTGAGTCTTTCTTCTATTTAGGAACAGCCTTTTTTGAGGTATCCGTGAAAACCAAAACAAATTCATCGCAGTGTCAGTTAATACTCAACCAAACCTAAAACTCAATAAAGATATGCCTTTTGTGATACACTGATATATTTTTTTGCTGGTTCAGTTTTAACAACCTGTGTAAATAATTCCGAATGGATCTGTAAAAAATAATAATAAATCAGAATTTTAATACAATTTATATATTGATACCTAAATTGATATATATTGATACCTACCCTGTTATTACTAAAAACGTGTAAAAATGTAGTTGTTGACATAGATAATAAGGTAAAGCTAGGAGAGTCTGTGCACAATTCAAAAGAATAACAATAAAATATCTAAACATTAATTTTTTGCTAAACTATCTATGAATAATGTTTCCTTCATTTGTTTTTTATGCATTTCCAATGCTATTTTGTTGTTATGTTGTAATTTAAAAGAGCAGTTTTAATAAAACCAAGAAAGTTATTTTACGCAATCTGGCCTTACAGAGTTGGTGTGATTACGCACATGGGTAGGAGAGATTGTTACTAAAAATAACTACAATTAAATTGTTAACAATAATAATTACACTTTAATGACATTGTTGTAAGGTTTTTGTGAACAAATATTATTGTATTAGGATTGAATATTTCAACCTAATGATTAAAGAATCAGAAAAAGGAAATAATTTTAAAAAACCATTAAAAAAATTTTAATTAAAGGTGAAAAAATTAAAGAATCAGAAAAAATAAGTTCAGATAAGATTACAAAATAACATTAAGTTACTTAATAACAGGTTCATCTGAAAGTTAGTCCATTTTAATTTTTTATTTTTAATGCAATTTTACCAATGAGCTACGTAATCTCTCCTAGCATGGAAACTATTGGGAACAATGCGCCATCTCTCCTAAGTAGCAGATGCGCAAAATCTCCAATTTCGGTAGGAGAAATTGCGCGGCCTTTTATTTAAACATGGCCGCTACTAAAACGAACCGTTGGTGTTCACACTGTTAGTCTAGATTAAAAGCGTATGAGAAATCGTTTAAGTTTAAAATATTTAGTACTACTCACATTGTATAGAAATTCTAACGAATGGCTATGAAAATTCAAGCACTGACTTTGGAAAAACAAAACAAAATAGCAATGCTTTATCTTAGACTCTCAAATCAAACAACGTGCACTTTCAAGTAGGCACTCCATTACTACTGTTGTACAACTACCTGCAGTCGCTTCGCGCTCACTCTACTCCTCCCCCCCGAAACTCTATGTGCGCAATCTCTCTGACCGCGCCATCTCTCCTGGCTTTACCTTACAATTAAATGGTTAACAATAATAATTACACTTAAATGACATTGTTGTAAGGTTTTAGTGAACAAATATTATTGTATTAGGAGTGAATATTTCAACCTAATAATTAAAGAATCGGAAAAAGTAAATAATTTTAAAAACGATTAAAAATTTTTAATTAAAGGGAAAAAAATAAAGCATCAGAAAAACAAGTCCGGATAAAATTACAAAATAACATTAAGCTACTTGATAACACGTTTAACTTAAAATTAGTTCATTTTAATTTTTCATTTTTTATGCAAATTTACCAATAAGCTGCGTAATCTCTCCTAGCATGGAAACTAATGGAAACAATGCGCCATCTCTGCTAAGTAGCAGATGCGCAAACTCTCCAATTTTCTTAGGAGAGATTGCGCGGCCTTTTTTATAAACATGGCCGCTACTAAAATGAACTGTTGATGTTCATATTGTTAGTTTAGATTAGTAGCTTATGAGAAATCGTTTAAGTTTAAAATATTTTGTGCTACTTACATTGTATAGAAATCCTGATGAATATCTATGAAAATTCAAGCACTTACTTTAGGAAAACAAAACAAAATAGCAATGCTTTATTTTAAAAGCTCAAAACAATCAACGTGCACTTTCAAGTAGACACTCCAATAATGCTGTTGTACAACTACCTGGAGTCACTGCGCGCTCACTCTGCTCTTTCCCCCCTAACCCCTATGTGCGGAATCTCTCCGACCGCGCCATCTCTCCTGGCTTTACCTTACATAAAAATCACTTGACTAATTGAATGAACAGAAATAAGTAGAAAATGCAGATTCCTGTACTTCGATAACAATTCTATTCAGAGAAATCGTGAAAAAACTTCTCTGAGAATAGGCAGTAACGATCAAAAGATTAAGGTGTCGCAAACGCTTTCTCATCAAATATGAACCCAAATTGTTCTGTTATTTTCTCTATTTGCCCAAAAGACAAATAAGGTAAAGCCAGGAGAGATGGCGCGGTCGGAGACATTGCCCACATAGAGTTTCGGGGGGAAGGAGTAGAGTGAGCGCGAAGCGACTGCAGGTAGTTGTACAACAGTAGTAATGGAGTGTCTAATTGAAAGTGCACGTTGTTTGCTTTGAGCGTCTAAGATAAAGCATTGCTATTTTGCTTTGTTTTCCCAAAGTCAGTGCTTGAATTTTCATAGCCATTCGTCAGAATTTCTATACAATGTGAGTAGTACTAAATATTTTAAACTTAAACGATTTCTCATACGCTTTTAATCTAGACTAACAGTGTGAACACCAACGGTTCGTTTTAGTAGCGGCCATGTTTAAATAAAAGCCCGCGCAATTTCTCCTACCGAAATTGGAGATTTTGCGCATCTGCTACTTAGGAGAGATGGCGCATTGTTCCCATTAGTTTCTATGCTAGGACAGATTACGTAGCTTATTGGTAAAATTGCATTAAAAATGAAAAATGAAAATGGACTAACTTTAAGATGAACCTGTTATTAAGTAACTTAATGATATTTTGTAATCTTATCTGAACTTATTTTTTCTGATTCTTTAATTTTTTCACCTTTAATTAAAATTTTTTAATGGTTTTTAAAAATTATTTCCTTTTTCTGATTCTTTAATCATTAGGTTGAAATATTCAATCCTAATACAATAATATTTGTTCACAAAAACCTTACAACAATGTCATTTAAGTGTAATTATTATTGTTAACAATTTAATTGTAGTTATTTTTAGTAACAATCTCTCCTACCCATGTGCGTAATCACACCAACCCTGTAAGGCCAGATTGCGCAAAATAACTTTCTTGGTTTTATTAAAACTGCTCTTTTAAGTTACAACATAACAACAAAATAGCATTGGAAATGTATAAAAAACAAATGAAGGAAACATTATTCATCGATAGTTTAACAAAAAATTAATGTTTAGATATTTTATTGTTATTCTTTTGAATTGTGCGCACACTCTCCTAGCTTTACCTTAGAGAAAATAACAGAAAATTATCCTAAATTTCAGAAATACAGTATTTTTAGTGTCTGTTTACTATTAGCAGAGTTATTTTAAAGCTCTAAATTTTAGCAAATAACTGTTTATCATATCCATCATAGAATTTTAGCCCCCTTAATTTTTATCTGCCCTGGGCGATCCTCCAGTTTTCCACCCGGTAACCACAGACCTGTCCATAGGTGAAACATGGGAGACTTTTCAAAAATATATTGAAAAGGTAAATATCCAATACCTGTGTTTGTTTTATTTTTTTTTCAAAGAATGAAGGGGTAATTTTCAAAGTATGTGTAATGACTTTATCTTGATGTAGTTTCACTCTTTGAAAGACTTTGGGATAAAGAAATGGGTTTTATTTTGTAAATATTGGACGTGCAACTCGTCTCTTTTTGTTGTCTGATGAGTTGATTTTAACACTTTTTTCTACTCCTCTTAATTTTATTTTTTCTTTCTAAGGGAAACCTGCGACAATCATGAATACTTTATAGAAACCTACTTTGCATTCTCCAAGCCAGGTTTAGACTTGCCTAAATTACATTTTTTATGTCAAATAGACCTTTTTTCAGTCATGTTTCATCAAGGATAATAATGTATTTTCATTTATGTCTGCTAAATAATTTTCATGCAGAGTTCTAAAAATATCTCGCGCTATGCCGCATGCCTCGGAAAAAGACGGTGAACATTAAGTTTTGTCAAAAGGTTTTTAAGCTGTAGATATTGGTTTATTATTTTATTTATTGTTGCTACAGATGTATCTAAAGACTGGAATGCATTATTGCGCTAGAGTATTTTCTCTTTTTACCAGCGATTTCAATTTAGAAACCGTACAAACATTAATGGGTATTCATTTGGAGTTTTCTTTTCATGTAGAAGTATTGATTGATGGGGCTCTATCCGATTAATAATGTTGTTTATTTTAACATAGAATTTTTTTATAACATTCTTTTCACATATTTTTAAAATTACAGAGTAATAATTTTTTTTTCTTGGAAAACGAAAAAATCGATCCACAGTTTGTTTACATGTTATTATTTTTTTCATGATTTTCAATATAACTAAATCTCAAGAACTACTGCACAGATTAATTTTTAAATCATTTTCAGCAGTGATTTATGCCTGTAATTCTTAAATAATAACCAGCGAATTTTTGTCCTGCTTTTTTTCAAGCGTAAACCAACAGAGTGCAAAATGTCCCAAGCCGGGAATCGTACCCGGGTCTTCAGAATAGTGCTGTGAGGCCCCACCATACGGCAACACAGTTAATTTTTAATTAATTTTCTGCAGTGAATTACGCCTGTAATCGTTGAATCTCCCTTGAAACTAGTGAATTTTTATCCTGCTTTTTACAGGCGTAATTCACTGCTGAAAATGAATTAAAAATTAACTATATGTTGCCGTATGCTGGGCTTTGTATTTTCGCCTCATGTTTGCCGCAGAAATTTTCATGCTCATGCCGGGCCTGTGTACCGAATATTTCCGGGACGCCCGTGCTTACCCAAAGAGATACAAAGGTGCCCTCAAATTTACTTTTCAGAATAACTTTTTACAAAAAAAAAAGAAAATCAATCAGGGTAAAAAAGGCATTTTTTCCTTACGAAATTTTTATCTAAGAAGCTCGCTCTTTCTAAATTGTTGTTTACTCGAAATTTTGATGGTAAAATTTCAAATGGTTGCAGCATACCAAAATTGATTTAGTAAATAAGAAAGCAATTGGTAGAGGGGGGGGGGCAGAGTAACGTCGGGCTTCCCCTACTTTTATGTCTTAGGCGGGCGCTGTGCTCATGATGACTTTTCCATCTTGTGCTGCGTTTGCAGCCCGTTCGACATATATAAGAGTGAGAAATTTAGAGTTTGGATATCGTGCCTTCTGGCTCAGTGGTTAGAGTCACAGATCGTTGTTCTGAGAACACGGTTTCGATTCCCAACTTGGGACATTGTTCAATCTGTAGGTTTACGCTGAAAAAAAAAGCAGGATAAAAATTCGCCTGTTATTAATTTTTACTTGAATTAACAGAACATTTTTTTGCTGACGATAATTGCAAAATAAATCAACCATATATTTCTTGTTTATTCAAACAAATTTTTCATTGACCCATATTTAGGCGGAAAATTTTGTTATGCCAACCAAATTTTGGTTGATTCAACAAAACTTTTCTCTGGGTTGCACACACTCAAGAATAAAACATCATGTGCGACTATTTGAGTACGTCCATGTTCAAAAATGAGTATGAACTGACTTCTATGTGCTCACTTTTGAGTATTTCCATGTTTCAAAAAGGAATTTGAACTGTTTCTAATCATTTTTGAGTATGTCCATGTTTCAAAAATGAGTATGAACTGACCTCTATGTGCTCAGTTTGGAGTATGTCCCTCTTTAAATATTCTGAGTATTTCTGGTATTTCAGAATTAAAAGCCTTGGGTCGTCCAATTTGAAACAAAAAGTTTCATAACAAAATGAAAACATCGATTTACTCAGATTTGAAAGTCTCATTTTTCTGAGTGTGTGGTTACAGAAGGAAATATTCGCAAGCTTTTATATTCTCTCTTGAAAATAAATAGACTCAATCAACCTCTATTGACATTCAGCTACCTGTGCAAAACATCACATAAAATGAAGATAAACTATAGCAAAATATATACCAGGTGTACTAGTTAGCACACATATACCAGGACTATAATGTGTCATTTCATTACAAACAAATGCAACAAAAATGCTTTAAAATACTGATAAAAGTAATCATGTAAGATATTTTTATTTTTTTTAAATTGCTCAAATTTTATGAATATTTATTATTTTACAAGACACCAATTTAAATCTAAATGCACAAAAATTATATGAGACTGTATGTGATTTTCGTTTTGAATATAAGATTAAATGTATGATTAAATGTATCATTAAATATATGATTACATTTATAATTAAATGAATCATTAAATTTATGAGGAAATTTATGAGGAAGTGTAAGATGAAATACATGATTAAATGGAATGTATCATTAAATGGAATGTATCATTAAATGTATGATTACATTTATAATTAAATGAATCATTAAATTTATAATGAAATGTAAGATGAAATGTAAGATAAAATGTATGATTAAATGGAATGTATCATTAAATGTATGGTTATATTTATAATTAAATTAATGATTTAATTTATGATAAAATTTATGATGAAATTTATGATGAAATGTAAGATGAAATGTATGATTAAATGTATGATTAAATGGAATGTATCATTAAAAGTATGATTACATTTATAATTAAATGAATCATTAAAATGATGAAATTTATGATGAAATTTATGATGAAATGTAAGATGAAATGTATGATTAAATGTACGATTAAATGGAATGTATCATTTAATGTATGATTACATTTATAATTAAATGTATCATTGAATTTATGATGAAATGTACGATGAAATGTATGAATAATGGTGTGATTAAATTTTTGTATCATTTATTGTAATGTATGATTATCGTTTAAATAACGTCCATGTATAATATTTATGACTATGTGATTTACATTACTAGGAAATTCGTAAACAGTAAAAATCTATACATGGAGTAATGATAACGTTTTCAAAATCTAAAATTTTAAATTAACATAATTTATAAAAATCTGAGAAATTAAGCAATCACTCCTAAATTGAACTTAGTTTTTAAGAAACAAATAAACTACATTTTCAAATAAATGTATTTTTCACTTAACATATCATTATAAGTAAATTTAAATGTAATAAAATTTCTCAAATTACGGTTAGTGTATTAAGTTTAAACTTATTTTGATTTTTTAAAAATAACACCACAATAATAAAGTCTTCATAATGTCATCGTATCTTCATAATGTTAAATTTTAAATTAACGTAATTTATAAAAATCTGAAAAGGTAAACAGTCACTTAACTAATTTAACTTAGTTCATAAAACACAAATAAACTTAATTTTCAAATAAATGTAATTTTTATTTAACTTATTAATATAAGTAAATCTCATTGTAATTAAAATTTGTGAAAGTATAGTTAGTGCATTAATTTTAAGATTATTTTGAACGAAATTTTAAACTATTATCACAATAACAAAGATCGTTAATGATAAAAGTTAAACGAAAGTTGAAGGATCGTTAAAGTTAAATGATGAAAAGTTAAATGATCATTAATGAAAGATTGTTAATGATTTGTCTTCATAATATTAAATTTTAAATAAACTTAATTTATATAAAAAAAATGCAATATTAAAAAATCACCCGGTTTAACTTGGGGATTAAAGATCAATGAAACTGAATTTTCAAATAAATGTAATTTTCATTTAACAAATAATTAAAAATAAATTTAATTGTAACTAAAGTTTGTCAAACTATGGTTAATGTACTAAATTTCAGCTGATTGTGAATGACTTTCTTAAAATTTCATCACAATGATAAAAATCCCTAATGACAAAAAATTGTCTTCATAATATTAAATTTTAAGTTAACCTAATTTATAAAAATTTTTAAACTATAAAGTCACTTACCCAATTTAACTTACTTATTAAGAAACAAAGAAACTGCATTTTCAAATAAATGTAATTTTCATTTAGCATGATATTACGAGGGAAAGTCTTTAAGTAAGTTACAAAAGATAATTAAATAATAACTTACAATAAACTTCTAAACTATTTTTACTTATCAACATATTCTCCACCAATATTTATACACTTATATCACCGTTTTATCAGTGACCCAACGCCAGCTACGTAACATTCTTTGGGTTGCTGTCTCAGCCACATTAGGACTTCAAGTTGAACACAGGAGACGAGTTTAATTGGCAACTTCTTCAACATCCACCATACAGCTTTGACTTAGCCCCAAGTGATTTTCATCTGTTTAGTCCACTAAAAAACCGTCTTGGAAGCAATATGATGTTCACAGATGATGTAAAGGTTCAACTTGAAGCCCTAATGTGGCTGAGACAGCAACCCAAAGAATCTTATGCAGCTGGTGTTGGGGCACTGATAAAGCGGTGATATAAGTGCATAAACATTGGTGGAGAATATGTTGAGAAATAAAAATAGTTTTGAAGTGAATATCATTGTAAGTTATTATTTAATTATCTTTTGTGACTTACTCAATGACTTACCCTCGTATAAGTAACTTTAATTTTAATTAAAATTAGTTTATAGTTAGTGCATTAATATTGTAAGCTAATTTTGAATATATTTTTAAAAATCTACATAGAAATTACATTTTGTACTTACTTATTCAGATTTTTATAATATCTTATAAAAAAAAGGGGGAATGGAGTAGATTGAAATGAAATGATCTTATCTACTTCTATGAAGAGTTTAAAGCGAATATAAACTACTTTTTTATGTTTTATTTTTTGTCAGATATTTATCCCTTTTAAAGTAATGTAAGCTTCAAAAGACTTACTTTTATTTTAATTTATCAAGGTAGAATGTATGAAGATATTTGCATGTGAAATGAGAAGTCCGACTGAAAATTTTCTCATCTAAAAAAAAAAAAAATTAAATTTGGATCAAATGTATTTATTTTGAAACATACATTTCCGATCCATTTATGTCTTTTCATTCTACTGAAGATATAAAAAGAAGAAAAAAAATATATATAACTGTCTTATAGAACATGGTTTCAACTTCTAAATGCATACTTTTACTTCAGCATTGCGAGATAAAAAACAAGATGATATTTGCATATGAAATAAAGTCTTATTAAAAATTATCATATCTGAAATAAACTAATTGCAGTTGAATAAAATGTATTTATTTGGAAACATATTTATCCCAATCCATTCAAGCTTTTGTTATTAACAAAGGGTAAAAAAAAAAAATGTATCACTCTGAATTTAAAAACTTTCAAAAGAAAAGTAATTAAACGAAATTTAATAAGTTCGGTCCTATTACATTTTACTTTTTTTTCATCGAATTGCTTAAACTTTTTAAGAAATATATAGTCAATAACAAATTTAGATGAAAAAACAAATGTGTTTGGGTTTTACAATAATGATTTTAAAACTGTCATGTTTTTCAATGGAAAATAATAGAAGTAATGATAACGTCTTCACGAGAATTTATTTCTTGAAATGCACTTAGAAATAATGGATCCTGTAATTTAATGAAAATCTACTTTCAGAATTCTTTTTAAGTTATTTATAAATAATCTTTACATTTTTAGAAAAGTAATAAAATAGGATAACCTAAATATCATTAAAGACTATACTTGAATAATGTATTTACCAAAAGATAAAATTTTTACAAAGCCGCAATATGAAAATTGAAATTTATTTAAAATTTAAATATAATTACCAAAAGAGCATCTAAAAGCATTATATATCGTAATTTCAAAATCTGTAAGGGAATTTCTTATTAATTTTTAATGAAATATGTGAAGGTAAAAAAATATACATATTTACAGAATTTTACAAATAAGAATTTTATTTCTTGAATAAAAAATTAGATCTTTTACAAACTTCAACAAAATATTTATTATTAATTGAGTATAAAACAGCGTAATTAAATTTTCTATTTCTATGCATGTACAAATTAGTGAAATGAATACATTTCATGAATATCAAAAGATAGCAGAGTACATTTTGTAAAAGTTGAAGGAATAAATATATACTTAATTTTGGTACACGGAGTTAATAGTTTAATTTCTTTAAAAAAAGTAATCAAATTTGTATTTAATGATCCACATTTTATTAATAAAAGTGAAATAAAAAGTACGTTTGGCGGAATTAAAAATACCTCTGTTGAAAACGTAGAAAAGAAACGCTGATTTTTAGATGCATAATTGTTTCAATTAACTCAATACTGATTCATGTTTTCTAAGTGTGATAGTGATATATTCCTACTTTCTTTCAGTTTTCACATACACGAGAAACGAATCAGCACCAATTTACATCGAACTTCATCTAAAGTTTTATTAAATTCCGTGCATTAGTTCTTGTGATATGGCTACCGGTAAGATCGTGTAAATCCTGAAAAATGCAGCATAATAGCGCTACCTGTTGGGAGATTTACACAAAAACCAAATCAACAACAACTTATGTCAAAGTCTAACTAAATGAAGTTTGATGAAATTCTGTGCAATAGTTCTTGACATATGACTATTGCTAAAATCATGTAAATCCTGATAAATGCAGTGTAGCAGCACTACCTATTGGGAGATTTACATCAAAACCAAATCAACAACAACTTATGTCAATATCTAACTGGATCTAAAGTGTGATACAATTCTGTACTTTAGTTCTTGAGATATAACTATCGTGAAAATAATGAAAAAAGTAGCTATCAGCGCCACCTGTTGGGAGATTTACACCAAAAACAAATCAACAGCAACTAATGTAAACAGCTAACTGGATCTGAAGTTTGATGAAATTCTGTGCGTTAGGTCTTGAGATATAATTATCGTGTTAATAATGACGAATGCAGCATAGCAGCGCCACCTGTTGGGATATTTATACCAAAACGTAAGCAGCATCTATTTATGTCAAGGTTTAATTGGATCTAAAGTGTGATAAAATTCTGTACTTTAGTTCTTGAGATATAACTATCGTGAAAATAATGAAAAAAGTAGCTATCAGCGCCACCTGTTGGGAGATTTACGCAAAAACCAAATCAACAACAACTAATGTAAACAGCTAACTGGATCTGAAGTTTGATGAAATTCTGTGCGTTAGTTCTTGAGATATAATTATCGTGTTAATAATGAAGAATGCAGCATAGCAGCGCCACCTGTTGGGATATTTATACCAAAACGTAAGCAGCATCTATTTATGTCAAGGTCTAACAGAATCTGAAGTTTAAGGAAATTCTGTGCAGTAGTTATTGAGATATAGCTATCGTGAAAATCGAAATAATGTAGCAAAGCAGCGCCACCTATTGATCCTTTTACACCAAAAACTAATCAGCTCCAATTTATATCAGGGACTAACAGAAAATAAGGCTTTATTAAATTCCGTGCATTAGTTCTTGAGATAGAGCGCTCACAAAATGTTTGTCACAGAGTCACAGACTCACACACAGACATTTTCTAAAAACAGTCAAATCATCTTCAGGACCTTCTAAAACGTATAAATCCGTCGAAAACCGGAAGTTGAAAAATTTCATGAATCCAATACTTCCTTCTTGTAAAGACAGAAAAAGTAAAAAGAAACAAAATTTCAAAACTGTGTTTAAAAAATGATTTTTTATAATATATTATTTTTAAATATTTGTTTATCAAATTGTTCAGCTGGATTAAAAACATTTTTATTATTATTTCAGGTGTTTTAAATACTACATAAAACGTTTTCTTTATTTTTTTAAATGTATAATTATAATGAACAGTAATTCAAATACAACATTTGCTAAATGGTACATACATTAAAATCGTGAATTTACAACACAATTAAACATCAACGTTTCATTTCGCTTCTGCGAACGATGCTTTTATTATTTATAATTATAGAAATTATGGTGCAATTGTCCTGTTTTTAAATATAATGAACAGTTTGATTTTAAATACGGGAAGCAAGTTAATATTACTTTTATGTTCAAACATGCCCCTGTTAATTTTAAATAACCATCTAGACTCTCTAAGTAATAGCGAAAGGAACATAATACATTTTAAATCTGTAAAGATTGTAAACACTGAATTTTAAAATCAATTAATTATGTAACAAGAAAGTGACACATGGAAATAGCTGATTTCACGGTAAGAAGAGGAATATTATAGTACATTAATTTTGGATTAAGCCTTTCGCAACAATAAGATGAATTAAATTCGATTAATCTAATGCAGCTGCTGATTAGGCTCAATCATCGAGTAAGAACTGTTTATAAAACCAGTTATTTAATTTTAAAATTGAATTTGGATGAATAAAGTAATAATGAAGGGAACAAAATACATTTTAAAGCTGTAAAGGCCGTAAACATTCAGTGTTCAAAGCAAGTAATTGTGCAATAACAAACTGTAACATCGAAATATTAGTTTTCACGGTGAAATAAAGCAATTATACAGTCTGTTACAAAAAGTATAAGACAACGACACTTGTTGCTATTTAGCTAATTAATGAAATATTTTTATCAAAATCGAAAGCACTCCATAGAGTACATTACGTAATCAGAAAATGTGACAACTTACATGTAAGAAATTCATTGAAAAAAAAAAAAAAAGTATTAAAAAAAACTGTTACTACATTTTGAGACTACGTGATAGAAAATTTTTTTAAGGGAATTTAGTAAGATGTTACTCCACCATTTTTCTGAATAACGTGAAGAAACACGATTTGGCATGGATTTCATTACATTTTTAAGTAAAGATTCCGAAATATTGTTCCATATCTCCATAATGTCGCCCAAGTTCATATGCCGAGTTATATTGTTTGTTGTCTTCGTACACTGCGTGAGACAAATAATCGCACAGGTTTCTAGAGGTTTCGGTCAGGGCTATGGCTCGGCCAAGATACAACATTAGATGCATAACTGGGAACGTTATCTTCTTTGAACTTCTATTTCTGCCTTCCTAACTGTGGGCTGAAGGGAATCAGACTTCCGTATAACACCCGGTTATGACAGTCTGAAATCATTTTACCATCAACTCTTTGTAAACCACATTTTTCTGCATATAAGAAAGCACCCCTCGCCATAATGAAAATGCCTCCCTTCTACCTACTGTAAAACTCACGATATTCTTATCCTAAGTCATATCATTGCATAGTTATTGAAGGCAGGACCATATAAGGTAAATTATTTTTCGTCCGAAAATAATATAGTTTTTTTTTCTTGACTTCCATGACATGACATTCTTTGCCCGCTGCAGAGGCACTTCTTTAGGATGTTTTAGTAGTCGTATTTTTCTTCTTAATTTCTGAAGATTAACACAAACGTTCGACTTCAAACTTCGCCGCGCAGTTACAGGAGACATTTGTTTATTTGTCTGCCGTTCTATTTTAAGAGTCCACTGGTGTAGTTGCCAGCTTGAAACTTTGTCTTTTATCACGAGCTGATATCTTCTTTTAGCGGATAGATCTTCATTTCATTCCATACAATTCATTTTTGCTCAAAAGATTGTAAATATCAGTTTTAAATCAAATAAGAATCTTACTTATTTCCCGTTCAGACGTCTTCCGTTGTAGAATTAAACTTTTCGCAGTACCACTTCATGTAGTTCACTTCGAAGAGACATTTTACTAATAAACTAGTAAATGAGATTCAATTATGAATCTCTGCCTCTTTTGCTTCTTCCCAACCTTTCTAGAAGGATTAGGTTACAGTTAAACACCGAACTTAAAAATCGTTTGCATTATTAGAAAAACAAAAGTGGTCTTACATTTATGTAACACAGTGATTCCGAAAAATCGTTTAGCTTGAGAAATATATTCGATTTTTGTTTCTGAGCATAATGTATCATATAAAATATATTTATTTAATACACCTTCTTTGAAGATATTTTTTGATTAAGCTTCTCGTAATAAATACGGTGAATCTAATGCAGCGGCCGATTAGGTTGAATCACTCATTAAAAATGCTGCCTATTTTTTACTGTAAAAGTGAATTCAAAATTAAACTGTAATCAGCATATACAAGAAACAATTAAATAGTTAATGTGCGAAGTCAGAAATTTTTTTACTATACTACTTTTTAGTGCTTAATATCATCAATAAATTGCGCTGGTTTGTACGCAAAAACTTTGTTTTCGTTTAACCATCTAAACAGAATGAAAGGAACAGAGTGAACTTTGATTACCATTTATGCGGTAATTTGAGCTTTCTGAAATTTTGAGATAATACAGCTTTATCTGTTGTTAGCATTTAGAACTAAAACAAGGAAGTTAATTCTCGAAATCAGACATTAATCTTCTCGAAGTATAACTTCAAAAGATAGCATACTTAATTTGTTATCGAATTTTTAAGAAAAAGTCAATCTTATTTAAATAACACTGTAGATGGTCTTGATAATAAAGGGAAGAACAAAATATATTACAGTTTTACAACATTGTAAACACTGTAACAACGTTATTAATTAAGAGTAATAACGTTAATATTAAGATTAATTAGATTAATATAAAATATAATATAATAACATATCATAATACAGGGTCTGTTCTGAAATTAGTAGGACTCATTTAAAATATATATATATATATTCATGAGAATAATACAAACGACTAGAATTTTTCAAAGTAGCACCCTCCCGAATCTACACACTGCTGCCAACGAGTTTTGCGGTTTTCGTACGCCTCCAGGAACGCCTGGATTGGAATGCTGTTTAGCTCCCTCGTTACGGCCTGTTGAACCGCCTCTACCGAGCCGTGAGGCTTCCCTTTGAGCGTCGATTTTATTTTCGGGAATAGAAAAAAGTCTGGCGGGGCTAAGTTGGGGATGTAGGGGGGATGAGGCAGTGTTGCCACATTGTGCTGTGCAAGATACTCCACTACGTGAAATACTGTGTGGTTCGGTTCGTTGTCATGGTACAGCCGATCTCAAAAACTTGGGTTTGAAGAATGCTCAATTCATCAGGCATCATTCTGATACTCATCCTACGATCACTGTTCAGTAAATTTTTTACTTGCGTTACATTTTCTTTGGTCTTGCTGGTCGAAGGGCGTCCATAGCGGTCGTCGTCTTCCACTCTTTCTCTACCTTCTCGGAACAGCTTGTGCCACTCAAAAACACCGATCTAGATCTACCCATGGCAGCATCACCGTAGGCCTCCTTAATCATGCCGTGAGTCTCTTTGCCCGTTTTACTAAGCTTAACACAAAATTTGATCGCGTATCACTACTCCAGAAAACGCTCCATGACTCTCCGTGACGAGGCGTTTCGACAGGGGTTCACAGTACAAGCGACTTGCTCTCTTCAACGGCCGAGAGCCGGCTGCCGATTTTCCCCAGCATTCCCAATATCCCCGTGCGCGCGCAGACCGCCTCTCGTTCGCCCGTTCGCTCAGGAAAAAAGCAGTCCTACTAATTTCAGAACAGACCCTGTATGTAATATACTAATATATCATAATATAATAATAATAATAATCTATAAGAGTAACAATATATAATATAATAACATATCATAATATAATAATAATAATAATAATAATAATAATAATAATAATAATAATAATAATAATAATAATAACAATAATAATAATATATAATAATAATAAGAAGAATGTATAAGAATAAAAATATAACAATAAATAAAAAGATAATATAACTATATAAATATATAAAAAATAAATAATAAAATATCATAATAATAATAATAATAATAATAATAATAATAATAATAATAATAATAATAATAATAATAATAATCTATAAGAATAAATATATAACAATAAAATAATATAACTATATAAATGTATAAAAATAATAATAAATAATAATATATAGTAATACATAATATAATATTAAGATTAATATTAAGATTAATTAACGTTAATATTAAGAATAATAGCGTTATTAGTTAAGATTGTAAACACTAAGCGTTAAAAGCAATTAATTCCAGACTAACAATTTATAACATCGAAATATTTGATTTCACGGTGAAAGGTCGAAGATTCATAGTTTACTCTGAAATCGTTTTTGATTCCGCTTCTCCCATTACTGAGCTGTATTCAATTCGGCGGATTAAATGCAGCAACTGATTAAATTTATTTCCTCATCAGGAATACTTTATAAAGCTGTATATTCTGATATTACAAAAGTAACTATGAAATTACATTGTAAAGTCTGCATAAACTGCTCCAAAATTTATTCTTAAAAACAAAATTGTGTTTAGTAGAATAAATAGAATGATGTTTCAAAATAGGTTATAACTTACCTACACCAACTCGCTGATTTATTATATAAAAAGTAGGTTACATAATTATACTAATGTCATACATTTTTTAATCAATAAGCAAAAAAATTGTATGGAAAATGTTCAATATATTTTTAACCTTAAAGAGATGCGCAATTTTTTAAAAACATTTTTTTTTTAAATTTGAGATTTAAAGAAAAGTGAATATTACTATTTTGAAAACAAGTAATTATCACAAGGTTCAGCTTGAGTTGAAAGTTTTGACGGCTGGTTAATATTTCATTCTGCCAAATGCGAAATAAATTTGTATCTGTGATCTGTGGGACAAATATGCAAGGCTTAATTTTAAAGAAATATTTAGCTTGTCTAAATAATAAAAGAAGAGATAAAATATACAGGGTGCCCTAAAAAGTTTGAAACGCGCTTTAATTTTTACCTGTTGTATACACGTAGGTAATGTAAATTACAAAAGTCTTCAAAGCAAGGTAGGTATTTAGATAATGTGTATGACATAGTCTTGCCGTAGTTTTTAAAAAGTTACACTTTAAAATATTTTATACCGTCTTCGGGTCCTATAAGTTATATTAAGAATGATTTTTTCCAAGCCCTGACTAGTGCAACAATTAAAAGTTCATTCCTCTACGACGAAAATTCACTGAGTTCTGATACTTTGAATTTTATTCAACTTTAAATTTAACTTATCGGACCCAATGACTGTACAGAAGTTTAAAAAGTGTAACCTCTTAAACATTAATATCAGGAATATTTAATCCAGATAATATTAAAACCTGTTACTAAAAACTCATGTAATCTCCGTTAAATAGTGAAAGAAACAATGAAAGAAACGAAAGACCTTGAAGTCGTAACTGGTTCAGATGAGTGGAAATTTAACGTTTCTCTCTAAAGACGCAATATGTGAAATCGAGGTTTTTCTCAATACGTAGAGACTTGCAAGAACTGACAAACTATTTATTAATATGTCTTCTCCATCTAGATTATGTTTTCACACGGAGAGGAGCAAATATGTACGCTCCTCGCAATGTTAAATTAAAAATTTAATCCAGCCTAAGAGTCTTAAATTCCATGTATTTTTTTAAAGTAAATTATAGTTAATTCAGTTAAAAATTAGCGAACAGAATCACTTATAATTTAATCAATAATAAAATTATATTTTCCTCCAAGCAATTAGTGATACACTTGTGTTTTGAAGCTGGATAATATCTTTATGGATTAACATCTCGGCGCACACCAAAAATGGATACTTAGATGTGTATCTGGTCTGGCTGAAAAATGAAGGTAGGTGAAATTTACTTTTTTGTGCATTACTGACAGCATTATAAATAATAGAATAAAATTCTTACCTTATTTTGAACACTTTTGCAAATTTACATTGCTTATGTATCTCCATCAAGTAAAATATTAAAGCACGATTCAATCTTTTTGAGACATCCTGTATTTAAAAGCTGTTAAAGATTGTAAACACTTTACAAACAATTAGTGATATACATGTGTTTTGAAGCTGGATAATATTGCTATGGTTTAACACCACGGCGCACCCCAAAAAATGGATAGTTAGATGTCTATCTGGCCTGGCTGAAAAATGAAGGTAAGTTAAATTTACATTTTTTTGCATTACCGAGAGCATTATAAATAATAGAATAAAATTCCTACCTTATTTTGAAACTTTTACAAATTTATGTTGCCTATGTATCTCCATCAAATAAAATATTAAAGCGCGATTCAATCTTTTTGAGTCATCCTGTATTTAAAAGCTGTAAAAGATTGTAAACACTTGGTGTTATAAACAATTAATTGCATTGGAATAGCAATTTATTACACCAAAATATGTAATTTTATGGTGAAAGCAGGAAGATTTATAGTTATGTCAATGTTGCAAATTCGTTTTTGATTAAGCTTCTCGCATTAATGAACTATATTAAATTCGGCGAATCTAATGGAATAACCGATTGAATTCATTCCATTCACTAGGAAAGAGTTTATAAACCTGTATGTTCTAGAATATAAATGTGAATTTGAAATTAAATTGCAATCAGAATATGTTCTATTGTATTACAAATGAGAAAGTGTCAATTTTTTTTATTTTTGAATATTTTTTAAGAACTTGCGAATTTACTTATAACGATTCAAAATTCTCGATAAAAAACAAGATTTGTTTTTAAATTATGTGTAATTCTGCACGCATAGTAAATTTTATTTTATACATTGGTTACTATTTTATTGTTTTAAAATTAAAACAAATTAAAAAAACAAGCAGAACTTCTATTACTTATTACTTACTATTTACATATCTCAAATCATATAAACAATAGCTGTAATGTGACATAAATTAATATGATATTCTTTGAAAATGTAAAAAATATTTAATAAAACACCCTCAATTTTTCAAAATTATAATCTATATCATATAACACAACATAAAATATGATTTGTATTTTGTTTAGAAAAACATCCCATTTGGAAAACAAACACCTAGCAATAGTTAGACACCACGTAGTTTGGCGTACATATCTACCATTACTTACTGCTAGTTTGACGAAAATCCGAATAATTTTTATTCGGTTAGAAATGTTCTATCTTTTTATAGTATCTTAATACTTTTTTAATAATTATATGCCAATTTTCAGATGATTTATATAAATAAATATGCTTAACGTACCTATATTTATTGATTTTTAAGATTCAAACTGTTTTGAAAAAAAGTATAAAGATCTGTCACCCTTGATAATAAACCATGTTGAAAATGGATTTAACTTTAACATAAATTTATTAATTTACAAATTTTAAATTATTTTCAAAGTAAAAAAAAGTTGTATATCGGGGAATTTACACGATATAAACTATTACAAGAATGATATATACAATAACCTCTTCCGAGGTATCCATAATTCATAAACGACTTCTTTTTCTTTGAAAAAGTCAGAAACCAATATATTTTCGAAATTAAAGAAGCATTTATAAAAAAAAATTCCTTTGCTACAGTTGATTTTCTGAAAAGTTTCTGAGTATTTTCCATTCTGTATAAAACAGTTTTCTCAAACTGTATGCTATTAATCCTCAATTAAACATATTAAGCTGAGTATTTGAATTTATATATACAAGATTAACAAAATTACATTAATTTTAATTCTGTTAAATCATCATTTCTGCCTGTAAAACAAGTTTATTAAACATGAAAATATTTACTTTCGTTTTGATAACATCCAGCAAACCTACATTCCGGGTTGAGAAAACTGATTAATACACAATAGAAACTGTTTGGGAACATTTCCGATAATGATTCGCAACAAAAGAAACTTTGGTTTTATAACTGCTTCTTTAAATCTCGAAAATATATTGGTTTCTAACAATAAAGTGCATTTTTTGGAATCGTGTGTAACTTGGAAGAAGTTATTGTATATTTCTGTTCATGGCTATACTACATTTTCCTAAATTAAAAATACCTGTTTTTTTTTTTTTTTTTTTTTTTTTTTTCAATTTATGTTGTCTTTGTATTTACAACAAGTAAAATATTAAGGTGCCTTTTAATATTTCTGCGACAACCTGTATTTGAAAGCTGTGAATATTAACGGCGTTAAAAGTAATTAATTCCGCAAGATTAATTTATAACATCAGGATATTTGAATTTATAGTAATATCAAGAAGATTTGTCGTATGTTAATGCTTCAAAATTCGTTTTTGATCAAGCTTCTGGCATTAATGAGCTGTATTAAATTCAGTAAATATAATGAAACGACATATTAGATTAATTCATTAACTAAGAAAGAGTTTATAAACTTATATTTTCTATACTATAAATGTGAATTTAAAATTAACTTGAAATCAGAATATATTCCATTCTATAAGAATTAAGAAAGAATGGAAGTTTCAATCTCTTTAAAAAACACGATTGGTTTTTAAGTTATCTAAAGATTTGTATGCATATTAAATTATTTTTTACATTGCTTACTATTATTTCCTTACTATTATTGCCTACTTTTTTTAATACAAAAAAAATAAAAATAAAAAGATTTCGTGGATTCAATAATGTAAAAAAGATGGAAAGTGACATGTGTTAATATGATATTCTTTGAAAATGTTAGAAAAATTTAATAAAACATCCTTAAATTTTAAAAATTATAATAAAATATACCAAAGTAAAATATGGCTTGCACTTTATTTAAGAAATTATTCCATATAAAAAACAAACACGTACGTTTATGTAAGTTCACGTAAGTTTTTTTTTATGCTGTTAAATTTTATATCCGAGAGTAGATCAAATATAAAAGAGACATTTAAATACATTACTTTTGAAATATTATTTAGCAAAATTATATCAATGTTATTTTTCTAGATAACATTCTTTTTCTAAACACTTTGTTCAACATATTGAGAGTTTTTTATTTTTTATTTTATTTTATTTTTTGTAATTCTTGCATAATAAAAAAATTGGACCTATATGATTAAAGATAAGCTTAAACAACCATTTTCATTTTCATGTTTAAACCTATTTTGAAAGAAAGTATTTGTACCTGTAATCACTGATAATAAACCATGTTAAAAATTCGTTTAGCTTTAATTTATTGTTTAAGCTTTTTAGTTTTCCTTCGCATTTTTTTCTATGTTCAAATCAAAACATGTTTTCAAATCTGTAGACTCACTTTAAAATTTATTTTTTACGCAACATAAAAAGCTATTCATAAAAAGAAAGAGAAAAGCATTGTCGGCGGATAAAAGTCTGTAGCCTAACATATATTAAAATTGAAATGAGAAAATACATTTTTTTCATCAGCTAAAAACTTTTTTAAATACTCTTGCATTCCTTTCATCTTTCATCTTTTTTTTTTTTTTTTTTTTTTTTTTGAAATATTTATAACCAGTGACTCTTTATCATTATTTCACCATCTGTGCCTCAATTAAAAATATTAGTTGTATAAAATTTTCATTCTTATCTATACGGGTTGTATAGTTTGTATAGTTTCCCATAAAATGGCGTGATTCATATTATAAAATATTTTCGTGTCGTTTCTAGACATAATCAGCATTGAAAATAGCTCTTGCTACAGCGATAATTTTTGTGTAATAGCATATGTAATGTGTATGTGCAAATATACCGGGTGGCTATAATATAAGTATCTCTATTTGGAGCTGTTTGTAGCTTGAAGGAATAACCCGAATGAAACCAAAATAGGTACACTTACAACTCGAGAAGGGGGAAGAAGAATGGAACAATAAAAAAAGTTGCAATAATCGCCGACAGATGGCGCTTGTGAGTGTGAAATGCAATGTATAATAGAAAATAAAAGAATTAAGGCGAAAACTAGATGGTGTAACTAATTTATTGGAAAAATGCCACAGTGAATGTGGTTACCCTTTAGCATGGCGGTGCCGATCAAGTTCACCTTCCACATGGCCATTGTGCTGGAGGACTGGAGGACACAATACAGACGGTGCATGACGTGCTCAACTGCGGAATGTAACGCATCAGGAGTTATATTTCGCGCATGTTGTGCTATGCAATCTTTTAAGTCATTGAGGTTCTTAATTTTGCTGATTATTACAACGGCGTTTCTACCGACGGGCCCCATCGCGTCATCTGTTGGTGATTATTGCAACTATTTTTTATTGTTCCATTCTTCTTCCCTCTTCTCGAATAAGAAGTGTACCGATTTTGGTTTCATTCGGGTTATTCCTTCAAGCTACAGACAGCTCCAAATGGAGATACTTATATTATAACCACCCGGTATTATACATCACCGGAATTTCTTGATTAAAATGTACTTTAGACAAGGTTATTTTTTTCTAATTAAAATAAAAGAATATATTCTTATCTGGATGCTAGTTAATTTGTCTTTAAATGTAAATATGAAGCTAGCGCATTTCATGTTGCTTCTGAAAGTCTGTTAAACTATCATGTCGGCAACTGTTTTATTTTTCGAAACAGATTTTTATGGTGTTAAATGTTATATACGAGAGCAGATCAAGTATAAAAGAGACTTTTTAAATAGATTACTTTTTAAATATTATTTACCAAAATTATACCAATGTAATTTTTCTAGATTACTTTCTTTAATCTAAACACTTTGTTAAACATATTGAGAGTTTTTTATTTATTTATTTATTTATTGTAATTCTTGCATAATAAAAAAATAGTACCTATATGAATTATGCAGCACAAAAAGATTTTGATTTCTTTATGTGATGAAATTCTTGCTTCTAGAAAGCATTTAAGAAATCCAAATTATTAACCAATAAACAATTATTTATTTCTAAGAAATTTTACAATTAATGCACAAAAATGGAATGTTTATTTTCTGTATTTGCTTTGTCTTCTTTCACTTTTTTTCTTTTTTTTTTTTTTTTCAATTTTGAGTCTTTAAGTGTAACATACTTTCATATTTAACAAAAGCTACATTTACAGTTTAGAAATGATGAAATAAAGTGCATCAGATAAACATAAACTGTAATGGTTAAACAAAAATGAAAATGAAAATAGCGTTCACTTGCTTTTACAAAATTCATCAGTACGTAAAATATAAAATTATTCTTTTACTTACCCATCATACGTAGTATAGGATAAATCTTGTAATCGTTTTAAAAATCGGAAAAAAATTTGACGAATTTACACGTTTCAGACACTGGAGATTCCGAAAAACAAACTTTTAGAAAAAAAAATTACCGTCCGTCCCTCTGTGTGTGTGTGTGTGTGTATCATTGTGTCTCTCTCTCTCTCTCTCTGTGTGTGTATCATTCTGTGTCTCTCTCTCTCTGTGTGTCTCTCTCTCTCTCTCTCTGTGTGTGTGTGTGTGTGTGTGTCTGTAAACGCTCTATCTCACAAACAAATTGAGATAGAGACTTGAAATTTGGTATGTACTTAGTATGTAATAATGGAAAGAAGCTAATTGAATTTCAGTAACCTCGATTATACGAAACTATTTTTTTCGGACTCTCGAAATATTCGTTCTGATAAAAGGTATATAAAAATTTTCGAAATTGTTTATTTTTAGGAGTGAATATAAAAGACAATAAAAAACATAAATTTTGCATAAAGAATGAAGTTGATTGGATGATTAGTTGCCGAGATATTTGAAATCCTATTTACCACACTCTTCGATTTTTCATGACCCTGTATTTAATTCAAATTTCAATTCATAGATATATTTTAATTGGAAGTGAGACGCTTAATCCGACGCAGTAAACCGTTAGTCAATAGGATTAAGATTTTTGGAGCTATACGGATGTTTCTTTTACGCAATTCAGTAAGAGAGCATTAAAGTTTATGACGTCATTAAGCGTCATGTTTATTCGAATAGATATGCATTTTATAAATAGTTGACACATGTTTTATTTTCATATTTTATGTTATACATATCCATGATGGGTAAGTATTACGGTGGCCCCCAATGACTAGTTTTATCCTGAATAAAAAGATAGTTTTTAATTTGCTAATACAATAAGGAAGCAATTGAAATTATCTTTGAAAATAGTTTTTCTTCTTTATAACTCAAACATAGCTTCCTTGTTCTAAAGTAATTTTTGTCTCGATGATTTTGTTGACCCTCATTTTTCAAATAAAAAATAAATATAAAAACAAACATGGATTCTTTATATAAGCTATGTTTGCTCTAATAAGAATTGGACACTTTAGTTGATTAATTTTGTATGGAATTTTTCTAAAGTATTTTGATAAACAGTATGACAAGATAAATTACGAGATAGAAAATTAAAGATGTTTATATAGGGGTTGCTTTTTAAAATTTTATTACTTAATGACCGATATTGTCTAAGCTTTTTTGGGTACTTTCGTGTTACAGAGGCTCCCAAAGATAAATCGCCAAGCGACCAAGATTTATCGCCAAATTATGAAGCATAGTTAACATTACAATAATATATGATGTATATAACATTTCGTGATGTGTACGGCCAAGTTATAGTCATATAGGACGTATATATGATGTATGTATAGGACATGTGTATAAGGCGTATATGATGTATATATGACATGTAAGACGTAAATAATGTTTATATAATGACATATACGGCGCATATATGAGTATTTGGAGTATATATATATGCGTATACCTGATGCATATATAAGATTTGCAATGATCAGGAAGAACTCATAGCTCCAACCTTGGCTTAATCGTAATTGTGGGGACAGATATAATGCGAAAGAACCCATTTTTGTTTATCTAAGCATCTTTGTTTGGCTCATAAATAACTCAAACACGTATTTATGAAAGTAAACTGTATCACACTTTAATGAAACTCCCGTGGTTCACAAATTTTAGAATAAAATAATGCATATAGACATGACGAAAGCATATTTTCAGAAAAAAAAATTTGAACAAAAATTGTAAGAACTCAGTCTTGACACAAGACCAGAGCTTCGCAGACTATAAAACCAATGTCTAACAAATTAGTTTTCAAAAATCTAATCTAATTTACTCTTCACTCTAAATAAGAAAGAGTGACTATTCACTCCGGAGGAGTGGATATTCACTCTATCGCAGAGTCAAAATTTGCCCAACCTCTTTAGAGTGACTATTCACTCTAGGCAAAAATGAAATTGTTCACTCTCTGAAAGAGTGAATACTCACTCCCGAGAAGTGAATATTCACTCTAAACAGGAGTGGATACTCACTCTTTTCGAGGAGTGACTATCCACTCTTCCAAAAAGAGTGGGTTTTTTCACCTTGATAGGAGTGAATAGTCACTCTTTCATAGGAGTGGCTATCCACTCTTTCATAGGAGTGACTATTCACTCTTGTAAAAGGAGTGGATTTCTCACTCCTGACAGGAGTGAATAGCCACTCTTTCATAGGAGTGAATGTTCACTTTTTATGGAGTGAATTATTTTTTTTTTTATGTTTGCTTTATGGGCATTTTAAAAGAATCATATATTTTAGAGCATGCAATGAAAATAGACACAAGCGTGGTAAAGATTGGAATAAAATACTTTATTGGCAATATTTATTTAATTCATAGTTTGTTACAGTAATTGAACTCTTAAGGAAAAATTCAATTAGAGTTAGATAATGAATTAAATTAGATTACGGACAGAAATAAACTAAAATATTTTATTCCAAGCTTATCACTATTGTGTTTGCTTTCATTGCATGCCTTATAAAGATATGATAGTTTTAAAATGCCCATAAGGACAAGTAATTAACCAAAATCTTAATCAGTTAATATTATTTCTTTCTTTTTCAAATACCCATTAAGTTGTTATTATTTATCGTTATTATTTTTTTTTCATGTGTATTTCAAATTTTACATCTTTAGATCTCTGTATTTATTTTTTTTAAGCGTGGAAAGCAGCCATGTTTAGCCACACTGTAGCCTCAATAAGTGGGGAAATATTTGACCATAAAGCAAGTCACGGTTTGTTCCAAAAGCAGAATCTGATTAAATCATGGGCAAAGTGGGCTATGACCCTGCTCCCTTCCATTTTTTTAGGGAGCCAAATTTGGTATGCAATTTTTGTAAAGCTTATATCAACTTTACAAAAATCGCATATCAAATTTGGGTCCTAAAATAATCGGAGGGGGCAGGGTTACAACCCAGTTTGACCATGCTTTGATCAGATTCTGCTTCTGGAACAAACCCAGACCTGCTTTATGGTCAAATATTTTCATGTATATAAAAAAATAATAAAAATCCGATTTAATTTTTTTTAATCCAATTACATTAATTATTATGATTCTGGGTTTTTTTTTCACCCACATATATATTTTAAAAAATACTCTAAGGAGAAAAAATTCTAAAAACATTTTCTTTCTATTAATATCACAGTATTTTTTTTTAATTTAACTATAAAATTAAAAATATAATAATCATATGAAATACACAGAGCAAAAATAACAAGAATAATTATATCTTACCTTTTTAAAGTATTAAATATCACCAATGTTACCAATCAGTAGGTATAACTGACATTAGATGTCTTAGAATATTAGAACAACTGTGTTTTAACCCCTTGAAGGGCACCGGTATATTATATATACCACTTAATTTTAATCCCAAAATGCCACAATGACACCAGAATTTTATAATCCAATTTTGAATTTAAGGTACATGAGAAAAAGGCTTTTACTAATTTTAAAATAAATTCGTTCGTGAATCCTGGTGTCAATCAATCATTTCAATATTTTAGCTACAAGAGTACTTTGCCCTTGAAGGGGTTAAGAAGTTGTATCTTTAGATCTCAAATTTTATTATAAAATTAAAACCCCTAAAAATGTGTTTGTCTGTATCATGATGCTGACAGATTTTATACATATCCATCGACCTTTTTTTTTCTCATATTATTTATATTTCTTTTTACTCGTGATATTATTCAACATGATTTTTTAAATATTTTTAGAGCACATATTGGATTAATAACATAGATTTTTATTCTTCACATATTCTTCACCCACGTATAATTTTATTCTTCATTTGTAGGGTATTTTCAAGCTGTCTCGAAATTTAAATATGTTATTGAGATGGAATACAGGATATTTATCAAAGTAATTTTTGTATTTTCAAACAAATTTTATGCAGATTACTTAAAAAAATAGTATCGTTCTGCAGGTGAATATAGTACTATAGCTATAGGAGGGATTATTTCCCATTGGAAAAACACTTTATTTATAAAATATTCAGAAAGTCATAACTTTACTCTGATACTTTCAGGTTTTTTTTTTCCTTTTTGATGCTCTGTATCCCCCATTTGAACAAAAAAAAAAAAAAAAAAAAAAAAAAAAAAAAAAATGGTTTATAACATTTCTTATACAAAAAGTTAAATTTGTTAATATATAAACATTTACTTTGATAATATACTCTGTATTAAATGCAACGGTGTCAGTAAAAATGAAAATTCATATGTTAAATTATATCAATAATACAAAGTAACTGAAAATTAAAAGTAAATAACTTTATTGTGCAATATCATATAAAAATTCGATTTTTTTTTTTCATATTGCTATATGAGCATTTTTTCAAGCTGGCCCCGTGTCTCGAAATTTAAATATGTTATTGAGATGGAATACAGGATATTTATCAAAGTAATTTTTGTATTTTCAAACAAATTTTATGCAGATTACTTAAAAAAATAGTATCGTCCTGCAGGTGAATATAGTACTATAGCTATAGGAATGATTATTTCACATTGGAAAAACACTTTATTTATAAAATATTCAGAAAGTCATAACTTCACTCTGATACTTTCAGGATTTTTTTTTTCCTTTTTGATGCTCTGTATCCCCCATTTGAACAAAAAAAAAATGGTTTATAACATTTCTTATACAAAAAGTTAAATTTGTTAAGATATAAACATTTACTTTGATAATATACTCTGTATTAAATGCAACGGTGTCAGTAAAAATGAAAATTCATATGTTAAATTATATCAATAATACAAAGTAACTGAAAATTAAAAGGAAAGAACTTTATTGTGCAATATCATATAAAAATTCGATTTTTTTTTTTCATATTGCTATATGAGCATTTTTTCAAGCTGGCCCCATGTCTCGAAATTTAAATATGTTATTGAGATGGAATACAGGATATTTATCAAAGTAATTTTTGTATTTTCAAACAAATTTTATGCAGATTACTTAAAAAAATAGTATCGTCCTGCAGGTGAATATAGTACTATAGCTATAGGAAGGATTATTTCACATTGGAAAAACACTTTATTTATAAAATATTCAGAAAGTCATAACTTCACTCTGATACTTTCAGGATTTTTTTTTCCTTTTTGATGCTCTGTATCCCCCATTTGAACAACAAAAAAAATGGTTTATAACATCTCTTATACAAAAAGTTAAATTTGTTAATATATAAACATTTACTTTGATAATATACTCTGTATTAAATGCAACGGTGTCAGTAAAAATGAAAATTCATATGTTAAATTATATCAATAATACAAAGTAACTGAAAATCAAAAGGAAAGAACTTTATTGTGCAATATCATATAAAAATTAGATTTTTTTTCATATTGCTATATGAGCAATTTTTCAAGCTGTGTCTCGAAATTTAAATATGTTATTGAGATGGAATACAGGATATTTATCAAAGTAATTTTTGTATTTTCAAACAAATTTTATGCAGATTACTTAAAAAAATAGTATCGTCCTGCATGTGAATATAGTACTATAGCTATAGGAGGGATTATTTCCCATTGGAAAAACACTTTATTTATAAAATATTCAGAAAGTCATAACTTCACTCTGATACTTTCAGGATTTTTTTTTTCCTTTTTGATGCTCTGTATCCCCCATTTGAACAAAAAAAAATGGTTTATAACATTTCTTATACAAAAAGTTGAATTTGTTAATATATAAACATTTACTTTGATAATATACTCTGTATTAAATGCAACGGTGTCAGTAAAAATGAAAATTCATATGTTAAATTATATCAATAATACAAAGTAACTGAAAATTAAAAGGAAAGAACTTTATTGTGCAATATCATATAAAAATTCGATTTTTTTTTTCATATTGCTATATGAGCATTTTTTTCAAGCTGGCCCCGTGTCTCGAAATTTAAATATGTTATTGAGATGGAATACAGGATATTTATCAAAGTAATTTTTGTATTTTCAAACAAATTTTATGCAGATTACTTAAAAAAATAGTATCGTCCTGCAGGTGAATATAGTACTATAGCTATAGGAAGGATTATTTCACATTGGAAAAACACTTTATTTATAAAATATTCAGAAAGTCATAACTTCACTCTGATACTTTCAGGATTTATTTTTTCCTTTTTGATGCTCTGTATCCCCCATTTGAACAAAAAAAATGGTTTATAACATTTCTTATACAAAAAGTTAAATTTGTTAATATATAAACATTTACTTTGATAATATACTCTGTATTAAATGCAACGGTGTCAGTAAAAATGAAAATTCATATGTTAAATTATATCAATAATACAAAGTAACTGAAAATTAAAAGGAAAGAACTTTATTGTGCAATATCATATAAAAATTCGATTTTTTTTTTTTCATATTGCTATATGAGCATTTTTTCAAGCTGGCCCCGTGTCTCGAAATTTAAATATGTTATTGAGATGGAATACAGGATATTTATCAAAGTAATTTTTGTATTTTCAAACAAATTTTATGCAGATTACTTAAAAAAATAGTATCGTCCTGCAGGTGAATATAGTACTATAGCTATAGGAAGGATTATTTCACATTGGAAAAACACTTTATTTATAAAATATTCAGAAAGTCATAAGTTCACTCTGATACTTTCAGGATTTTTTTTTCCTTTTTGATGCTCTGTATCCCCCATTTGAACAACAAAAAAAATGGTTTATAACATCTCTTATACAAAAAGTTAAATTTGTTAATATATAAACATTTACTTTGATAATATACTCTGTATTAAATGCAACGGTGTCAGTAAAAATGAAAATTCATATGTTAAATTATATCAATAATACAAAGTAACTGAAAATTAAAAGGAAAGAACTTTATTGTGCAATATCATATAAAAATTCGATTTTTTTTTTCATATTGCTATATGAGCATTTTTTCAAGCTGGCCCCGTGTCTCGAAATTTAAATATGTTATTGAGATGGAATACAGGATATTTATCAAAGTAATTTTTGTATTTTCAAACAAATTTTATGCAGATTACTTAAAAAAATAGTATCGTCCTGCAGGTGAATATAGTACTATAGCTATAGGAAGGATTATTTCACATTGGAAAAACACTTTATTTATAAAATATTCAGAAAGTCATAACTTCACTCTGATACTTTCAGGATTTATTTTTTCCTTTTTGATGCTCTGTATCCCCCATTTGAACAAAAAAAATGGTTTATAACATTTCTTATACAAAAAGTTAAATTTGTTAATATATAAACATTTACTTTGATAATATACTCTGTATTAAATGCAACGGTGTCAGTAAAAATGAAAATTCATATGTTAAATTATATCAATAATACAAAGTAACTGAAAATTAAAAGGAAAGAACTTTATTGTGCAATATCATATAAAAATTCGATTTTTTTTTTTTCATATTGCTATATGAGCATTTTTTCAAGCTGGCCCCGTGTCTCGAAATTTAAATATGTTATTGAGATGGAATACAGGATATTTATCAAAGTAATTTTTGTATTTTCAAACAAATTTTATGCAGATTACTTAAAAAAATAGTATCGTCCTGCAGGTGAATATAGTACTATAGCTATAGGAAGGATTATTTCACATTGGAAAAACACTTTATTTATAAAATATTCAGAAAGTCATAACTTCACTCTGATACTTTCAGGATTTTTTTTTCCTTTTTGATGCTCTGTATCCCCCATTTGAACAACAAAAAAAATGGTTTATAACATCTCTTATACAAAAAGTTAAATTTGTTAATATATAAACATTTACTTTGATAATATACTCTGTATTAAATGCAACGGTGTCAGTAAAAATGAAAATTCATATGTTAAATTATATCAATAATACAAAGTAACTGAAAATCAAAAGGAAAGAACTTTATTGTGCAATATCATATAAAAATTAGATTTTTTTTCATATTGCTATATGAGCAATTTTTCAAGCTGTGTCTCGAAATTTAAATATGTTATTGAGATGGAATACAGGATATTTATCAAAGTAATTTTTGTATTTTCAAACAAATTTTATGCAGATTACTTAAAAAAAATAGTATCGTCCTGCATGTGAATATAGTACTATAGCTATAGGAAGGATTATTTCACATTGGAAAAACACTTTATTTATAAAATATTCAGAAAGTCATAACTTCACTCTGATACTTTCAGGATTTATTTTTTCCTTTTTGATGCTCTGTATCCCCCATTTGAACAAAAAAAATGGTTTATAACATTTCTTATACAAAAAGTTAAATTTGTTAATATATAAACATTTACTTTGATAATATACTCTGTATTAAATGCAACGGTGTCAGTAAAAATGAAAATTCATATGTTAAATTATATCAATAATACAAAGTAACTGAAAATCAAAAGGAAATAACTTTATTGTGCAATATCATATAAAAATTAGATTTCTTTTCATATTGCTATATGAGCAATTTTTCAAGCTGTGTCTCGAAATTTAAATATGTTATTGAGATGGAATAAAGGATAATTATCAAAGTAATTTTTGTATTTTCAAACAAATTTTATGCAGATTACTTAAAAAAATAGTATCGTCCTGCATGTGAATATAGTACTATAGCTATAGAAAGGATTATTTCACATTGGAAAAACACTTTATTTATAAAATATTCAGAAAGTCATAACTTCACTCTGATACTTTCAGGATTTTTTTTTCCTTTTTGATGCTCTGTATCCCCCATTTGAACAACAAAAAAATGGTTTATAACATCTCTTATACAAAAAGTTAAATTTGTTAATATATAAACATTTACTTTGATAATATACTCTGTATTAAATGCAACGGTGTCAGTAAAAATGAAAATTCATATGTTAAATTATATCAATAATACAAAGTAACTGAAAATCAAAAGGAAATAACTTTATTGTGCAATATCATATAAAAATTAGATTTTTTTTCATATTGCTATATGAGCAATTTTTCAAGCTGTGTCTCGAAATTTAAATATGTTATTGAGATGGAATACAGGATATTTATCAAAGTAATTTTTGTATTTTCAAACAAATTTTATGCAGATTACTTAAAAAAATAGTATCGTCCTGCAGGTGAATATAGTACTATAGCTATAGGAAGGATTATTTCACATTGGAAAAACACTTTATTTATAAAATATTCAGAAAGTCATAACTTCACTCTGATACTTTCAGGATTTATTTTTTCCTTTTTGATGCTCTGTATCCCCCATTTGAACAAAAAAAAATGGTTTATAACATTTCTTATACAAAAAGTTAAATTTGTTAATATATAAACATTTACTTTGATAATATACTCTGTATTAAATGCAACGGTGTCAGTAAAAATGAAAATTCATATGTTAAATTATATCAATAATACAAAGTAACTGAAAATTAAAAGGAAAGAACTTTATTGTGCAATATCATATAAAAATTCGATTTTTTTTTCATATTGCTATATGAGCATTTTTTCAAGCTGGCCCCGTGTCTCGAAATTTAAATATGTTATTGAGATGGAATAAAGGATATTTATCAAAGTAATTTTTGTATTTTCAAACAAATTTTATGCAGATTACTTAAAAAAATAGTATCGTCCTGCAGGTGAATATAGTACTATAGCTATAGGAAGGATTTTTTCACATTGGAAAAACACTTTATTTATAAAATATTCAGAAAGTCATAACTTCACTCTGATACTTTCAGGATTTTTTTTTTCTTTTTGATGCTCTGTATCCCCCATTTGAACAACAAAAAAAATGGTTTATAACATCTCTTATACAAAAAGTTAAATTTGTTAATATATAAACATTTACTTTGATAATATACTCTGTATTAAATGCAACGGTGTCAGTAAAAATGAAAATTCATATGTTAAATTATATCAATAATACAAAGTAACTGAAAATCAAAAGGAAAGAACTTTATTGTGCAATATCATATAAAAATTAGATTTTTTTTCATATTGCTATATGAGCAATTTTTCAAGCTGTGTCTCGAAATTTAAATATGTTATTGAGATGGAATACAGGATATTTATCAAAGTAATTTTTGTATTTTCAAACAAATTTTATGCAGATTACTTAAAAAAATAGTATCGTCCTGCATGTGAATATAGTACTATAGCTATAGGAGGGATTATTTCCCATTGGAAAAACACTTTATTTATAAAATATTCAGAAAGTCATAACTTCACTCTGATACTTTCAGGATTTTTTTTTTCCTTTTTGATGCTCTGTATCCCCCATTTGAACAAAAAAAAATGGTTTATAACATTTCTTATACAAAAAGTTAAATTTGTTAATATATAAACATTTACTTTGATAATATACTCTGTATTAAATGCAACGGTGTCAGTAAAAATGAAAATTCATATGTTAAATTATATCAATAATACAAAGTAACTGAAAATTAAAAGGAAAGAACTTTATTGTGCAATATCATATAAAAATTCGATTTTTTTTTTCATATTGCTATATGAGCATTTTTTCAAGCTGGCCCCGTGTCTCGAAATTTAAATATGTTATTGAGATGGAATACAGGATATTTATCAAAGTAATTTTTGTATTTTCAAACAAATTTTATGCAGATTACTTAAAAAAATAGTATCGTCCTGCAGGTGAATATAGTACTATAGCTATAGGAAGGATTATTTCACATTGGAAAAACACTTTATTTATAAAATATTCAGAAAGTCATAACTTCACTCTGATACTTTCAGGATTTATTTTTTCCTTTTTGATGCTCTGTATCCCCCATTTGAACAAAAAAAATGGTTTATAACATTTCTTATACAAAAAGTTAAATTTGTTAATATATAAACATTTACTTTGATAATATACTCTGTATTAAATGCAACGGTGTCAGTAAAAATGAAAATTCATATGTTAAATTATATCAATAATACAAAGTAACTGAAAATTAAAAGGAAAGAACTTTATTGTGCAATATCATATAAAAATTCGATTTTTTTTTTCATATTGCTATATGAGCATTTTTTCAAGCTGGCCCCGTGTCTCGAAATTTAAATATGTTATTGAGATGGAATACAGGATATTTATCAAAGTAATTTTTGTATTTTCAAACAAATTTTATGCAGATTACTTAAAAAAATAGTATCGTCCTGCAGGTGAATATAGTACTATAGCTATAGGAAGGATTATTTCACATTGGAAAAACACTTTATTTATAAAATATTCAGAAAGTCATAACTTCACTCTGATACTTTCAGGATTTTTTTTTTCCTTTTTGATGCTCTGTATCCCCCATTTGAACAACAAAAAAAATGGTTTATAACATCTCTTATACAAAAAGTTAAATTTGTTAATATATAAACATTTACTTTGATAATATACTCTGTATTAAATGCAACGGTGTCAGTAAAAATGAAAATTCATATGTTAAATTATATCAATAATACAAAGTAACTGAAAATCAAAAGGAAAGAACTTTATTGTGCAATATCATATAAAAATTAGATTTTTTTTCATATTGCTATATGAGCAATTTTTCAAGCTGTGTCTCGAAATTTAAATATGTTATTGAGATGGAATACAGGATATTTATCAAAGTAATTTTTGTATTTTCAAACAAATTTTATGCAGATTACTTAAAAAAATAGTATCGTCCTGCATGTGAATATAGTACTATAGCTATAGGAAGGATTATTTCACATTGGAAAAACACTTTATTTATAAAATATTCAGAAAGTCATAACTTCACTCTGATACTTTCAGGATTTATTTTTTCCTTTTTGATGCTCTGTATCCCCCATTTGAACAAAAAAAATGGTTTATAACATTTCTTATACAAAAAGTTAAATTTGTTAATATATAAACATTTACTTTGATAATATACTCTGTATTAAATGCAACGGTGTCAGTAAAAATGAAAATTCATATGTTAAATTATATCAATAATACAAAGTAACTGAAAATTAAAAGGAAAGAACTTTATTGTGCAATATCATATAAAAATTCGATTTTTTTTTTTCATATTGCTACATGAGCATTTTTTCAAGCTGGCCCCGTGTCTCGAAATTTAAATATGTTATTGAGATGGAATACAGGATATTTATCAAAGTAATTTTTGTATTTTCAAACAAATTTTATGCAGATTACTTAAAAAAATAGTATCGTCCTGCAGGTGAATATAGTACTATAGCTATAGGAAGGATTATTTCACATTGGAAAAACACTTTATTTATAAAATATTCAGAAAGTCATAACTTCACTCTGATACTTTCAGGATTTTTTTTTCCTTTTTGATGCTCTGTATCCCCCATTTGAACAACAAAAAAAATGGTTTATAACATCTCTTATACAAAAAGTTAAATTTGTTAATATATAAACATTTACTTTGATAATATACTCTGTATTAAATGCAACGGTGTCAGTAAAAATGAAAATTCATATGTTAAATTATATCAATAATACAAAGTAACTGAAAATCAAAAGGAAAGAACTTTATTGTGCAATATCATATTAAAATTAGATTTCTTTTCATATTGCTATATGAGCAATTTTTCAAGCTGTGTCTCGAAATTTAAATATGTTATTGAGATGGAATACAGGATATTTATCAAAGTAATTTTTGTATTTTCAAACAAATTTTATGCAGATTACTTAAAAAAAATAGTATCGTCCTGCATGTGAATATAGTACTATAGCTATAGGAAGGATTATTTCACATTGGAAAAACACTTTATTTATAAAATATTCAGAAAGTCATAACTTCACTCTGATACTTTCAGGTTTTTTTTTTCCTTTTTGATGTTCTGTATCCCCCATTTGAACCCCCCCCCCAAAAAAAAATGGTTTATAACATTTCTTATACAAAAAGTTAAATTTGTTAATATATAAACATTTACTTTGATAATATACTCTATATTAAATGCAACGGTGTCAGTAAAAATGAAAATTCATATGTTAAATTATATCAATAATACAAAGTAACTGAAAATTAAGAGGCAACTTAATTGTGCAATATCATATAAAAATTAGATTTTTTTTTTTCATATTGCTATATGAGCAATTTTTCATTAATATACGTCGGATGATAATCACAAGAGATGTTTAGCTATCATTTAAAAGTAAATAAGTAGTCTGAACTAGTCTGAACTGTAATATGTTATATTAACAACTTGCAGTGAAAATTACTTCTAGTTTCAAAACGTCTTTTGTTTTTAATATACATCTTACAATGCCTAATTGTCGCTTTTGTATTTTTCATGTAAATGCATGTAAACAAACTTATATATAAAAAAAATTACAGCAATTTTAACTGCAAAACATAGTTATATAAGTAAACATATAAAATTCTAGCTTTTTTTCTAATTTCTATTTTAAATTTTCAAACACTTTGTTACCAAAAAGAATAAAAAGAATATATTAATATTAATTTCCATTTTCACAAGTTTTGCATAACCTAAACTAAAAATTTTAAACAGCAAAGCAAAAATATATAATGATTTATATATTAATTTATTCTACATAAAATCAAATTATATCTGTAAAAGTATAATTAGGTTTAATGGCAATTTAAATGAAGAATGCAATTATTAAAATGATTATTTCAACATTAGCATGATTATTACATATTCTGCAAAAAGTGTCTTTTTCGCAAAAATTTAATATGAAATGTTAACTAATTTGGAAGTGAATACATGAGGAAAAAAAAAGTAACACTATGATTCAAGATATTAATCAGATTATATATTAAAAATTGTATCTATAAAATGAAGGTCTAAATGTATTAAGGAAATTATTGATATTGAAAATGATATGTATTTATTAAAAATCATCAGAAATAAGAACACAAATCTTTTAACACAAAAAATATTTATTGTTTAATAAAAACTATGCAAATATGAAAAATGCAAATTATTCTAATAAAAATAATTTAAAAAGAAAATAAATAATACTACGTATGCAAGAACGTTATTTTTTTTTTTCAAAACAAGTTGTGCTCGAAAATTGTCATTTTCGTTCTTCGCAAATGGAACAACTTACCTTTAAAGTACTATCTACAATAATATGTAACAGCTAATAAAATTTATTGGAAGCACTATATATATTCTCAATATAGCGATTAAACGCTTTAAAAATATATATATATATTCGCCATTTTTAGGCAAACTCTATTCCTTGATAAATAATGCACAAAAAATATCGAAAAAAATTCTGTACATATCCACAGAAGTTTGTATATATCCACTTGATAATCGAATATTTCACTTTCAAGCACTCAACTCACAACCAGCGACCATGGCGAACTGCTTCTAAATTGTAAAAATCACAGCACAGATACACAAACTGAAGAAATTTTATCACAATTTTTACAACTAACAAGATCAGTTTGTTTAAATACTAATACACCACTAGCTATACATGGCCATATACTATGTGATATACTATGACCATATACTTCTATACTCGGCCTTTGAAACATGCATATTCACAAAAGAAAAATATTACGTCAGCATTTGTTTCCCGCGCTATTAATGAAGCAGTCGTTTTCTGACTCACCTCGAGTCTCGCTTTACTACAGAGGAACTTATCATTAAAACCTTTTTATCAGCTGAAATTGAAACGCTTTAGAAATAAATAGAAACTTTTTATGCTTTTCTTCAGACACAGGGAAAATATGACAAGATTTTTTTTGTCACACTTTCAATTTATCGAATTTTATAAATTTAAAAGCAATTTTTACACCAAATTTTTGCTTTAAATCTCGTTTAAATTTATTTTACTAGGATACTTTAATTCGAACAATAGCCTTCACGAAGGCGTTAAAATAAGTCGATGTCCACCAAAATTGAAGTAAATAAACGAAAAATGCGAAACTGTTGTGTCCATTGACGTATTCGCTGCTATTGGGGGGGGGGGATGTCTAGTTGATGCCTTCTTTTAACATAATCGTGGGTAGGGAGTGGAGATATGAAGACAATTACCACTTCGTAGATTTTGAAATAAAATTACTAAAATTTTCTTTATGTCTGAATATATATATAATATATAAATATAAATTATTTCAAGTGATTATAGAATAATTTCTCACTAACAGAAAAAAAGATCCAAGACCATTTCGTCAAGGGAACCCCTCTGAATTCCTCGTAGAAAACATTTTTAATTCTGTTTCCATTTAAACGTTTCAGATTTATCTTAAACAAGGGTTTCATGAGGCCAAAGTCCCCCGACAATTAAAAAAGCGTTTCAGTTTTTTATTTTTAAAATTGTTGTTAGAAACCTATTTTGGAATATTTAATACTATTTTTTAATTACATTTTTGTATTGCTTTTAAGGTTGATATGTTTAAATGTTGTGTTGCACGGCGCGTTCGGACAAAAAACTCTCAGTTAGCCTTTTTCATAATCATAATCTGCATTTTAAAAAGCGGACAAAGCTGTGGACCACAGGCACACCTGTCTGAAAATCAGGGTCTCTGTCATGGACCCTCCCTACATTTCTTTTCGCCGGCGATCATGTATAATTAGTATTTCAAGATATATATCTTACTATTTCGAAATACTTATTCAGTGGGGGGGGGGGGGAGCCCATCTCTGCATTCCCCGAGTGCGCCAACTAGTGCAAGTAAATTTTGTAAAACTTTATACTCTTGTGAAAAGCAATTCTTTAATTCCTTTAATACACAATTTTATTTTTCAAGACTTGGTAAGCAAAATTGTACAGTTTTGACACATATCTTATGGTCTAATCAAATTATTTCTTCTATAAAGTAATATCATTGTGTGAATAGAAAAGTATTCCAGATTCAGACACATAAGTGTCTGAATCTAAGACGCCTCTATTTGCAGTGAAGATTTTTCCTCAAATTAGTGTTGCCGCAAAAATAAAATAACCGCATTATATAGTGCTGAACAATGATTAAAAAAAATAAATAGTAGTACAAAAAAGATAAAATATCAATTCTCCACATAGTTTTATTTTATATTTATGGTTAAAAAGCAAAATTGATATTGAAATGTTTAAAAGAAAAAAAAGACACCATCGATGGTCGAAGCAGTGGTATTTCACGTGTATAATAAAAGGTATGCTTTGTTATATTAAATTTTATTTTAAGTGCATTCAATTTATTTATTTTTCATGTTATCCAAGAAGCGGATGGATATCTTGTGAATTGACGAAGTTATGAATTTTTTTTCTTCTTAAACTCCATTCCCCCCCCCCCCCCTTGAGGCCATTTTTAATGATATCAAAAATCTGTCATACATAAATTTTCGGCCCTTTTCCTAGAAGTAATAATAACTTTAAACGGATAAGATACGTATCATAATTAAGAAATTATGGGTTTTATTTTCTGTTTTCACAACCCCTCTCCCCCCCCCATTTCGATTTTGCCCATTAACGAACTTGACCGAGATTTTATGTCCCTTGATTATATGTATCAGTTTGGAAGATGTTCAGTTCAGTTTAAAAAATGATATAGCTATATAGACAGATAGATAGATAGATAGATAAAGTTTTGAATTGGGGGGTGGTTTGGGGTTCTAGGGGTCATGATCGACGTAGATCTGCAAAAAATTTCAGAAATTCCCTCATACGGGAGAATGTAATAGGTAGTATTTCTTACGAAATCTACCTAAAAAGAAAAAGAAAAAATGATAATTTCGTTTCTCTCAATAAATAAATATGGGCAAAATTAGATAATGCCAGGCTTTCACTCTTCAACGGAGTGAAATATTTCACTCTTGTCAAAGGAGTGAGACAATCACTCTCGACAACGGAGTGACATATTTCACTCCTTTCTAGGGAGTGGAAAATTCCACTCTATAAGAAGTGTATTTTTATAAAATTCACTCCAAAAAGAGTGAAAATGCCTCTCACTCTTCCAAAGAGTCAACTTGTCACTCCTCCCAATTTTAGAGTGTTGGTTGTTTTGTGAAATTTTAGCTACGTTTATAATTATATAAATACGTAGCACCTACAGTCGTCGTCTGGTCCATCTCTCTGTCAGTCCGTCTGCATATAACAGTGCAAAAACTACTCAACCGAATGGTTTAAAATTTAATATATATATTCGTTGCAGAATTTTGCCAAACCATTTCAAATTTTATGGAAAACGAATCAAAACTTAAGAAGATATCAATAAAAGTTTTCTTTATTCTATTAAATCCTATCATGCGTAATCTATATAGTAAAAGCGCATGTAATGTGACTGAGGAAAACAAATACGGCCTAATCACATCTTTTTCCATGGATCTTTTTCACATGCCAAAAGGCCATTTTTAATAAAAATTATTTTTTCGAAACAAAATTACATAAAAGTAACATTTTTAGAAAGATCGTTCAAAAAAATTGTTTGCTTGAGAGATGAGTTACATTAAAAAATGTATAGATTCTGAGATAACTTCTGTGAAAATTAGGTTAACAGTCGAATATCGCAATCCATTAATGTAAATAAACAAAAGATCCATTCGTCGTGCGTCATAGAAATATTAAACCCTGGAGGTAATCATTCTCAAAGCAAGATCTCCGGGATAAATTTTACAGCGCTGTCTGGTGCCGAAAAAAAATTCGCATCTGTAAACATGGCTTACGCAATAAGGAAAAATAACAAGTTGGAAATTGTACGTCAAACGTTACAAACGAGGTGCGTTCGTACGCACGTTTTAGAATTAAATTCATGATATCCCGTGCGTAGAACGGGTTAAACAGCTAGTTAAGTATCTATTTTATGACACTGTTCATACAAATATCTTAACTAGTTATATAAATATTCAGATATATATGTATCAGCTAGTTATATAAATATTCAGATCTTGATGATTTTTAATTCTGTGAAATGAATTATATCGTCTGCAGATTAATTTCTGTCATAAAATAAGTGTCTCAGTCGCTTGACGATTTAACATCCATCGGAAGCTCCTATAACAAAAAAGCACCGATTTAAAAAAAAATTCAAATTTCTTAATAAATATTTTTATTAATATCTCCTAAAGTTTTGATTCGATTTTAATAAAATTTGAAATGTCTCGACAAAATTCTGCAAAGATAATATATTTTAAATTGCAAACCATTTGGTTGGGTAGTTTTTGCGTTGTTATATGCGGACAGACAGACAGACGGACGGACAGACAGACAGACGGACGGACAGACGGACGGACCAAACGACGACTATAGGTGCTACGTATTTATATAATTACGAACGCACCTAAAAAGCATTCTCATTTCGCTCATACCAAACGATATAATTTATTTCACTGAAATAATAACGATGATTTTTTTACATTGCAAAACTAGTTATAGCACGAAACGAACGCACCTCATTTGTCACGTTTGACGTACAATTTCTCACTTGTTTAAAATAATAATCGATGTTGTCTAAGCAATTTCAAAGATAGAAACAATCATTATTATTTTGTTTACAGTTAAAACTTACGAAATTATTTTCTAATATGTGAGAAACTTTTAAAATGTAAAAATCTTTCCTGTCTTTTGTTTATAGGAAAAATCAATATCATACAGAATCTCTAAAATCATTACATTCCTTAACTTTAATTAGCTAATATTTATAATGATCTCTCTTAAATTTCAGAACGTAACACAAATAAACATATCAGAAGATAACTAACGTAATTTTAATTTAGGATATGTCTCACCTTACAAGCATATTTACTTAGAACATATTGAATCTCAGTATCTCAGGAAATTTGCAATAATAAATCCCCAAATTCTTTCTAAACTTCAAGATTATATGAACTAAGAGAAGTACTATCTGGCTCACATTTCCTAATTAAAATTCCAAAAATGTTCAGGGTCATATTTTCCAGTTATCTTCAAGATTTTCTCTCTGTGAAGTAACAGACAAAAATAAAATACTCTGCATCGGAAATACTGGAATAAATTATCAAATAAATTACTTAATTCTAATAAAGTTCAGCTTCAAAGATATACTAAATGTGAACGGCAAATTTTATAAAAATTATGACAATATAATGTTTTCTAAAAAAAATTTTAAAGTGTTAATACAAAACAAACAAATTGTAATTTTGGTCGATTTTTCCCATTTGAAAGTCTGCTGTCTACTTAAAAAATCTCTGAATAAACATGAGTTAGTTAAAAAAATGTTTTAATATGTTATTTTAATACTATTAATATATAATATTTGCAATGATCTTGAGGAAATCATAGCTGCAACCTTGGCATAATCGTAAATGTGGGGACCGCTATAATGCGAAAGTACCCATTTTTGTTTAGCTAAGCATTTTTGTTTGCCTACATATAAAATTAAACACTGACACATAAATAACTCAAACACGTATTTAAAAAAGTAAACTGTATCACATTTTAATGAAACTCACGTGGTTTACAAACTTTAGAATAAAATAATAAGTATACACGTAACAAAATCAAAACGTTGCATATATTCAGGAAAATAATTTCGCACAAATATCGTAAGAACTCAGCCTTGACAGAAGATACAGCTTCGTAGACTATAAAAGTACTGTATAACACTTTTTTTTTCAGTAATCTAATTTTCTCTTTGTTGTTTTGTGAATTTTTATTAAATAATAATCGATATTGTCTAAGCAATTTCAAAGATAGAAACAATCATTATTACTTTGTTTACAGTTAAAAATTACGAAATGATTTTTTAATATACGAGTAAATTTTAAAATGTAAAAATCCTTCCTGTCTTTTGTTTATAGGAAAAAATAATGTGATAAATCAATATCCTACAGAATCTCTAAAAACATTACATTTCTTAACTTTAATTAGCTAATATTTATAATGATCTTGATTAAATTTCAGAAAGAAATGTCATAATATAACAAAAAGAAAGAATATCGCAAAATAACTAACATAATTATATTTGACAATATATCTCACTTCCACGCATATTTGGTTCAAAAATATTTCATTATTATGTAGTATTTCAGAAAATTTTCACGTGCTTTCAGTACGTGAGATTTGTATTTAACAAATATCAAAGTCTAAACATCTTTCTATGCTTAATAACAGACGTGTCTACGTGGCTCATATTTCCTAATTTAAAGCCAGCAAAATGTTCAGGGACATATTTTCCAGTTCTCTTCAAAATTTTCCGTGTGTGAAGCAACATCCAAAAATAAAGTAAACTGCATCGGAAATACTGGAATAAATTATCGAATAAATTACTTAAACCTAACAAAGTTCATCTTCAATTATATAAAATTAGCCAGAAGTACAAAAGCGAACAACAAAGGTTATACAAAAATATGACATAAAATTATGACATTGTATCGATTTCTAAAAATTTTAACAAGTGTTATATAAAACAAAAAAATTGTAACTTTATCCGATTTTTCCCATTTGAAAGTCTACCGTCTACTTAAAGAATCTCTGAATAAAAATGAGTTGTTAAAAGAAAAATTTTTAATATTTTATTTCTGTACTTTAAGTGATAAAGACAGAACTTACCTCAGGTCAGAAACAGTAAATCAGTACAAAATACGAAGAATTAAGACAAATTTACGTAAAAAATAAAATCCGGAGAGAAAGGGATTTATGAGCAGGAAATTCAAAATCAAAATACAGAAGATATTTGATTTTTTTTTCAAAGAAAAAGATCGTCTTTGCAAATTGTTGAAATCCATTTGAATATTTAAATAAATTTATAGTTACTTGAGAACATTTTACATTTTATTAATTTAAATGATTTTTTTCCTACGATTTAAGAAAAAAGTTTTAAGAATAAACAGAAGACGGCATAGCACACAAAACTCATTTTTATTCGATCTATTGCATAGATATTTCAAAGAATTATTCTTTCATATCAGAGATTTTTTACACCAATCTTTGCAAATTATTTAAATAGTGAAAAATAATTATATTAAAACATATGAACACAAAATTTTTTTCAACCTTTTTTTAAAATTGCTCTGAATAAAGATTAATCAGATAAAAGAACGGTATAATTATTTGATTTTAGTACTATAAGTGCTAAAAACATAATTTACTTAAGGTTTAAAACAATCATTAAATCGGATGGATTAAAATAAATTTACGCATCCAGAAGTAATAATTAAAAATGTATTACAATATTGAAAAATATATTGACAAATTGATTTGAAAATAGCAAACATCAAAATTTCATAGTATTGGAGGTCAATACAGAAAATCAAAGGATGCCTAAAGCTTTCGTTTTACGTGTCCTCTTTGTGCTTTAGTCCTCTCGCTGTGCTTTAGTCCTCTAATCCGATAGATCTAATTTTCACTGTATTTTCTTTTTAGGTGCGTTCGTAATTATATAAATACGTAGCACCTATACTCGTTGTCTGGTCCGTCCGCCTGTCCGCATATAACAGCGCAAAAAACTGTTCAACCGAATAGTTTGAAATTTAATATACAGTAATCCCTTAAAATTCGCGAACATGAAAATGTGGAAAACTTTACATTTGCGAGAATCTGACTTGATTATTCGGGATTTTTTTAAAAATTATATCTTTGATTTTCAAGAATTTACAGTGGTTAAAGATTGTTTCCCCTGTGTTTTCTCAGCATGTATTTACAAATGAATTTTCAGTTGTCTACTGAAAAAGGAACGAGTGTTGTACGAAAGCAAAATAATAACAACAGCAGAATACTGATTGCAATGGGGGTATTAGAAGTGGTAAGGTAACGGCATCATCAATTTATTAATTTAAAATGTGCTTGTGCAGGTTCTCGTAGAGATGAAGCTGAAGCTGTATACATTATCATCTCTTCGAATATAGAGAGAGTCGAAATTACTTTATTAAAAAAAACTATGCTTTTTAGCTGTAATTATTTCTCTAGTCAGTTAATTTGAATTATCTTCATTAAATAAATTTCAGAAATATGAATATGTGTGTACATTCATACATTGTTATTTATAACATACTGTTAATACATATATCATTTTTTTCTTTGAAATACTGTGCCACTCTCATTAAAATTTTATAGAACGTTACTCCTTTTTTAGTACAGAGAGATAGACTCAACATTCGCAAGGTTTTCCTGGAACATAACCCTCGCGAATTTTAAGGGATTAGTGTATATAATCAATGCAGAATTTTGTCGAGTCATTTCAAATATTATGAAAATGGAATCAGAACAGAAAAAGATATTAATAAAAGTTTTATTCATTCTATTAAATCCTATCATATGTAATTAATTAAATGATATCCCATGATAGGTAATGATTCTAGGTTGTCATGGTGATTACGTCCTATTATTTTCGCATTACTGAATTTAAAAACTGAATTTGTATACTAAAATTGTTTAATTATGGCAATCCTATTATCTACCAATACATTTTGGATGTTTCCATAGAAATAGATATTAAATGTAAAAATAGTCTAAAAATGATTTCAAGTTCTGAAATTTTCAATGGTAAGCTTAAGTTTCCCATTGAAATTTTCAGTAGCTGTCAACAAGTGATAAAATGTTACTAACTTAAAATTTACTTATTTTATTATAAAATTATTTATTTAATCATATCGTAATAGCAGACGATATAATTTATTTCACTGAAACTAATTATAGTACGAACGTACATCATTTGTCGCGTTTGATATACAATTTCCAACTTGTTCTACATTGTAGAAATATAGATGTGTCTTATATTAAATTTACGATCATCTGTTTAAAAGGAAGAACAAATTTTAAATACCAGAAATAGTGACATTATTCTACTTTCTGTATGATATTTCAAGTAGAAATACTGATTCTACTAACCGTAATTTCATGTCACCATTAGGTTAAATTGAATCTAAATAGGTTAATTAGGTTAAACAAGCTTTCTAAGCTAATAGGGTATAAATAGACTTTATTGTGTATAAACAGTCTAAATAGGGTATATATAGTCTAAATAGCTTTAAAAACCAATAGGGTATAAATAGTGTAAATAGGGTATAAATAGTCTAAAAGGCTTTATAAGCTAATAGGGTATAAATAATCTAAATAGGGTATATATAATCTAAATAGGGTATATATAATCTAAATAGGCATGTCATTAATTCAAAAATATAGTTTTATTTATTTATATGTGAGTAAAAAATATGTAATATTAATTATTTATATTTAAAACATTCTGGGAAACATTTATAGAGTGTTGTTCGAGCACTGAAATAAGAATTAAAAGTTATTAATCATTCGTTCTATAAAAATACAACAGTGAACTTCTGATGCATGATTGAAAAATAAACTGCATTAATCCTATAATACTTGAAGAATATTATGCATTTTTAAAACTATTTACTAAAAGATAAAGATACGTGAAAAAAAGCAACCATCAGCTTTGTTTAAATTTGCTTTATAAAAATTTCAATACCCGTTTATTTGATAAAACATTATCTAGTCATATATATTAAAAATAAATTAAACAAGCTTAGGAAAGTTTTTGAAATTCCCAACTGCTTACGAGATTGATTTTTTTTTCTCACACACATAAGGACTTAAATGTCATGAATTAAATGCGGCAAAATTATTTTTAATATAGGATTTTTTTTATTCCCTACGGATTGTTTACTAGAATGAATTACGTTTAACTTAGGCTTTTTTTTTTGGTTATAGATAGTGTCAGAATTGCATTATAAATTGCTGTAAAAGAAGTAAACGTATGCTAATAAAAATATTAATATTTCATTATGTATTTCCATATATTTTCATAGCCTTCATTATTTATTAATTCTTAATTCCGTAGATAATATTGTTTGTTTTCCATCAAATACTAATAAGTGTTTTTTCAGGAACAATATTTGAATTTTCTTAATGGCATTTGTTCTTAGGATTTTAGTTTATTTTAAGTAAAAAATTAACCACTGTTTTTTTCATTTAAGTTAAATGGTAGTTTTTCCCTTTGTTTACAATTTCTAGAGACAAAAGAAGTTAGATTTTTTTACAGAATTTTTTCTGCTTTCGAAATCATCCAGATAGGTAAAAAATGAGATAAATTACTATTAAAACAAAGCGTATTCTCCCTGTTTTACCAGTTTATCATGTGGTAATTAACAAAATAGCATTATAAAATTTAAATTTTTTTAACCTCTATGGGAATTTTTAACACTTTTTAACATAGTTGAAAAATGTTTATGAATTCGGTTTGTCTGCCTGTCTGTCCGTACTCTAATTCACGTAAATATATTAGGATTTATATGTAATTAATACATGTTATTAAGATTTACTATGGCATTTTCGGTATTGAAAATGAAGTGTATAGCTCTTATAGTTCTTTACAGGGACACTCAAAAGAATTCCGATACATTGCGGTCTATGGAGAAAAATCATTTGCGGTTTATTTTAATGATGTTACACAATTTCAAACATATTTAAATTGGTATATATCACTGAGGTGCACTAAAAAAAAATTACTATAGACTATGATGTCCATAGAACTTATAGTTCCTTTACAGCGAAACTCAAAAGAATTCCGCTACAATACGGTCTATGGAGATAAATCATTTGCTGTTTATTTTAATAATGTTTCACTAGTTTAAATATATATCAGTAAGATGTATTACAAGAGGCTTACTATAGAATATTTTGTCCATAGCATTCATCGTTCATTTACAGGGACACACAAAAGAATTCGGTACTGTCTGTTAACAATAATTCCTGGAATTGAGTTTTCAGTACCTGAACGAGTTTTTTAAATTTAATTCATTTTTTATATGACTTGGTGTGTATTAATTGTATGTATCATATACAGGGTAGTACAAAAGTTCTCGAGTACATTTCCGTTTATTGACGAATATTTCGAAGGGAATTTTAAACTGTGCTACGCGTTTCCTAAGTGAACTAAAATTTAGCAAATCTATAGATCATATACAGGGCTGCACAAAAGAATTCGGATATATTTCAGAATATTGCAGGTAATTCCTGAAATTGTGTTTTAAATATGTTATGCTTTTTCCGAATAGTTTTCTTAGATATCGTATTTCATTTTATTAGACGATAATGATTTCTAAAATTATTTTGCAAGTGTTGGAAAGTGTTACATATTCTATGCTTGATGCATAATTTTTTGTTCTTGTTTTAATTTACAAGAATTAATTTGACATGCTTTTACCCCGAATTCGACGTGTTGTATCCGAGGTTTTCCACATTCTTGTAAAAAAATATATTTTACGTATTCTGTAGCGGATTTTAATAAAATGAAATTGTTATAATAGTTTTTATATTACATTGCGTTTGTTGCAAGTATTTAAAATAAGTGCTTTTTATTAATTACGTACTTTTCTAATGCATTTATTTTCTAATGTAAAATTAGCTTGTCCCACAGTGATCCAAACATGACCACTAATCAAATTTTCTCGAACAAAGGACCTAGCGCAACGGCCTTCCCGTACCCGAAAACGGTAGGGTACAAAATTTAGTCAAAATCGTTTGAGTTTTTTTTTAGATATAATTAGCTTGACCTTGACCCATAGTAACCCCAAATAACCCACTAATCAAATTTTCTGGAACATATGACCTTGCCCAATGGTCTTGTCGTGCCCGAAAACAGTAGAATACACAATTTCGTTAAAATCGGTAGAGCCACTTTAAAGATAATATTTGCATACAGACAGACAGATTTGCTCATATTATAATATACGATAATAATACTTTATCACATATTATGAAAAGGAATTCAACACGTATATGCTTTATGTTCTGGAACTCCATGTAGAAATTTCAAGTCGATATAAAGTGCATTGCAACAAAACATTAAATTTTTTTTCATAATTAATTTGAACAAAGATCTTTTATGAACTTCATATTGTCTTTTCAATTTATCTAAAGTAAACGTTAAACTATGAAACTATTAATAAATTTAACAGAAAAATTTTCTAGCTTAATATAAACACGCAAAATTCTAAAATGTACAACTGATTAGATTAATTATCTTTATACTATAAACGAAAAACTTTGTGATCTAACGAAAACATAATAATACTCCTTATGAACATATTTTTAATCACAGTATCGTTCTGAAACTCTCGCTTCGATATTTCTGACAGGAATAAGAAAATCCTTGAATCTTACTGTGTCACAAATATCATTAGTAGCGTGATGCAGTCGTTTTAGAAAAGAGTATAGTTATACTTAATTTTTCGTAACAATTCTTTAAACGCTCCTAGTTAATTTCTGATTCAAATGATGATATTTAATTAAAATGTTCAATTGTTTCCAATAACAGATGTAAATATGCATTGCGTGCAACAAACAGAAGTCATGACATAAAATTGAATTTGTAGAGTCGGCCTGCGATTAAATTAACTTTTGAAAGGTAGTTTAATTGCGGTTGCACTACAAAAACTTTTAATATAAATCAATGCATAAATAATTTATAATGTCAATATAACTAAATATATTAAGAGTAATGATTTTAGAATTTTGCTTAAGTATTAGCTTTTTAGTGTAATAATTTCGGAACAGATTTTTTACACTCACGCACCGATATTTGGCAACTTTTCGATTGGTGATATTTACAAGCCGACTAAAAACCAATAACTTAATACAATAGCCAGGTTACAATTAAAGGAAATAATCCCCAAAATTTGGCGAGTTTTTTCCTTTTTATAACCAATTTAAAAAAAAAAAAACGATGCATGAGTGTAAGACATCACAGCCATAATTTCAATTGCTACAATATTACTTTATCATATATTTTTGAAAATGACATAAAGAGAGTGCAGTAGTGGAAAAAAAAGTGCGCACTTTTGCAAATATGTACACTTTTTGTCCAAACTATGACAACCCACATTCCAGAACTTAACACTACTCGCCCTCCTGAGTTCGATTAAATGAGTGTGGATATATAGACAAGTATGGTTAATTTCTGGAATATGGGTTGTCATAGTTTGAACAAAAAGTGTGCATACGCATCGTTTGTCTTTCGCCATTGTTATGTATAAAGGCATTCTACCTATTGAGCAACTTTCATAAAGCAGCGCCATCTACGAGAAATTGTTGGAACTATTTTTTTTATTTTCTCAAACAAAATTTCAGATCATAAGAAGCATTTTCATCCAAGCCGCACACAATTGCTTGATCTTTTATTGCATTTTAAAATGTGTCAAGAACTTTTGGAACACCCTGTATAACAGATTAGATCTTGTACGATCATCTTATTCCCATACTAATATCTTACTCATATCTTTATATGATAAACGAAACACTTTGTGATAAAAAGAAAGCGGAATAACAGTTCTTATAACCATATTTCTTGTGACGGTGAAATCGTTTCTAAATTCCCCGTTTGATATTCATGACATGAATTACAAGCACGCTAAATCATATTGCAGGGCAAATATCGTTAGTTGCGTGATGTAGTCGTTTTAGAAACGAATTTATTTGCATTTACGTTCTCTCAACAAACGTTCAACAGCTCCAACTTATGTTCTGTTGCAAATGATGATATTTAAGAAATATGTTCAATTGTTTCCGGTAGCAGATGGAAATGGGCATAGCGTGAAGAAATCACAAGTCATGAATTTCCATATCTGCTTTAGATTAAATTAATTTTCAAAAGGTACCATATTCTTCCTGGCTTACTAAAACATTTGATTTTAATCAAATGAGATAAACTAGATAATATTAATGTCACTGAATACATTAAGAGCAATCTTTTTAAAGATTTTATAAGTATTGCTTTTCTTAGTGTAATAATTTCAAAATATGACTTCTGTTAGTGGTAAAGTCGTATTGCTTTCACTACGGACGTTTTGTCACCTCCATAAATGCATGGCTCATTTCTGGACTGCTGCCAATTACGGTTGTTGTTTTAAGAAATGTATAACAATAGCAACATGGAACTATGAAAAAGAAGTAGAAAGAGAAATTCATTTTCCACTGTGGAAAGTTCTGAAGCCGAAAAACGAGTCCTTTCTCCTTCTCCTGCGTCCGCCGTATTTGACTTAGACCAATAGTAGTCCAATCAGTAGTCTCACAGTCCAAGACGCGGCTAAATATGGCGGAAGCAGGAGAGGGGTAGGAACGGCTTCAAGTAGCTTCATTTATGTCTACTCCATCAATCGGATCCTCCTTGGATGAGAACAACCACATGGAAATTCGCGTTTTCTTTTATAGCGCCTGCATGATTTCTAAATGATGCATAATTTAAATTTTTACATCACCATAGGAAAGAAGATGTAATTTTGCATGAAATGTGTTTGAGAATTGTAGCTCAACTTACTGACTTTTTAAAATAATTTTAAAGTATATATTTTTAAACATCAATTCTACAGTGAACGTTTATGTAAAGGTACCATATTTAGGCGATTGATGGTTCTGAGAATGTTGAAAAGAAAAACAAGAACGAAAAATAATGCATCACACAGAGATTGTGAAACACTTTCCAACACGTACAGACTACTATTAAGAAATGCCGTTTTCTCATACAATGAAATGACATATCTAAAAGAGTAATTCAAATAAAATATATCGCAAATGACTTCTTCCAATATACCATAAAGTAATTAAAATCCTCTATAAACGAACTATAAACGCTGAATATTTCATTTTCAATAGCGAACATTCCATAGTGAACCTCTTTATCATAAAAATACAATAAACAATATTTATGATACAAATCAATAATGTAATGTTAATAAGGAGTTTAATAAGGATAAGATTATTAAGAAAATGGTGGGTTTACTATAGTTTATTCATCAGAGAATCTTTGGAGATTATATCCGGAGATAATAATGTTTGTAACGATGTTTTGTCATAAAACATCCCAAAGATTTGGATTAATCTAATAAACGAACAGTCTGCACCAACTAACCCTCCACCTACCCTGCCATTCAATGTGGAAAGGTCCAGTGTGCTTTGATATCCAAAAGGAAACAGTCCCTCAGATTTCATATTGTTTGTTTTTCAACCTTGAAGACGAGCACGATTGTGCTTGAAAGTAAAAAATAAAATTTAAATAAATAAAAAAAACTGCTAAAACATAAGCTAGATTTTATGTCAGAATAAACTATATTTTACGTCAAAAGAAGAAATTTCAAATTTGGTATGGTGGTTATTTTTAATATGTAAATACTCGCTATGAATGGTTACTGAAAAGTTTGAAATGTAAAAGTATGAAAAGAGCGGAAAACGATCTAAAAAGTTCTAAATTGCTTTTGTTTGAAATCGACAGGGATATAAACTTAATATATGACGTGGCTGTCAATTTTAATATGTAAATTGCTTGCACAGAGCAGTTTCTAAAAAACTTAATGCAAAAAGTTGCAGGAACAATAAACGTTCTAAAATCGCGATTTCTGTGACACTGATGGGGTTAAAAACTTAGAATTTCGCATGGTAGTTACTTTTAAGACGTACGTGCTCACTAAGAACTGTTTCTACTTAATTAGAAATTTAAAAAGATAAAATGAACGGAAAACTTCTTAATTACGATTTATTTGGAATGGTTAGGGCTAGAATCTTGAAATATGAAATAAAACTAGATTTCTTTGTCCCCAAAACAATCGAAAGAATTTTTGCAATTTAAATGCAACACAACCCGTGGCTACGTAGCTAGCATATACACTAAAATTGAAAATTGAGACACCTTAGATGTTGTTTTGAATGTTAGTTCAAGCATTTTTGCAGTTTGAGGCAGTACAGCGCAATCTAATAGCAAAAAAATAACTATTTACTTAATTAATAACACACAAAATTTATGAGATACTTAATAAACACGTCGCTCTTTTGATTTTTGTATTTATTCTAGTTCATTTTTAATAGTGTTGAATTTTAAAATTAGTATGCCCTTTATGAAATAGTCTGTATCTATGTACTAGATATGACACATTATCATATCTAGGTAAAATCTGATATCACTACCTTAACAGGCTAAATTATCTTCCAGAATAAATAATCAAAAATACTTATGAAAATATCTCCTTATAAATTTTCATCATTGTTTATTCCGTTCAAATCTTTTATTTTCAATTTACGCAAATTGTCAAAACTTATTCTGAGTATTTTAATCTTTAAAACAAACAAAGTTAGTGAGAAAAATAGTCAAAAATTATAATTTTTTTATAACGACATTAGCTCTCAAAGAAAACTTATCTGACGTGAAAGAAATAATGTTTTGTAGTTTTTGTTTGCATTAATTTTAAATTGCATACTTTGAGATGTACAATTTCTTTGTATTTTATGAATTTCTTTTAATAGGGAATACGTTATCTCTAATTCACCGTTTTTCCCCTTTTATTTGTTGTTTTTTTTATAAATTAAAAATGCAAATTTTTAAGACGTCATGTTGGAGGTACGAAATCTTTTACATTGTGTATGCACAGAAGTAATAAAACTCAAAAGTTATAGGTAAGATGAGCAATTATCTTAAAATTGGATACTTTGCGATGTAGGAAATAATGGATTTTGGATCCTGGTATTCTATGGATTTCTTTTAATTCTTTGTTCTAAACTTTTCTTTGTTGTTTTTAAAATATATATAAAGAAATACAAATTTTAATCGTTTGTAATAAAACTCAAAATATTATTGAAAAGGTGATCTATTACCTTAATTGGATACTTTGCGATGAAGGTTTTCCTGCTATTCAATGCATTTCTTTTAATACTGAAAAGGAAGGTCTCTATAAGCGCATACTCAGAATTTTTTCAAAAAATTACAGAATGTTCTTCTTATGACGATATATACGTCTATAAAAAAATTTCTGCGGAACCTCGAGATAACGTCCGTAAAAAAATATGAAAATTTCGTTTATTTGGCGATTTATCACCGGTTGACGACGGAATGAAATTAACCCTTTCTTGGGTAAAGTACTATTGTTTCTAAAATTTTGAAATCATTCAGTCACACCGGTATTTAACAACAAATTTATATTCAAATAAGCAAAAGATTTTTTCAAGTATATTATAAAAGTAAAATTTGATTCTAAAATTCCTGTGGCATTGTGGCATTTGGGTATTAAAATTAAGTGGGATATATTATATTCCACCGCCCTTCAAGGGGTTAAAAAAATACGCTTTTATGACAAATACTCCTTAAGGAAAAACTTTTTCATACTTACCTTGTTTATGCATGTTTAACTTACATAATAAATAAATTTTTATAACTACAATTTTGTGTACACATTTATATGTATATATAATGGAATTTAACGATTGTATTATACAATTTAAAACAAAATTTAAATTGATTAAAATTGTTTCAATTTAAAAAAGAAAGCCCGAATCTGAACAACGTCAATTCAAGAAAGTGTTTGTTGCTATGGAAACAACGACTTCTTCTATATAGAAATGTATGACAAATCCGTTTGTCATCGGGCTTTTCCTTTTAAAATACATTTAAAAAGTACTTGTACAACCATTGAAGCCATTTAAATTAGAAAAAATCGTGGAATAGAGGATAAAACAACAGGCAAAATTTCATTCAATCGGTAATAAATAGAGAAAAAAACGTGAGTGATTTATTTAATCTGATTTAAAACATATTTTAAATTAGAATTAATGCAAACGTACAGAGTTGAAAACGTTGAACGCAAAATGAAAACGATTCTGAACAAGAGGGTATGGTATCATGAGCCATAGAATTAACCCATTCGTATAATATTTTAAGCTTATGACAATTTTACGCTTTCAAATTTTACAAAAATCTCATAGACAGGTCTCATAACAAGAATTTCTTCAAACTGTTCGCTTACTTCAATATGCCTTTCAGATTCATATATTTTTAAAATTTCGATTATTTAACTAAAAGTGAAAATAAACATACAGATTCAATAATTCAGTAATGCACATAACTTAAATCTCAGCTTCGCTATAACATAAAATAGATATTTGCAGCTTCCAAAAAATAGAACATATTTTTTCAGGGGTAAAAATAAATAACTGCAACAACAAGAAGCTTGTATATATTACGCAAAAAATAATAAATATTTCATCGTTTAAGTTTAAATTCATTAAATATTGCGCATTCAAATAATCATTTTACAAGCAATTTAAAATGCATTAAAATCGTTTGCGTTTGGCGAAGGAAAACTGTTGCTAGCCAAATCGTGTGTTTTTGCGCCAAATACTCGAAAGTATTTTATTTTTTTGCAGATTTTCTACTGGGATTCCGCAGCTACATTTCTCTGTTTCTTTATTACATACATGAGAAGCTTCATTAGCATTTTTTTTCAAAATTTTCTGAGTATGCGCTTTAAGGAGACCTTTCTTGTGAGTGCTCTATCTCGAATTCATCCCGTTATTCCCTTTTCTCTGTTGTTGTTTATTTTATATATAAAGAAATGCAATTTTTTAAGACGTCATGTTGCAGGAAAGAAATCGTTTTACTTTGTGCACGAACAGAAGTAATAAAACTCAGAAAATTATTGCTAAGGTGATCTATTACCTTAAAATTGGATACTTATGCGATGGAGACCTTCCTCGCATTCAATGGATTTCTTCTAATACTGAGTACTGTATCCCGAATTCGACAGTTTAATCCCTTCTCTGTTGTTATTTTATAAATATACAAAGAAATGCAAACTTTTAAGACGTAATATTGCTGGAACGAAATCGTTTTACATTGTGTACGTACAGAAGTAATAAAACTCAAAATTTATAGGTAAGGTGATCTATTTCTCAAAATTGGATACTTTGCGATGTAGGTTTTCCTGGTATTCTATGCATTTCTTTTAATACTGAGTGCTTAATCTCAAATTCACCGCTTTATTCCCTTTTCTTTGTTGTTGTTTATTTTATATGTAGCAAAATACAATTATTTAAGATGTCATGTTGCAGGAACGAAATTGTTTTACATTGTGTACGTCCAGTAGTAATGAAACGCAAAAGTAATAGGTAACGAGATCTATTACCTTAAAATTAGATTCTTTGCGTTGTAGGTTTTCCTCATATTCTATTGATTTCTTTTAATGCTGAGCCCGTTATCTCGAATTCACCGTTTTATTACTTTTTTTTCTTTTTTTCTTTTTTTCTTTTTTTTTTTTTTTACATAAATAAATGCAAATTTGTAAGACGTCGTGTTACAGGAACGCAATTGTTTTGCATTGTGTAAGCACTGAAGTAATAAAATGCAAAATCTTATAGGTAAGGTCACCAAATTTGATAAAGGTATTACAACGGGACTTTTCTTAAAGCTTTCGTAACTTTAGAACTTAGAATTTTTTAAGTGTTATATTTTTGTACCCTGCGAAATTATCACCATCTTAAAATGTAATAAGTTCTTTTAGAACAATGAGAACATCGTGAACTGCAATCCCCAAATGTAGGGCCAAATGTCCTCAGAATTTTTGTTATAAAAGTATTACAGTTTAAAGCCAACGTCTTTTTTTTTTTAAGAAACAAATATATAGTGTCTAAAGAATATCAGAATAAAAACAAAAAATGTATAGTCGAGGCTCTGTATAACGAAATCCATTATTCAAGTCAAATTATTCGTTATACAGGGAAGAACAAAAAAATCCTATTTAATGGGTAAATTTCGAAAAAAAAATATTTTCGAGGTGTTTAATTAAGATTTTGAAAAACGTTTGATTCTGAATATTAACTTCATATTGTACTTTTTAATTATTTAAACAGTTTCAATACGGAAAATAAACATTTATTTGAAAGCCAAGTAAAACAAAAGGCAGAAGGAAAAGTTACAATGGTTTTAGACGAAGAAAGCTGTAATTTTTGGTTGTTTTCATTTCAAAACTGTTACACACTTAAAAATTTTTCCCATTTTAACAAGGAATGCAGAATTATATAAGAAATTCACTTATTATCAGTAAAGTAAAAATTTATATACTTAAAGTGATAACAATATACATAAAGCTTATAAATATATTTTAATAAACAACTCAACAAGTTTCGTATGCTGAATGGGCGACAATTTCATGATCAATAATGATAAATAAACTAATTTCGCAATTTTTTTGTGAAAATGAACTTGATAAAAAAAACATATAAATAAAGAATAAGAAAGTGGTACTCGAAAGACAAACCTGTAATCAGTGAAAGAAAATTGATTCCGCGTGGTTTGAATATTTTTTTTTGAACAAATGAAGAAAACTTTCTGAAAAAATTCGTTAGATGCAGATAGATGTTTCGCTATACGGAGATTATTTTTAATGTAATCATGGGAAAAAGTGATCGTTCCTGTTAGAAATTTGTTATATGGAAGTTCGTTATAGAGACACTCGACTGTATTCACATATGTTTATGTCTACTTTATTTATTTATTTTTATTATTCTGATATTTTTGTTAAGAGCTTACACTAGTCACGGGAAGAAACATTCAAGCTAATGTTAAGTCTATGGGAAGGTTCTTCACAGATTTCTCGCTCGAATTTTAATATTTTTAAATGATTTTTTTCCCATAGGATAGTTGAGGCCGATCCCTAACGTTGTTAGTTTTTACTTTTTCGATTTTGGTTCCAGTTTTTTTATATAAGGGTACTTTCACCTTCAGAACCGGTTGGAACCGGTTCTAAACGTTCAATTACCCTTATATAAAAAAACTGTAACTAAAATAAAAAATAGTAAAAAATAACAACATTAGGGATCGGCCTCAGCTATCCTATGCGGAAAAAATCATTTAAAAATATTAAAATGCGAGCGAGAAATCTGTCAAGAACCTTCCCATAGACTTAACATTAGCTTGAATGTTTCTTCCCGTGACTAGTGTAAGCTCTTAAATTGAGCAAAGTAATCTGGAGAGAGTTTTATAAAGTGTTTTTGGTGCAGTTTGTCTATAAAAAAGGCAGTAAAATGTTTGTATCGTTATAACATATTTTGTATAGCTATATAGTATATAGTTATTTTTTTATCTTCAAATATTCTATTGCCAATTTATGTCAGTTGTCAAGACATGTGATTACTATTTAAATACCAGGAACACACATCATAAGAATATATTTGAAATGATATTCAAATCTTTGTACAAATATTAAATCTAAAAACAATCTTATATGATGCAAAGGAAATAACATTTTTGTATTACTGCTGTAAAGTCGATACTTTACAAAAAATCCATTAATTGTTATTTTATGGATTTCTTTTAAAATGGATTACCTTTTCTCGGAGTCACCACTTCTTTTTCCTTTTCTTTGTTACATCAAGTTTTTTGTTATTGTTGTTGTTGTTTTTGCTTTTGTTTTATCTTCAAATATTCTATTGCCAATTTATGTCAATTGTCAAGACATGTGATTGATATTTTAACACCAGGAAAACAGATCATGAGAAAATATTTGAAAGGATATTCAAATCTTTATACAAATATTAGATCTAAAAACAATCTTATATGATGCAAAGGAAATAACATTTTTGCATTAATGCTGCAAAGTCAGTCGATATTTTGAAAAATAGTCATTCGTTGTATTTTATAGATTTCTTTTAGTATGGAGTACTTTTTTTCGGATTCACCACTTATTTTTCCTTTTCTTTGTTACTTCATGTTTTTTTTTTTTTTTTTTTTTTTTTTTTAATCTTCAAATATTCTATTGCCAATTTATGCCAGTTGTCAAGACATGTGATTACTGTTTTAATACAAGGCAAAGACATTATAAGAAAATATTTGAAAGGATCTTTAAATCTTTGCGCAAATATTCAATCTAAAAAAACAATCTTATATAATGCAAAGGAAATAACATTTTTGCATTAATGCTGTAAAGTCGATGATTTTCAAAATAGTCATTCGTCGTATTTCGTGGGACTTCTTTTTCCTTTTCTTTGTTACTTCATGCATTTTTTTAATGCAAGTTTTTTAAATGTCAAATTTTAGGTAAGAAATAATTTTCCATTGTGTACGTATAAAAATTATAAAATGGCAAAGGTTAGAAGATTAATAAAGTTTAAATGTTAACAATTTTCTTTTAAGAAAACTAGGATATAAAAGCAAAACAATATAATAAGAAAAACAAAGAATGTATTCAGATACTTCTGTATTTTACTGTTTTAAAAGAACAATATCTTTATTTATTTATTTATTTATTGGTAAGAACAAAATAATATGGATGTATTTTCATACAAGGTGTCTTCAACAATACATCCATAACAAGAAAGTGTTATATCATCAAAAACGTCACCTGTAAAAAATGCAGCCATGTCTCGTGACTCTTTTTTCCGTAAAAAAGTTCTGAGATCGTGTAAAGCCAAGTTTAGCTATCTTATTAACTCTGAAATTTTCATTCACAAATCACTCCTAGTCTCTACATCTTTAGTTAAATATTATTTTGTCACATGGCAATTACGCACCGCAGGGGAGTTATTACACCTTACTATGTTATGGGATGGGATGAGATAATATGATTAAGGCTAATTACGCACAGGGAAGTTATTACACCTTAATATGTTATGGGATGGCATGGTATTATTTGATTAAGACTAATTATATACATCACACTCTCGTGCTATCTAATTGCCAAGTCACAAAATAATATTTAACTAAAGATGTAGAGACTAGGAGTGATTTGTGAATGAAAATTTCAGAGTTAATAAGATAGCTAAACTTGGCTTCACACGATCTCAGAACTTTTTTTACGGAAAAAAGAGTCACGAGACTTGGCTGCAATTTTTTCAGGTGACGATTTTGATGAGATTTCATTTCTTTTTGTAAGTAATCCTCCTTTTCTTGATTTTGGGTTCTCTTTGGAGATCATCCACTGATTTTCGCTAAGCCCACACTCTGTCCCTATTGTTTGCAGGTACCAAAAATTTGAAGCTTTAGTTTCGTTTGCAAAGTACTGTAGATAAAAATAAATTTCAGGTTCCTAGGCAATCACTAAATTATGGGAGGGGGGGGAGTCAAAAGTACTCTCAATTGCTTCCACGAAAGGTGCTATCCTTGTTTATAACTTGTTTCTTTGTAAGTCGAGCATTGTGTCGTTATTCGTCTCTGTGCGCGGTCAACTTAAAGGAACCTCATGTTGATAATGGTAAGAGCGCCAAGGTAATTCGTTTTAACAATCACAATTGTTCATTCAGCCCATTATTGTATCTAACTTGACTCGTCCAGTATAATTGGATAGCCTTTGTGATTGACATTGTAATCTTTGACAGTTAATTTTCAATAGTGAGGGTTCCCCTTCCCGGGTGGTCCTTCCGGGCATCGCTCCCTGGGTTGGGGCTTTACCGCATAGAAAACAAACCTGCTGGGCGGTACTAGTTGAGCTTAAGCCGAAAGTTATGCCTTCCCGCCCGGTTTGACCTTGACTTTGTCCGAAATCGACAATGGAATCAGCCAATTAAACTTTATTATCCGTAATTTACCACCCCCTTACAGAGGCACCCTACTTTTTGTGCTAAATCGAAATATTACGTGGTTTCTCTGAATGATTTTACAAGTTGTAAATAAGATATTTTTTTAGTCTTATTTTCTGATTCTATGTACTAAGCAAGGTACCAATTTTTTAAAACCATAACGAAATAATATGATATATTTTCGTTGCTGAAACAACAACAAAAAAAATTACTCTTCGATATTGATAAAAAACATATCTTAAATAATTATATAATTTTCCTATCTCTACTTTTGTGCTAAGATGTATATCTGTTAATTCTCTATTAAATGTTAACATACCATGATTATTATTTATAAAGATAGCTTAAATTAGTTAGCAAATATAAAAAATACACTGCATCATTATGTAGTGTATTTTTTATAGATAAAAAGACAAGTCTATTAAGAGAACAAAAGATATCCTTATTTATTATCATTTCATCGCACAAATGATTGACTCCTACTCTCATTATAAATGATAAGTGATATTTCGAATACATTCTTTGCTGTATAGATGACTTTTATCATTCATATTTCGTAATTCTTCAGATCGTACATTCTGATTAAATACTATAGGGTTTATCTCGCAATAATGTTATACTTATCTGACAGTATTCCTTGTTAATCGGATGAAATACATTGATTTATGTGTAGAACAACATTAAATAATAAGTGATGCATCACAATAAAATAAATTAAACAAAAACAAGTGATGTGTGATTTGAATAGTAATAATTATTTATTTATAAAAACATTTTATTTATAAATCTGAAATAGAAAAATAATAATGTTTATAAATTAAAATCTATTGATTTTGATTTCTTGTTCAAATAGTCCTTTCCGTTTAAAATTCGTTTAACAACATTTAAAATTTTGATGTTCTTTGCACTTCAGTGTTTTTCTTGGTATGTATTCGAACGTTGGTACGTATTCACGTTCACTATAGAGAAATCTACAGGGATGATCAGTATCATACACAAAGAGTGAGAATGGATTGCTTTTAAAATATTTAGCAATATATTGATATACATAGAATTGGCTGAAAAGTAACTTTTGCAAAATTTAAAATTAAGACAGTAGTGCAAAATCTTTGCCCGGGTCCACTGGTGTGTATCTATGTTCGTTATCATAATAGAAGCAAGTTCCCTGCAGAAAATAAACTAGCCTACACAAGCTAAAATATAATCATTTATTTTTAGTCTGATTTGTAAAAACAATGATGAAGAAGCATGATTTTTGGTACATAAGTGCCCCAAAGTAAATACCCCCTCCCCCTCCTACACACACAAAGAAAAAAAACTATGTTTTCTTATGGTCTACATTGTTTAATTTCTATTTTAAAAAAAGAAAACAAAACAAAAAAGAGGGACTTCAATCTTTCCAGGCGTCAAATAAAGAAACCTTTCAATGTTTGCATTTAATCAACCGTAAACTGTTGTTGAAACGAAACGTAATTGCAAAATGAAATTCCCTTCGCAGTCTTGATTTAATATATCCCTGTTTCCTTTCAGAAAACTAAAATGTTCATAGTATGTTCTTTCTTATTTATTTCACGGAACAGATGTTAAAGTAATAGCATGAATTTACGCTATTTTCTACATTCCAAAAATATTTGAAGAGGATATATATTCCCGGAGCATGTGAGAGCCTGTCTTTTACTGTAACATATCAAAAGTCTATTTGATAGGAAATTATGAACTGTTTCTTTTCCCATGGGAATGGTCCAAACTTCAGATTTTTGAAACAAATATGTTTTTCGTATATAATATTTTATTACTTATACGACTACAATTGAACTTACATAACAATTCGTTTTTCAGTACTGACCTGCTTTTCCTTTTTTTCCCGATATATTTCCTTTTAAAAATGGCTGTAGACGGTATGTAGGGGAAAAAAACCTATATAGTTTGTCATGCTGTAGGACTTATAGCACAAACTTCACACAGTTTACAAACCTTAAGGGAATGGTTTTTCATAATATTCATAGGTTTTTTATAAGTTTAATAGAGTTTTTAAACGCATATATCTTTCTAATATAATATTTTATTATACTTATACGACTAAACTTGGACTTACATAATAACTTGTTTTTCAGTACTCATCTGCTTTTCCTTTTTATCCCGATATATCCTTTTAAAAAAAGCACTAGACGGTATGTAAGGGGAAAACAATATATTATTTTTCATGCTGAGGGACTTACAGAAGAAACTCTACTTAATTGACAAACATTAAGGAAATGGTCTAAAATTCAGAGTTCTGAAACACACATTTCTTTAATATTCTATTTAATTATATTTCTTTCTTATATAATATTTTATTACTTATACGACTAAAATTGTACTGAAATAGCAATTTGTTTTTCAGTACTCACCGGCTTTTCCTTTTTTACGTAGCACTTATAGTTTTTGTCTGGTCCGTCCATCTATCCGTCTGTCCGTCTGTCCGCATATAACAGCGCAAAAACTACGCAACAGAAGGATTTGAAATTTAATATATATAATCGTTCCAGAATTTTGTCGAGTCATTTCACATTTTATGAAAATAGAATTAAAACTTAAAAATATATTAAACTAATATAATATAGCTATATATATTATATTAAGCTATATAATGTAGCTTTCTTCATTCTATTAAATCCTATCATATGAAATTAATTCAATGATATGCCATGATAGGTAATGATTCCAGGTTGTCATGATGATCACGTGCTTTTTAAGATGGAGTGCTATTATTTCCGTATTACTGAATTTAAAAACCGAGTTTGTATACTAAAATAAAAAAAATAATTATAGCAATCCCATAATCTAGCGACAGTTTTTTGGATAGAAGTTTCCAGAGAAATAGATATTAAATGGAAAAAGAGTCTAAATATGGATTTCAAGTTCTAAAATTTTCAAAGCTAGGCTTAAGATTCCCATTGGAATTTTCGGTCAATGTCAACATAAGATAAAAATGTTGCCAACTTAAAATGTACTTATTTTATTACGGAAATTAATCATATCATAATAACAGACGATATAAATATTTATAAAACTAGTTATAGTACGAACGTACCTAATTTGTCACGTTTGACGTACAATTTCCAGCTTGTTAAGTTTTCAAATAAATAATATTGTTAACCTTTTCAGGTGCAGAGTAATTCTGTTCGTAAATTGGTTAAGTGATTGACGACGCCAAAGTTTACAGATATATTTCCTATGAAATAAACACTGACTTTTCTTCACGTTCATTATAAAATGAAAAATGTATTAAATTATTCTGGTTGCCGATTAACAGTTTGGAATCTGAATTATGTGTCCACCGTCCTTGAATGGTTAACCTGTCTTTATGTTATCATTTCAAGTGAACCGCCCCGAGGGACTATGCACTGCAAAAAATAACTGTTGATTTTACAGTATAAAACTGGCACCCCAGCTGCCAGTATTATACCGTAAAATTAACAGTATTAAATAGTAAAATAAGCAGTAATACGCTGCCGCGCAAGCAGTAATGCGCGGTAGCGTATTACTGCTTATTTTACTATTTAATACTGTTAATTTTACGGTATAATACTGGCAGCTGGGGTGCCAGTTTTATACTGTAAAATCAACAGTTATTTTTTGCAGTGTGGCATGCGTAATGTACATCGCTTGTATGCTGTGTAACGCGGGAAGACCGCTTTGGGTCCACTACTTATTATTACAAACACTAGGGTATCCAACCCGGTCTTCCCGGGTTAGAGAATATGTGTGAAAACCAATTATCCATTTTTTATTGAAAACTCTCATAGATTTTTTACATTTAGTATTTTTTTAGATAGCCCCCTAACAACACCAAAGAGCATTTTTATATGAAATATGTCAATTATATATTCAAATAAAATTTTGAAATTTATTAAAAGCGGTAATTTCTTATAGGCCTCGTGCCAGAAGTTAACAGCCGAAGAAATCTCTAAAAATTCCGTTATCTACAGAAGTTTTTAAAATTATTATTATTCTGATAATTTCAACGGTTTTAAGCGCTTATTTCAATTACATGTCTGTTAAATTAGTGTTTTATTTGCACTATTTTATTTGTTGCTTAATGAAGTTTTAATTTCATTATGGAATATTAGCTGGAAACAAATGCTGAACATTTTATAGTGTTTAAAAGTGCAAACAGATTAATATTTTGTATCGTCTGCAAGCGATAACGATAGATTTTTTAAACAATCTTCCTTGAAATGTAATTTAAATGCCATAATACCTGAGTAAATAGCGATACAGTTTTCAAACAAATGACATTTGAAAGTATATTTTTTTGCCTATAGAATGATGTAAAAATTAAAATTATGCGATGTTTAGAAATTAAAAAAAAAAATGGCAGTAGCAAAAATCGCAAAACTGAAATTTCATTGTCAAGTGTTGCCATTCGCAAATTGACGTCAGCGTTACGCACGAACACGTTTGTCCTTTATAATATAGATATATCACTAAAACCCAAATCCACAAGAAAATAAAATCTTTCAAATACTCTTTTGAAATATCCCAAAACAACTGTCGATAATCAAAAACACTAGCCGCTATCCTACATACAGAAAATAAAATTCAGGCGAAAACTTTAATAAAACTTCTCTTCATTATCTATTCGTATTTAAAAATTGCGACATTTTAACTATGATCACCCTGTATATAAAATAACTTTCCTTCTACACGCAACATAAAGATGCCGAAAAATTTATATTTTACGTGAATTTTAACGATAGGAGAAGTTTTAAATATTTATGGCCTCATAAATTGTGGTCTCGTTAGGGAAACGTTAAAACGACAAATATCATAATTCAAAGAGTATAATAATATATGCAAAGAAGTGATCTCATAAATAAAATTTAGCGGCGTTTCTAGAATATTTTAGAAATATTTTGTAGTATTTCGTTATTCTTACAGTAAACACGGCACACTTTGAGGAATAAAAAATATTTTTACTTTTTTTTACTATTCATTTTAAGTAAAATATTGGAATCATGATAAAAAACCGATTAGGAAATTTAAGTATATCTTAACGTTTTAAAGAATCCTGACTACATTCTTTCTATTTTTGAGATGATTTTTCTTTCAATGTAGCTGAAAGTGGATACTTTCATGTTATAGCGGTCCCTACATTTACGTTTATTCCAAGGTTGGAGCTAGGATTTCGCCACGATCATCGCAAAGTTTATATATGCATCATTATATACGTATATATATATGTTACGGTCAATAGGATTAATCCAGTCATTATTAATAATAACCGGTTATTACTAATAATGATCGGATTTATCATATTGACCGTAACATATATACTCCAAATACTCATATGTGCATCATATATGTCATTATATAAACATTATTTACGTCTTATGTGTCATATATATATCATATACGTCTTATAGACATGTTCCATATATACATCATATACGCATCATACATAACTATAACTTGGCGATATACGTTACGAAATGTTATATTCATCATATATTACTATAATGTCATCCATGAACACAGAAATAAAGAAGGACTTCCAACGAAATAATGTTAATATCGTGTCTCGACTTTGGAACGAAATAGCAGCTGCACAGCTAAACGCATGATTCTGTGTAGCCGGCGAGAAGCAGCGCCACCTACAACATCAAACCGAAACTGTATATCAGATACCCCACCAGACGTCAGACGGTTTAACAGAGCAGACGAACTGGTGACGTATGGAGAACCCGTCTTACGACATGCGCCACCTACTTGAGACTTTTTTCGAGGAACGATTTTCTTCTTTGAAAGGCTATTTCGTTAGGCGTCCTTCTTTAGATCTATGCTCATGATGCCATCTGTGCTTTATAATTTGGCGATAAATCTCGATCGCTTGGCGATTTATCCTTGGGGGCCGCTATAACACGAAAGTACCGAAAAGTGTTTATGAAATCGGTTTGTCTGTCTGTCTCTCTTTTCGTGTTCTAACTCTCTATTCTTGTAAAATGATTTTTTTGACAAAATGCTTACATGCTTGTCTAGTGGTTAGGGTGATAGCTACTAGACAAGTGGTACTGGGTTTGAATCTGGACTGAAGCATCGGTATGTGTGGTGAGTGAAATTTCACTTTAAACGGAAACTCCCGGTGTGTTCAGCCCTGTGTGTAAAAGATGATCATAGAGCCCTTAAGAAACTAAAACCATAGTCATACCATAGAGTAAATTGGGTGAAAATGCCGTAGTTTTTGGATTTAACATGTTATAAAATAGCCTGTTTTTATTTGTTATTCATTAATTTGTAAGTTGATAAATTTATGTATGATTTATAAATGTATTTCATTTTACAAATATCACAGAAAGCATCAAACATTTTGCTTTTGTAAATGCTTGCATTTCGGCATCTTACCCCAATATTGTAGTAAGATGGCCAACTACATAGGAACTACATAAAGAAAGAACGTAAAAGATTTTGGACACTTACCAAAGGTGTTAAGACGAATAGAAATAGAAAAGCACTACTTTAAACTTAAATAAAACAACGCACTCTGGAATTAAAGTATGAGTAAGGAAGCCTCTTCCACACAACTGAGTGGCGTTTTAATACAGCGCCTGCGCATACGATTACCACCAGACACGGCATCTTGTCCAATACATGGCATCCCACCCCAAGTTACCCTATATATTAATGTAAAATTGAAAATCGCAGTTTTTAATTTCACAATGATAACTTCCTGGAATAGTAATGCGAGATCTTTATTTTTATCAAAAAAAAAAAAAAAAGATCAAACAAAATTTTAAAAAGCCTCTATAATAAAAAACAAGAACAAAAGATCATGCATCCGTCATAAATTACGAAACACTTCCCAACACTTACAGAATATTACTAAGAAATTTACTTTTTTCATAAGATGAAATGAGATATCTAAATAAACGATTTAAAAAATACATAACTAAGTAAAAACCCATTTTCAGCAATTGACGCCCATATTCGAAATCTTTCGTGTAGCCCTGTATATGATCTGCAGAATTTGTAAACAACACGTAATGCACTAAAAATTACATAAAACTGTACAGCATAGCAGCAAGAGCACTTCCAGCAATGACCGATCCTAGTCAGTCCTTTAACCAAATTCTCATGTTCGTCTCTGTACATGAATGATAAATACTAAGCACCCCATAATCTATAGAAGATAGGTTGTATTGAACCTTAGTGATCCTTTGAAATTTCATTATGTTTGGAGTGTCCTAACATGTTCAAAATGCACCGAAAGCAATTTTTTCCCATCGACCATGATGTAAAGGAATTGTTTTGTACGTCCCTGTAATTGAACTATAAAAGCTATGAATTGAAAACTCCGGTAAAAACATGCTGTAGTCCACCTCAGTAATGTGCATTAATATCATTATGTTTTAAATAACGTAACATCAATAAAATGCGCGAAAATGCTTTTTCTCCGCAGATTATAATGTAATGGACTTCTATATTTCTTTTAAATGCTAAAAGGTGTAAATTAACAACATAATGAATACATAGTAAAATAACTCTTATTAGGTTGTTTGACATGTTTTGGCTCACTCCGAGCAATTTTAATAGCATTTAAATCATGGATATTGCCAATAATAAGAAACCAGAAAACAAAGTTGATTCGCAAAAATACAAACTTTATACTCTTCAATATTATCCAGGCTTTTTAGGAAAATTAAAACACGCTCTTAAACGTTTCAATATCTGCTTAATAGCCAAACCCCCTCAGAAATTAAAGAATATTATTTGCAGTAAAATTGACCCAATTAATTTTGAGAATTACTCAGGAGAATATGAAATACCTTTTATTAAAGAAGACAGAGCTAATAATTACTATATTGGCGTGACCAGCAAGAAATTTAGTTACACAACCCTGGCAAGACTATATGAAGAAGAAACCATCCAAATAAATTTCAATGAAAGTAAAATAATTTTTCCCTCCAGTCTGTACTATCCATCCATAATAAGAGAAACCATAGAGATACTACCGCGCAAAAATACAATATGTAACGACCAGCATCTTTTAACTTACCGAAATTGTGGGTCGAGTGACTGCATGGTTACAGATATGAAAATAAACAGCCAAGTAATAATAAAAGATAACGTGAGTAATTTTTAAATGGTTTTTGTCTAAATCTCTCAACAGGTGGCGCTGCTATGCTGCATTTTGCAGGATTTACACGATTTCAGCAATAGTCATATCTCAAGAACTAACACACGACATTTAATAAAACTTTAGATTTAGTTATAACTTTATATAAATTGGTGAGGATTAATTTTAGTGTATACGAAACCTGTATGAGATAGAAGAAAGTTTTGGGATTGACACATCCCACTTGTTTTTGAAAATGGCTCGTAGTGAGCCGAAACATGTCAAACAACCTAATAAAAGTTATTTTGCTGTGTATTTATTACGTTGTAAATTTACACATTTTAGCATTTAAAAGAAATATATTATTACCAGGTTTTATAATTTATTATATTGTAATGGACTTCTTTTGTGTGTCCCTGTAAATGAATTATTTAATGCTACACACTAAACGGGATATCTGATTAAAAATATATATAACCATCTGTTTTTACATCACAAACTCTTTTATATTTCGCCCGGCTGACTCACTCGCTAAATATTAAAGAATGTCTTTCTAATCTGATAGAAAACGTTGCGGTCATTGGGCATGCTTTTATTCGTAAGAAAATTTTATGACTTCTAAATTCAGTTTCGTTCTACAATTCTTCCATTTTCTGCGTCATTGACGGGGACGTCTTTTATTAGTAAACCTCCCATTCTACCAATCGCATCGGATAAAAAGTCCATATTATTATCCGGAAAAAATATATCGTGATAAACCTTGAGGGTAATCGTCTTCCGACCTAATGGGGCGTTGTACGATTGGAAGGTAAAGGGAGAGATAAACTACAGGTTAAAACGTTCTTTAAAATTATTTTTCATTCAATGTAAGAAATAAAAACAAGAACGAAAAATAATTCGCTAAGCATAGATTATGAAACTCTTTCCAACACAAGCAAAAAAAAAATAAATAAATAAAATAAAAACTGTAACGAAATTTTATCGTTAGTTAAGGGGAAAGAAGATATGTAAGTAAACAGTAAAGGGAGAGACAAATTACAGGTTAAAACGTTCTTTAAAATTATTTTTCATTCAATGTAAAATAAAAAAAATTAAGAACGAAAAATTAATGCGTCAAGCATAGATTATGAAACTCTTTCCAACACATCCGAAAAACTGTAAGAAACTTCACCATTAAATAAGGTGAAAGAAGATATGTAAGTAAACAGTAAAGGGAGAGATAAACTACAGGTTAAAACGTTCTTTAAAATTATTTTTCATTCAATGTAAGAAAAAAAAAACAAGAACGAAAATTTAATGCGTCAATCATGGATTATGAAACTCTTTCCTACACATCCAGAAACTTATAACGAAACTGCAACATTAAATAAGGTGAAATAAGATGTGTAAGTAAACAGTAAAGGGAGAGATAAACTACAGGTTAAAACGTTCTTTAAAATTATTTTTCATTCAATGTAAAAGAAAAAAAATTAAGAACGAAAAATTAATGCGTCAGCCAAAGATTATGAAACTCTTTCCAACACATTCAAAATACTGTAACGAAACTTCACCGTTAAATAAGGTGAAAGAAGATATGTAAAAATATAATAAATTATAACACTTTGTAATATTATATTTCTTTTAAATGCTAAAAGTTGTAATTTAACAACATAATATACAATAAAATATCTTTTATTAGATTGTGGACATGTTTCGGCTCACTCCGAGCCATTTTCAAAATGAAATGAGAATATTCTATAATTGCACTGTTTCTGAAGTTATTATTTGAAATGCTATCATTTAATTTTCATTCAACTTACCGAAATTGTGGCTTGAGTTACTCCATAGTTACAAATATGAAAATAAACAACCAAGTACAAGATAACGTGCGTAATTTTTTAAAAATACAGGAAAATTAAATGATAGCATTTCAAATAATAACTTCAAAAACAGTGCAATTATAGACTATACTCATTTGTTTTTTTAAAATGGTTCAGAGTGAGCCGAAACATGTCAACAATCTAATACAAGTTATTTTACTGTATATTATGTTGTTAATTTACACCATTTAGCATTTAAAATATATAGAAGATATGTAAGTACACTGTAAAGGAAACACATAACACATTTAAAAGTCCAATTTTAGCAATTCCCTTACATAGTCGAAAATGTAGTCAAATTAGTTTGTGCATCCCTGTATGTGTTCTATAAATTTGGATATATTCTACAATGCATGATAAAAGTTAGTTCATTTAGAAAATTCACATTTAGCAATGTTCGCCAATTGATAGAAATGCACTCGAAATCTTTTGTTCAATCCTGTATATTGTCTTGAGACATTAGTACACACCACATATTAAGCGAAAAATTAATTCAGGTAAAAAAAGCACAAAGCAACTTAAAACAAACGTCCAGCAATTACCAACTATAAACGACAATGTACCTTGTTCTTTGCATAGCCCTGTATATGAAATTATTTATTTTCCACAAACTTCTATAAGTCTACTAAGTGTAGTACTTACTTAGCAATTATTAAGGAATTTCAACAAAAAATTTCAACAAAAATTTCGAAAATTTCGAAATGTAGCATCGGAGTACATTTTTTTTTTGTTTGTTTATTGAAATAGTCTAATATCATTGACAATCACAGATTTTAATTTAAACTATTTTTATGCGAAAGGACAATTCTTTTGCCAAAAATCTGTACCCGCTCCGACAGTAGTACACTTCTTTTTTGACACCATGTATATTTGAAAGAAGAAATGAATTGTGACCAGAGTTCCTTATAAAAATAAACTGTTTTTTGTAGCGTGCACCACCTGTTAAAGTTTTCCTATCTTTTTTCAGTCACGCTTATAACTCGATACTCAAATGCAATAAAAAACTAGTCGTTGGGGGCCAACGTAATACTTACCCATAATGGATATGCATAATATAAATATGAAAATAAAACATGTGTAAACTATTTATAAAATGCATTGCAATTCGAATAAAATAGTGGCTTGATGACGTCCTCAACTTTTTTGCTCTGTTACTGATTAGCGTAAAAGAAACATCCTTATAACTCCAAAAATGATAACCACAATTATTAGCAGTTTAATTAGCAGTTAGTCTGATTAAGCGTCTCATTTTCAATTATAGTATATCTTTGAATTGAAATTTGAATGAAATACAGTGTCATGAAAAATCGAAGAGTGTGGAAATGGGATTACAAATATCTCGTAAACTGATTATCCGATCGACTTCATTCTTTATGCAAAATTTATGTTTTTTTTATTGCCTTTTATATTTATTCCTTAAAATAAACAAATTCGAAAATTTTTATATAGGGGAAGGTGGCCTAAAATGATCCCCTTAAGGGAAAAACTTGTGTAAAATAACAGAACTTTTTAAATAAAACTTTGGCCCTTTGTTAGTATGTTTTACACTATATTTTGCATTGTAAACATAGTTTAATAATATTATAAACCCAAAATAAGTAATGAAAAAAATAGTTTTTTTTTTTTAAATGTCCAAAGGATCATTTTACCCTCACCAAAAAGCAAAATGATCCTTCATTTACAGATAATTGTAAATTGTTTTTTTAATCGGCAAAATAAAGGATGTAAAAGTAATTATGACAATACATAAGTGTAAGTCACATCTAAAAACATACTCCATTAAGTAAAACAAGTCATATTTCTGTACAGGAAAGACTGTAATCTAAATAAATATGAAGCTAGTGCCTACTTTATGAAAGATATTATAAAAACCAATTTTTCAAAGAATTCTATTCAGACGCGTAATATTGTTTGAATACCACCATTGCTTCTTCTTTAGTTACAAAAACTAGTTAATGTGTTACCCTGTAGATAGCGCGACCTGTCTGGAAGAAAACTTATGGGGACCGTTGTGCCCATTAGGATCATTTTAGGTCACCTGCCCCTATAAGTAAAAACCATTTAGTGTGGAAAATAGAATTACAAGTATCTCGGCAACTAATTACGCGATTGGCTTCATTCTTTATGCAAAATTTACATTTTTTTTAATTCTCTTTTATATGTATTCCTTAAATTAAACAATTTCGAAAACATTTACATACCTTTTATCAGAACGAATATTTCGAGAGTCCGTAAAAATTGATCCTGATAATCGAGGTTACTGAAATTCAATAAGCTTCTTCTCATTATTACATACTAAGTAAATGCCAAATTTCAAGTCTCTATCTCAATTTGTTCGGGACATAGAGCGTTTACAGACACACAGGCAGACGAACGGCAATTTTTTTTTTCTAAAAATATGTTTTTCGGATTCTCCAGTGTCTGAAACGTGTAAATCGTCAATTTTTTTTTCTATTTTTAAAACGATTATAAGATTTCCCCTATATTATATATGATGGGTAAGTAATAAATTTTTCGTTATTCCGAGGAATTTGTCAAAAGCACTCATTTTCGTTACCGAAAAAATAATAGCCACCAATGCTAAGTAATTTCGGGAATGATCTCATATTTCAGGGGAACTTTTTCGTTACATCCAGAAATAGGTTGTAATATTAAAGATAATGAATCAGTGTAAATTGCACCATTGTTTCACCTTTACTCTGATCGGAGGAAGAAAAATAGCATGCATGCTTAGAAATTTCAGGAATGATCTCATATTTCTGGATCCCTTTTTTGTTACATGTAGAAATACGTATATAATATTAACGATAATGCAGCAGAGTAAATTGCAGCATTTTTTCACCTTTATTCAGCTGGGAAGCAGAGAAATAGAAATATGCTTAGCTGCCAAACCGAACGATAAATATGTAATCGTTTATTATGTATTAAATGTTCAACGAAAAATAAGAGTTTTGCTCAACATCTGAGTAAATATTTGGCTCCATATAGGATTATTCTCACATAAAAGAAAAAACATGATTTTTTTGCATTTTTTTAAAATTATTTAAATTTTACGGAAACATTTTAAACTTTCTTTATCAAAAATATGTTGGATGTTTTCTCATAAAAAATGATTTTGCTTGTGATAAATTATTTAAAAGTCGAGTTTTATCCGCTTGCTTTTATTGAGAGAAAAGAAAAAGTTAAACAACATAAAAAGCTGTTTGAATCGGAAACGTTTATAATTGACATCTCTATATATTTGTTTGTGTAGTTTGTAGTGGGCAAGCAACTCTCTTATAAAGGGATTCTAGTGTTTTGAATGCGAACGCCATGTCAACATTTAACCTGTGTGCGCAACCGCGACATCTATACTGTAATTTACTTTAATTTTCCATTTGTGGGTGGTTCCTTCGGAGTTTGGGGTTTCTATCTCTCGCTGTAAGATTATGCAAATTTAGCTTCGCTGGTCTATCTACAAGGTATATAAGTTGAAGCAAAAGTTTGCTTCGGCAGATTTCGGTCGAATCTTCCCCTAATTGGTAAACAACGCCTGAGCTGATGAGCTAAAGCTGTGTTTTCTACACGTGTCAGCGGAATTAAAGTTTTCTGAGTTAAAGTTAGCCGTTTAGTAAGATCCTTTGGATTATAGTTTGAATAGAAGCTATCCAGCAGACACTGTCTGCTAGCTTATTAGAAGTTATATTATATTAATGGTTTTGCGTGTGTCTCATTTCAGTTTAAAGTAGCAAATGAACGCTGGATTTGTAGTGAATTGAACTGCCAGTACTCTTTACGTAAGTGAAACTTGTTATTTTAGAAAAACTTCTTGTCCTTTTTAGTGAAGATTAAGCTAGTGTTTGATCTTTAGTAATCGCAGGCGACATGGGACAAAATATTTAATTATTGTACTCGTTTGCATAGTTTAGAAAACGATGTTGAGCGCATAATTAAGTCCATTGAACACGCATGTAGTTGTAATTGTAACCATAAAAAAATATTGTGCGATTTATCAATTACGCGGAGCTATCGAAATGATGTCTTTAAATTAATTTATTAATTTAAACTTAAATTCTAAAGATATTAAAATGTTGTATTGTCATCGGAAGCGCACCTGTGTACTTATTATTATTTTATTTTTTTATTCTAGCGTCACAGGAAGTGAGTAAAAGTAGATTACAAAATCCCATCTTTAAATACATGTACCAAGTTACGTTAAATAAAATAAAAGTATAAAAAAACACATGCAATTGGTTTCTTCATTTAAAGCAATTCCACATCAGGAAATACGAATCTAAACTTAGGCCTTACTAACAATTTTCAAAAACGCAATTCTCGAATATATCATTTAAATGTATCTCATTTACTTAAAAATGTTTCCTTGATTTAAAAATGCTTATTTCCAGAAGTTGAAAAGATTTTACTCTTCTTTTATATGTTAATAGGTATTTTTATTTTGCCTGGTTGTACTTCCATGAAATCATAATATTCTATGCTGAAAAAAAAAACGAAATTATTTCTTATTATATATTCTTAACATAAAAAATTGTCAAAAAGCTCTTGAACTCACAGCAATCAAAATTTTAAATAATTTCAACATTTTTAAAGGCAAGAACAAAAATAAATTGTACAAATTTCAAACGAGTAGATTAAATACCCAAAGATTTAATGCTTTTTAATAATATTTGCTGCCAACAATCTCCTAATAAAAATGCATATTTTTCTTATGAATTGAATATTTGAATTAATAAAGACCCGCTACGTAAGAGAGTATTATTTATTTAAAATGCTGTGAATAAGTGCCGCGCTTTTAAACCTTTACTCAAATTTTAGATAACATGTATAATAAATAAGTAACTCAGATAAAATTTCTGAAGTTAAAAATATTTCTCGCATTTCAAGTAATAGTTTCTTTCTAAACGACAAGTAATGAACGACAAGAGTCTGTTAAATATAAATGTAAGTCATTTAAAAATAATACATTTAAAATGTATCAAATATTTTGCCTTAATTGAGCACTCATAATTAATTTGCACATGGTATTTAAAATTTCGAAAGTAGATTGTTGTTTTAGGCACTTAAAAAAACAAGTTGGAAATTGTACGTCAAACGTGACAAATGAGGTGCGCCCGTACTATAGTTAGTGTCAGTGAAATAAATTATATCGTCTGTTATTATGTATGATTATTTTCCGTAATAAAATAAGTACATTTTAAATTGGCAACATTTTATCTTTTGTTGACATGTACTGAAAATTCCAATGGGAATTTTAAGCCTAGCTTTAAAAATTTCAGTACATACATTGAATATATAATTTAATTGTTACTTTATTAGATGAAAATACAAAAACACTGTTTTAAAATATTAAGACTAACCTACCTTGATGTCAACCTACCTTGACATCTGTTTTTAACATCGTAAATGGTTTTAATGTTTTAAAACTGTGTTTTTGTATTTGCATCTGTTAAAGTAACAATTGAATTATATAATCAATGTATTTAAGTTGTGTTATTCTAAGTTAAGAAGGTGAATTTGACATTCAATATGTGGAAATTTGTATATTTTCAATAGCAGATGTTGTATTTTTGATATAATTATACAGTTTAAAAGGAAATAAACAATTACGTTTTTTATTTATCAGAAATTATTTCTTCAAATTTTGCATTTTGTTTCCTTCAATAACAATAAATCTAGAATAATTTTAAAAGTAAATTGTAAAGATTTTTCTCATATTTTTTTTTTACATGTTAATAATCTAATTTATATGAAAAGGATAAGAATCTTGCATGTTTTATTTTTTTTACACCCTTTTATTAGGTGCGTTCGTAATTATATAAATACGTAGCACCTGTAGTCGTCGTCTGGTCCGTCCATCTGTCCGTCTGTCCATCTCTCCATCCATCCGTCTGTCTGTCCGTCCTCAACTAACCAAGCAAATGGTTTGAAATTTAATATATATTATCATTGTAGAATTTTGTCGAGTCATTTCAAATTTTATGAAAATCGAATCAAAACTTAAAATTATATTAATAAAAGTTTTTATCCTATTAAATCCTATGGTACGTTATCTATATAATAAAAGCACAAGCCATGTGACTGAAAAAGAAACGTGACTGTTTTTTAGAGAGATCGTTGAAAAAAATTGTTTGTTTGAAAGATGAGTTACATTAAAAAATTTATAGATTCGTTCTAGATTCACAGGATATTCGTTCATTATGAGTCATAAAAATATTAAATCATGGACTTAATCATTCGCAAAGCAAGATGCCCATGGTGAATTTTACAGTGCTGTCTGGTGTAGAAAAAAAATCGCATCGGTTGCATACGTAATAAAAAAAGAACTAGTCGGATGTGTCTCTCACACAGGTTTCACATACACTCAAAAGAATCAGCAACCAATTTATATCAAGGTCTAACTGAATCTATAGTTTTATTAAATTCCGTGCATTAGTTCTTGACACATGACTATTGCTAAAATCGTGTAAATCCTGCAAAATACAGGATAGCAGTGCCACCTGTTGGGAGATTTAGACCAAAACCTAATCAACAATAACTTATGACAACGTCTAACTGAATCTGAAGTTTGATGAAAATCCGTGCATTAGTTCTTGAGATATAGTTATGGTGATAATAATGAAAAAAGTAGCATATCAGCACCACCTGTTGGGCTATTTACACCAAAACGTAATCAGGATCTTTGTATGTCAAGGTCTAACAGAATCTGAAGTTTGATGAAATTCCGTGCATTAGTTCTTGAGATATAGCTATCGTAAAAATAATAAAAAAGTGGTATAGCAGCGCAAACCTGATGGGATATATACACCAAAATGAAATCAGTGTCTGTTTATGTCAAGGTCTAACTGAATCTGAAGTTTGGTGAAAATAACTGCATTAGTTCTTAAAGTAGTGCTATTGCGGAAATCGCAAAAAATGCAGCATAGCAACGCCACCAGTCAGGCGATTTTCACCAAAAACTAATCAGCACCAATATATATTAGGGACTAACTGACTATAAAGTTTTATTACATTTCACGCATTAGTTCTTGAGATAGAGCACCCACAAAATTTGTATCACATACAGACAGACAGACAGACAGAGTCACAGACAGACATTTTCTAAAAACAGTCAAATCGTGTTCAGGACCTTCTAAAACGTATAAATCCGAAGAAAACCGGAAGTCGAAAATTTTCAAGAATCCAATACTTTTTTCTTGTAAAGATAGAAGAAAGTAAAAAGGAATGCTCATTTCGCTGATAGCAGACGATATAATTCATTTCACTGAAATAATAACAATGGTTTTTTTTACATCGTGAAACTAGTTATAAAACGACGCCCCTCCTATGTTACGTTTAACGTACAATTTCCAGCTTGGTTAACTCAACTTTTTTTTTTTTTTTTTTGTACGTAAAGATGGAATTTTGCAATCGATTTTTCACTAACTTCCTGATATTTTAGATTTAAAACAATCATGTTCAAACGTGAGTTTCCGATAACAATATAAGATTATAATATTTTTAGAACTCAGTTATAAATCAATACATTAATTTTAAGACATTTTTCCTTTATCCCGCCACAAATGATAAATCGCCAAAAATTCTTTAGGGTTACAATTATATACTAGTTACAACATAAATGTTTTTAATTATGCGCCAAACCATGCTCGCACAAATACGCCAAATGGCTGTAACACTGCAACGATTCAATTCTAAACACTGAAAAGTCGAAAGTAAAATATAAATAATAAAATTAGCTTCTAATATCTTTTAAAAAATACGCTTTTATCAAAGAATAGTTTTATAATAATTAAATTATGATTGTACGTTTTAGAAATCCTAAAAATATAGTTTAAAAATGATTTATTTTTCCTTCCTGCTAGCCACATCTTAAAACAGAAACAGAACAAAAATCACGTATTTTTTAAATAAATTCACTAGTTCGCAGTCTCTATCAAGCGTAAACAACTGGAGTTCCGAATGTTGGAGATATTTCACCATCTTATGGTTGCAGCTACAGCAGAACCAAAAGCTGGTTCAGTTGGAGTTCCAAATGTTGGAGAGATTTCACCGTCTTATGTTTGCAACTACTGCAGCACCAAAAGTGGGTTCAACTGGAGTTCCAAATGTTGGAGAGATTTCACCATATTATGGTTGTAGCTACTGCAGCACAAACGGTTGGTTCAACTGGAGTTCCAAATGTTGGAGAGAATTCACCATCTTATGGTTGCAGCTACTGTAGCACCAACAGTTGGTTCAACTGGAGTTCCAAATGTTGGACAGATTTCATCATTCTATGATTGCAGCTACTGCAGCACCAAAAGTTGGTACAACTGGCTTTCCAAATGTTGGAGAGTTTTCACCATTTTATAGTTGCAGCTACTGCAGCACCGAAAGTTGGTTCAACTGAAGTTCCAAATATTGGAGAGATTTCATCACTTATGGTTGCAGCTACTGCAGCACCAAAAGTTGGTTCAACTTAGCGCAATATTTTTAACAGTGTACCCGGCCGGGCGCGTCAGCTAGTTAGCAAATAAATAAAAATTATTAGTATTATTCTCAAATGCTGTTTCATTATAATAATTTTAGTGTACACCGGAACTTTAACTTACGGTTTTAAATGTGTCAAAAGGTTCACAAAAAAAAAGGGTTGAGAAAAATTGATCTATACTAAACTAAAAAGTAACATAAATGAGTTTAAATGTTTTTTTACAGGTAAATACTTCTTTCTTCCGGATATTAAAATATTCTTGCCTGCTTTTCGAAAAAAAAAATCTCATAATAAAAACCTGACATGGGAAGAACTCGTAAAAAATGAAATAAAATATCAGCATGAAACAAAATGAAAAATGTTTTTAGCAATAAATACATTTTATTTCATAAGAAACATTCCGGTGAAAAAGAGTCTTTTAAAGAAATAAGAGTAATTCATGCAATTTTAGCGCAGTCTCAAGAAAAAATATTTTTTCAAACACTTCTTAATTTCGCTCTTGCACCATATTATTAACATGAATATATATATATACTTATATATAAGAAAAACAACTACTAACTGAAACTGATTTTTTAAAGTTATTGTTTATATAATATTGCCACTGTAGACTATTTTTTTTAATTCTATTTCAAATGGTTCGTGTAATTTTTTCCAAACTATATTCCTTGCTATATCCCGGTACAACTGACGAGCACCACAAAGAATAAACTTTTTAAATAGAGGTACGATTAGAATATAAAAACTAATCATTGGGGGCCACCGTAATGCTTACCCATCGTGGATATGCATAATATAAAATATGAAAATAAAACATGTGTCAACTATTTATAAAATGCATTGCAATTCGAATAAAATCCTGGCTTGATGACATCATAAACTTTGAAGGCTCGATTACTGAATTGCGTAAGAGAAATATCCTTATAACTCCAAAAATGATAATCATACTAACTAAGAGTTTACTGCGTCAGATTTCCAGTCAGATTAAGCTTCTAATTTGCAGTTAAAATATATCTTTGAATTGAAATTTAAATGAAATACAGGGTCATGAAAAATCGAAGAGGGTGGACAATAGGATTACAAATATCTCGGCAACACATTATCCGATCGACTTCATTCTTTATACAAAATTTGTTTTTTTATTGTCTTTTATATTCGCTCCTTAAAATAAACAATTTCGAAAATTTTTATATACTTTTTATCAGAAAGACTATTTTGAAAGTCCGAAAAAAAAAGTTCTTGATAATCGAGGTTACTGGAATTCAGCAGACTTCTCATTATTACATACTACGTACAGACCAAATTTCAAGTCTCTATCTCAATTTGTTCGGGAGATACAGCGTTCAGAGACACACAGACAGACGGACGGCAATTTTTTTTTCTAAAAATATGTTTTTCGGAATCTCCGGTGTCTAAAACGTACAAATCCGTCAAAAGTATGTTTTCGATTTTTAAAACGATTACAAGACTTACCCTATACTACGTATGATGGGTAAGTAATAGTTGTATGTGACAACCTGGTTTATAGTAAAAATTTATTTACTTTACTGTAAAGTTTTTTGGAATATGAGAAAGAAAATGTATAAGTATTTATGTTTTGCGATCTTAAAAATATTATACTTACATTAATATACTGCTAAATATATGTACAGTCATGGGAAAAAAACTGAACACCCTCCACTAACTGTGCAACAAATTAACGTAGGGGAAAGTTACTGGTACCAAACGATTGGAAATAAAGTCTACTTTTAAATGACGTATATAAAATGTGCTTGTTGATCTGCGAATCTTTAAAACCATTATCTAGGGCAATTCTTTTAATAAATTCAATTTCAGCGTTAAAGATTCGCAGATTGATAAGATTATTCGACTGTATAATACCTGCCCTCCTTCAGGTCAACGGTCTGTTAACAGTTTAAAGATCAACTACAAAATTATGCATTATGTTCCAATAATATATAAAAAATTAAAGCAAGTTCTGCAGACGTTCAATATAAAATTAGTAGCTATCCACCCTCCATATATCATACAAATTATCAGTAACAATATTGATAAAATCCAGAATCATAAAAAAGCCAGACTTTATGAAATACCGAGACAAAACGGAAATTTTCAGAAAGATTAAAAGAGAACAAGAGGGATAATTCACAATCAAAACAGAGTACAGCTCTCGCAAGGTTTTATTTTTCAAATGAAGGTAGCAAAGTTGGCTTTGATAAGGCAAAGAATCATAATCCCATGCAAAAATCATTATGTTAATAAAATTTTAGAGTCCCTTACGATTATTAAGCTTGGGCAGTATACATGTAACGATAATTTATCCCATACCATTCATAAAATCTGGCATAATATGTTATAATCCATCAATACACTCTGTTTTGATGTTTTGAATTTCCACCCCCCCCCCTCTCTCTTGGTTTGATCCATTTGGTTACCATTGGGTCAAGTTTTCTCCAAGACTCTCAGACGTTTATGCCCATTTTGGTATTTTAGACTTGTTTGTAACATCCTGATGACGTTCGCAGAAGCGAAACGAAACGTAGATTATTTTAAATGTGTTTGTAAATTCACGATTTTAATGTGTGTACCATTTAGCAAATGTTGTATTTGATTTTAATACATTATTTTAATTATAGAAATTATGGTGCAATTGTCTTGTTTTTAATTATTCATTTATGGCGATTTATTTTTGGTCACAAAATTTGGCGATATTTCACTCAATGTCATGCAGGATGGCGAGAATTTGATGCTAACGGATATGGATATGTAGTTTTAAACATAGGAGAGTTGGATCAATGGTTACCATAAATGTACATTACAAGTGAAACTTCTAAAAGTCAACCTCAATATAAAGCCCCAATGTGTGCTTTGAGTAATGCTGACGTCATAAAAATGCAGGCAACAATGTAACCGACGAGGGTTGCAAACATGGAGCTATCCCAATTAAAATTAAACAATCGCCATGTTATTTCTATGGGATAAACAGGGCTTAATTTGCGCCGGAGCCCACCGGAGCACAGCTCCGGTACTTCTCTGTTTTTAGTGAATATTTAAATAATGGCCAGAATTCAACGGAGGTCATAAACACTTCCAAAAAACGAATTCTAAATTAACCTTTTCTTTCCGTACCATCTCCGATCTTTTGGCTTCTTTTGTATCAAAACACTTATACGTGACGTAATGTGTCGCTCACGTAAGAGATGGAGATGAAACAGGCTTGATTTTTATATCAGTCTTCGGATTTGGGTGAGATCGAGCTCAATCTGTCTTAAATTCAAAATTTTATTTATTTCCATTTCCTAACATTTTAATGCTATTTTGATCAGAATAAAGAGTAAACAGATAATAGTCTTTTTCTGTTATGCATATCTGTGAACTATTCATTTTTTGTGTTAACACTATTTCCGATTCATAATCCTGAGCTTATTTAATCGCAGAATTCTTAGATTAATTAACATTAAGATTAAGAAACGGCTTCGATTTGGAAGTAGTAATAAGTAAAAAGTGAAATAGTTGATAGCTAAGTATACACAGATAGATGTATTTAAAATTTTTATTTTGAGAAAAAAAACCCAAAAAAAACAATGCTTTAAATTTTGAAAATAATGTATGCATTATAAATATGCAGATTGGATTGACGGCGGAGGGGGGTGGGTGGGGTAGGGGTACGCTACGGGTGTTATTACTGCAGAATATTAGGGATCCGGTACTTTTTTTCTTAGAAATAAGGCCCTGGTGAAAATGCTAGTTTTATGCGAACGTTTTGAAGTATTTTAATACGCGGAAATAGACAAATTATTCTTTATGTTGAATTATCATGCCCGATCTTTAAGTCTGCCAATTTCCAGGTCAATAATGTAATAGAAAGTAGCTGAAATTAACATTGCAAGATTCCAACCATACAAACATACATACAGAGCGACTTAAATAAAACCTTGTAAAAATGAAAAGAAATTTCGGTATGAAAAAAAATATATATTCATAGCAATAAATATATTTTATTTTATAGGATACATTCTGTTGAAAAAGAATCTTTTAAAGAAATAAATAAAACTCATGAAATTTTGGAGCAATGTCAAGAACATATTTTTTCTTTTAACACTTCTATTTCTTCCTTCATGCAATATATTATTAACATGAATTTAAAAAGAAAAATAAGTATGAACTGAAACTGAATTAAATAAAACATATTTTCTTTGGAACGTTTATTAGAGTGAAATTTTATTTGCTTGAATGTAATGAAGTATGTAATGAGATTATGAGAAATAAAATTTATAATAATATATGGGTCATTCTCATGAATACATAGAAAACGATGTCATAGAATATTTATTAAAATATAATTGATATTGAAAATGTGTTAGAATGGAAATGTGGTGTGGTATAATTGTATAATTTATGTAAATAATAAATAGTAAATAATAATAAAAATAATTTTAACAAACAATAATGCGTCTAGTGAGCCACAGAAAATTAATATAAAGTATGCAATGCTTTATCATGTATAAACAGGTAAGTGTTATAAAAAATGATAAATGCATATAAATATTACGAGGATGTAACATGTACAGCTGTACAGGTTGGTTAAATTTTGAGAAGAGCAAAATATAATTGGCAGTAAAAAGAATTGATGATAATGTTATTGCTTTTATTATTATGAAACCTGTCAGTGGTTATTAAAACTTGCTTGTAGAATTGCTTTTTAGTAAAACTTGCTTTTATACGAGTAGTAGTTTTTCTTAGATAGAGACTCGAAATTACCTTTTTTGTATTTAACTGCCATTGCTCTTCCATTTGAGCTATCTGGAGAACATACCAGTCACCACAATTCAATTAGACAAATCATTTCGAAATGACATCTGGTCTGTTATTTAAAACTTAAAGAAAGAAAATGTTATGTAGCAAAAATTAGATTTCGATAAAGTTGAAGTAAAGGATTTTTGTTTTAAATTTTATTTTATTTATTTAGCACTAAAATTTCTCAGAAAAATTATTAACATTTATTTTTAAACATGAAAATATATTAATATTATATCAATTTATTAATATAATATATTTAAATATTAACAAATAATGTCTTACATTGTCAATACCAATTAGAATCTTAGTATTTCAGCTTTACTATACCGTATAATACCTCATAACATCCACATCCAGAAAATTCCCACATATTTTAAATGTTTAAGTGCAATAGATACTTGCATAGTAAGAGAGTCGTGAATATTTTTCAAACATTAAGGAAAGTCACTTAATCTCTTCGCTACTGAAAAAAAAAGTAATTTTTGAAAAAATGTTGGAATAGGGTTTTTTTACCTATTTTGGCTTCTAATATGATAATAATAAAATAATTAAAAAAATTTATGTACCAGGGTGCCAGTAAATGGTGGTCCACATATGTGGACCTTGGAACTCAACTTCAAAAAAAGTTCAAAATTTTAGAAAATCATTTTAAACATTTTTTTCTTTTTAAAATTGCAAATATAAATGTTTTTTGATGTAACATAATTAATTATTATTTGTTATTGTTTTAAAAGTATTAACTTAATTAAATTGTTAATTGCAAAATTTTAAAATAATTTTTGTCGAGAAATATATTTAAGAAATGACTAGGAAACTCAAATTTTATTATTTACTTTTTACTAAGTGTGAAATTTTTCAAAACAATTATTTTTCAAAATGTATAAATAAAAATTACACTTTATACACATAACTCTTGTTTTGGATTTACATCCTTCCAAACGACTTTTAGACGCATTTTCGCAGTCTAAAAATCTTGGCAAATGTCCTACATTGTCAAGACAGATTTCCTTATAAGGTATGTTAAAACTTTTCTTAAACAACTAATTTCTGACACATTTCTAAATTCATTTTAGTTCAAAAGCGCAAGAAATTAACAGGTGTTTTTATTCAGAAACTGTGTAATTCAAATATGTCCTCTAATTTTTGCCAAAGATGATCCTTCCGAAAATGCTCTTAAAATCGATGTTTTGAACCAAATTCTCAACGCATCAGTCCGAAAAAGAGAAAATAAACTTGTCGTTACTTGACAAGAATCGCTCATAACTGTATAAGTAATTTATTTATCAGAAATGGAAAAAGTGCTTCGATTTCAAATCGCTGCAAAAATCAGGCCTGCCAATTTTATGCATTTATGTTTAAAAATGACCCAGAAAATGTGTCAGTCATTTTCGCGTTGTAGACCAGGGGATTTGAAAACATCTTAATTTAGTCATTTATGTATGATATGAATATTTTTTTACTGGAGTAAATAAATGTATCTATTTAATTATGTCCACATATTATTCAACTGGTTAAAATCATAACTGGTGAGTAAATTTTAGTTTGAAGAAAATACTTAATTTTAATAGTATTAAGCTATGTTTGGTACATTTAAAAGTAAACAGCTATCAAATTCCCATTATGTAGTTGAAAAAGAATTATAGAAAAAAGTACATATGCATTCTGAATATAAGTTAAATTTTTTAAAAAATCAAATGTTGGCCTAAGTAACAAGGAAACAATACAAGGAAATCTTTTAATATTTTTTTATTATTAATATGTATTATTTACAAGAAATATTATTTTACAAATATAACTAGGTAAAAATAATTATCTTTATCTATTTTCAGTAAAAAATGCATTATATATCTAGAAATAGTTTCCAATATGTCCATATATTTTCAATAAAATTGCGTAATTTAGTCTGCATTAATTAATAATTAGCCTAATAAATTTACAAAATCTACTTAATCTAGCTTAAATTGCATATTCAGTTTTTTTAAAACATGTATTTTGAGTTAATTAAACATAGGGGGACTTTATTATTATTTCTAAGTACGATAACAGTAACCCCTGAGTTTAAGCCTATTTATACTCGTTGAGTACTAGGTCCACACATGTGGACCTCAACAAAATGATACTTTTAAAATCAAAAACGTCACCAAGTAAATAAAAGAAATTTATCTAATGAATATTTATAATGTTTTTAAAACTATAAAAAAATATGACATTTTAATTAAAATTTTAATATGGATAACTATTACTTACTTTTACGCAATCGCTGAGTTGACGACATTTCCGAAAATCTCACTTTCAACCAACTATTTAGCCATGAAAATAAGTCAGGTGCTGACATTTGTTGGATTTTTTTAAAAGCCTAAACTGTCACAAATGTGAATTGACACAAATGTGAATTTTTTTTTAAACAAATTACCCGGTGGATGAGGCAAAATGATATCTAGCAATTTTTGTTTGTACTAAAATTTTTCCAACGGTACATGTTATGTACCTGCCTTAGAGTACTGAGTGGGTTGGGTTCTGCCTGACCCGAAGCAGAAAATTCTCTTTTACATCAATCCAAACACTATAAAAGAATATTTGTTGATCCGAAACCCGACTGAATTCAACAAACATTTTCTCTCCAACCTGAATCCAAAATAATTCAATCGAAACCCGATCCGAATCACGAAATCAAAGAAATTGATTTATAATTTAATACAAGTCTGATAAAGTAGTCTCTATCGTAAATTTTATTTTTTTATGAAAAAATACTAATAAATTGGCTTATTAATATTTAAATATACCTAGATTTTTATCTAAAACAATATTTTAGACTTTATTTTGAAAAATCGGTTTAACCCGAACCCGACATGGAAGTATCAAAACTCAACTCGAAATCGACCGCACCCGAAACAATTGCAGTCAACCCGCAAAACACGATACAATACCCGACCCACAACGGAAAATAATCGATCCAGTGTAAAAACGGCCCGATGCAGTATTCTGCTCTGCCTTTCACTTATTTAGTATAGTGGACAATAGCACTGGTTATTTGCAGATAAAACAATTTTTTAAGCACCAGAAATAATTGAAGACTAGTTTCGGTCGTATTCAGCATACCGTCATCATCTCACTGACGACGGTACACCGAATGCTAGCGAAACTAGTCTGAAATTAGTTAAAAAGTTCTGGTTCTTAAAACGTTGTTTTATCTGCCTATATTATGCTGCGCCAATTATAATCATAATTGTCAATAGTATTGATTGTTCCACATGAGCAACAGGGTACAATTGTATTTAAGGATGTTTAAAATTATTGTCAGCTAAAACAATCTTTTAAGCACCAGAAATAATAGCAGACTAGTTTCGGTAGCATCCGGCATACCGTCATCATCTCACTGATGACGGTGCGCCGAATGCTACCGAAACTAGTCTGCTATTAGTTAAAATGTTCTGGTTCTTTAAACGTCATTTTATCTGCCTATATTATACTGCGCCAAGTATAATCATAATTGTCAATAGTATTGATTGTTCCACATGAGGAACAGGGTACAATTGTATTTAAGGATGTTTAAAATTATTGGCAGCTAAAACAATCTTTTAAGTACCAGAAATAATAGCAGACTAGTTTCGGTAACATCCGGCATACCGTCATCATCTCACTAATGACGGTGCGCCGAATGCTACCGAAACTAGTCTGCTATTAGTTAAAATGTTCTGGTTCTTAAAACGTCGTTTTATCTGCCTATATTATACTGCGCGAAGTATCATCTTGATTGTCAATAGTATTGATTGTTCCACATGGGGCACAGGGTACAATGGTATTTAACCCTTTCATTGCGGATTTTTTTTTCTTCGGGGGGGGGGGGGGGGTTGATGCCCTGTGCGGAATATTTTGATCAAAGAAAAAGCGACATTATTTATCCGATTACCGGGCAGAATTTTCCGGTACGAATGGATTTTCCCAAAGGACTTTCCAAACGACCCAATACAGAACTAAAAGTCATATCTTATGGTTATACGAAAAGTACGCTATTGGTTTGGGTTATAGCCAAATTACTGCACTACGCAAGCTCAATACATCATCACTGCTAAGCCCATGACGCACTACAGTGAGCACAATATACACCGTGAACGTCTAGACGACTTTTGTTGACACTTAATGTAGTCTACAGGACCCAACTCCTAGATGTCGACATTAGTTGACTCCCGCACTAAAAGGGTTAAGGATGTTTAAAATCAGTCATATGTTTTCATTAAATATGTGACTACTTGTCTAGGTCATAATTTCAAATTTGCATTAAATACATTATTTATTGAAAACACAGCAGGTTAAAATTTGTAAAGTTAATAAATAACTTAATAAAATAATCAGAATGTATTTTTTATTTTTTATTATTTATTTATTTTTTAATTTTTTCTTTAATCCAGATAAATATAGAGTTAAATAAAAGAGAAAATTTTAAAGATGTTTTTCTACTTTTTATAAAATATTCTGCGAGTAATCTAATTCACCCGGATATTAAAATAGTCTTGCTTCCTTTAATTTTTTTCCCTTTTTTGTAATAAAAACATGTCTAAGGAAGAGATGAAAAAAATAAAATGAAATCTTAGCGTTTAACGAAATAAAAAATGTTGCTAGCAATAAATATGTTTTATTCTTCCAGATACATTGTGTTGAAAAATGGTCTTTTAAAGAAATAAATATATAATTTATGTAACTTTGGAACAGTGTCAAGTAAAAAAGGGGTTTTTTTTCAACCTTTCCTTTTTTTCTTCCTGCAAACATCTCATTAACTTGCATTTGAAAAGAAAAGCAAATATGAACTGAAACTGAATAAAATTATTTTTCGGCGAAATACTGGTCGTAGTGAAAATTTATTTCTTTAGTGTAGTGAAGAATGTAATGAACTTTTCTGGAGGATGAGAAATAAAATGTATAATAATCTCTGTGTATATGCAGTAGTGTTCGAAAATGGGATAAACTTTTTTTTAATTTAAAAAGAAGTATAGGGTTGAGAACTATTGGGGGTATTCTTGAAAAATTAAAATGTATTATATAGTTCTTTACTATGCTTTAATGTTTTAGTTCCAACTATCACAAATAGAGGGCACTGTATTGTATCAAACCGTAACAGTGCTAAAAATAGCCATGCAATTCCAAAACGCAAACAATTTTGTTTGGCGTTTTAACAGCTAAACAAAATGAAGACTGAAAACTGAGTTACATTTGACCATTTTTATACTTTAAATAAAGTAATCTAATAGTTCGACACAGTACAGGTGATACATGGTACAAAAATAATTAAACGTACTGTAAAACGTACTGTAAGACTGTAATTAAACGTACTGCACTTTGTGACAGTAGGGTTTATTTTGTGACACATGGTCTCGTTTTCGTATTTCGAATCTCCCTCTCTGCTCGCGATTGCAGGATAGCAAAAACTAGTGCCACCTTATAGTACGGTGTGCTGTGTCACCTAATGACCATTGTCCGAAGATCCAACACCTCACTTGTTCCCTGTGGCTGGTGTATCGTTCAAACCTCATTGTGCATTGTTGTCACGGAATTCGGACACTTTGTGTGCGGAAGCTTAACACCTATGAGAATCAGCTAAAACAGGTAAATGTTTTGTTGTTAATATATAAGTGAGATTGTGGAGTAATATAATATTTGTCATATTTGTCAAGTAATATTTATGTAAGATATGGTAGCATAAGCAAAATATAGATACTTGATTCTTTGTGACCACACCGACACTGTCACAAAGCAACTCTCTCTCAACGAAGTCCTAAAATGTTAGCTACGATTGGGCTAAGACTAATCATGAAGTAATTGACATGTACTTTACTAACTTGGAAAAAGAAGTTGGAGGATGTCTTGCCCGAGCAACAATGGAATTACGACGAGATGAATTTGGTGGACGACTCTGGAAATAAATATGTGATCATGCGACAAAATATACTGAACCGATTAAAAACTAGTCTAAGGTTTATTCTCCAATCATGGTATGCAGAATTTACGTTAACTACAAATCTGATAAATTTGGTCCACTTGGACGGAGAACGGACTGTAGGGGAGCAAGATACAATCAAACAAAATCAGGTTGGTACAACCACCAAATTTTTGAGGACTCATTATTATCACTTATGCTTCCTATTCTGAAAAAGAAAGGCGGTCCAAAGGCAATCATCGGGGACCGAATGAAATTTTGAATGAAAGGAATGAGGTTTTATTCATCATCGTCCCACCAACGTTAGTAGGCAACCAAAGGCTGTTTGCGATCAAAGACGTAGATTAAGATAACAAAAATTTGTAAATGAATTGTTTAAATAAAAGTTTAAATAAACTTTTTATTGCGTAACTTTGTGTAAGTAACCCCACCCGATAGGGTAAGTTTGTGACATCTTTAAAACTAAACGAGCAGGGAAGACCAAGCTATGCTCGGTCAAAATTAGCTTTGAGCTCAAATATCAGGACTCGTGACCAAAATGACCCCCTAATAAAATTTTCTCGGACATGTGACCAAGCCCACTTGCCTTCTCGTGCTTGAAACCCGTAGGATACTAAATTTTGTTCAAATCCTCTGAGCCGTTTTTAAGATAAAATTAGCTTAACCCATAATGACCCATGACCAAAATGAACCACTAATCAGATTTTCTGGAGCATGTGACATAGTCCAATGATTTTCTCGTATTCCAAAACGTAGGATAAAAAATTTAGTTCAAATCGTATGAGCCGTTTTTAAGATAAAAATAGCTTGACCCATAATGGCCCATGACCAAAGTGACCTATTAATCGAATTTTCTCGAACATGTGACCTAGCCCAACCATCTTCTCGTGCCCGAAAACAATAGGATGCTAAATTTTGTATAAATAGTTTGAGCAGTTTTTAAAATAAAATTAGCTTGACCCACAGTGACCCATAAATGACCCACTAATCAAATTTTCTCAAATATGTGATATAGATGCCCAATGATTTTCTCGTGTCCGAAACTCATAGGATACAAAATTTAATTAAAATCGTTAGCGCTTTTTTTTAGATACAATTATTAACTTAACCCGCGTTGACCCCAAAATGACGCATTAATCAAAAGTTCTCAAACATGTGACCCAGCCCAATACTCTTTTCGTGCTCGAAAATGGTAGGATGTAAAATTTAGTCAAAATCGTTTGAACCGTTTTTTAGATGCAATTAACTTGACCCTGACCCATGGTGACCCAAAATGACCCACTAATCAAATTTTCTCGAACTTGTGACTTAGCCCAATCGGTTTCTGGTGCCCCAAAATGGTAGGATACAAAATTTCGTCAAAACCGTTAGAACCGTTTTTAAGATAAAATTTGCATATATAACCACACACAAGATTTGCTCGTATTAGAATGTATGATTTCTCAGTTGATATTAAAGATTTAGATTGACACAATACTTCATTTATGTTCGAAAAGAATATATCAATTTTGAGCAACGGTCAGTTTTGAATTACCTATAAAACAGTGTGAGAAACCCTCCAAAATGTGTCACAAAACGGAAGTAGAGATATTAGGGATTTCACACAATGCTCTCATGCAAGAATAACTTCAATAACTGTAACCAATTACTTTTTACTGAATTCTAAAAACACTCGGGCACCATTTTAAGAACATATTCTTTACTATATTAAAATTTTTTTTGAATTTATATGTACGCAATTAAATATACATTAAATGTATTTTAGCTCCGGAAACTTCCAAAAATTTATAAAATTCAAAGTATCATAACTCGGGGAGTTTTGGTCGTAGAAAAATGACATTTTTTGCTGTTTTAAATATCAGAACATGAAGAAAATATTTCTAAATATTTGGACCCAGGGACAGTATAACACTTTAAAACGTGTAAAAGTGTTAGTGTAAAAGTGTTTAAAAGAAATGGCACGAGTATTTCATCTACATATTTAATCGACGGACTATTTTAGGATCATCACCATTTTTACCTTTTTCTAACAATTTTGCAGTTTACATTGCTTGCATATCTTCAAAAAGTAAAAAAATTAAAGAGCGTTTCTGTCTGTTTGGAACACTCTCTATATATGTTTTTACGTTGTTAAATGCAACATAGTAAATATTTTAACATTTCAAAGCGTCTATTTTATTTGAATATTCTATATATAAGTTTCATAAATTTTCTTGAAAATGCCATCTTCTCTTCAAGATATTTAGATTTATTCTTTCTTTCATTGAGATTATAAACTTTTATAAAATCCGTCTTTTAGATTCCAGATATTGAACGCTGGACTGAATAACTGATTTCTACATCGACAGAGAGGAAAAATTTTGGGAATATTTTTTAAGAGAAACGTTATCTGAACTCAAACATTCCTTTCCTCTTAAAATGTTATTCACCATTTTTTTTTCAAATACTAATTCCATTAATCAATATAAGTATATTTTAATGGTAGGTGTTCGTAAAATGCCCAAACTGATAATGCTTATTTATAAAAAAAAAAGTTCCAACTTTTATTAATACATTTATAAACTGTTTCATTTAATATCATTAAATGTCATTTTGTTTTCTAAAAATAAACAATTTGGAAAAAGCATAACAAATTTGAAAACACATTTTTTGAAATAACCGTCTACAGTCAGAAAAATAAAATTTAACACTTTGTTGACCGGTCACGAGTTAACTCGTGTTTGTTTAACCAAGCATCATTGACTAAGGCGTGGCTTTTATCTAACAGAAAATGAAATTCATATTATGTTATCCATATTTTCAACACTTTCCAACATAGTTCAAAAGTGTTTATGAATTCGGTTTGTCTGTCCGTCTGTGCTCTAACTGACGTAAATATATTCGGATTGTCATTCAATTGATATATGTCATTGAAATTTACGATGGCACGTTCGGAATTGAAAATGAAGAGTAGCACTTATAGGTTTTTTACAGGGCCACTTAAAAGAATTCCGTTACATTACGGTCTATGGGAAAAAATCATTTGCGGTTTATTTTAATGATGTCACACTATTTCAAAATATTGAAATTGCTATCTATTACTGAGGTGCATAACAACAGGCTTACTATAGAATATTGTGTGTATAGCATTTAACGTTCATTTACACGGACACACAAAATAATTCGGTACTGTGTGTTAACTATAAATGCTAAAATTGCGTTTTCAGTTGCTGAACGCGTTCTTAAATTAAACTCACTTTCTGTCTATTACTTGGTGTGTATAAATTGTATATATCCTATACAGGGCATCACAAAAGTTCTCGACTACATTTCCATTTATTGCCAGAAATTCCAGAAGGGCAATTTTAAACTGCGCTACACGTTTCCTATCTCAACTAAAATTTAGCATTCTATGTAGTATATATACAAATCTATAGATCATATAGAGGGCTGGACAAAAGATTTCGGATATTTTCCAAATAGTGTTAATAATTTCAGAAATTGTGTTTTTAAACATGTTATGCGTTTTTCAAATTGTTTACTTAGTTACTAGGCGGGGCTAGTTGAGCTTAAGCCAAAAGGTATGCCTCCCCGCCCGATTTGATCTTGACCTTGACTTTGTTTACTTAGATATATTCTTTCACTTTATTAAACTATAAATATTTGTAAAATTATTTTGGTAGTATCATATCGTTTCTCTTCGCATTTACATTTCTTTTTTTTATGTTCGTACTAATTATTATATGTTTCAGTGTTATCTATTGTACTTTTAAATGCTACACATATTTCATGTAAGGTTTTTTCAAATGAGGGGATGCACTCAATAAGACGAATTTAACAAAAAGTAGAAAAAAATAATCGCTAGATTATTTAGGATCTCGTTATACGGCATTATACGATCGAATATACAGTATTAATGGATTTCTATTCCATTTCTTTTTCTTCAGAATTTCTTTTTTCTACATTTAAATATGATTATCAGAAAAACTCACATTTGTTAAATGTAAATTTACACTTGAGAAGAAACTTTTTCTATTTAAGATCATTAAGAAAATTCGATGCATAAATATGCATATTGTGCCGTCTTTAAAGCTCCAATTAAGTATGCATTGATGATGCAGCAACATATAAAAAAAAGATGCAAACACTCTTTACAAAACATCTTATTTATTTGGATTTTAAACTTCTGTCGTCTTCTTTTACTAATCTCTTTTTTTTTGTGCTGATATCAATTCTCGATGGTACACGACAATAGTCTTATCAGATAAGATCTGTTTGCTAACAATTTTCAGAGCCATTTTTTTTTGCTTATTCGAATCAAAGAGAATAAGCATGTCTCATGAATAACCAAAATGTTTTTTCTCGCACTATCAAAGTATATTAATTTATGCAAATACTAATTTTTCCGTCTTAAAATGCTATTATTCTTTCGATACACACTGGTTAAGGTTTATTTTTCAATTCCAGTTTTTTTTTTTTTTTTTTTTTTTTTGCAACATTGCAATTTTTTTTATTTTAAGCTTATATATATGTAGATATAAAATATACAATATAATAATGTATAAATAACCTAAATATATAAAATAAATGAAAAAAAACGGATTTTTTTAAATCTAATAACTATAATACATACAAAAACTAAAATATCCAATAACATCTTCCGAGTTACCCAGAATTCCTAAAAGACCTGTTTATAATTAGAAACCTCAGAAACCAATATATTTTACAGATTTTAAGAAACATTTATAAAAACAAGCTTCCTTTTATTGCCACTGATTTTCGTGAACTTTTCCGAGTAGTTTTTTATTGTCTTAATCAGTTTTCTCAAATTGCAATATCGGTATTCAGTGTGCTGTCCATTTTCAATTAAACATTAAAGCTGCGTAATTGAATTTATACATGCAATAATAACAAAATAATATTAATTTTAATGTTAATGCTATAGCTGTTAATTTAACACGTTTGTCTGTAAAACAGGTTTGTTGAACATGAGAATATTCACTTGGGAATGGATGTCATTCAAAAAACCTGTATTCCGGGTTGTGAAAACGGATTATTACACTAAACAAAACTACTTGGAAACTTTTCCAAAAATCAGTGGCAGGAAAATATAGCTTGTTTTTATAAATGCTTCTTTAAATCTTGAAAATATATTGATTTCTGTATTTTCTAAAGATAAAGATCGAATTAAATTTTCAGCAGAACTGAAATTATGCTGGAAATTAATGAATACAAAGGATGTGAATTATCACTTTACTACACAGCGTATAACCAACAGAGTAAAAAAATGTCCAGACCGGGGATCGAACCCGGATACCGTGGTATCCAAGTGCTTTACCATTTAACCCACCAGGACGACATCCAGTCTAGCATTTTCTCACTTTTATATGGTAAGGCTACAACTTCTGCAGCACAAGATGGAACGTCAATCACGCGTTACATCACACAACAATGATTGACGTTCCATCTTGTGCTGCAGAAGTTGTAGCCTTACCATATAAGAGTGAGAGAATGCTAGACTGGATGTCGTCCTGGTGGCTTAAATGGTAAAGCACTTGGTGCACTAGTCCAAGGTATCCGGGTTCGATCCCCGGACACTTTTTCACTCTGTTATTTGTACGCTGTGTAGTAAAGCGATAATTCACATCCTTTGTATTGATAAAGAACAATTTTAGGAATCGTGGGTAACTCGTAAGCGGTTACTGTATATTTTCATTCGTGGTTATATTATAAGTTTCCTAGATGAAGAAGCATCTGTCTTTTTTACCGCGTAGGCTTCATTTACTTTAAATAACTTAAGAAATGTTTCACAGAAACTTGTAGAAAATACAGGATCCTATCCTTTGACAGCAAATTATATAGCACTTTTTTTTTTTTGCATTAATAATTATAGCGAAAGTGAAGATTTGTAACAACAACTAATTGTATACCAGTTTGTAATAATTAGTATACGATTGAAAGAACTGGTATTAACTCATAACGGAACCAGATTAGTTCATTACCGGGAACAAGACCTGTTGTCACAATTCTCTTGACGTGCGACAATGAAAATGAGTTACATCCAAGAAAATGCAATCTTTATACGTCCATATTGTGACAAATGACGTTTTAGTGTAATAAAACCTTAGTTTATAGGTATGCAGTGTATTTCGCTTACTTCTGTAGTCATTTTGTATTTACACGATAACTTGATTTACTCATAACTAGAACAAGACCTGTTGTCACGATTACCTTGACGTGCGACACTGAAAATGAGTTACATCCCAGAAAATGCGACCTTTATACGTCCATATTGTAACAAATGACGTTTTAGTGTAATAAAACCTTAGTTTATAGGTATGCAGTGTATTTCGCTTACTTTTGTAGTTATTTTGTATTTACACGATAACTTGATTTTGGCATAACATGATGTGCTACTTGAGTCAAGAGTCCGTATGAATTAATAAAACGACTGAGAATCACAATATGACACAGAAAATGTGCGAAATTACTAACATTTCGAAAGTTTCTATCATCATATATATACTATTTCTGGCGTCAACATCCCTTTTTCTAGGAAATTACGAAACGCACAACAACGACTGATGTATCATTGGAAAGGTTGTTGAAGCGACTTTTCTGATATAGTATATTCACATTTCGTTAAAACATGTTTTTTGATTGAAAATTGCTGTAAGTTGAAAATTAAATGGGCATTGCTTTCATAAATGAAATGAAAGATTTTCCTCAAATTAGTGTTGCCACAAAAATAAAATACCGCGTTGTATGATGATCAACAAAGATTATAAAAAAAATAAATAGCTAAAAATAGATAAAAGTTTGATTTCTAGGCACGGGTTTATTTATATTTATGATTAAAAAACAAAATTGAAACTGAAATGTTTAGAAGAAAAATATACCATGGATTGATCGAAGCACTGGTGTTTCACGAGAAGCCAAAAATGTATGCTTTGTTAAGTTAGATTAAATTTTATTTCTATATATGATTAAATTTTATTTTATACTTTTTTGGCATATTGCAGGATAACATTTCATTACAAGATTTACTACTCCATGTCAGTATTTCCACAGACTCCCTCAGTATACATGTACTATAATCATTCATTTGTATCTTTATTTTTCTGAAATATATATCAATTTCTGTTTTTAAATTTAAACGAGGTAAAAATTCCTCTAATGAAAATAGGCCCAGGAATACCACTTGGTATTTTTTAGAAATTACGCGAGCAAAGCCGCGGGTTTTGCTAGTGTGAAAATAAAAATGAAGTATTAATAAACATAGGAATGACAACAAGGAAATTACAAGACAGATTAAAAGAACATATGTCAGACTTAGCAAGAAACTTTTGAAAACTATCTACAGCATTATCTCGTTTAAATTTAAAAACAGAAATTGATATATATTTCCGCAAAGTAAAGATTATAGCAGAAATCAATGATTATAGTGCATGTATATTGAGGGAGTCTGTGGAAATACTGACAAAGAGTAGGAAATCTTGTAATGATATGTTAGAATGCAATATACTAAAAATTTGATTTAATCTACTTGATGTCAATGGTACATTTGGTTTGGAATAATCCACCTCGCTCAATAGACTCATCCATCCCCCTCCAGTTTTTTCATATTTGGTTGCGAAATCTGATATTTAACCAGCGTAAATTTCGGAAGTTACAGATTTTTTTCTCATTTTCGCCCTCTTGTTGATGGACAGGTTCTGGTCGAAAGCGCTCAAGACTCCGACGGAAATTAACATCTATAAAAGTGTTTTAATGTTTTAAAACCTTTAATTTATTTTACATCAATTTTAGTAATATGTAATAAATTGTGATTAATTTGAAATGTTTTCATGTTCATAATTTAACAGTACTAGATATAAAAATCGGTGAACATTCATGTATAAGTTTTAAATGAATGATGCTATTCTGATATTGTTTCTTTTAGTGGCAAGTTGCTCGTTTACTCGATGATTCATTGCGTATTTTAATAATTCCTGTTTATTTTTGGTTTTAAAATATCCGGTTAAAATATTAAGCCAGGTTGAATTATATATTCTTTAATATATGTTATCATAGAAAAAATTTAAAGACAGATTAGATTATACATTCTTTAATATATGGTATCATAGAAAGAAAAATAAGAGGACACAGTACATTATACATTCTTTAATATATGCTATCATAGAAAAAGAATAAGAAGACAGATTAAATTATACATTCTTTAATATATGCTATCATAGAAAAAAATAAGAGGAGATATTAAATTATACATTCTTTAATATATGCTATCATAGGAAAAAAATTAGAAGATAGATTAAATTATACATTCTTTAATATATGCTATCATAGAAAGAAAAATAAGAAGACAGATTAAATTATATATTCTTTAATATATGCTATCATAGAAAAAGAATAAGAAGACAGATTAAATTATACTACATTCTTTAATATATGCTATCATAGAAAAAATAATAAGAAGAGAGAATAAATTATACATTCTTTAATATATGCTATCGTAGGAAAAAAATAAGAAGACAGATTAAATTATACATTCTGTAGTATTTGTTATCACAGTTAGAAAAGAACATTCGCGATTCGAGATAAACAAGAGAATTCGAGAGTTTTCACGATGTTCTGAAACAATGCGGTTAACGAGGCTAACATATGTGTCCCAATAGAGGTTTAATGTAAAGATTGCTATTTACTAATCGGTGATAATCATTGAAACTGCGCAATGACTGCATAATTAATCACCATTCTAAGCATCCTCTAGTGCCATTATGTAATTGGACAAGACACTTATAGGGAATTATTTGTTTACTTTTGCGGTTTCTCTGTGTCATTTTTAGCCATTTCTCAGCAAACTGATATAGAAAATAAACTTGCAAAAGAGAAATGTACTACAGAGTTTCCTACTTTATAAATTTAATTCCAAGAGTCACGTCAATAATATTCTTTTATAAATTCAGATATCATTTCTAACGCTTACATTTTCTAATTTATACATTTACAAAGTATATAAAATATAATATAATAAATCCAGTTTCAAAGATTTTGAGGAAACACTTTTTTAATACTTTTCTATAGAACATTTTCAAAGTCTTTACTTTCAAATTTAATTAATTAATTGGAGTATTCTATGAATAGAAGAATGCATAAAAATATAAGAATATGCAATAAAAATTATAAAATTATCATTTCTTTTTTTTTAAATTTGAAATTATGTTTATGGTTTTCAGATACTAGTATAAAAGAAAATATTAACTATTTCAGTTTTTCCTTAAAAAGACAACATAGAAAAATAAATCCTACATGATAAAGATTTTTTCTATTGTTTCTGTTAACCTTTCCGCTATTTAATTATTTAATTATTTCTAAATGAAATAAAAAGTGCACGTCACAGCCAAAAAACGTCTATTTATTTTAAAAACCGTTAAGAAAATCACATTACTAAAGGACGTTGTCCATAATCACGGATGGTTAATATTACATTATCGATTCTGGGTATTACTCTAACGATATGTGATATTACTCTATCGATTATACTCATCATTTAGAGAATTTTACAAAAGTAAAAAAATCTTAGTGCAGTGAAGAGTAGGAATAACTCTCTATTAATACACTGCTGGCCATCCAAAATACAACACCATGAAGGAATGCAAATAACAGAATGATATTTATTGGACAGATACATTATAATGGGAAATACAAGTGATTACATTTTCAGAAAATTTGGAGGGATAGTTCCTGAGAAAACACTACCCAGAGTTGCCACCCCTGGCCGCAATACAGCATTTATTTGCCTAGGCATAGAACGGAACAGAGATTGGATGTCATGTACAGGTACAGCAGTCCATACATCTTCAATACTAAGTCACAGTTCATCAACCGCAATGACTCCCGAATGGTGGCATGTCAGTCGCTCAGCAACCATTGACCACACATTTTCAATTGGTGAGAAATCAGGAAAACGTGCTGGCCAGGGCAACAGTCGAACATGTTTTGTATCAAGGAAGGTCAAGATAGTACTCGCAACATGCGGTCGTGCATTGTTCTGTTGAAACGTAGGATTCCGGAGACATAGAAGATAGGGCAAAACTACGGGACGTAACACATCAGAAATGTAACGGCTGCTGTTGAAATTGCCGACAATGCAAACAAGAGGTTACCGGGACGTGTATCCAATGGCACCTCATACCGTCACTCCAGGTGATCTGCCAGTATGACGATTTCGAATGCAAGCTGGTAATGTGCGTTTTCCACGATGCTGCCAAACACGGATGCGGGCATCATGATGCTGTATATGACCCAGGAATGGCGTCTCACGTCGTCTTTTTAGATGAATCCAGGCTCTGTGTGCATCATGAAGGCCGCATCCGTATTTGGTGGCATCCTTGAGAATTCACTTTGCCAGCTTGCATTCGACATCAGCATAGAGACTCAAAACCTGCAGTTATGGAGAGGGGTGCCATTGAATACACGTCTCGATAACTTCTTGCTCCCATTGCCAACAATATGAACAGCAGACGTTATATTTCTGAGGTGTTACTGCCCTAGATTCGAGGCCTCTGGAACTCTAAATCTCAGCAGTGTAAATTTCAAATTTAATTAATTAATTGTAGTATTCTATGAATAGAAGAATGTATAAAAATATAAGAATATGCAATTAAAATTATAAAATTATCATTTCTTTTTTTATTAATTTGAAATTATGACAAATGTAATTATACTCACACGACCGCATATTGTGCGCACTATCCTGACCTTCCTTGATACAGAACATGTTTGACTGTTGCCCTCACTGGCACGTTCTCCTGATTTCGCACCAATTGAAAATGTCCTGTCAATGGCTTCTGAGCGACTGGCCCGTCACCACTTTCCCGTCACTACGGTTGATGAACTGAGACATAGTGTTGAAGCTGCGGACTGCTGTACCCGTACATGACATCCAATCTCTGTTCGACTCCATGCCTAGGCAGATAAATGCTGTTATTGTTGCCAGGGGTGACAACTCTGGGTAGTGTTTTCTCAGGAACTATACCTCCAAATTTTCTGTAAATGTAATCACTTGTCCTTCCCATTATAATGTATTTGTCCAATAAATATCATTCTGTTATTTTCATTCCTTCATGGTGTTGCATTTTGGATGACCATCAGCGTACATTTATTATTTTCGGTCGCAGAAACTGTTGGCTGAGAAATTTATCATAGAAGTAAAAAATTAATCATTGATCATTAATAACATTAGATTCCAAACATGGACTTACTTTGAATAAATAGGTACAATATCACATATTTTCACTCTAATTAAGAAATTATTGATAAAAGTAAACATTGTCAGAAATCATTTATCCTAACACGATCACTGCCGGGTTAAAATTACCGGAATTTTATTTTATTTAGAAAGTTCGAATTTATACCAGAAAATACCATTAGCAATATATTTACTTTATTTAATTAGAGACATTTCGTGATTACATAAAATAAAAATTCTTCCTTCGAAATTTCCGGTACGAATTCGTAATTTTAGATTGAAGAACCACGATTATACTCGTGATTGGCAACGAATGGGTTAGCTAAAATATATGAGTCCACTCGAGAATGTACATGAATTTCGTATGCAGAAATTCAAACTCTGGACTTTCTATTTTGAATCTGAATACGTTGTCTCTGCGCTACTGAATGCTTGATGACATCGCAGCGATATTTATTAACTGTACCCTGTCACATTCCCTTGGTGAGTTTACTTATAGAATCCCCAAGTCAAATTCATGCTGGTATTTGTTTGTTAAACTAAATGCTGTATTCCAGTAATAAAATAGCATAAACTACCATAAACATTTGCTGGTTCCACCAGAATTACCATAAATTCATAGTGTGTATTGCCCCACTTGATGCTGGCTAGCATTATAAAGCATATAATAGCAATAACTAGCCTATTTTCGATGCTGGTAGAAGCATAAACATTTGCTGGTTCCACCAGAATTACCCAGCAACTCATGGTGTGTATTGACCCACTTCATTCTGGCTAGCATTATAAAGCATATAATAGCATGAAAATCTAGCATACGAAGCAATACCAATAACTAGTCTATTTTTGTTGCTGGTACTAGGACAAACATTTACTGGTTCCACCAGAATTACTCAGCAAGTCATGATGTGTATTGACCCACTTGATGATAGTTATCATTATAAAGCATATAATAGCATGAAATAGCATACAAAGCAATACATAGCAATAACTAGCACATATTTTGTTGCTAATACTAGCATGAATTTAGAACTGGGTCCGAAGCAAAACGATTTTAAAATTAATTTGAAAATGCATTAAGTACCTAATCTATCTGCTGCTTTTGCGAAATTCATTACAGTTCTTGCGACAGTGGTCTTTAACATATTCGCCAAATGGGATCTCAATCGTAAGTACCATTCAGAAGTTACCATGTTCACACACACACACACACAAATCACGATTATAATACATTACATGGTATTTGTTTGCTAGACTAGCATTAAATGCTGTATCCCAGCAATAAAATAGCATAAACTACCATAAACATTTGCTGGTTCGACCAGAATTACCAGCAAGTCATGGTGTGTGCACTGACCCACTTGATGCTGGCTAGCATTATAAAGCATACAATAGCATGAAAATCTAGCATACAAAGCAATACATAACAATAACTAGCCTATTTTTGTTGCTGGTACTAGCATAAACATTTGCTGGTTCCACCAGAATTACCCAGCAAGTCATAAGTACAGCTTGCTGGTTCCCAGCTAGTCATAAACTGGGAGTCATAAGCCCAGCAAGTAATAAGTTCAAAAGTATAACACTATGTGTTCGAAAAATTAAAAAGGAAAAAAGACTTTGTAAAAATCTAAATATAGCTTTAACTCTGAAATGACTTTTAGTAAAACTAGCTGACCCACCCGGCGTTGCTCGGGCAGACTGTCTCTGAAAAATATAACAGTGGAGTGGACTTCATAAAAAAAAGACTGAACAGTATTTATTTATTTTCAAAAGTATAACAGTTATGTTTAAAAAATGAAACGGTCAGGGAGAATTATTACACTTATTTTTCCCTTTTTACTAAAATCCCTTTTTAAAAATGATTGCTTTGTTTACACTTTAAATTTTATATTGCTAATTGTATTTTTTAAATTATAAATATTACATTTTTACAAAAATCAATATTTCAAATGGAAATGTATAAAAATATATCTATTTAATTGTTAATATTGACAAATTATAATTACAATTTATTTGCCCTATAATCAATAAATTATTTTTTGTTTCGCTTTTATTCCTTTAGATGGCAGCACCAAACAGTTAAATATAAAACATCCTGGTCCAAATCCTGCCAAAAGACTTTTTCACAATAACCAATGAGATGCGTTTCATTCGGGCGTTGCCATTAAACAATTAATCGCGATTTCCGTGCCACGTACGATAGCGTAACATATATATGTATAGATAGATTCTTTTGTAAACTCAAATCAAACATTATATGACTGATATAATGGAGATGTAAATTTGCTAAATTTAACTTTATTGTATTAGCCAGATGAAATGCTTGAATGTAAGTATCCTTTTATTCACATTTTCAATTCAGTTAAAAAATAATAATTCATTGATTAAAAGATTAAAATATAAAATAACAGAATAACTTTTACATACAATATGGGCACACGTTTCATGTTACATATACCTTCTATATGCAGAATGGACAAACAATTAAAAAATCATGAAGTCAAGAATTTGTTTGTAACTATATATTGATCTATACTTATTCAATTCTGTGTGTTTTACTCATTTTTACTCATGTCCGTCAATGATATTCAAAACATTCTAATGAGATATTTAAATTTTATGATGGTATGTTGATATATTATGACAATAAAAGATTAAAATATAAAATAACAAAATAACTTTTACATTCGATATTCGTATTTTTCATGTTAAGTGTAACTTCTATATGCAGAATGAACAAAAAATTAAAAAATATGAAGTCAAGAATTTTTTTGTAACTTATGTATTGATTCTATTTTCTTAAATATTTTGCTTTCAACATTTTGCAGAGAAAAGTATAGGGACTATACTTATTCAATTCAGTGTGTTTTACTCATTTTTATTCATGTCCGTCAATGCTATTTATTCCAAACAGTCTAGTGAGAAATTTAAATTTTGTGATGGTATTATCATATATTATGATGTTAAACAATTAAAATAACAAAATAACTTTTACATTTGATATTCTCATGTTTCATGTTAAATATACCTTCTGTATGTAGAACGAACAAAAAAATAAAAGGAATGAAGTCAAGAATTTATTTATAACTATATATTGATTTTTTATGCTTAAATATTAACATTTTGTTTAAAATTGTTAAATATAAACATTAAATATTAACATTTAACATTTTGTTAACGTTGCTGGTAAATAAACATGGAAGTTCTATCTGAAGAAATAACCTATCGCTTATGTATATTTCACCAATTACTTATTCAATTCAACGTGTTTTATTCATTTTTGCTCATTCCCGTCAATGAAATTCTAAAAATTCAAGTGATATATTAAAATTTTTTGATGGTTATGTTGTCTGTAAAATGACACATAAAATAGTTCAGCACTTTTTTGGTACATGAATTTTTTAATAAGATCGTATGCTTCTGTAGTTGTTTAATACTTTTTTTTTTAATTTTGTTTCTGAAGCATTTAAGCACACTGTAAAAAGGCAAACGTTTCTGAAACTGTTACGAAATTCAATGCTGTTTACAAAAATAAAATATGGGGACAGGGCTTTACGAATTTGATAAAAGATGGTAGCCAGTAAAACTTTCTTGTCGCCAGTAAAAAAAAATCCCTTCCGCGTTATTGATTTTCAAAAGACATACAAGTTTTTTTTATGAATTCATTGGGAAAAAAAACAACAAGCATAGTTTAGAATTATTAGTTCCACAGTTTAGAATACTGATTCTGATTTTATTATTTTAAAATTTGCATTTAAGGAACTTCTTTTTGTTAAATTAAAAATAAAAGTGAAAAATGTTTTTGTTTGAACATAGTTTCTAAGTTTATTTTTTAATATTGGAGCGGAAGAGAAAAAAATACGTTTATGCTTATTTCTTAGTCCAATTTGCGTACAATAATAATATAAAAAACGCGTCAGATTAAATAACGTGGTCGTCAGATAAAAAGAAAACTTGGTCGCCAGTGGCGACCTGGCTACTGCATTTGTCAATCCCTGATCGGGAAAATTGGGTAATAACGCGTACCTATCGGTTTCTCTTTGTTAAACAAAAGTATAGATGGACGCAAAAATCTGAAGACCCCTTAAACGTGTTTGTAGACACATGGGCAATTGAAAAATGGCAACTGTAGCCACAAGAAAATTGCTCTTTCTTGGGAAAAGGCGTTTTTTAAGACCATCTGAAACAGCTCTGAATTTGGTAAGGTAAAACAAGGTATTAATCAGAAATTAAGTGTTTACTCTTCCAATTACAAAAAGCTTTATTTTAATAAATTTTGAATCAAACTTGAAAACGTATATACATTTTTTTAAGGCTAGTAAGTTTTTTTTTTTTTTTTCAGTTTTCAAGCAATTTTTAATGTTGTCATGCAATGGCTTTCTCAGCTTCTACTTCTCATATCCGCTGTGCTTCTCGTGTTCCTATTCTTTGCAGACTGAACATTGTACATTGAGAAAAAATACACTTTCAAATCTGAGTAAATCGATGTTTCCATTTTGTTATGGAACGTTTTGTTTCAAATAGGACGACACAATTCTTTCAATCTGAAAGACCAGAGATACTCAAAATATTGAAACATGGACATACTCAAAACTGAGCACACAGAGGACTCATTTTTGAAACATGGACGTACTCAAAAATGATTAGAATCAGTTCATACTCATTTTCGAAACATGGACGTACTCATAAATGAGCACATAGAAGTCAGTTCATACACATGCTTGAAATATGGACATACTCAAATAGGAGCACATGACGTTTTATTCTTGAGTGTGTGCATGTTTTCAGAAATGAGTATATACATGTTTCAAACTTCAGTCATTTTGATTCGGAGACATTTTGACTCTGAGACATACTCAGATTTGTGTATTTTTTGCTCAGTTTTGAAAATGTCGGTTCTAGAGTGTATCCATCCTTCACCACCTGTTGGGTGCAGAAAAAATGCATTACAGAATTTAATGCAAAGCCATGGGTAACTGGTTTTGTATTAATAGTGACCAAAAATCAACACGGTCGTTTGCTTGAAAAGCTGGACGTACACACTTCTACTTGATATCAAAATGTTGTATGAAAGCTATAGAAAACTGTGGTTTACTTAACTAAATCGATCCGTCAAGCTGGTTTTATTTAAAGAGCAGGAAAGACAGTAAAAAATAAACTTTTCAGGTGAATTTCTTTCAAATAGCACTCGACGGACAGAGAAATTAACTCACTTCAAAATATGATGGTACTCTGCTAGGGGACGCTAAAGGTTAGGATAGTTAAGACGCTAGCCACAGAACAGCGCTCATTGGCGAGAAAATGAAGTATCCGGGTTTACCCTATCTCTTCCGCGTTACACATGAATCTGAAAAGCGTTCCAAAATAAATATCTTGTACAAGTTCCCTGTTTATAGCTGCAAAATCATTCAAGATACATAAATTTAAAAATTTTAAAAATTAAAACTTTTGTGGTGAATTTCTTTCAAATAGTACTCTACCAACAGAGAGATTAATTCATTTAAAAATCTGATGGCACACTGCTAGGGGACGCTAAAAAAATTAGTTAAGACGGGTACTATCCACAGGGCAGTGCTTATTGGCAAGAAAACGGAGTATCCGGGTTTACCTTATCTCTTCCGAGTTACACACGAATCTGAAAAGCTTTCCAAATTAAAGATCTTGTACAAGCGCCGTCGAAAAATTAAAACTTTTGGGATGACATAGTGCATACTTCTGTAATTGATCTTTAAACTATTAACAAACCTTTGACCTGAAGGAGGGGGGGGGGGTATTATACTGTCGAATAATCTTGTCAATCTGCGAATTTTTAAAAACCATGATCTAAGGCAATACCTTTAGTAAAATCAATTTCAGCGTTAAGTTGGTCACCTGAACATATTCTATAAGCTCGTCTAATAAATGACTGAAATGCAGCAATTTTATATTTAAAGGGCATATTTACACAAAAAGGTGTTACTGTATTCTCTTTTAATGGTTTTCTGTATTAACCATTAAAAACCATTGTTCAGTAGAGTTAATATTCACGATTTAGTTGCTCTGTTTAACAACAGATGGCGCCACTATGTAATTCTAAGAACATTTTTGATTCAGAATTCTCACATCAGTCAGTTTTGAGTTGGATGGTGGAGAGGTGCTTGCAGGGCATGGATTGTCCTTGTTTTATTATGTTGTACTGTATTTCGCCCATATCATGTTGGCTGGGAACTTTACAATTTACTTTATTATTTAGTTTAAAGCTTTCATGTTAGATGAAAGTAATTTGAAATAGGTTTATTTCTAAGAATATTTTTGAATTAGTGAATAGATGTGAAACCAGAACTTCCATTGTATATGTTTGTGGCTGTCAACTGTGAAGTTTTTGTTTTTGTCAAGTTCATGTTTTTTTATATGTTTGTGAAAATAAATAAGAAAACCAAGAAATACTCCTTTCTTTTAAAAAATCTCTACATATCAATTATTGGAGGCACTATGGCGAGGTATCATGTGAGTACTTTTGTTTTTACTATTCTTTGATGCTGAAATTTGGTTGCAAATACAGTTAAATATGAAAGTGTATTCAGCATATATTAATTTGCAATATGAGAACAATTAAATTTTGGTTTATTGAAAATGATAGAATAAGAAAGTATTTTAGAATTATATTGCTTGGATAACTGTTCTTGAAAAGAAAATTGTTCTGAAGAATATTATGATTTTTTATTTATTGTTCTCAAGAATATTATGATTTATTTAATTGAAAAACTTGAATATTTAATTATTATAGTGAATTATTATATTGCATTGAAGAATTTGAAGATTATTTTTAAGTTTATGCAAATTTAGAACAGAACATTCCACTATCATTTGTATGAAACAGTATTCTTAAGTGATTGAATATTGTATAGTAGTTCTATTTTTGAATTTTATTTGCTCTGTTTTTGAATTTAATTTAGTTCTGGTTTTGAACTTAATTTGATTATTATTGTTTTGAAGCAATTTTGATTACTTTTGATTTTGAAGTAATTTTTGATTAGTTTTGTTTTGAAGTTAATTTGGTTAATTTTATTTTGAAAATCCGTCTGCTTATAAGTTATTGTATAAAATGGAAGATTATGAAAAGAAAGCTGTTCAAATTAAAATTGAGAGAGGTCGAGTTAAAGGCTCTGTAACTAGATTAGAGAATAGTTTTGATAATGTGAATACAAAGAATGAAATTTTGATTAGATTACAAAGATTAGATGATTTACTTAAAAAGTTCTTAAGATTACATTCTAATTTGAATGATGATGATTCAGAATTAGCAGAATTTGAAGAAAGGTATTTTCAGTTAAAAACTAAATATCAAAACAAACTAGATTCTTTGAATTCTTCAGAAGTTATTAATACTGTAACACAAAATCCTGTTCAAGGTCCTTCTGTTGTTGTTCCAAATCAATGTAATATTAGATTACCCAAATTAAATATTCCAGTATTTTCTGGAAAATTTTCAGAATGGACAAATTTTAAGGATATGTTTGTTTCCACTGTCCATTCCCAAGTAGCTTTGAGTGGTATTCAGAAATTTCAGTATTTAAAAGGGTTACTTTCTGAAGAAAAAAATTCATTAATTAAGCACATTTCCCTTTCTAATGAATCGTACCAAGAAGCTTGGGAAAAATTGTTAGACCGGTATGATAAAAAGAAACAGATTGTCAATTCTTTGATTAAATTATTTTTAGACCAGAAATCAGTTCTTCAACCTAATAGCATAAATATAAGAAATTTGCTTAATACTAGTGATGAAGTTATTAGGGGTTTGAAAGCTGTTGGTGATGAAGTTACAAATAGAGATCCATGGTTAATATATTTGTTATTCCAAAAACTTGATACTGAAAGTCGAAGACTTTGGTCCATTGAAAGTACAGAAAATGAATTTCCCACATTGAAAGAATTTTTTGATTTTTTAAGCGTAAGATGTTCTTCTTTAGAGCTCATCTCTAACAATGAAAGTTATATTAAACATTCTAAAAGCTCAAATTTTGTTGGTTCCAAGTACACTTCAAATAATAAACAATCAAAGGTGTGCTTAAAGTGTCAAGGAATGCATCCATTGTACAAATGTGTAAAATTTAAATCTATGGATGTTTTTGCCCGAAAAAACTTTGTTAAACGTAATAACTGTTGTTTTTTGTGTTTAAATTCTCATAAAGTTAAGGAATGTCCCAATTCTCATTTAAAATGTTTTAAGTGTGAAAGTAGACACAATACACTCTTACATGAAGAGAGTAAGGGTAATAATTCTTGCACTATTCAGACTGAAACTAAATTATTTCCTCATTCATCTGAGAATAAAAACCATCTTTCAAGTAGGGAAGTTGTACACGAGTCAACATCTCATGAATTACAAATTAATTCTAGTGCTTCTTTCAATAATTCCAAATGTGTTTCGTTTCTTCCTACTGCTAGAGTTCTGTTATATAATAATGAAAATAAAGCCTATTCTTTCAGAGCTTTGCTAGATTCTGGTTCAGAATGTACTTTTGTAAGTGAAAGTGTCATAAGAACTTTAGGGTTAAAAAGAAAAAAAAGACAGAATTGTTCTAAATGGAATTACCGGAGTATCAGCTGGACAAACTCGAGGTTCAGTGATTCTTACAGTTGGGTCAAAGCTTTCTAATGAGTCCTTAAAGGTTCAGACGTACATACTGCCTAAAGTAACACCTCAGTTACCAGCTGAATTACTTGATACGAAAAATATGGAGTATCTTAAAAATATTACATTAGCAGATGAAAATTTCATGAAACCGCAAGAATGTAATGTTATTTTGGGATCTGACTGTTTCTTTACTATTTTAAGAAATGGTAGAATTGTGAGTACTGAGAATGAGCCAATTGCCCAAAATACTATGGTTGGGTGGTAGCTGGAAAATTGGAACCTAAATGTAAATATTCTTCTAGTATGAAATCTCATTTTCTTAGTGTTGCAAGCGAATTAAATGTTGATCTATTATTGCAAAAATTTTGGCAAACTGAAGAAATAAACATTAAAAATCCACATTTGTCTGATGAAGAAAAATTTTGTGAACAATATTTTTGCTCAACTTACAAGGTAACTCCAGAGAATAGATTTGAAGTTAAGTTACCAATTTATAAAGATGTGATGTCATTAGGAGATTCTAAATCCATGGCAGTCTCACGTTTGTTTGCTATGGAGAGAAAATTTCAGTTTGATAAAAATTTTGAAAATGAGTACAGAAATTTTATGAAGCAATATGAAGATCTTTGTCATATGACACTTGTGGACAAAAATTCAAATCCTACAAGCAACAAATTATATTACCTTCCGCATCATTCTGTTATAAAAAGTGATTCTATTTCTACAAAGTTACGTGTGGTGTTTGATGGTTCATGCAAACTATCTAATGATAATTCTTTAAATTCTGTTTTGGCTGTTGGACAAATTCCACAACCAAATCTTTTTACTATTCTGATAATATTTCGAACAAATCCTGTTGCTTTTACTGCTGATATTCAGCAGATGTATAGACAAGTTTTGATTGCTTCAGAAGATCAAGATTTACAACGTATTGTTTGGCGAGAATCAGCATACTCAGCTTTAAAGGAATATTGGCTGCGAACTATTACTTATGGGACATCTTCAGCTCCATTCTTAACTATTCGCTGCTTATATCAAGTTGGAAAGGACATGGAGAAACATGATCCTGCAATACCTGCAATAATTAAAGAGAGTTTTTATGCTGATGATTGTATGTCAGGTTCAATCTCAAGTGAAGAAGCTATTAGAGTGATTGAAAAGCTTTCACTGGCTTTAGAAAATAGAGGTTTACATTTTCGAAAGTGGAGATCTAATTCTTCTGATGTATTGACTCATTTATCTTCAAATTCTCTTGAGTCTACAAACTTAGAAAGCCATCCTTATGATTGTTCCAAAGCCTTAGGGCTTAGCTGGGATTCTTCAAATGATATTTTTATCTTTAAAGTTAATTTACAATTTGATGACAACATAACTAAAAGAAAATTTCTGTCACAATCTGGCAAATTATTTGATCCGTTAGGATTTTTGGCACCATGCACTGTCTCTATAAAAATGTTTTACCAGCAATTGTGGTTATTGAAGTTAGATTGGGATACTGCACTTCCTGAAAATTTCCAAACAAATTGGAAAAAATTCCAAAGGGAATTTGAACAAGTTTGTTCTATTCGAATTCCCCGATGGATCCAAGTTTCCAATAAAGAGATCATATTGCATGGATTTAGCAATGCTTCAGAATCGGCATATGCTGCAATGATATATGTGGTACAACCTGATGAAATAAAGCCAAAGGTGACCCTATTGGTTGCTAAAAGCAAGGTAGCACCACTTAAACCAGTTTCTATTCCAAGGCTTGAACTCAATGGTGCTTTTCTACTTTCCAGATTATATTCTACACTAGTGACTATTTTGAATACCTTCATTATTAAGTTTTATGCATGGACTGATTCACAAGTAGTTCTTTCATGGCTGTCATCTCATCCTAGGTGTTGGAAGCCTTATGTGGCCAATAGAACTTCTGAAATTCTAGATTCTGTTCCATCTGACTGTTGGAGGTATGTTCCAGGCAAGGAAAATCCAGCTGACATTGCTTCTAGAGGGTTATCTCCCAGGGATCTTCCTGATTGTTCCCTTTGGTGGGAGGGCCCAAAATGGCTTTCTTTAAGTCAAGAACATTGGCCTGAACAACCTCAAATTAAGACAAATTTAGATACTGTAAATAAAGAGAAAAAGAACTCTAAATTTTGTTTTCCAGTAACTGTTAATAATTCTTTAATTGATTTACTTTTTGAAAAATATTCTTCATTTACTAAAATTGTTGATCTTTTAGCTTTTTGTATTAGGTTTGTGAAAAATTGTAAAGAAAGAGTTGGCAAAATGAACACCAGCCCTATGAGTAAAAGTAAGTTTTACCCATTATCAACAACCGAAAGGAGACATTCAGGTAATTTGATTATTTCTTATATTGAGCAGCTATATTTCGCAGATGAAATTAGTTGTATTAAATCAAATGGTCCAGTTTCTAAAAAAATTCTCTTTTCTCACTTTGTCCTTTTATTGATAGTGACGGTTTGCTAAGGGTGGGAGGTAGACTGCGAAATTCACCCCTCCAGTACAATGCAAAACACCCAGTCATTTTGCCAACTCAGCATAAATTAACTGTATTAATTGTTAAATATTTTCATGTTATGCATTTTCATGCTGGGTTAAATTTACTTATGGGCATCATTAGACAGAGTTATTGGATAATACGTGCCAAAAGTATAATTAAAAATTGTATTCATAAATGTGTTACCTGCTGTGGGTATAGAGCAGCCTCTTCTTCCCAACAGTTAATGAGAGATCTTCCTCTTAACAGAGTTACGCCTAACAGGCCATTTTCTGCATGCGGAATCGATTATGCAGGGCCTATTAATATTTTGAAATATCGAGGTAGAGGAGCTAAAACTACCAAATGCTATATTGCTTTATTTGTTTGTTTTGCAACTAAAGCTCTAGATTTAGAGCTGGTAAGTGATTTAACCTCTGAGGCACTTATTGCTTCATTAAATAGATTTTGCTCTAGAAGAGGAGCTCCTCAGCATATTTATAGTGATAATGCCACAACATTTGTAGGTGCTAAAAGGCAACTTTCAGATTTATATAAATTTATTTGTTCCATTGAAAGAAATGAAGAAATTTGTTATTTTCTGTCTCAAAGAAATATTGAGTGGCACATGATTCCTCCAGTGAGTCCACATTTTGGTGGACTATGGGAAGCCGCTGTTCGTTCTGTAAAATTTCATATTAAACGTGTAATTGGAAGTACTAATTTAACATTTGAAGAACTTGATACATATTTGACTCAAATTGAATCTATCTTAAATTCCAGACCATTAGTAGCAATTGATAGTGATAACAATTTAGACAGTATAAATATATTGACTCCATCTCATTTTTTAATTGGTGATGTTATTACTCCCCCAGCTGAACCTTTAAATGAAGAAAATTTGTCTTTACGGTCTCGTTGGGATATGGTGCAAAAATTAAAACTATGTTTTTGGAGAAGGTGGAGTATTGATTATTTGAGTTCTTTACAAAATAGAAAAAAATGGAGAGTGCATACGGAAAATTTTAAAGTGAATGATATAGTAATTTTGAAAGAGGATAATGTTCCTCCGTCTGTTTGGCCATTGGGCAAAATTATTGAAATTCATCCAGGTAAGGATGGAATAGTCCGTGTAGTGACTGTTAAAACTTCTAGGGGTGTCTTTAAGAGACCAATTGTAAAACTTTGTTTACCTCCTTTGCATCAAGAATAACTTCTTGATGAGTGGGTGTATGTTCAGTAGAGTTAATATTTACGATTTAGTTGCTCTGTTTAACAACAGATGGCGCCACTATGTAATTCTAAGAACATTTTTAATTCAGAATTCTCACATCAGTCAGTTTTGAGTTGGATGGTGCAGAGGTGCTTGCAGGGCATGGATTGTCCTTGTTTTATTATGTTGTACTGTATTTCGCCCATATCATGTTGGCTGGGAACTTTACAATTTACTTTATTATTTAGTTTAAAGCTTTCATGTTAGATGAAAGTAATTTGAAATAGGTTTATTTCTAAGAATATTTTTGAATTAGTGAATAGATGTGAAACCAGAACTTCCATTGTATATGTTTGTGGCTGTCAACTGTGAAGTTTTTGTTTTTGTCAAGTTCATGTTTTTTTATGTGTTTGTGAAAATAAATAAGAAAACCAAGAAAGACTCCTTTCTTTTAAAAAATCTCTACAACCATTAAAAGAGAATACAGTAATACATTTTTGTGCAAATATGCTCTTTAAATATAAAATTGCTGCATTTCAGTCATTTATTAGACGAGCTTATAGAATATGTTCAGGTGATCAACTTAACGCTGAAATTGATTTCATTAAAGGTATTGCCTTAGATCATGGATTTTAAAGATTCGCAGATTGACAAGATTATTCGACAGTATAATACACCCCCCCTTCCTTCAGGTCAAAGGTTTGTTAATAGTTTAAAGATCAATTACAGAAGTATGCATTATGTTCCGATAATATATGAAAAATTAAAACAAGTGCTTCAGACATTCAATATAAAATTAGTAGCTATCCCCCCTCCATATCTTATACAAATTATCAGTAGCAATATTAATAAAATCCAGAATCATCAAAAAGCCGGAGTTTATGAAATACCGATTACCCTCCCAAATAACGAACGGTTAGTTTATATCGGTGAGACAAAACGAAAATTTTCAGAAAGATTAAACGAGCACAAGAGAGATATTTCACAATCAAAACAGAGTACAGCTCTTGCAAGGTTTTATTTTTCGAATGAAGGTAGCAAAATTGATTTTGAAGAGGCTAGAATCATAATCCCATGCAAGAATCCTTATGTTAATAAAATTTTAGACTCCCTTACGATTATTAAGCTTGAGCAGTATACATGTAACGATAATTTATCCTATAACATTCATAAAATCTGGCATAATATGTTATAATCCATTAATACAATATGTTCATTTTGTCTTCCACCCCCTCTTTTCACTACAGTGGTTTGATCCACTTGGTTACCATGGGAACTTGGTGACGTTTGCGCACTCTCCGATCAAGTTTTCTCCAGGACTCTCAGACGTGTATGCTCAGTATGACGTTTTAGACTTGTTTGTAACATCCTGATGACGTTCGCAGAAGCGAAACGAAACGTAGATTTTTAAATGTGTTTGTAAATTCACGATTTTAATGTGTGTACCATTTAGCAAATGTTGTATTTGATTTTAATACATTATTTTAATTATAGAAATTATGGTGCAATTGTCCTGTTTTTAATTACTTGTTTCTTTAATTTATCAAACCATAGTAGCTATCAATTAACTTATGTTTAGCTGAATTAGAACAATTTAATTGGGCGTATTTCGCATTTGTTTACCAAAAAAAGTGAATGGAATCTTGAAATTCATAAACAGGCATAATATCTGCTGGAAGTTCACATTTTTCAATTACATTTAACAAAGAATGATATATAATTAAAGTTTTGTATATATTTTAAATTCATTTGGTTTTTGAATAAATCTTGTTTACAAACTTAATTGAATTACAATGAAATGCATTTTTCACCGTAAAAATTATTATCATTAATACAGAGAAATTTTAGAAATAGAGAAAAGATACGGAACATAAGATTTCGACAGTAAAAATAAAAGCCCGTTGTGCCGCTTCAAACAATTTACATGTTTGAGATAAAGAAATAAATACCAATTTCTAAAATATTCTTCTCATCGAATTGCGAAGAACAATTGAATGTTAACATAACAGACACATTTAAATAAAAGTCTGGAACTTCGATATTTATTAATTTTACACCCTAAATTGAAAAATAAAATGTTCAAAATTTATTCTAATATTATGCTAATTACATTTCAAGCAGATATTTTTCAAAGCACCGTTACTGCATGCAAAAGCCTTTTTAGCACTTTCCAACCTAGTTGAAAAGTGCTTATGACTTCGGTTTGTCTGGCCGTCTGCCGTCTGGCCGTCTGGCCGTCTGCCGTCTGGCCGTCTGGCCGTCTGCCGTCTGCCGTCTGTCCGTGCTCTAACTCCCGTAAATACGCTCGGATTGCTCTGCAATTTTTATATGTTATGGTCGTTATCTATAGCATGTTCCCTATTTCAACGGAAGTGTGTAGCACTTATAGTTTTTTTACAGGGACACTCAAAAGAATTCCGTTACATTGCGGTCTATGGGGAAAAATCATTTGCGGTTTATTTAAATAATGTTTCACTATTTTAAACGCATTGTAATTTATATATATTACTAAGGTGCATTAGAAGAAGCTTAATATGGAACAGGGTGTGCATAGCACTTATAGTTAATTTACAGGGACAGTAAAAATAATTCCGTTACATTACGTCTATGGAGAAAAATCGTCTGCGGTTTATTTAAATAATGTTTCACTATTTTAAACTCATTGAAATTTATATAGATCACTAAGGTGCATTACAAGAGACTTACTACGGAATATTGTGTGTATAGCAGTCATCGTTCATTTACAGGGACACGCAAAAGAATTCTCTACTGTCTGTTAACAATAATTCCTGGAAGTGCGTTTTAAGTTATTGAACGCGATTTTAATTTTAACTCGCTTTTTGTCTATTACGTGGTGTGTATAAATTCTGTAGATCCTATACAGGGCAGCACAAAAGTTCGCGAACACATTTCTGTTTATTGAAAAACTCCAGACGGAGAATTTTAAACTGTGCTACGCGTTTCCTAACTGAACTAAAATTATCATCCTATGTAGTATATATACAAATCTATAGATCCTATACAGGGCTGAATAAAAGTATTCGGATATTTTTCCGAATATTGTATATGTTGGAAATTCCTAAAATTATGTTTTTAAATATGTTATGCGTTTTCTAAATTGTTTACTTAGATGTTAGCTTTTAGCTTATTAAACGGTATGATTTGTAAAATTATTTTGGAAGCGTTGGAAAGTGCTATATAATCTATGCTTGACGCATGATTTTTCGTTCTTGTTTGTTCTAGATGTTATTATGTGTATAGATGTTATTATCTCAATACAAAGATAATATAATTTAAAATGAATCTCAAAAGTTTTAAAATAAAGTACGTTTACAGAAATAATAAAGAAATTTACATTTATAAACAAGAAAAAAAATCAGTTATCAGAGGTTAAATATTCACAATTTCCTAATGTGACATATAATTTTAGGAATAAATAATAAATAACATAATAATAAAATTTACTACTGATCATGGAGCAAGCATTTATCGGTAACCGTAACGCTCATAATTGCGTGTGATTTCTTTGCTATTTTCAGTCGCTTTTTGGGAGTACATAAATATAAATTATTCCATACATTAGATTTTACTTTATAAAGAAAAATCAATATTTTTAGAAATGTGTGATGGTAATTATTATAACAAGTATGTAAGTAAAATTATGTAATTTATACAACACTTAAAATTTCGATGACAGCTTTTTAATTAATACATAATAATGTAAATTAATATAGAAATTTGTTTTTAACCATCTCAGTTCTGATGTTGCCTGTAGAAGACACTAAACAGCACTCCTTAAATTAATTTAAATGCTTCTATAACTGTCGAAATTATAACATGGCTTTTTAAAAAGATGTACCAAATTTTAAGCATTGATGTATTCACTGAAGCATGTTTGAAGCTCTTTTACAGTAATTTAATTATGTTTTTATGGTAACTGGTAATGTACTGGTAAGGCGCAGGATGTAAGAGTATAAATAATTAAAAAATGCATTCTATTACTTTTTGTTCATATAAATTTAAATTTGTTATATGTCGTTAAAAGAAACAAATGTTTCCGAAAACATGAAATTTAATAACGTTTACTTAAATAAAATATACCTCTTCCGAGTTAACCACGAAACTGAAGAACATTCCAAAATAAAGATCTTGTGCAAGTTTCATGTTTACAGCTGCAAAATAATTCAATTTACTTTAGATGTATACTTGTTTCTGTCATTTTTCAAGCCAGTGTATTTATCAATTAACTCATTTTTATCTAAATTATAACAATGTAATTGGACTGGACGTATTTCGGATTTATTTATCAAAATTTTTTAAAAAGCCAACGAAATCTTGAAATTCATAAACAGGCATACTATGTGCAGTAAGTTTACATTTTTCAATTTTATTTAATAAAGAATGACATACAATTAAAGTTTTCCGTATTTATTAAAGTATTTTCTATTTGCATAAATCTTGTTTACAAACTTAATTGTATTACAGTGAAATGCATTTTTCACCGTAAAAATAATCAATAGACCAGCTAAACCTTAGAAATAGAGAAAGGATACGGAAATAAAATTTCATCAATAAAAATAAAAGCGCGTTGTGCCGCCTCAAACAATTTACACTCTTGAGATAAAGAAATAAATACCAATTTCAAAAATATTCTTCTCATCGAATTGAGAAGAATAATTGAATGTTAACATAACAGATACATTTAAATGAAAAGTCTGAAACTTTGGAATTCAATACTTTAATACACAAAATTAAAAAAGAAAATGTTCAAAGTTTATTTAAATATTATGCTAATTACATTTCAAGCAGATATTTTTCAAAACGCCATTACTGCATGCCAAAGCCTTTTTTTTTATCTTCGTATTGTTATATCTTGTATCTCCATACAAAGATAATATAATTTAAAATGAATCTGAAAAGTTTTAAAACAAAGTACGTTTTCGAATGTAATAATTTATGTAAGAATAATAAAGAAATTTACATTTATAAACAAGTAAAAAATCAGTTATCAGAGGTTAAATATTTACGATTTTGTAACGTGGCATATACTTTTAGGAATAACATAATAATAAAATTCACTAATGATCATAGAACAAGAACTCGGTAAACGTAACGCTCATAATTGCACTTAATTTTGTAGCTATTTTTCAATTGTTTTTTGGTAGTATATAAATTATTTCATGCATTATAGATTTTACTTTATAAAGAAAAATTCATTATTTTTAGAAACGTGTTACGGTAATTATTATAACAATTATGTAAGTCAAATTATGTAACTTATACAACACTTAAAATTTCGATGACAGCCTTTTAATTAATACCTAATAATGTAAATTAATATAGAAAAAAATTATTTAAACATCTCAGCCCTAATGCTGCCTGTAGGAGACACTAAACAGCACTCAAAATGAAAACATCGATTCAATCAGATTTGAAAGTGTCATTTTTCTCAGTGTACTGATGGCGGAACAAGAATATCTCAGTAACAGTGACACTCTTTATTGCGTGTGATTTCTTTGCTATTTTTCTGTTGTTTAAACGTAGTATGTAAACAATTTCATATATTTGTATAGTAAAAGTAACATGCAAATCGTCTAAAAATGTGTGAACACCCTCTGTAAAATTTACTACTGATTATGGGACAAGAATACCTCAGTTACAGTAACGCTCATTATTGCGAGTGATTTCTTTGCTATTTTTCTGTTGTTTAAACGTAGTATGTAAACATTTTCATATATTTGTATAGTAAAAGTAACATGCAAATCGTGTAAAAATATGTGAACACCCTCTGTAAAATTTACTACTGATTATGGAACAAAAATACCTCAGTTACAGTAACGCTCATTATTGCGAGGGAATTCTTTGCTATTTTTCTGTTGTTTAAACGTAGTATGTAAACAATCTCTATATATATTTGTCTTACGTGGCGCGAAAATAGGGCTGAATTTGTAACTTATGCTTTGGCAACAACCGTAGTTTCCAGAGCTCAGACCAATGAACAGACTAGATTGTGTTAGATAAGCTCCACCTCCAATATGGCGGTCAGTGTGAGAGCATTGAAACCATAGAATGAAACTCAAACTAGCAATTATTAAAAATAAAATAACATGTCCGTAATCCAAAGCATCTGAGATGATTCCTCATTTTAATTATGAGCAATGTCGTTAATTTCACTTGAATTCTCAACTCTTATTTAGAATTCATTTACGAATTTCACTCACTCAAAAGTCGGAGAAAAAAAAAGTCAACTGTGTAGATTGCACCTGGCGCCATCTGTTGATGTATTGAGGAAGTAAAAACTAATTTCTACGTAGTTTTTTCTAATGAATTTAAGTCGTGCTGCACAAAAGATCATTTTTTCATAGTATTTAAAAGGTTTATACGCTCATTGGTAGCGCCAACTAAATACATTTTCAGTTGTGTTTTCAACGGAGAATTACTTTTTTACATTAAAAAAGATTGTCAATTTCATATGTTCAAATGTTTTATGGTAGAACTCATTCCGGCTAGAATTGCTAAAAAAAAGGGGCGAGCGAGCTGTGATCGCGTAGCGGTCTCAATGTGAATTGCTTCGCAATTCACGGGGGGTTGGCGAGCGTTAGCGAGTAGGGGGCTGAGCCCCCTAGTTTCATATATTTGTATAGTAAAAGTAACATGCAAATCGTCTAAAAATGTGTGAACACCCTCTGCAAAATTTATTACTGATCATGTAACAAGAATATCTTGGTAACAGTAACGCTCATAATTGCGTGTTATTTCTTAGCTACTTTTCAGTCGTTAGAACGCAGTATATAAACAGTTTCATACATTAAATTTTACTTTACATAAAAATGTTTTCATTATATTCAGAAATGAGCTATGGGATTATTTTAACAATTATGCACGTAAAGTTACATAAGTTATACGATGCAATAGATGGAAGCATATTATAAGCACTAGGTGTTTTTATTTTAAAATGGCTGGCGCTAGTTTACAGTCATTTAAAACTGTTTTTCGTGCTCTCAGATAATGTTGATGGTCTCAGGACGGAAGTTACCAAACACTTCGTTCTATTATTTTCTGTTGATATAAAACCAAACCATTGAAAGAGGAAATTCGATATAGTTTTGACTTGTAAACATTAATATCAGTTTTTAAAATATAAAATTAACTTAATTTATTTTTTAAAGGAAAAGAAGACTGATTTTGTAAATAGTTAGTATTGAACCATTGTCTCAGTTGCTGACATAGCATACACATGTTAAAATAACATTATGGGATTTAAATCCAGAATAACAAACCAAACTGCATTGCCGTCCATATTGTTATAACTGTTGTCTCTAATGTTATATTATTAACAATAGAGACGACAATAATGCTATCTGTTATCCTATCTCTCCGTAATATCTTGTAATATTTATTAAATAATCAAATAACTGACAAATCCCCTTGTGAGATAGTTTTAGATGTTATTGACATCGTATATTCAATAATTACGTGTAATTAACTTTCAAATGTTCTACTAATTCTGCATTCAAAGTTCGAATGTAAGAAATTATGGTCCACAAATGTAGAAAAATATGTTTTTAGGAAATTTATTATTTAAATTAGGATTTGATTGCACAAATTTGATAAAAGTGTACTTAAAGGAATTATCTATTATAAATTTTTCATAATTTTAATTTATTTTACAGACAATGTTAGCGAATATTTCAATAATAACAACACTTCTAAAGTGAATTTTTAGATAAAAGATTTATGAAGAACACATATTTCTTTTCTCCATAGAAAAACACTAAATATACTTTCTAACAAAGATCTTAAACCCCTCTGGTCACTGAAAATAAATGAATAAGAAAATATGAGCTATGCTATTATATTTCAACAATTAATTTTATTTTGTACGTTACTATAGAAAGCCTGCAGAGCTGGCGGCAATTAGAGTTCTATACCAATCAATAAATGCTTTTACCTGAAAATGTTTATAAAACAACTTTTTCATCAACAATAGAGCATCTGCGTTGAAGACATTTTGCACATTTTATAATACTACTAATAATATTTCGTAAAACAGAATAAAAGATGAAAGCACCTCTAACGAAAGTGTTTCAAGCGTAAAAATCACATGATTTCAAAGTATCTGAATTATTTTTTCGTGCTGTGTATACAATTTGTCGATTAGAGACGTATTTCAAGTGGTAAACACAGAGAAACATTGAAAATACTGAAGCGTCCAATGACCAATACGTAACTTAAAATTTCCATAGGAGATTAGAATTCCATACACAAACTCTTTTTATAAGGAGCACATGAAGTGAAATTATATAACTTTATTACAAGTTTCTGATAAATTTCTTCCAACTGGCTCGCAATGTGTGAGAATTCCTTTGTGTATCTGGATGTTAATATATTTATTTTGCTTATGTCCATCCTAGTTAGTATATTAGTGTGGATCAAATGCAAACGAATTATATAAAATAGTTTAGTTCAAACGTAATTTCCAAAGCTGCATAAACACTTGTCCAACTGTTTCACCAAGTGGTGAATTTACTGCTTATAGAATTCCTGTGACTGGAATAGTAACCAGTTACGAACATTGTCCATAACTTTGCTGTCCGAGTAAAAACGACGATCCTTCAATGCATTTTTCGACGCACCAAAGACGTGACTACTGGAGGACGATGTGACGGCGTGATGACGAAGTGACCTTGACCATGTCGCGTATTATCATACGCATATTCCCGTCGCTCGCGGAAACATTTGTACCAGTTCTGCGCACGAGTCAATGACCGTGCATGTTCTCCATACGCATTTAGCCGTACGCATGCTCTCCGTTTTGGCTTCATTTCCCGATGCACTTCGTGAACTTCAATACTTTATGCCACAAAAAACTCTCTGAATACCAGTACGTTGCTCTTTACTTGCAAACATTCCTCAGATGCAGATGAATAACAACTTATTGCATGCCGGACGATACTGTTTGGCGACCACCAGTGCATATCACGTGTTTCGGCACTACTACTTATGGCAACTCCATTTCTGTAGAAAGAGATGCCTTCCTTACAAGCTGCCCTACCTCTACACAATGTTTTCGCCAAGCTCATACAAAAATAAACCAAAAATTAACCGTTGTTCTGTTTTTATTTTTTCCACTCTTATAGTAAATGTTTTTTAGAACGACTCTGTCATAAATAAGGACATATAACGTCACTTTGTATAATTTTATTTCAATCTTAGAATTCACGTAAATCGATAATTACATATACATAATTAAAAGAACTTGTATAAGAAGTTTCTAAAATAGTTACTTTTTTGGTTATTCAACATCATCCTTCCTTTAATTTTGTCAATATAAAATGTGGGCTCACTTTGAATGCATTAGATAGAGAAATACTTTTCTGTTCTGTTTGAATTCTATCCTCAGAACGGATAAAGAATATATCAAGGACTCAAGATTCAGAAACCTCTTTAATATTTTCAATACAACGGATTTTGCTCTTCATCATTTCCGGGCTCTGGAATCTGATGTCTTCCATCATACATCGTTCAAAATATGAAGAAGATTATACATGAATTAGGTACTCTGAAGTTTCTTAGAAGCTCTAAAGAAATTGAAATTCTCAATATTTGCAGTATGTGTTTGTACTAAGGTTCTTGCTATTTCAAAAATTTACTTTACATTAATTCGATTTTTGAGAAAAATACAAACAATATACAAACAAATTTCATGTCTTGCATCATACATGATTAAAAAAATAAAGAAGATTATACATGCTTTATATACTCTGCAATGCCTTACAAACTCTAAATAATTTGAAGTTCACAAATCTGTAGTATGTGTTTGTACTAAGGTTATTGCTATTTCATAAACTTGCTTTCTATTAATGCTTGCTTTCAAATTTGATGTCTTGTATCGTACATGATTAAAATATAAAGAAGATTATACATGAATTAGGTACTCTGAAATTTCTTATAAGCTTTATAGAAATTGAAATTCACAATATTTGCAAAGTGTGTTCGTACTAAGGTTCTTGCTATTTCAAAAACTTGCTTTATATTAATTTGATTTTTGTGAATAATACGATAAATATACAAACAAATCGTAAATAACTACATTATTCAGGCATTGTTTTCGTTGTAATAAAATATCCGCTAAACTACTAGATGAATTCGTATATTTATACGTAGTTTTTATAGAGATTATGAAAATGTAAACTACTTGTTTTAAAAATTATTATTTTTTTTACAAAAAAATATATTTAATACGTATTTAATTTCGACATACTTTAATTTTAACATACTTCTGAATAAATCCCGCCGTACTGTCTTTATCGAGTTATAAAGTTCAGATCACGATATAGTTTCAATTGTTAATTAGCAGGTTCATATTTATCAGTTCATATAATGAATTCGTGATTTGTGAATATTTTTACAAATCATTCATGATTCCTCAGTCACATTCTGAGATATATTGTCTTTATTTTCTTTAAGTATATTAATAAATAACGCTTGAAGTGCTAAACTTATCCTAGAGCATATGCTTTATAATTCTGTTAGGTAGTTACGTATTATCCGGGTCATGAGATCGCCAAAAATGGTTAACAGTTACGAATCTTGTTTATCGATGCCAATCATTTTCAAAACAGTAATTTAACATCATTAAACACAAAAATGGTAATAATATAAAATTGTTAAAATTGTTAAAATGGTAAATATTATAATATAAATAAATAAATAACGAATAACTATAAATTATAATAAAAACAAACTATAAATTAATATAAGTAAATAAACTATAAATTAATATAAACAAATAAACTATAAACTAAAGTAAATAAACTATATAGTTGTCAAAAAATGAGGGTTACTGTAATTAGAAAAATTGGCGCGAAGGTTAGCGAATTTTATCTGACCTTCCCCGTATAATGCGTAAGAACCTTCTATTGTAATAATATTTTATTCTCATTTGTAACTTGTTGAAAGCTCTTTGAAAGTGTTAAACATGTCTAAAAGGAAATAAAGTAGTTTATTACTAGCATCTAATATCTATTTTTCATTACTTTATTTCATTTTATTGGATGTTAACGGGAATTTTATGGCAATTTTATCAGATTTATACGAGCGATCGAAGCTTTGAGACGAAAGTCTACAGGAAAGCTATCATTGCTCGTTTTCTATGTATGTTTTCTATTCTAGAGCTATTAAAATCTCATCATAATTTAGTTTCACGATAACCTTATTCCAGATTGAAGATTGCCTGCCAATTTTGTGATATTTATCTGTTTTACTTGTCTTCCAATATTTGCAGTTCTCGAGAAAATTATTTTTATTCCATTTTAGTTTATTGTTTCATAGATGTAAGATTAGTTCCATAAAAACTGAGCGTAAAGGTCATAAAAACATAGATGTAGCTATTGCAAATAATAATAATAATAATAATAATAATTCAACATATTTCTTTTTAGATGAAGTTAAGTTATCGCATTGTTCAGTCTAATTTTCAAATAAACTGGCAAAGCATTTTGTGCAATATTGAAAGCTTTTCTTTAAAAAACGGAAAATCTGCTAGTAGTCATTTATTCTCCGTCTTATGTCAATTTACAGGGAGCTGAAAACTGAGATTCTATTTGAAAAAAGAGAATTTTTTCTGTAAATTTACAGTAGAATCTGTATATTTTCATCGAACAATACTCAAGGACACGTAAATTTACATACATAAAAATACTAAAAACTTTGTAATCTAGCATTTAAGATGATTGTTATTTTGCTCTTGCACTGTGAGTAAATTAAAACACAATAAATTCCGATATTTAGTTCCGACGCATTACAACAGAATAGAGAAATTTAGTGTTAAAATAATCCTATCCTAATCCTAATCCTAATAATATTATAAATCTGATTGTGTGCAAATGTTAGGCTGAAGCCAGCGTCAAAATGGAGCATTTAATGATCCTGTACCTTTGCACATAGATTGATTATAACTCTCATCGGAACATAGGCTGGTTTTTGTTTATTTTATTCAAATATTTTTCTTAATAATTCAAAATTTCGTTATTTTCATAGAGAATAAATGGACATTTTTTTCGTATAATATTTTAAAATGGTTAAATTTACTTTACCGTTGCTAATATTTTATCGTTGCCAAAACTAAATCAAAGCCCGAAATAATAAATTTTACTCAACAATTAATTTTCAATTGAAAGATTTTCACGTGAAAAATGAAAATTCAAAAGAAGAGGAATTTCCGTGATATTTGAAACACTAATATGGAGTATTTGTTATTATACATGAAGTATGAATATTGATTACGCTGAGAAGATATTTTCTGTCAAAAACTGCGTTATAATTAGAAGGAAAACTGAACAATAATCATATTATTAAGAAAAGATTTCGCTTGGACCATGGAACTATGAAAAGGATCCTCCTTGGCTTGAACAAATATGACGTCATAAATAAAACATGTGTTTTCAAGTATTCGTAACATTACAAGGAGCATGAATATCAGTTTATAATAAAAGTATATACATAATGAACGTCAGATTTAAGATGAATAACTGAAATATGTTTTTTGATACTGATTAATAATAAGCTTGAAAATCAGTTACATACAGATGTGAGTTTTCTGATAAAATTCCCGTCATGATTGCCAGGAAAAGAAAATTAACAAGAATTATATCATTGAAAAGAGATTTCTCTGGAATCAAAGTGACGTCATATTTCAAATAAAACGGGATTTTTCAAATATGTTTCAAATGGTGCGTGAATCAATTTCATACATTAATAATTACAGAGTACAGTGAAAGAATAGAGAGGCAGTGAACCGTCAAATCGGTTTGCAATATGAAGCCGGTTATCGCTCAAATCGTTAGGCCCAAGGGCTGACTTCATTGGACGGGGATAAGTTTTCAAAGCAAGCCGCCAGTTGTTTAGGCCAACTGTAGGGTTGCATTTTCAGCATCACACCAAACATAAACATTTCATACATATTTATTCTCTGAACTCTGCGATTAATAATTCAAGCATCAGCAAGATTTTTAGGAAAAGAAAATTGAATTTTGTAAAATTGTCTATTATTTTAAAATCTGACTGTCTGTTTGTATTTCGCAACTACTACTCTTAATGCAATGCAATTTACTTAACACCATCATTGATCTAAGGATGTCACATAAACTCTGAGAATTTAAAATTTTGAATTATATTCCGAGATATTATTTTTTTTATTTATTTTTTTTTTTTTGTAAATTTTAACGAAATTTCTCTAAAAACGGTAATTAAATTATTATATTTTTGTGGATAAAAAAAAGAAGAAATAAAACGGATTAATACATTTTCATGCCATTTTCTCATTAAAACTGAAAGAAGAATTTATTTTCAATTTGAATAGTTGGTGAAAAAAAAATCTTGATTACAGTAGAATTTCCGAAAATTAAAAACATATTTCCACATATTCAAACTTTATGAATTAATGTATTCTGCAGAACAAAAATCGTCTGTCAGCATATTGTCAAGAAATCAAGAGTTGTTTCAGCTATAGATTAAACCAAGGAGGCAAATTTGCTGTTACATGCAAACTTAACACGTGCAATTGCAAAGGTTTCGCAACCCCAAATTACATGCAAACGTAACATTTACATGTAATTTGCACCCAAATTAATTTTAATTTGAACCCTTATAAATGTTAATTTGCACTGAAAATTGCATGCAAAAGTAATGTTTACATATAATTTTGGGTTGCAAAAAGCTTTGCAATTGAAGCTCCTTGCATTTAGGTGTAGAATTATTCCTCCATATTTACAAGAATTGAATTTAAACAAAAAGCATATACTATTTCCAATGAATTATTTTTAAATGATAGCTGTTAAAACGTTTTTCAAAGTCGTTAAAAGTAAAATAGTTTATCAGGTAAAAGTGATATTTGTTTTTTAACAAATTGTACTTCTTTAACCCTTTGAGTGGCGGTGGTATATATTATATACCACCTAATTTATTCCGATTCAAACCAGAAACTTTTTATAAAATTTTACTTTTTTAACTTTGACGAAAAAAAGTTGAAAAATTGCTTTTCCTTATTTTGAACTAAATTCTTTCGTAAATACCGGTGTGAATTCAACGTTACAGGAACGCAATTGCCTGCCCCTGAAAGGGTTAAAACTGAGCTATGTCAAGGCCCCTATAACAAAGAAATACCGTATTTTCTCCTATGAAATATGATAAAGAGTTAGTTAATTATTTACAATTTTAATTATCGGGGGAGAAATATTTTGCTTGATTAATGCATTTATTCTTCTTTTAATGTTACGTGAACGAAGTCACGGGTAACAGCTAGTAATATTATAAATCCGATTGTGTGCAAATGTTAGGCTGAAGCCAGCGTCAAAATGGAGAATTTAATGATCCTCTATCTATGCATTTAATTTGATTATAACCCATAAATGAACATAGGCTAGGTTTTATTTATTTTATTCAAATATTTTCTTTAATAATTAAAAATTTCATTATTTTCATAGAGAATAAATGGACATTTTTCCATTCAATTTAACCATTTTACTTTATCGTTGCTAGGTCTTTGATCGTTGCCAATAAATAAAAACACGGAAAAATTCGTTTTCCTTAACAATTAATTTTCAATTGAATGATTATCACGTGAAAACTGAAAATTAAAAATAATTCAAAAGAAGATAAATTTCCGAAACTTGAAACAAAAATATGGAGTATTTGTTATTATACATGAAGTATGAATATCGGTTACATTAAAAAGATCTTTTTCTGTCAAAAACTGTGTTATAATTAGACGGAAAGATGAACAATAATTATATTATTAAAAATAGATTTCGCTTGGACCATGGAACTATGAAAAGGATCCTCCTTGGTTTGTACAAATATGACGTCATAAATAAAACATGTATTTTCAAGTATTCGTAATAATACAAGGAGCATGAATATCAATGTATAATGAAAGTATATATATAATGGACGTAAAATTTAAGATGAAAAACTCAAATATTTTTTATCGATACTGATTAATAATTAGCTTGAATACCAGTTACATAAATGTGAGTTTTCCCATTAAAAAGAGATTTCTCAGAGGAAAAAGTGACGTCATATTTGAAATAAAACGGGAATTTTCAAATGTGTTTTACAAGGAGCGTGAATCAATTCCTTACATTAATAATACAAGGATCGGTAAGTTTAGAAAGTAGATGAGTTTCACGCCATATTTAAAACGAAAAATTTAAATATTTTTTTTTATCTATACCGATTATTAAGCATCAATATCAGTTACATACAGATGAGAGTATTTTGTCAAAAACCACACCATGATGGAAAAGACCATGGAAAAGTAAAATAAATACGAATCTATTATATTAAAATCTGACCGCCTGTTTGCATTTCGCAACTACTCTTTCAGATTGTCGAACGCAATGCGATTTACTTAAAACCGGTTATCATTGATCCAAGGATGTCATAAACTCTCAGAATTTAAAAAAATGATTTAAATTCCGAGATATTATTAGTATTATTATTATTATTATTTTGTAAATTTTAACGAAGTTTCTCTAAAAATGGCAACTAAATTACTCCAATTTTGCGAATAAAAGAGAAGAAATAAAACGGATTAATATATTTTTTCTCATTAAAACTAAAAAAAAAGAATTTATTTTCAATTTGAATAGATAGTGAAAGAAAAAAAAATCTTGATTACAGTAAAATTTTTGAAAAATAAAAACGTATTTTCACACATTCAAACTTCATGAATCAATTTATTCTGGAGAACAAAAATCGTCTGTCAACATATTTTCATTTAGAAATAAAGATTTTTTTTCAGTTATAGATTAAATCAAGGAGGCAAATTTAAGCTCCTTGCATTTAGGTCTACAATTATTGCTCCCTTTTTACAAGAATTGAATTTAATGAAAAAGAATATACGATTTCCATTATCTTTGAAGGATGGTTATTAAAACGTTTCACAAAGGCGTTAAAAGTAAAATGGTTTACCAGGTAAATTTGACATATGTTTTTACACAATTCGCCGATTTTCACAATTTTATTTGGCCCGCCTTTTTTCATTGGTTGCAGTTTCCTTTTCGTGATTATTTGTCACAAAATTTCACTTTTTTAAAACTTTGTTATGTCAAGGCCTCTATAACATAGAAATACTGTATTGTCTCCTATGGAATGTGATAAAGAGTTAGTCAATTATTTACGTTTCTAATTATCGGGAATGAAATATTTTGCTTAATTAATGCATTTATTCTTCATTTAATGATACGTGAACGAAGTCACGGGTAACAGCTAGTCTTGTAATAAATTGAAAACTGCCAAACAATTATTATAAATGATTAAGATGAATTGGAATACGTATTGAAGTTAAATGGATATTATTTGGAAGACTTCTCATATGATGAACAAAACATTCTATAATTGAAAAATATAAAAAAATTTTAAAAATTAAATAATTTTCCCAATATATAAAAATTTGTGTACGTTATAAAGGCAACGTTTGTTTGAAACTTTAATGGAATTTTCATTCTGCTGTATCGCAAAAAAGAATATACAAGAACGAAAAATCATGCGTCAAGCATAGATTATGTAACACTTTCCAACACTCCCGAAATAATTTTGCAAATATTTACTGTTTAATAAGGTAAAAGAGGATATCAAATTAAACAATTTAAAAAACGAAAAACATATTTAAAACGCAATTTCAGGAATTACCAGCAATATTCTGAAAAATATTCGAATTTTTTTCTGCAGCCCTGTATATGTTCTATAGATTTGTATATATACTACATAGAATGCTAAATTTGAGTTCAGTTAGGGAACGCGTAGAACAGTTAAAACTTCCCCTTTGGAATTTCGGTCAACAAACGGAAATGAGCTCGGGAACATCTATGATGTCCTACATACGATTTATACAATTTATACGCATCAAGTAATAGACAACAAACGAGTTGAATTTAAAAACTCGTTCAGCAACTGAAAATTCACTTTCAGTATTTATTGTTAACAGTCAGTAACGAATTATTTTATGTTTCCCTGGAAATGATCGATGAATGCTATACACACGATATTCTATAGTAAGCCTCTTGCAATGCAACTTAGTAATATATTACAATTTAAATATTACAAGTGAAACATTATTAAAATAAACCGCAAACGTTTTTCTCTATAGACAGTAATATTTTTGAGTGTCCCTGTAATATGTGCTATGCGCATCATATTCTATAGTAAGCCTCTTCTAGTGAACCTCAGTAATATATATCAATTTTAATATTTTTGATATTGTGTAACATCATTAAAATAAAACTCAAATGATTTTTCCCCGTAGACCATAACGTAACGGAATTCTTTTGAGTGTCCCTGTAAAAAAACTATAAGTGCTGTACACTCCATTTTCAATGCCGAACATGCTATAGTAGACTTCAATACCACATATCATTTACACGACAATCCGACTTTATTAAGATGAATTAGAACACGGGCAGACAAACCGAAGTCATAAACACTTTTACACTATGTTGGAAAATTACATGTAATAACATATATCAATTGCATGACAAACCTAATATATTTACGTGAGTTAGAGCACGGACAGACAGACAGACATCAGACAGACAGATAGATGGCATACAGACAGACACGCCGAATTTATAAACACTTTTCAACTATGTTATAAAGTGTTAAAAAGGCATTTTTTTACGCTTTATAAATTCTATTGTTATAACATTTTAGTCTCGTTTATAACTTGTCAAAGCGTTTAACAGTGTTATACTCATGTCTAAAAGAAATTAACTAGTTAATTATTTTACTGGTATATAATATCTAGTATTCATTATTTTAATTTGTTAGATTTTAACGTGATTTTTATGGCTAATTTATTGGATTTATACGAGCGGACGAACCTTTGAAAAGAGCGTCTAAAGGAAAGCTATAATTTCTCGTTCTCTGTGTACATTTTCTTCTCTGGAGCTATTAAAATCTCAACATAATTTAGTTTCACGATAGCCTTATTCCAAATTGAAGATTACCTGCCACTTTTGTGATATTTATCTGTTTCCTTTCTTCCAGTATTTGCTGTTGTCGAGAAATTTCTTTATATTCCTTGTTATCTATTGTTTCATAGATATAAGGAACGTTCCATAAAACCTTAATGAATATTGGTCTGTTTCTTATGTTTCAATGGTTAAATTATATATATATATAGGTACAGCAAAAACAAACTTTTTCAACATATATTTCCTTAGATAATCTCAATGTTCAGTCTACTTTCCAAAGCATGTGGTAAAGCATTTTGTGTTCTATTAAAAGTTTTTCTGTAACAAAACGGAAAAACTACTAATAGTTTATTTTAAGTATTATGTATATTTGTTTTACAAGCAGCTGATTACCAAGATCCTGCTTAAAGTGAGAGAAACTGTTCTATAAATTAGAGTGTATTGATCAGTTTTCTAAACTCGGAATACAGAATCACCGAATGTGTTCCATATAAACAGTTTCATATTCAACAAACATGTTTCACAGACAACGTAGAATAAATTAACAGCTGCCGAGACGTTTTTAAAGGGTATTAATCAGTTTTCTCAAACTAAAATATCAGTTTTTACGATGCTATCAATTCTCAACTAAACATTTTATAGCTGTGTAATAGAATTTATACATGCAAGATAAACAAAATAATAATAATTTTAATGTTAATATTAATGTTGCTAATTTATCGTATTTTTTTGTAAAACCTGTTTATTGATCGGGAAATTAGGCCACCTGAGAATTGATACCATTCAAAAAAGTTATATTCCGGTTTGAAAAAAATTATTAATACACTATAAAAACTACTTGGAGACGTTCCCGAGTCGTTTTTAGAGTGTATATATCAGTTCTCTCAAACCGGAATATAAAACTCCTAAATGCTATCCAAAGACACAATTTCATGTTCAACAAACATGTTTTATAGAAAAATGTGATAAATTAACAGCAGCCGAGACGTTTTTAAAGAGTATTAATCAGTTTTCTGAAATTTAAATATCAGTTTATAGGATGCTATCAATTCTCAATTAAACATTTTATTACTATGTAATAGAATTTATTCATGCAAGATTAACAAATAATAATACTTTTAATGTTAATATTAATGTTGCTAATTTATCGCATTTTTTGTAAAACATGTTTATTGAACGTGAAATTAGTTACCTGAGAATTGATATTATTAAAAAATCTTACATTCCTGTTAGATAAAATTAATTAATAAACTATAAAAACTACTCTGAAACGTTTCAAAAAGTCAATGAAAAAAAATGTTTTTATAATTATTTTTTTAAATCTCGATATTATATGGGTTTTTGAGGTTGCTAAAGATAAAACACGCTATTGTATTTCGAAAGAGGTTATAGTATATTTTCGTTCGCTGTTATACAGGGCGGTCAAAAAATCTTTCCCTAATTACAACAATTTATTGCAGAAAAACTAACATAATTAGGCATATGCTTATTTCAATATAGTGTAAAGACATTTTGAAGTTTTCAATACAAGTACTTACGTCAGTAAATTTCGATGTGAGCACCCTTGGTAGCTCGAAGAACGTCAAGGCGGTGTTCCATTTCTCGCCACGTGTTGCCTAACTCTGCTTGACTGTGTTGCTTGACTGTCACACTCTGTAATTCTGACGTATATACGCAGAATATTAAAAAATATGAAAAAATAATTTTATGTATTACAGTGTGTCAGGCGAAGGATTTCTGTGTAAACTATGTTAAGTTTGCTTTTCAAAGGGATCTTAGATTGAACAAGCCGTATGTCTAGGGAATCATCCATCCAGATGAAAAAAAGAAACTTAAGAACATGACTTTTCCATAATAAAAATTTTACAGTGTTGCATTCAATGGTTATTTCGTAATATTTTTTGTAATCAGGAAAACACTTTATGACAATCCTATATTATGTTTTCCTAGATTACAATTTATTATTATTATTTTGTTTTGTGTGTGTGTGTGTACGCAGTTGATTACGACTACTCATAGAATAATAATTTCTTTCTTTTATTCAAATTAAAATGTTTTTCTATAATTAAAAGTTACATTAATATATCCAGGCATCTTCCTATTTTAATATAAGGGTAGCTTTTAAAACATTATTAATTCATCTTATTTTCTTATCTTTCAAAAATATTTTCACAAGCATGAGAAATGGAAACGAAAATCATTTAAGTCTGATGAAAGTAATGAGTGTGGAAGGATCTTGCGAAAACAATACCGTCGATAAGTTAAAAGATTTGTTTTAGCTCTAGGTGACGGGATAATTAAATTAAGATGATTTAAGACCAGATTGTACTCAAGTTTTATCTCGCTAACTAAAAATAATTCCATTCAATTAACGGTTGCTTAGATTGACTGCAGTGTCAAAAAAAAAAAAAGTGCTTAATTAAATGAAACTTACGAATATTTTCTAAACTTTACGATAGAAAAGTTTCGTATGTTTAGGAATCATTAGTAATAGCAGCATTAAATCTAGCAAAGTATCTTTTTCTTAAAGTTATCTTTGCAAATTGAAGTTTAAAAATGCAATATACAAGGTGTTTCAAACTATATGTAAGAAATATAAAGGTAGTAGAGGGGATCTAAATAAGAAGATTTCAAATAGGAATATGAGTGCGGAAATGCAGCTTTGAGGCAGTAGAAGACGCTTTTTAGTTCAGCGGTAAAGAGCGCATCGCTGTCATAATCGCCATTCCCCACAAGGTTAATCGTCAGGCTGCAATGCTTGAACTCCCTGAAAATGATACGGGTGCATTCCGTTTTTATATAAAGTCCTCCAAATAGTTACATGGTTTACCTACAACTGCTCTTGAGCTTGTCGAAGGACTACTGTGTGTAATACTGCTTCTTTTACTGCAAGAATTCTGCGATATATTCCAGCGATCGTATCACACCTGGAAGAATAAAGCGATCCACTCTCGCACAACTCCCGATGAAGATGCTGAAATGTTTGGCGATTCGGCAGATTTCTACCCGGGAATCATACCATGTGCATCCTTTGAGCAGATTGTCCAGATTTCCTTGCGCAGCCCCATACATGAAATGCATGTCAGCAAGCTCCGCAGTGGTGTAACGATGCATGTTGCTCGAAATCCGTGCAAGGAAGGACTATTCAAGCCAACAAAGCCTTTTATACGCTGAATTCAACAGCACCCTCTACTGTCACGACACTGCATTTCTGTACCCACATTCCTATACGAAATCTGCTTATTTAGATTCCTTCTACCTAATTTACATTTCTGACCTATAATTTTGAAACACCCTGCATGTATATATACAGTGTGTCCCAAAAGACCTTGACACATTTTAAAGTTCAATAAAATATCAAGCAATTGGCCTACGAGAGGGTGGTTTGGACGAAGATGCTTCTTATGATCCGAAATTTTGTTTAAGCAAATAAAAAAATAGTTCCAAAATTTACTCATAGGCGGGGCTGCTTCTGGGAAGTTATCGAATAAGTAGAATGCCTTTATACATAACAATGGCGTAAGACGCAGAAAGAGTATGCACAGTTTTTGTCCAAACTATGGCAACCCACATGCCAGAAGGTAACATCCTCACTCGTCTAATCGAACTCAGTAGGGCGAGTATTGTTAAATTCTGGAATATGGGTTGCCATATTTTGTTCAAAAACTGTGCATACGTATTGTGTGTCTTTCGCCTTTGTTATGTATAAAAGCATTCTACCTATTCGATAACTTTCGAGAAGCAGCGCCGTCTATGAGAAAATTTTGAACTAATTTTTTTTTAATTACTTAAACAAAATTTCAGATCATAAGAACCATTTCCGTTCCAACCGCACTCTCTTACGCCAATCGCTTGATCTTTTATTGAATTTTTAAATGTGTCAAGGACTTTTGGGACATCCTGTATAAATTAAAATTTACCAGCTAATAAAGATAAAACTGTAATATTTATACCGAAAAGAAAAGTTACTTATTTCATTACGGTTATTAATTTGAATCTCCAAAGATTTTACAAAAAGTAAAAAGACAAAAAAGGAAGAAAATATTTTCATCTTGCAATATTTGTTTGTTATATAAAATGAATAATAATAACAAAAGAAAATAAAAATTAATGTATTCCAAGTCTCGGCTTGGATACTTTTTCACTATGTTGTCTATACGCTTTTTAAGCAATTAAAATTTTGAAATATTATAACTGCAAGGCGTGAGAAATTTTCTATGGAAAAATTTCCAAGTATTAAAAATAGATTTATTCTATCATCGATGCTAGATTATCTTTTGTTTCGTGTTTGCCCCAAGGTTGGTGGCTCACGGAAAATATTCCATCTTGTGCTGCGTTTGTAGCCTTGCCAACATTTGATAGTGAGAAGTGCCAGGCTGGGTATCGTTCCAAGTGGTTCAGTTGGTAGAACGTCAGTGCACTATACTGGTGACCCGGGTTCGAGTCGCGGCTTGAATACTTTTTTCACTATGTTGGCTATACGCCTTCTAAGCAATTAAAAATTTGAAAATATCCATATTTATTTATTTATTTTCATTAAGCTTCCTAAAGATATAAAAAAGATGGGATACTATAATTATTGAAAGTTTATATTGCTAGATTTTGAAAAATAGTGGATTATTTTTTCCCGAATCTTTGTGTTTTCTTTTAACCATATATTGAATAATTAACAGATAAAAAAACCCGCAAGACATGAAAAATCTTGCATCAAGCATAAATTATAAAACACGTTCCAGCACTTCCAGAATATTTTAACAAAAGTTCTCTGCTTAATAACGTAAATAAAATACCCAAGTAAATATTTTAGAAAAAGCGCGACACATTTGAAAATCAAATTTCAGCAATTATCATCCATAGACGGAAAAGTGCTCCAATTATTTTGTGCAGTCCTGTATTTCATCAATAGATTTGCATATGTTCTACATGATATGCTAAATTTTAGTTTAGTAAGAAAACGCATATTAGGTTGAAAATTCACCTTCAGCAATTTCTACCAATAGACGGAAACATATCTGAATTGTTTAGTACAGCCCTGTGTATTAGCTATTGATATTTATGCACGCCACATATTAAGCTAAAATTTAATTCAAACTAAAACACGCTTAAAAATACTGAAATCACGATTCCGAAAATTATCATCTATAGGCAGCTATGTATCTTCGCGTGGCTCTGTATATGATTTTATTTATACTCTACATGCATCTCTTATACTAAATATAGTTCAGCTTTGAAATAATTAATACAATATATTACATAATATAATTTATATTATATTATATAATAAAATTATTTAATTATTATTTAATTACTATTTAATCTTATAATCATTTACTATTATTATTATTATTATTATTTAATGTAATATATATTATTATTTATATTATTTATATTATTTATTTATATATTATTATTATTATTTAATGTTATTTAATTATTATTTAATTATTATAATAGTTCTTCCGCCTGTCCGCATATAACAGCGCAAAAAATAACCAAGCGAATGGTTTGAAATTTAATATGTATATTCATTGCAGAATTTTGTCGCGTCATTTCAAATTTTATGAAAATTGAATCAAAACTTAAAAATCTATTAATAAAAGTTTTCTTCATTTTATTAAATCCCATCTCACGTAATTACTTCAATGGTACCCCATGATAGGTAATGATTCTAGGTTGCCATGGGGATTACGTCCTTTTTAAGATAGAGTCCTATTATTTCCGTATTACTGAAATTAAAACCCGTATTTGTTCACTAAAATTGCTTAATTCTAGCATTCCTATAATCTACCGACAGTTTTTTTTTTATAGATGTTTCCGGAGAAAAGGATAAATGGAGAAAGAGTCTAAATATGGATTTCAATGTCTGAAATTCCAATTAGAATTTTGAGTGAATGTCAACAAAAGATAAAATGTTGCCAACTTAAAATGTACTTATTTTATTACGGATATTCATCCTATCATAAGCACAGACGATATAATTAATTTCACTGAAACAAGTTATAGTACGAACACGCCTCATTTGTCATACATTGACGTACAATTTCCAACTTCTTGATTTATTGATAGTTCTGATATCGAAGTTTTCACTCTATCAATTTCAATGGCATCAAAGCCGAGGATAAGTTTTTCCTTATCAAAGTAAGCTCTTAAAAAAGGAAGACATAAAAGATTTTCTGGAGTTTTCAATTAGTCAGAGTACAGAAGAACTTTAGAAAACATATCATCGAATTCCTTTCAAACAAAAGTATAGAACTTTTTTCCAATTTTTTAAAGTCAGTAGAGCCATTCAAATATAAAACTTTATAGAACAATTTAAAGCACAAAATAAATAATCTTGTTGCGATTCCCTTTGTATGAGATCAAAAGGTGTTTACAGTGAAAAAGAAGTATGAATACTTTGGATTTAAAAACACGCTTTCATTTTGATGAGATGAACACTTACAAGGATTAATGAAATAGATTCGTAAAAGTTTTATGATAAAAATAATCACAATAATCAGCATTTAGATTTGAAAATTGAAAAAATATATATTAAATGTTTTATTTGTAATGTGAGTAATTATTTGAATTTCAATTTATGTTGCTATTTTCCTGATTCTGGCTTAAATTTGAAAAATACTTTTTTCACGAACATACACAAACAAAAATTGGTAATAGATTTTTAGCTGTTAAATCAGTATTTACTGCTTTTCAGTTAGTCAGAGTACAGAAAAATTTTAGAAAATATATCATCGAATTTCTTTTAAACAGAAGTATAGAACTTTTTCCAACTTTATAAAAGTCAGTAGAGCTATTCAAATATAATGCTTTATAGAACAATTTAAAGGACAAAATAAATAATCTTGTTGCGATTTCCTTTGTATGAGATCAAAAGTTGTTTATTGTGAAAAAGAAGTAGGAATACTTTGGATTTAGAAAAACGTTTTCATTTTCATGAGACGAGCACTTACAAGGATTAATGAAATAGATTCTTAAAAGTTTTGTGGTAAAAATAATCACTGTAATCAGCATTTAGATCTGGAAATTTAAAGAAATATTAAATTTTTTATTTGTAATGTGAATAATTATTTGAATTTCAATTTTTTGTTGCTGTTTTCCTAATTCTGGCTTAAATTTGACAAATATTTTTCTCACGAACATACACAAACAAAACTGGGCAATAGAGGTTTAGTTGTTAAATCATTATTTACTGCTTTTCAATTAATAATAGTACAGAAGAACTTTAGAAAACATATCATCGTATTCCTTTAAAAAAAAATTATAGAACTTTTTCCAATTTTTTAAAGTCCGTAGAGCCATTCAAATATAAAACTTTATAGCATAATTTAAAGGAAAAAAGAAATAATCTTGTTGCGATTTCCTTTGTATGAGATCAAAATGTGTTTATAGTGAATAAGAACTAAGAATACTTTTGATTTAGAAAAACGGTTTCATTTCGATGAGACGAACACTTACAAAGATTATTGAAATAGATTTTTAAAAGTTTTATGATAAGAATAATCACAATAATCAGCATTTAGATTTGGAGATTTTAAAAAAATGTACTAAATGTTTTTTTGTATGTGAGTAATTATTTGAATTTCAATTTTATGTTGCTATTTTCCTAATTCTGGTTTAAATTTGACAAATATTTTTCTCACGAACATACACAGACAAAAATGGGCAATAGATTTTTATCTGTTAAATCATTATTTATTGCTTTTCAATTAATCAGAGTACAGAAGAACTTTAGAAAACATATCATCGAATTCCTTTTAAACAAAAGTATAGAACTTTTTTCAACTATTGAAAGTCAGTAGAGCCATTCCAATATAAAGCTTTATAGAACAACTAGCAAGCTACGCCCGCTACGCTGGTCAATTTCATTTAACGAACCTTTAATCAAACAAAATATTGACATTTCATAAATAACTTTTATATTTTAACAGAATAATAAGGCTACTATAATTTGTGACTCGTGCTATAGCCAATATACACGTCAGGACACGTCGCCCTTATCATTATCTTTTTACGCATAAAGGTTTCGCTATGGTACTCCATTGGAAAATTTGGTAATTTTTGAAATTCAATATTTGAAAAACGGCATAATCATTAGATTTGAAATTTATATCAAGAAAAATACAATTTTTTTAACTTTCTAACGCAGTTTGTCTAACAATTTTCTGACAAATACTTTTTGAGCTATCATTTTTTTCAGTAACTTCAAATGTTTCATTTTCCGAGATTAATCTGGTGCAACAATTAGCGAAAAACCCAGTCGTCAGCAACGCATAGTTTTTTATTAAAGAGGTAGTTGGAGCAGGGATTGTCACCACCAATTTGCCACCATCACTTTTGAAATCGGTTCCGTGGTTCCAGAGATTCCATAGAAATTGTAATTTAGAATGACTTCAGAACGCTTTTCGCTCATTTCACCCATTTAAATTTCGATTATTTTTAAAATTTATTCTTAGAGAGCATTTACATCTTATAAGTAACTACAATGCTAAATTTCAAATTTCTTGCCCCTTCAGTATAAAAAAGTCGCAATTTTCGAACATTTTTCGATCCTGCACCCCATTGATGTTAGTGGCACCAACATAAAATATAGCCTATGTTGGAGTAGGGATTGTCCCCATCAATTTGCCACCATTACTTTTGAAATTGGTTCTGTAGTTTCAGAGATTTCATAGAAAATGTAATTTAGACTGTTTTTAGAACGCTTTTCGCTCATTTCACCCTTTTAAATTTCAATTTTTTTTTTATTTTGTTCTTAGAGAGCATTTACATCTTATAAGTAACTACAATGACAAATTTCAAATTTCTAGCTCCTTCAGTATAAAAAATAAAAATAAAACTGCCCAGTTACACTGAGGGCATTGAGTTCACAGGCTATTCACACTAATTGTATATTATACTCTTATTTCAAAGAATTTGAAATAAGCCCATCGAAAAATAAAGAAATAAACAATATATTAAGGGGGGGACATCCCCCCGTTAACCCCCCCCCCCATAGTTAACTAATTAACCCTTAAACTAATCAGGTAAATCTCTAATTACAATGAATATATATACAAAATTTGAAGAAAATCGGATAATTCTGCATGAAAAACCCATTTATATAAATTAAGCCGGGATTAGCCTCCTTCGTTCCCCCCCCCTTTATACTTAACCAATCAATCCCGAAAACTACTCAGGGAAAGGTCTTAACCCAATGAGCCTATAAACAAATTTTGAAGCAAATGGGATAATTCTGCATGAAAAACCCATTTATATAAATTAAGGAGGGGGATTAGCCCCCCCGTCCCCCCTTTATACTTAACCAATCAATCCCGAAAACTAATCAGGGAAGTGCCTTAACACAGTGAACCTATAAACAAAATTTGATGGAAAACAAAATAATTCTGCATGAAAAACCCATTTATATAAAATAAGGGGGGATTAGCCCTCCTTTCCCCCCTTTGTACTTAACCAATCAATCCCGAAAACTAATCAGGGATGCGCCTTAACACAGTGAACCTATAAATAAAATTTGAAGGAAATGGGATAATTCTGCATGAAAAACCCATTTATATAAATTAAGGGGGGTATTAGTCCCCCGTTCCCCCCTTTTATACTTAATCAATCAATCCCGAAAACTAATCAGGGAAGCGTCTTAACCCAATGAACCTATAAACAAATTTTGAAGCAAATAGAATAATTCTGCATGAAAAACCCATTTATATAAATTAAGGGAGGATTATCCCCCCGTTCCCCCCCTTTATACTTAACCAATCAATCCCGAAAAACTAATCAGGGAAGCGCCTTAACACAGTGAACCTATAAATAAAATTTGAAGGAAAACGGAATAATTCTGCATGAAAAACCCATTTATATAAAATAAGGGGGGGATTATCCCCCCGTTCCCCCTTTACACTTAACCAATCAATCCCGAAAACTAATTAGGGAAGCGTCTTAACACAGTGAAACTTTAACCAAAATTTGAAGGAAATGGGATAATTCTGCATGAAAAGCCCATTTATATAAATTAAGGGGGGATTAGCCCCCCGTTCCCCCCTTTATACTTAACCAATCAATCCCGAAAAACTAACCAAGGAAGCGCCTTAACACAGTGAACCTATAAACAAAATTTGAAGGAAAACGGAATAATTCTGCTTGAAAAACCCATTTATATAAATTAAGGAGGGATTAGCCCCCCGTTCCCCCCTTTATACTTAACCAATCAATCCCGAAAAGTAATCAGAGAAGCGTCTTAACCCAATGAACCTATAAACAAAATTTGAAGGAAAACTGAATAATTCTGCATGAAAAACCCATTTATATAAATTAAGGGGGGGGGGATTAGCCCCCCGGTCCCCCCCCCCTTTATACTTAACTAATCAATCCCGAACACTAATCAGGGAAGCGCCTTAACTCAGTGAACCTATAAACAAAATTTGAAGGAAAACGGAAGATTTTCTTTGTATGAGATCAAAAGCTGTTTATAGTGAAAAAGATGTAGGAATACTTAGGATTTAGAACAAGTTGGAAATTGTACGTCAAACGTTACAAACGAGGTGCGTTCGTACGCACGTTTTAGAATTAAATTCATGATATCCCATGCGTAGAACGGGCTAAACAGCTAGTTAAGTATATATTTTATGACACTGTTCATACAAATATCTTAACTAGTTATATAAATATTCAGATATATATGTATCAGCTAGTTATATAAATATTCAGATCTTGATGATTTTTAATTCTGTGAAATGAATTATATCGTCTGCAGATTAATTTCTGTAATAAAATAAGTATCTCGGTCGCTTGACGATTTAACATCCATCGGAAGCTCCTCTAACAAAAAAGCACCGATTTAAAAAAAAAATCAAATTTCTTAATAAATATTTTTATTAATATCTCCTAAAGTTTTGATTCGATTTTAATAAAATTTGAAATGTCTCGACAAAATTCTGCAAAGATAATATATTTTAAATTGCAAACCATTTGGTTGGGTAGTTTTTGCGTTGTTATATGCGGACGGACAGACAGACGGACGGACAGACAGACAGACGGACGGACAGACGGACGGACCAAACGACGACTATAGGTGCTACGTATTTATATAATTACGAACGCACCTAAAAACGCTCTCATTTTGATGGGAATAACACTTACAAAGATTAATGAAATAGATTCTTAAAAGTTTTATGATAAAAATAATCACAATAATCAGCATTTAGATTTGGAAAAAAAAAAATATATATAGTGTTTTATTTGTAATGTGAGTAATTATTTTAATTTCAATTTCATGTTTCAATTTTCCTAGTCCTGGCTTAATTTTGACAAATATTTTTCTCACGAACATACACAAACAAAATTGGGCAATAGATTTTTAGCAGTTAAATCATTATTTCTTGCTTTTCAATTAATAATAGTACAGAAGAACTTTAGAAAACATATCATCGAATTCCTTTTAAACAAAAGTATAGAACTTTTACCAATATTTTAAAGTTAGTAGAGTCATTCAAATATAAAGCTTTATAGAACAATTTAAAGGACAAAGAAATAATCTTGTTGCGATTTCCTTTGTATGAGATCAAAAGCTGTTTATAGTGAAAAAGAAGTTGGAATACTTTGGATTCAGAAAAACGCTTTCATTTTGATGACGAATACTTACAAAGATTAATGAAATAGATTCTTAAAAGTCTTATGATAAAAATAATCACAATAATCAGCATTTAGATTTGGAAAATAAAAAAAATATATAGTATTTTATTTGTAATGTGTGTAATTATTTTAATTTCAATTTCATGTTTTAATTTTCCTAGTCCTGGCTTAATTTTGACAAATATTTTTCTCACGAACATACACAAACAAAATTGGGCAATAGATTTTTAGCAGTTAAATCATTATTTCTTGCTTTTCAATTAATAATAGTACAGAAGAACTTTAGAAAACATATCATCGAATTCCTTTTAAACAAAAGTATAGAATTTTTTCCAACTTTTTAAAGTCGGTAGAGCCATTCAAGTATAAAGCTTTATAGAACAATTTAAAGGACAAAATAAATAATGTTGTTGCGATTTCCTTTGTATGAGATCAAAATGTGTTTATAGTGAAGAAGAAGTAGGAATACTTTGGATTTCGAAAAACGCTTTCATTTTGATGAGACGAACACTTACAAGGATTAATGAAATAGACTCTTAAAAGTTTCATGATAAAAATAATCACAATAATCAGCAGTTAGATTTTTAAATTAAAAAAAATGTATTAAATGTTTTATTTGTAATGTGAGTAATTATTTCATTTTCAATTTTACGTTGCTATTTTCCTAATTTTGGCTTAAATTTGACAAATATTTTTCTCGCGAACATACACAAACAAAACTAGGTAATAGATTTTTAGCTATTAAATCATTATTTACTGCTTTTCAATTAGTCAGAGTACAGAAGAACTTTAGAAAACATATAATCGCATTCCTTTTAAACAAAAGTATAGAACTTTTTCCAATTTTTTAAAGTCAGTAGAGCCATTCAAATATAAAACTTTATAGAACAATTTAAAGGACAAAAGAAATAATCGTGTTGCGATTTCCTTTGTATGAGAACAAAAGGTTTTATAGTGAAACAGAATACTTTGGATTTAGAAAAAAACACTTTCATGTTAATGAGACAAACACTTACAAGGATTAATGAAATAGACTATTAAACGTTTTATGATAAAAATAATCACAATAATCAGCATTTAGATTTATATATATATATATATATATATATATATCACAATAATCAGCATTTAGATTTGGAAATTAAAATAATATATATTAAATGTTTTATTTTTATAAATAGTAAAATAACATAAGAAATATAAAAGATATTAATTTTATCGATTGGGTTAAACGTTTGTCAAGGCAAAAAATTTTACCAAAAATTTCTAACACCACAATTTTCAAATAACAAACTTTCTGGTAGATTTCTATTGCAAAAAATGTAAAAATATACCGCGAAGTTTGTTGTTTTGAATCAATATATGTTATTTAAAATAAAAGTTTTTCAGTCCCATTTTTTTCGCTTCAATTCTAGAAAACATTATTAGCTTTATAATAAGAGTAAAACTTAATAATATAACAATGTAGATTTTCTGCAAGTTTTAAGGAAAATAAATCCTCAGGTTTACTCTCAGGTTTACTCTCAATGCAAAACCTTTTTATTTTTTAAATGTAGACATAAATAGTGCAAATTTAATTATTTTGGGATAATGATTGATTAGTGTTAAAGATTGAAAAAAGTATACACAACAATAGCACATATATGACATAATATAAAAAAAGAGTTTTTAATTTAAAAAAAAGGACGGCCTATAAAAAATTTTAATATAATTTTAGATGAATTATAAACAACAGGACAGATTATGTCTTTCCTTGGTAATATTTAAAACAACAGTGAAAGTTTTAAGGCATCTGACTACGTTTAAAAAGCAAATTTTCGACCAAAATTGGCAAAAAAAGAAAGAAAGAGAGAAAGAAAATGCATTGTATTAAAGCCCAATTTTGTACCTTTCCGAAACTGTATTTATTTTTATTGTACGATAAATAGAACCAGACTTATAGTGTTTTTTAAACTACTGAACAGCCGTCACTCAAACCGGAAGTACTATTTAAATCGCCGTACATTTGGAAAATTTAGCTAAAAAAATATGCCGCAGGTTGAGTATGGTGAGCTAAATGAAAGGAAAGTATTAATTGCGATACTCACTAATATACTATTTTACTGTGCCAAGAACTGCTGTTAGTTTTAAGCTCTCGCTGTTTAAAGCGATATTTAAACAACAACGTCTGTTCTTTTGCATATTAAACACACGCCTACCGTTCACCTCTTTTAAAATTAGTCCCATTATATATGACTACAATTTTTATGTTTTAAAATATTTTTCTTTTTTTTTTAAATCTTGTTTCTCATTCGTTTTTTAAGAGTTTCAATAAAGTTTATTTTCGGTGCTCCCGATATAACGTTATACATTTTCTTTCGCATCTTTTTTGGAAACTATGTGTTTTAGAGGCATTGTTATTTGGACATTTCTTATGTATTTTGATCGAGGATTCTTGTTCTGCAAAGCTTGTGCGGTAGTATCCGAACATGCTGTATATTTTATTAGAGTTATACACTGCTATCCAAATATTAAGCGGCAGTGAACTGGACGCTTTCACTTTTTACACGGTTTCTCGAATATCTACTGAAATTCTTGACTAATTGTCCTTGCAATTCAAGAATGTAAAGCGCATGTTTGACTTCAATAACAGCAGAAACAGTATGCTGCAATTAAAATATTAAAATAATGAATATTGGAAGAGGTGTGGTCATTTGTATGAAATAAATTATAACTGCGCATGCGCGAACTAAGCCAAAGATTTTTTTTTTCATAATTTGGTAGTCAATTCTATAGAGCAACTCGTATAAAAACACCAATCAATTATCTTGAAAACTCAGAACGATATCGGCAATATACTGAGATAATTAACAAATTGCGGAGAGGGGGGGGGGTAGCTTTTCATCTATTTGGATTCCCCCCCCCCCCCCCAATTTGTCAGTTCGCTCACTATATTGCCGATATATTTCTGAGTTTTCACGATATTTGTCTGGTCTTTTTATATAAGTTGCTCTATAGAATTGACAACCAAATCATGAAAAAAATCTTTGGTATAGTTAGCGCATGCGCAGATAAATTTATTTCAATAAAATGCCCACATCTTATCAAATATGAATATATTAATCTTTTAATTGCAGTATACTGTTTCTATTGTTCTTGAACTCAAACATGTGCTTTGCATCATCGAAGTGCACGGACAATTCATCAAGAATTTTAGTAGATATTTAACAAACCGTGTAAAAAGTGAATACATCCGGTCACTGCCCTTTAATTTTATGGGCAGCAGTGTATTTTCTAAGTTTCCTGGAACCAAAATAACGATTATTGTTTTATTTATTTATTTATTTATTTATATCACTTGACACAATAATAGCAATTGTAGAAACTAAAAATAAAAGGAGAAAGAAATTTCAGTTCAAAAATACCTTGAATTATTTGTACATCCGTTTTTCTCCGCTTACCATAAAAATCCATTTCGATTTCATAAACTGAAACAGAAATAGAGTCAAACGTAATCTTTAATTTAATCTTTTATTCATGGCATCTGTATTGTGCTCCTTTTTTGCAGTATTTATCAAAATCAATTCCTTTAAAAATTTGGAATTTAATGAATAATGAATGAAAATTCTTTCTTACTGTTTGATTAAAAATTTCAGTTAGTTTTAATCAGTTAGAAGAACAAGCTAAATCTAACTTTGTTTGTACACTGTAAAAAAAAAATAACCGAGGTTACTGAAATTTTTTTAGTACATTTGTATTCCACAGAATTTTTAAGTTACCGGTATTATAAACCGGAATCTTTGCTAGCTGTTTTCTAGTAATTCTTACAGATTTTCTTTGTTACTGAGTAAGGATTTAACAAAATTTTTAGTAATAGCAAGGATCAATGAGAAAAACTAAAAATGTTTTAGTAGATCGACTCATTTTTTTACAGTGTATGCTTGCAGTACTTTTATAGTTTAAAAAATAAATAACTTACTTGGTTTAAACTGCAACAAGGAAAATAGATATTTTTTCAACAGAAATATAACCAAACGTAACCTTTGACGTAATCTTTTATTCGTGGCATCTGTATTGTTCTCATTTTACAGTGTTGATCAAAATCAGTTCCTTTAAAAATTTGGAATTTAAGGAATAATGAATGAAAATTCTTTCATATTGTTTGATTAAAATTTTCAGTTAGTTTTAATCAACGATAAGAACAAGCTAATCCTAACATTGTTTGTATGCTTGCAGTTCTTTTATAGTTTAAAAAATAAATAACCTACTTGGTTTAAACTGCAACAAGGAATATAGATAATTTTTCAACAGAAATAGAGCCAAACGTAATCTTTAACTTAATCTTTTATTCGTGAAATGTACCGTTCTTTTTTGCAGTATTTAGCAAAATCCATTCCTTTAAAAATTTGGAATTTAATGAATAATGAATGAAAATTCTTTCTTACTGTTTGATTTAAAATTTCAGTTAATTTTAATCAGATAGAAGAACAAGCTAAATCTAACTTCATTTGTATGCTTGCAGCTCTTTTATAGTTAAAAAAAAATAAATAACTTACTTAGTTTCAAGTAAAACAAGGAATCTAGATATTTTTTTCAATATGTAAATATTCATATTTTATATTAGGCATCATGCATGTATCAAGTATTTAGATTACTTTTTTAAAAATCTGTTTAAAGATGATATTTTATAATAAGCATTAGCATATTATTTCTTTTAAAATAATATAGTCATTATTACTGATTTTCTAATATCCATATTTTTAACTGAGGAAGGAATCTTTCTCCTAAAATAATATTCATTTTTACTGATTTTGTAATATCTTAACCAACTGATTTGTAACTGAGAAAGAATAACATTTCTCCTAAAATAATATAATTACTTTTATTGATTTTTTAATATCTTAACCAATTAAGTTTTAATTGAGACATAATAATATTTCTCCTAAAATAATATAATCATTTTTATTGATTTTGTAGTATCTTAACCACTTAATTTCTTACTGAGAAATGATAAGTTTTCCTCTAAAATAATGTAATCGGTTTTGTTAAAGTTGTAATATTTTAAGCTCCTGATTTTTAATCGAGAAGGAATAATATTTATCCTAAAATAATAATCCTTTCTACTGATTTTGTAACATCTTAACCAACTGATTTCTAGCTGAGAAATAAATTACAAAAATATCTTAGAACCTTGCGGCAGCTAACCTATTAATAATTACTGTATTGCTTTAACTTAAATCAATATATTTAAATCATAACAAATTTTCAAAGAAATATCTATTAAAAAAATGTTAGTGTTGCGGAATTTTTCAAAAATGATATTCAATAAGAAACGCAAAACAAAACCCACTTTAAAAAATCCTAAATGAAGAAAACAAACTATGAAATTTGTAAACTATTTTATATGTTACTATAGTTAACAATTTATTGTTGAATTATACATCAAACTTAAAATTCTTATCTAGAGGAGGGGCGAAATTCTATTCGCTATTAAGTTTCTCATATAAAGAAAAATCAATTAAATCCTTTGATCTAGTGTCTATTAGAAAATAACTAATAAATAGCAGAGCAAACATTACAAGAAATTACGCAGGCACATCATCAAACTGTAATAAGAAGCTATGTCTTTGCAAACCTTCTATTCATTTAGCGCGTATTCATACGATACAAATAAAATTATTTTCTGTTTTTGGCAATGAATACTGTAAACGTAGCTACAAGATACATTTCCAGTCGCCGTATCGTGCTAGTAGTTTGTATTTTAATGATCCAGTTTTTACAGGAAAAAATTCTAAAAGCTGTATTTGGCATACAGTATAGGGTGTTCATAAAGTCTTTCCCTGATTATAAAAAATTATTGAAGAAAAAATAATATAATTAGGCATATGCTTGTATCAATATATTGTCAAGACATTTATGAAGTTTTTAATATAAGTACTTACAGCATTACATTTCGATGTGATCACCCTTGGTAGCTCAAAGAATGTCAAGGCGATATTCCATTTCTCTCCGCCTGTTGTCCAACATTTGGGCTGTCACACTAGACACAGCATCTGTGATCCTGAACTTGAGTGTTTCAATATATTTTATTGGTGTTGAAAACACTCTGTCCTTTATGTACCACCAAAAGAAAAAAATAGAGAAGTTGGTCCATCCTGTCCGATCCATCTTCCAGAAAATTTGTCATCAAGGAACTCACGAACGCCGGTAGATATTGGACTTAAAAAACTTAATAACATGACTTTTCCATAATAAAAATTTTACAGTGTTTCATTCAATAGTTATTTCGTAATATTTTTTTGTAATCAGGGAAAGCCATTATGACAACCCTGTAATTTCTAAATGCTGGAATACTTGCTTGCATAAATTACTTTATGCTTGCATAAATTAAGTAAAATATGCGTTAAACATATTCTTCGAGAAATAAATTTAACATTAGGAGTTCCAAACTTTAAGTCAACATAATTCCTGAACTATTTGACAGAATGACTTTTCGTTTAGTATGCTAAGGGAAAATTTACTGAAGAATCCAAATATGATCTCGAATTAGGTGTTAATGTTTAAAATTGTAAAGTTTGTAAGAATATTTATTTGTAGACGACTTGCTTAACAAAATTCAGAAAAAAGCACATGCATTACAATGAATATTTTAGTTGTGTTCTTCATTATATAAATACTTAGCACCTATAGTCGTCGTCTGGTTTGTCCGCATGTAACAGCGCAAAAACTACCCAACCGAATGGTTTTAAATTTAATATATAGAATCGTTGCAGAATTTTGTCGAGTCATTTCAAATTTTATGAAATCGAATCAACCTTAAAAAGATATTAAAAGTTTTCTTCATTCTATTAATTCCTATCAAATGGAATTAATTCAATGATATCCCATGATAGGTAATGATTCTAGGTTGTCATGGTGATTACGTCCTATGTAAGATGGAGTCCTATTATTTCCATATGACTGAATTTAAAAAAACGATTTTGTATACTAAAATTGTTTCATTATAGCAATCCTAGAATCTAGCGACAGTTTTTTGGACAGATGTTTCCGGAGAAATAGATATTAAATGGAAAAAGTCCTTCCGAGCTGTACCGGGATTAAAAGGTAGCTTACATAGTCCATGTTTTTAAAAATTCAACTCATTTTACTCAAACACCCGAAGCTAAAATGCTTGGAACCCGATTATAGAAGATTCAATCCCAGTTTTCTTTAATACTGAATTTGAATGCGAATTTCAGCATGAGAATTACAGCATAACAAAAATCAGATTGTTTCAAAATAGCAGCTAATCTAGAATTTCAAACTGCATATCTCAGCTATTTTTCAGGATAAAGTCAAAACAAAAAAATGCTTCGAAATCCTCGTACACGATGAAACACTTAACGGAAACAACTTTTTCAATTTATAATTTTTATGTAGTTTTCAATACGAAAAGCTACCTATTGCTGCCGTTCGGAGGAAAGCAAATCCAGAAAATGTTGGTATATTTTCACCGATCATGACCCCCAGACTCCAAAACCACCCTCCGTTCAAATGTTGATATATATATATATATATATATATATATATATGAGAATCCATATATCATATATCCATATATCCATATATATCATATTTGGCATTTCATTTTCAAAATAATTTAGAATAATGGGATTTACACAGAATTATAGTATTTACTTTCAAAATTGTTATTTACTTGATAAAAATTAAACTTGTTATAATGATCATACTTATTTTCAAAATTACTACTGTCATTTTCACATTTTATACTTTCATTATTCACTTGTACTTTATTAACATCAATAACATGAAAATGGAGTGCTTTCTCATTTTGTATGGCTACACCTCTATTTACAATTATTTTCCCTTGTTTGACAATACAATGTTTACAATTAATTGTTAAATCCAATTTTGAACATTCATTACCAGGATTACAATCAAAAGAAGAAGCATTATGAGTATCAGAGGGAGTAGTATTACTTATAAAAACACACTCTCTTTCCCCATGGTAAGCATTTCTGACCCCCTTATTGGTGCAAATTCTGCATGGTCTGCTTGGATAAAGGTTTTGAAAATGATTGTTTTGTACAGGATTCCTATAATTAGGAGATCTCTGATTAAATTGTCGTGCTGGTAGCCAATTCCGAGGAGCATATTCTTGCCTAGGTGGTCGGAAAGGCTGATAATTTTGTCGAAAATATTGCATTGGGAAACGGGGAGCAGAAAAATTTGGCTGACGATACGGTTGATTGATTGGTTGTTTAGTATTGAGCGTTGGATAAATTTCAACAAATTATTTTACAACTCTATACCAGTCAGTGGTATTTTCAGGAGGATTTACATTGATGGAATTTTGATATTCTGGTCGTAATCCATCAGTCAATCCTTGTAACAGAATAGTTTCACATAATTTTAACTGCCTACCTATCTCTACCTTTTTTCTAAAATAATCTTCTAAATCACTCAATTTATCAAGTTTAAGTGCAGTAAATTCAGAAAATTTTGGGCATTTTAAGTCAATAAATCTCTCTATTAAAATATTTACAATTTGTTCATAATCATCACAATTTAAACAATCATTAACATACACTTTAAGAGCTTCACCTTTAAGATATTGAGATATATGATTAAATTTCCATCCCTCATTCTTATTTTCTCTTCTACAAATTTTGTTGAAATATTCTAGCCACTGCTGAATCCCCATTCCCGAATCAGGGTCAAATGCAATCATCTTAATTTCATCCATATTCTTATTACTTTTATCAATATTTTTTCTTGATGTGACGATTCTACTTGCATTACCATACTTTTTGTAGACTCATACTCAAGGCAAGGCTTTCTTCCAGGAATTTTACAGTCGAGCACCGAAAAACCACTTCATTGTGTACGTATAGAACTCAAAATAAGAGGCAGTTCGTTCCGGTTCACATTTTATTCGAAAATTAAAAGAAATTGGCTATGCTTTACTTGTCACGTAGCAAAATCTATCCATGCTGATTTTAAGACCGTGAAGAAAACTTGATGATTTAAATTATTGTATTAAGAAGACATCTTTGGTTCGTATAGGCAGGTAATTTATCGAATCTATCGGCGGCCAAGGAGAACATTCGAAGATTAGGAAGTACATGACGGGGCTGCATACACCGCCAGATCCCGGAACAGTCTCAATCCATACTTGTTAATTTTAATATCGTGGCATTACTTGATGATTAAATTTTAAATATAAGAAGACATCTTGGATCTTAAAACAGAAGACAGTTGTTTTTCGAATTTACCGGCGGCCAAGGAGAACATTCGAAGATCAGGCAGGCATGTCGGGGCCGCATACACCGCCGAATCCCGGAACCTTCTGACCCAAAACGCGGGAAAACGCCGTATATCATTTTCTGAGAGCTCCATAATACATTTTTACTAAGAAATCTCTCGACCAATCAGCGCGTTCGGATTAATTTCTCCGGCGCTCTTATATGGAAGCGAATTTACCGTGAGTTGGAAAAAGCGCGGCAACAAATGCTTCGAGAACAATCTCGTGAAATCTACTCCTTTCGAATAAATAAGAAGAGAAGCAAAGAAAAACGGATACGTAGGTTTCATCAAGTATGGCAAGATGCCAAGATAATTTTTACATTGAGACTAAAGTCTTTCATAATTTAAGAAGTAATATTTTGTCAGGAATCGTAGGGAAATAAAAAATAAAGAAAAGAAATTCATAGGTTGTTATTTCAAAAGATTAAAATATTTTTAGCTGGGAGATTGGTGTTTTTTAGAAGAATTAAATTCTAGGATGCATTTTATTTAAAGAAATAAAAGTGCGTAATTTTAATAGAGCATCTATCAGCGCCATTTTTTAAGAGAATGAATTTGGAATAAACTATATTTTGCTAGATGTAAATTTGACAATCGAAATACTGGAGCGAGAAAATAATTTAGAATAATGGGATTTACACAGAATTATAGTTTTAATGAGGTCAACGGCGAAAATTTTTTAATTTGTTATATATATATATATATATATATATATATATATATATATATATAATCTGTAAAACAGAATTTTCCTATTAAATTTAAATATTTTTCGTTATAACAATTGCCAACAATTAAAAATCCCCAATAAAATTCTTTCTACAATAACTAATTTTCTATTGAAAGATTTCCACGTGAAAAATGAAAATTAAATAAAAAGTTTCACCAACTGAAAAAAAGTTTAATATGACGTCATATTGGTAATAAAACGGAAATTTTCAAGCATTTCTCATTAATATAAGGAGTAGGAGTGTGTAAATACAGAAAGCAGCTTAATATGACGTCATAAGAGAATTAAAAAGAAAATTAATCTGACGTCTAACATTTTGAAGGTCTCTATACAACTTATTTAATTTTGAAATAGATTTTTTTTAATATCGCATTTAGTCCACATGATAGATATTATTATTACAGAGTATAATAGCGAGTTTCGCCCGCTATCGGTCCGGTTCAGATTTTTGAAAAAACGAGAAAAATAGACCGGTAAATTTTTACTTTATAAAAAGCATGACCTTTTTTTTAAATTAAATTTATTTGGATTTATTAAAGGAAGGATAAAGTGTTTTGAAAGAAATATTAAATGAAACACTTTGTACGATCTTCGATCACATTTACCCACGTGTTATTCTATATCTTTAACCCGATTTTGTATGTCATTATATTTTAAATTAAAAAAAACGCGAAAAAATATTGATGTTTATTGATAAAAGTGCTCATTTTCTTGTTCTTTTTGTCTGAACTCTTTGAAATCTTTATTGGTTATAAATAAAACGGTTTTACAGCCCGTGTAAAAATTTCATGAACAAATATTTTTATTTAGTTGTAAAAGAAATGTTTTATTTTCGCTTCTTTGATTTCGCGTCGGCTCCTTTAACATAGTAATACAAAAATAGTTTTCCGAACTTTTTTAATTTCAATCGGTTATAAATATAACTGTATCCAAGCTCTCTTTAAAATTTCAAGAAAAATATGCATATTTAGTAGTGAAAATACGAGTTCTTTTTTTTTAAAAAAAAAAAAAAAAGCTTTCAACGCAATGGCCATATTACGCCATCCGTTTTCAATCAACCCTTTTCAATACCCCTGGGCTAAACTGCTGTGTGGGCTAAACAGCTCTGTAGGCTAAACAAGTGAGGGCAAAATATGTTTCCTGTTTCTGAGGGTAGAAGCCTTCATAAAAAGTTGAAGCATTCGCAAAGAGACAATTTTCGTGTGAAAAAAAGAGTGGGAATTTGACAGAATTCGCTTTTCGTTTAAATATATAGATTATTATCTAAAAAAACTCATTTCTAAACATAGTTTTGAAAAAGCTAAAATTTTATTTTTAAATCAATCCACATTTCTATAGCCGTATGAAATGCTCATGAAACATTACTAACTTGTATGAGTATTCATAATCAAAAACCTATCCTTTTTTAATCGAGCAGAAAAATAATTAATCATGAATAGCAATCATGTATAGAATAGTTGATAGTACTCTAGATTGTATTGGGTTGTACGGAAAGTTCGTGCCGGTTGGGAAAATCAATTCCTACCGGAAGATCCTGCCTGTTAATTATTACACAATTTCTGAACAGTTGATGTCGGTTAAGGGGCTTCCGAGTTGCAATCAACTTAACGCCCAGTCTATTGTGAGTACAGTGTCTTGTATAAAATTGAACCGTTGGGAAAAGTTAAGATGTAGTATTAACTACAAGATAAAGGAACAATTACAAAAAACAGCATAGATGTAAATTTAAGAAATGAGATGATAAAAAATTTGGAATAATAAAGTAAAGCGAAAGAGATTAAGGATAGAGTCTAAATATTGAGAAGAAAGTGAAATAGTATAGCTGTATTTATAATTAACTACTAGTAAGGAAGTTGAAAAGGTAAAAAATAGGGTACGGAACATGTTCGTGAAACAGCACATAAATGCCAGGTGGTGAAAAGACGGGCAAAGGAAAAACAAAAAAAAGTCACTCAAAAGAGCTGGACTTTTTTTTTGGTATAGTTTAGGTGTTAAGTTTTAATTAAGAAATTAGGTATTTATAATGTGGAAATAATTATTAGACATTAGATATCGGAATCAATGTATAATAATTAAATGATAGGATTTTCCGGCACGAATTGAGTTTCCCAACCGAAACGAAATTTCTGGACAACCCAATACAATCTAGAGTACTATCGATAACAAAAAGAAGATCAAAGCGAAATAGCCTTTATTTCAAACAAGTAATATATATATATTTTTTTTCTACTCAACCATATTAAGATTATTGTCCTCGATGCAATTTATAAAATATTATTTTTTTTTTCTCTTGAAAAGAAAGCTGATATTTACTAAATAGATCCGGCGAGATTTACTGCTGCAGATATTACTAACGATATATTCGTGAAGATATTCTTTTTCCGCGAAAACTAGATTAATCAGTTAGTCTGTTCTATTAAGTTCTTTTCTGTTTTGACGAAATATTGCGAGTATAGGTAGTATACGTTAGAGATTGTTTATTGTTTCCGTTACTGTTTATTTTGACCTACCCAATTCGTTTAGTAAGATGTTAGGATACTAAATAACACATATGGAGCAATAAACGAATCTTTCTTCGTAAAATGTCAGTTTACGAGCATATCTGGTTCCCCTTCTATTTCATTAGAATTTCTTTTCTTCCCATAAAAAGCAAATACATACTATTTGTGCCTCTATGTTTAATATCTGCTACTCATAAACTTTCCCATTTAGTATATTTTTATAAATAACATTGATAATTATTATTTTATATGCATAATGATAATATATGGGTCGCCCAAAATGAAAGTGGCACTGCAGTCGGTTTGAGAAATAGTTTAATGATATTAATATAAATTAGTATACAAAAGAGAGAAGTAATACAGACGTAACAGATAGCTAGACAAAGTCTCCTTGTAGGTTGAAAGAAGTTTCCCAGCGGTCAACGAGACGATGCATTCCCTGGGTGAAGAAGCTCCGGGGTTGGTTGTGGAACCCATTTTCAACGGCAGCTTTGACCTCATTATCGTTGGCAAATCGCCGTCCCTTCAGAGCTTTCTTGAGTGGACCGAATATGTGGTAGTCACATGGCGAGAGGTCTGGTCTGTAAGGAGGATTATCGAAAACCTCCTAGTGGAAATGCCCTAACATTGGTTGGCACGCCACAGCCACTTGAGGACGAGCATTATCATGCAAGAAAACTTTTTGCATTCAACGATAGATTTAACTAGCACTCACATTTTCTGCTGTTAAAAATTGCACGACCGCGCTTTGACACCGTTTGGAGGCATCCATGATGCGAACGATGCCTTTTAACGTACACACGTATCTGGCGGGATCTGACGATATCGCATACATTCCTAGCTCTCTGCGCCCTCTACAGGAGCATGCGCAGTCACCTTTCTCTTCAGATAGTGGAGTTATTAGAGCAATGCCACTTTCATTTGGACGACCCTTACAGTATACCTAAGTTTTATTTTAAAATTAAAAAAAAATGCTGTAAACCTATTGAATTAAACTGTATTAGATAAATCAAATATATTCACCGCATTTTATGATATAAAGGCCGTTTTATACATAATTCCACATTGAACCAATTAAAGACAAACCAGCAATTTCTAAGCACATATACACAAAACAAATCTAGTGAAATTGGCGTCATACTGGCACAATAATAGTGAGATATTTCATTTTCATACATGAAAAACCGTTGATTTCTTTAAAGAATGACGTCATTTTCGTCGCCGAAATCCATCTACTCTCCTGAAATAAGGTCAATCGTTTAAGGCAATCATTTTAAAATGCTTCATTTTTGTGAATTCAAATACAATTTTTCTTTTAAATATGATTTATTTTTCAACAAGCATGCATCATTTCCGTTTCAATTGTTCATCATTTTCGTTTAAACAGTGATTTTAGCCCTCGCAAAAGTAGTTTTCATTTAGCGTCGCAAAAGTAGTTTTCATTGCAAAGTAGTTTTCATTCGAGTAGTTTTCATGTTCTAAAGTCTATGTTATTTTAGAATTGAACGTATTAAATCTTACACGACGCCAAAGACAGTAAACTAAGTAATATGTAATTGTGGCTACTGCCTTTGTGTAAATATTGTGCAATAGCGAGTTATTGCGACAGGCATCAACATCAAATCTACCCTATTAAAATCCGTGCGTGTCTATCTTTGTAACCTCAAAAACTCGGAAACCACAGGGCGCAGGGCTACGAAATTTTACACACGGGTTGCTGGTAGGGGACTCATGAACGATTAGAACAAAAAATTCGATAATTTTAAATAGATTTTTTTTATATTTTATGTTTATGACGAATTTTTGCCTTTTTTATGTTCAACCCGTAATCGCACGAGGTTTTACCAGTTATAATATTTACTGCAATGTGAGATATACATATTACGTATGCGACGCTGCAATACTAAGAAGCTGTAGCGGCTATTACGATAATTCTTTTACCTCGCATGAAATAATTACAGATTATTTAATTGCGCTTAGTTATTACATTTTTTTTAAAAAGTAAGAAAAAAATATTTTATCACAAGCAACAACAAAACTTTTTGTTCTATTTATTCCCTTACTCCAAAGATATCGTTTTATCGTCTGCAGCCATAGCAACATGATAAATTAAATTTCATTAAAAAATGCACAGTAGTAGAACAATATTTTACTAATTCGAATAGTTAATGAATAACTCAACACTTTAACAGGAAAATTCTTATTTTTCATTTAGGTATTTTAAAGTTGTTTGTTTGTTTGTACTGATTTGTATTTTTAATTTTGGTTTTAGAATTAAATTCATGAACTTGCTTGCGTAGAACGAGTCAAACAGCTAGTTTCATAATAAAATCCTGACGCGACCTTAACACCAGGTATTCTTTTATCGATAAAGAAAAAAAAATTGTATCAGCTGTCAAAACTGCGATATATATGATACTGAATTATGCAGCAAACAAGACAAATTAACACAGAAGACAACAGAGCAGAGTACATGTACACCGGAATTCTTAACACGAAAGATTAATTTTTCAGCGATCTCTGAATAATTTTCTCTCGAGGAGTCCACATCGTACCTTTTTTTAAACAAGGGTTTTGTTACGCTATTACGCATGCAAGATATTACGTTATATTAATAAAACTAGTCGTTGGGGGCCACCGTAATACTTACCCATCATTGATATGCATAATGTAAAATATTAAAATAAAAATGTGTAAACTACTTAAAAAATGCATTGCAATTCAAATAAAATCGTGGCTTGATGACGTCACAAACTTTAAAGGCTCGATTACTGAATTGCTTGAAAGAGGTTTTTCCTTATAACTCCAGAAATAATAATCCTATTAACTAGCGGTTTATTGCATCTGATTAAGCGTCAAATTTCCAATTAAAATATATATTTGAAGTGAAATTTGGATGAAATACAGGGTCATGAAAAATCGAAGAGTGTGGAAAAATAGGATTCCAAATATCTCGGCAACTCATTATCCGATCGACTTCATGCTTTATTCAAAATTTATGTTTTTTTATTGTCTTTTATATTCATTTCTTAAAATAAACAATTTCGAAAATTTTTATATACCTTTCATCAGAACGAATATTTCGAGAGTCCGAAAAAAATTGTTCCGGTTAATCGAGGTTATTGAAATGAAATAGGCTTCTTCCCATTATTACATACTAAGTACATCCAAAATTACAAGTCTCTATCTCAATTTTTTCGGGAGATAGAGCGTTTACGGACACACAGACACACAGACGGACGGCAAAATTTTTTTTTCTAAAAATATGTTTTTCGGAATCTCCAGTGTCTGAAACGTGTAAATCCGTCAAAAAATTTTTTTCGATTTTCAAAACGATTACAAGACTTACCCTATACTACGTATGATGGGTAAGTAATAGATAAGTTAGAGAAGCATTTATACATATCTAGAGAGAAAATTAAATTGTAATATGATTTGCAATCAGAAAAATAAAATCCATAAATATACGTAAAAAAAGATAAATATCAATTATTATAGATGAAACAATAAGAATTCGCAAATAAATATCAAGCATTATTCAGTGCAAGAAAATAAAAATAAGGAAATACATTATTATTATTTTTTTAAAGATCCAATTTAATCTTCTTTATTTTTCACTAATTTTTAATGCCGTTCACAATGTACAAATGTTCCATTTTTAGATGTATTCGTAATTGTATAAATACGTAGCACCTGTAGTCGTCGTCTGGTCCATCCGTCTGTCCGCATATAACAGTTCAAAAACTACCCAACCGAATTATTTAAAATTTAATTTTTTGTCGAGTCATTTCAAAATTTTATGAAAATCTAATCAAAACTTAAAAATATATTAATAAAAGTTTTCTTCATTCTATTAAATCCTATTATATGTAATTTATTCAATGATATCCCATGATAGGTAATGATTCTAGGTTGCATTGGTGATTGCGTCCTATTTAAGGTGGAGTCCTATTATTACTATATCGGTTCTTTTTCAATACTCATATACGTATGAATAGATTATGATATAAAATTACATAGATACATTAATACTGCAACAACAACAAAAATCCCCAACAGCAAGAGTGCAGTACAAATTAGATTAATTCAAAAGTAGTAAATGTTATTTTAATTAAGGTTAATAAAGGTTAACAAGTACAGAGTTTTTATTTGTTTGCAACTAAGCTATCCATAAATGAATAGTAAATAATTAAAATTCGGTAATTTTCTTTTCATCAAGATTGCTTTTTATATAAAACTTCACAGTACTCGAATGTAAGATTATTGATTTATTCCAAACATAATTTTATAAAACTTTTACAACCTAACTGTAAAGCATACTAAAGAGAATTTATCATTCGCTCTACATCGCATAATAAGCTTTTACTAACATAAACTCCACATGGAAATTCGCATAACAGTCATTATTGGTAGAATAAATCGTAATTGTAACTCCATATTCTACCATTATTAACTGCAATAATTATCTGGAGTACTTACGAACGTCTTCCAGATTTATTTAAACAAACGATTACTATAGCGAGAATAACTTAAAGAAAGGATATACTCTATTCCTCCTTGGTTGCCTCTCTATAGCTATTAAACTCTCATTACCATGTTGGTTCATGTTTCTAATTACTCTAATTCATCTTCAATGTCTTAGTGATCTCTGTGCCATTTGACGAGACATAGGATTTCATGTTTTGAAATATCTCTTTAAAGTTCTTGTAACGATGTGAAATAAATGTGTAAATATAATACACAAAAAGTATCAGTTTACGCTAAAATACTATTCATTTTTTTAGTTAAAAATTTGCCAAAAAGCAAAAAAAAAAAAAAAATTCTTCATATGCCCTTTTTCTCTGAAGGATATACGTTTATTACTTACCCATCATACGTAGCATAGGGTAAGTATTGTAATCGTTTTAAAAATCGAAAAACAAATTGACGAATTTACACGTTTCAGATACTGGAGATTCCGAAAAACATATTTTTAGAAAAGAAAAAAGTACCGTCCTTCTGTCTGTCTGTGTGTGTGTGTGTCTTTAAACGCTCTATCTCCCGAAAAAAATTAGATTGAGACTTGAAATTTGTTATGTACTTGTATGTAATGATGAAAAGAAGCTTATTGAATTTTAGTAACCTCGATTATCCTGAACTATATTGTTCGGGCTCTCGAAATATTCGTTCTGATAAAAGGTATATAAAATTTTCAAAATTGCTTATTTTAAGGAGTAAATATAAAAGACAAAAAAAAAATGGCACTCCGGGAGTGCCGACAGAAGTGAAAACTTGACCAATTACGTGTGTATTTTTTGAATCGTCAGGAAACGTTTTATTGCGCAGGAAATACTTTTAAATGAAGTGTTTTTTTTTTTATTCATTATTATAAACTACTACTACAAAAATTATATTACAATTTTCATTTAATGCGCTATTGTACATGAAAAATAATGCATATTATTTTACATACAAAAATTGCAAACTATTGCTTAAAACGTAAATTTACAAATAAATGAAATATAAAATTTAATTAATTGGTATTCTTTGAAATGAATACCAATGAAACTTATGAATTTTCATCCACAATTTAAACAACTCTCAATACATTCATCATTTCTTCCATGAGATCTAGTTTCATATCTTTTGTAATAACATTTATCTGCAAAATAGGGTTCCCGCTTCCTATCACTCCAAAAATGACTTCTTTGCTGCCTGTCTTGTTTACGGTATTCGTGAACATTATGCTTTTTTCTATCTTCATACTGCGCGTATTGTTTGCGGTATCTATAATTTCTATCAACATCAACAAACTTTTCTTTTCTATAAAATGATTTCACTTCATTTCCGTATCGGTAACCACGTTTCTTAAAACTTTCGTGAAATATTTCATTTTTTTCATTTTTTTTTTTATATTACTTCCATCGATTTTTCTCGTGCTCGTTAAATTATAATATTTTCCGTGTTTTGTTATTTCATTTTCATCTTTTGATTTGGTCTCGCGAGTTGAGTCACTTTTATCTGTTTTCACCGCGCGTGCTAAATTTATCTTGAAATTATTTTCTGAATTATTTTTATTCCTAATACCAATCATTTCGCTTTCTGCACGTGAACTATTTCCTTTTGATACTTTCGCTTCATTGTATGAATTGGCAACATATACAGTGGTGTAGGTAACAGTGTCGCGAATTCAGTGGTTTTTTCCCATCTCAAAAATGCCCAAAGCGCCTAAAGAAGTTTTCACTTCAAAAACCTAAATTTTGCATAAAGAATGAAGTCTATCGGATAATGAGTTGCCGAGATATTTGTAATCCTATTTTTCACACTCTTCGATTTTTCACGACCCTTTATTTCTTTCAAATTTCAATTCGAAGAAATACTTTAATTGGAAATGAGACGCTGAATCCGACGCAGTAAACTGTTAGTTTATACAATTATCATTTTTGAAGTTATAAGGATGCTTCTTTTACGCAATTCAGTAATAGAGCGTTTAAAGTTTATGACGTCATCAAGCCACGATTTTATTCGAATTGCAATGTATTTTATATGTATTTTACACATGTTTTATTTTCATATTTTATGTTATACATATCCATGATGGGTAAGTATTACGATGGCCCCCAATGACTAGTTTTTTTGGCGTACCCTTTTTAAAAATGTAAAAAAATCATAGAAGGTGTCTCTTTGGCAAAGAGAGACCTTCTATGATTTGCCAAAACAAAATTGTCACTCTTTTGGCTTTACTCTCAGAAGTGGATTCTAGATAAAAATACTGTGCTGGGAATATACTGGCCACCAAAAGTTAAGGTACAACATGTTTTTCGAAGCTCACCAGACAAAAAATGGCAGTCAGATTAAACTTCATACTTTATATGAATGACAATAATCAGCTTTAAAAAAACTTACGCAAAAATTCCAGTTACCACTTTTATTTTATAGAAAAGAATAGGTATTTGTGAATGAGAGAAAAATATGCAATTACAAAGCTTTCGTAATTTCGCGTGTTAGTTTTGTTGTATTCGAACTATTGTTGTCAGTTTTGTTCACAACAGCCAGTAGAGTCTAGAAATGTCTAGAAGAAGTAGTTTGCCTGATTCATTAAGGTGGCGGGCGGTAGGATGAATGGAAATAGGGTTGTCACAGGCCGAAACTGCTAGCCGGCTCAATGTGTCTCTCAGTGTAGTCCAACGACTCTGGGATTAGTATGAATCCGAAGATTCTGTGTCCAGAAGACATGTTCCAGGCCGCCCACGTGTTGCAACACCTGCAGAAGACCGGTTTCTAGCTCTTTCGGCCCGAAGGAGAAGACGCACTACTGCACTCCGCAACTCATTGCAGAACACTTTGCAGCATCAGGGAGAAGAATCTCGGCTACTACGGTGCGAAGACGTCTTCACAATGCAGGTCTCTATGCAAGGCGACCAGTTGTGTGTGTCCCCCTCAACAGACGACAGAGAAGGGCCCGCTTATGTTGGGCAAGAGAACATGTTTCCTGGACCAGACAACAGTGGGCTTCTGTACTCTTCACAGACGAGTCCAGATTCACACTGGAGAGCGATTCAGGACGTCTTCTGATCTGGAGAGAACAATGCACTCGATACCATCAATCAAACACTGTCGAAACACACAGGTACAGAAACGGTGGAATCATGGTTTGGGCAGGGACATCACTCGGAGGCCACACTGACCTGCATGTGTTCCATGGAGGAATTGTGACTGGTGCGAGATATCGGGATGAGATCCTTGATTCCTATGTGCGCCCATACGCCGGTGCTATTGGCATAGTTTTCATTCTAATGAATGATAATGCGAGACCATACCGAGCTGTGGTTTTTGAGGATTATCTTGAGGATCACGGTTTGGAGAGAATGGAATGGCCAGCTCACTCTCCAGACTTGAATCCGATAGAACATCTTTGGGACTATCTTGGAAGACAGGTTGCGGCTTTAAGTCCTCCTCCAAGGTCATTAAATGAGCTGGAACAAGGCTTACTCAAAGTATTGTCAGCATTACCTATTTCGGTGTCCGACAATTTAATTGAGAGCATGGAAAATCGGTGCCGCCAATGTATTCAAGTCCGGGGTGGACATATTCCGTATTAGATCCAGTTTTTTAATGTTTTTGTCACATTTTACTGCATAATACTGCGATGTACTGATTTCTCAAAGAATAGAATTTTCCACCTTGAGTGCTTTTTTTTTGTAATTTCATTTATACGTTTAACTTAAGTAAATTTCTATGTCGCATTTAATAAATAACAGTTTAGCGCACATTTCCTCCAAATTTATTGTTTCTATATTCATTCATTTGCAAATTAGACGCACAAAACTGGTTGTACCTTAACTTTTCGAGGCCAGTGTACTTATTTTGTAAGAAACGGCTTACTGCATCGCACAAGTTCCTTCTTTAAAGCACTTTCATGCAATCTTGAAATAGATTTTGTTAAACGAAAATATGAAACTAGGATTTCACATGTGGCGTTTAATACACTTGCATCACATTGGATTTGAATTTAATATCTATCTATCTGTCGATATATTAGGATGACACCCTCAAACTTTGTTCTGCTTTTTCTGTTTTAAAATGTTTTTCTACCACTTCTTTTTAAATCTTGTTTTACAAAAAATATAATATACACTTACTTTATTTCAGCAATTCATGGCATTTGCATTATGTATTATTGCATTAAGTATCTCCTTGAAAATATCCAATGGTAAAATGAAAATATCCAATATCTTCTTGAAAATATCCGCGATACTTTAAAATTTCCTGGTTGTCATGTGATAAAGATAGGCTGGATTTGAAGTTGATGATTAAGGTAGGCTGAAAACCTGCCAAGATCGGTGGAGTGCTGCGGCCTGACTCTTTCGTCTACTGTGACTCTTATAGACTACGCGATTCCATACAATTTTAACGACACAAATAAATTCTCGAAGCTAACGAAAAAGAGAGGCTGCCGCACTACATTTTATGGTCGTCTCCCTTCGGACCGCCAGAGTCATGTGATGCTCTTTTTGTGTACTTGCATTCGTGCTTCATCTGCACCTGCGATCATGAAAATACAACCATGTGACTTAAGCGGTTCAAAAAGAGACGTACGTGTAATGCCGTGCGACAGACTATCTTTTTGTTAGCTTCGTAAATCGCATGTTGAAGAAAAAGCGCGTGTTGTATATAAGTGCATTTTCAGTGCGCCAATGTCGTCTCGCGATAGTCATGTCCGATTTATTGGCGTCTTGTGAGTGAATGAAAAGTTCCTTTGGCTGGATGAAGACTGTCATAAAGAATCTAAAAATAGAGGATTTAGTAGGATCAAAATTTTTCTCAGAAAGCAAAATTTTATACCTGAACTTGAACAAAGTCTATTAATTTACGGAAAAAACCAGAAAGATAATTATAATTTTAATCTTGCCAAATTAATTCAGCGGAATCATCATAAATATATATTGCTTAATTACATAGAAGATTACTAAATTCACATTTATTTTATAAACAGTAATTTTTATTTTAAAACTGCATTTATTATTTAGATTTGTTTATTCGTGGAATAAAATAAATTAACTATAAGCTATAATTATCTTGGGTTTATTTTGAATATTATTATAATTGGCTTTTTATCTAACAAATCAGAAAACAATCTTAATTAGTGATGTTTATTAAAATTATGTATAAAAATTTACGATTTTTCCACAGATGTATATTTAATTGACTAATAATTTAAGTGAATCAAAAATATGAGGATTTTTAATTGTACTTAATATAAGTAATTGAAAGAAATTAGAAAAAAATCTGTAATATACTATCAAAACAAAAGAAAAAAGAAAAAAAAAGAAAAAGAAAACATTAATATGTTAGTTTTACTTTAGAATCATTAACGTGTTTTCTATTAGAACACATCGAATAATTTAATTTTCCTAATTATAATCAGTAATAAAATTATTCACAAATAAACAAAATGGTGTCTATTTTTTTAAGCATTAAAAAAGTTTTCTAAATTAGCTTGCATTACAAGTAGATAATTTATAAAATGCTGATAGTTCAGTCTTTTTATGAAAAAAAAAAATTATTTTATTTAAAGTTAAATAAAGAAAAAAAACTTATCAAGTAAATGCTTAAAAAAATAAGCAATCAAAGTAAATCTCTTATCTATTTGAGTAAATTAAACGGGGAAAAAGTAATAACTAATATGTAAATAAGTTTTATTAATTTATATAAGTGGTAAATTCTGAACGGAATGGTTTACAAAGGATAAAAAACTGCAAGCAAGCAGTTTAATTATTTAATAGTGCTGTTTTTGCATATTTATATTGAGCATTTAAACATTTACAGATTACATTTTATTTAATTTAGTATATGTGTTTGTATAAAATAATTTATTATAATTATATAATAGTGTTATTTTCACATTTTTATATTCAGCACATAATTATTGACAGATTAACTTCTGATGAATTTTCTTATACGTGTTTGAATAAAACAATTTATTATAATTATATAATTTTTACATATTTATTAGGGTGCATCAAAAGATTTTTCGTTTTTTGGCTCATTTTATATCAAAGCTCGTAACTGGAACTTTCTCACCCCTATTGTTGAACATAAAATATGTATTTAAGAGGATAGATGTTCCATTATAGTCTATAATAATACAGATTTATTTCTTAAATCACATAAAAATTGATAGAAATGTTGAGATATTTTACTTCCTAAGGCATTATTTTAAACTAGACCTTAAAATCAATAAAGCTGTCCGCAAAATTCGTTCAGTTGGATGCCAGGACAAGAGTAGCAGTCCGGGTGGTTGCTTGGATATTTGTTAGGGCCGATTATCTGCGCTAGGGATGTAGGCCGGCGGGGGAGTGTCATCCGTGGGGGTCTTTCTGAGGAATCCTAACCCATATTTACGCAAGGTTCGAAGAAAACCATGAAAAACTCCGAACGGTTCGGCCAACAAGCGCTACAGGGATATGAACCCAGCACCTCCCGTCTACCAGCTTTGAGAGCAGAACCTCGCAGCCACTGGTGGGGGCAGTAGCAATCCGGACACTTCAAAACAAATGCAAACGTTTTAAGGAAGCGGATCTCCGCATGAAATCAAACCCAGAAGGGACAGTTGGGACGCCATCAGTTGAGAATTTTATCAGTTAAGAGGAAATTAGAAGAGAATAAACCTACTGACATCCGAAAAATGACGGAGGAACTAGGATATACAGTGGCGGTCAAAAGTTTCCGGCCAGTTAGTTTCTTTGATTTATTTGTCAGAACGTTTCGGCGAAGAAGAAGCGCAATTCTCCAAAAATTAGGAATATGCAAATGACCTCTAACCACGTGATCATTTTGATTGGATACTAAAGACACTGGATGCAAAGGGGAGGAATTCAAATTTCGCGTGTACAAAAGTTTCCGGCCATTCGTCATTCGTTAGTTTTTGCTATCGCTAAAGTGTTTTTTGGCCATGTTTGTTAATTAATTAACTTGAATAACGTAATTTAAATTCAAAAATGAAAAGTTCAACAATTATTGTTCGTAAAAGAGTGATTTGTTTGTCGGTAAAGGGCCAAACTTCTCGTGAGATTGCGGCAAAGTTATCGAAAGGAAATTCTACTGTGAACGATATTTTAAAAAATATATATAAAGATGGCCATGGCCTTCAGGACTTGCCACGGTCCGAGAGACCCCGGAAAATGACTATTCGTGTGGACAGAATTATTAGGAGAAAAGCAGTTGATGACCCGCATTAAAATGTCGCTGCAATATCCCGCGATTTACGGAGTGAAAATATTGCTGAAATAAGTCGGTTTACCGTATTAAGATGCTTACGTGAAGTAGGACTTTATGGAAGAGTCAGTGTTAAAAAAACCTTCATACATAAAAAAGCAGCGGGCCCGACTGGCGTTTGCCAAGGAGCACAAAGACTCGACAAGTTAAAACTGAAAAAAGTACTATTTTCCGATGAATCGAAGTTCAACCTTTTTGGGAGTGATAACAGACACTACGTCCGACGACCTAAAACAAAATATATTATTCGAGGTATATTATTCCTACAATGAAGCAAGGCGGAGGACAAGTTATTCTGTGTGGAACATTTTCTGGAAAAGGTGTCGGTCCGTTAGTTGAAATCCGTGGCAAGATGAATGGTGCAATGTATAAGGATATCTTGCAAGATCATTTGCTGCCTTATGGGACGAAAAATTGCTGTCGCAACTATTTTTTTCAGCATGATAACGACCCAAAACATACATGCAAGCTTGTCAAACAGTGGCTTTCGCACAAAATAATTCCGCTTATGAAATGGCCAGCCCAATCACCTGATCTGAATTCAATAGACAATCTTTGGAACGAACTTTACAAACATGTGTGAAATAATAAATATTCCAATTCAGCAGAATTTTCCCAAAAATTGCAAGAAGAGTGGAAAAAACTTACCATAGACGATCTTTAATCGTTCATTGAATCGATGCCACGAGGCTGCGCCACAGTACTTATTGCTAAAGGTATGACGGCAAAATACTAATTGTAAATGTTGTTGATCACTGCTATTTTCTATTATAAAACTAATTTTTTCCATACTTGCCAAGATGGCCGAAAACTTTTGAGGACATGCGTTTTCCTTTGCACTTAATTTTGTCAATTTAATTTATTGATATTTATTTGTTATTCCATAAATAAGTTCCGAACTATTATGTCAATAAAATGTATAAATATTACTTTGAGATTCCTCTTCATATGGGTACACTTACAAATTAACCAAAAATTCTATGCTGGCCGGAAACTTTTGACCGCCACTGTACATGACATGATTGCCATGAACTGAATTGTCATGGCATGAACTGCTAGAATTTTAGCGGTGAAAGTGTCCAACTATATAGAGGAAGAGTAGCGTTTGCTTTTTTAACTGTATTGTAAGAGAAGAAAACAATAAAATTTCTTGTGTGATGGTAATTTACTGTTTTTTATGCGGGAAATTACCAGGGTGTATCGACAAAAGCCTATGAATATCATAACGACGACTGCATCGACTTTAATTAATATAATGATCTTAATATTTCATTGAAATGGAGCTTTATTTATCAAATTATCGTAATATATATATACATATATATATAATATTAGTTTTATGAAATTTCTTATTATAATTAAGAAATTATATTTAAAAATTGAGTTTACTGTGCAATACATTTTACATTTAAAATCCTACACATAATAAGAATAGTTTTCTTTTTTACCTCGTCGAAAAGGGCGGCATTTACATTCCGTTCTCGGTGTAAAAGAAGCCCCAACAAATATTTCCTATGGAATCGAAAATAGCTTCAACCATCAATATAAGCGCAGGAGAAAAAAAAATTGCCGGATATTTTTCTCTTTGTAACGGATCAAATCTCATATTTCCATAAATACCAGTCCTTTATTTGTTGTTTTGCCCATAGAATATTAAACTGTTATTCAGAGTTTTCTTTAGAATGCCCTACTGATAATAATGCGCGTTTATGATGAGAATAAGAGTTTACAGAATGTAAAAAAAAGTATCAAATTTTATGCTTTTTTGTGAATAATTTTTTTATGCTTTGAATGGAGTGTAATAATTTCAATTCCCCATGTAAAGTGAAAAATAAAAACGAAAAACTAGACATCAGGATTAGATTATAGAACACTTTCCAACAATCACAGAATATTAAGAATTTTCCCTTTTTCATAAAATGAAATGACTACATTCTCAATGAACTACATAATCAATTAAAAAAACACATTACGCAGTAAAATTCCATTTTCAGCAATTGCTGTTCATAGCCAGTAATGTGTGTGAATTATTTCGTGCAGTATATGGCTGCAAAGAATTTCACTTTTTCATAAATTGAAATGAGTACACAATCAATGAATTACATAACCATTTAAAAAAAACACATTACGCAGTAAAAATCCATTTTCAGCAATTGCTGTTCATAGCCAGTAATGTGTGTGAATTCCTTCGTGCAGTATAAGACTGCAAAGAATTTCATTTTTTCATAAAATGAAATGACTACATAATCAATTAAAAAACACATTACGCAGTAAAAATCTATTTTCAGCAATTGCTGTTCATAGCCGGTAATGTGTGTGAAATCATTCGTGCAGTATATGACTGCAAAGAATTTCATTTTTTCATAAAATGAAATGACTACATAATCAATGAACTATATAATAAATTAAAAAAACACATTACGCAGTCAAAATCCATATTCAACAATTGCTGTTCACAGTCGGTATAATGTGTGAATTCTTTCCTGCAGTATATGACTGCACAATACTTCTGTATATGACTATATAATTTATACAAACTACGTAATACACTAAAAGTAAAAATCCATTTTCAGCAATGCTGTCCAGACCCAGTAATGTTTGCTAATTCTTTCCTGTAACTCTGTATTTGATTTATAGAATATATAAAACCACAAATACACTAAAATTTAGATGTGTTTAAAAATGCATGAACGAAACATGATCTTCCAGCAATTATAGATCATAGTCCAATCCTCTAACCGAATTCTTTTGTGTGTCTCTATAAATAAACGATAAATGCTATCCACTCCATAATCTATAGGAAAGATGTTGCAGTGAATCTCAGTGATCCTTTATAATTTCATTATATTTCAAGTATCACAGCATTAATAAAGTGCTATTTTTCCCCATAGCTATTCCCACAAGCTATTTTTTTCATTTACCATAAGGAAATGGAACTATTTTGTCATACACTTCATTTTCAATACAAAACATTATACAGGGTCATGGAAAAAGTTTGGGCAGATTTGAAGAATCATAACTCTAAAAGTAACTGAGTAAATGCAATTATTTTCTTTTCAAAGTTGTTCAGCATCATCAATTTAGTAAGAGAAGATACCTTCCATAAAGTAATGTTAAAAGCAAAAGGCATAAAAAACATATTTATTTGATTCGAAACTCCAAAAATTGAAACGCGACATAATGTGGAAAAAAAGAGAAAAGGTCACACTCCAGAGTTTCAATTGTCTGTAGATATACAGTATTCATCTTTACATAAATAAATCTTAATATCACATACCGTGAAAAAGTACTTTTTTCCATTTTATATAAATGGTAGGAATACATGAAACAGCGAGAGTATGCAATCCCTCCACCAACATTCCAGGAATTTCGAAACCATATTACGGATGCTTGTGCCATTGTGTCACCTGCCATGTTGTAAAATGTGCAATCCCGTGTCCAGATATGTATTGTTGCTGAAGGACACCATTTTGAGTATCACTGATAAATGAGCCTTATTTCCGATAAGTGTAGTTTTGTACAATGCGATCAAACACATTAGCGCTTTGTGCTTTTCATTTGTATCATTTTTTTAGCCGTTTTTTTTTTGTAATAAATCGATGACGCTGAACAGCTTTGTAATTGACATTTTTCCCGTATCTCGTAACATTTTTGAAATAAAAACGCTAACTCCAAATTTAGCCATCAGGTGGTGCTGTAGGTAGTTTTCTTGCTTAGCGCATGGCAACTTTACTATACCTAGACTCCACTTTTATGACTATAGCTCTTGCCGTTAAGAAATTATTGAGGTGACAACGGACTTTAGTGGGCACACTGTATAATAATATCCTCCAGTTTACTCATAGATACGAAAAGCTTTCATTCACCTTTAGTAACCCCAGAAAACAGTATATTTTAGAGATTTAAAGGAGAATTAGTAAAAATAACTTTTGCTGTCACTTTTGATGTCACTACACGGAAAAGCTTCCGAGTAGTTTTGTTAGCGTATTAATTCGTTTTCTAAAACTGGAATAACGGTTTTTTCGAACTCTATTCATTCCCATGCCAACCTTTTCATGTTCAACAAGCATTTTTTATAAACAAGCATAATAAATTAACAGCATTAATATTAGCATCATACTTAATAGTATTTCATTACTCTTGCATGTATAAAATCAATTACACTTCTGAATATATTTAATTGAGAATAAATAGCATCTTAAAAACCGATATTCTGGTTGCAGAAAACTATTTAATATGCTATGAAAACTACTCGGAAACATTTCTGAAAATCTGTGGCAGCAAAATAAGCTTTATTTTGATAAATGCTTTTCTAAATCCCGAGAATATATTAGTTTATATGGTTTCTAATAAAGAACGCTTTTCGGTATCTTTATGTTACACGGAGAAAGTTTTTTGTATATTTTTCGTTCGTGATAATATTATATATTCGTAGATTTATAAACATTTGATATATTTTTACAGTGCACTCGAAAAATGTTGTAGTAAATGTAATGCACATTTTATTATTTTTTAAATGTTTATTTCAATAATAATAATTTAATATGATATATTAAAATTTCACTTCAAAAAAAAAATATTTTGAATTAAATAAGTAAGAAAATTATGATTGTTGTATTTTATTTGGGTATTGTATGTAAAACAAAGATCTAAAAAAATTCACGATCATGATAGCTAATGATAATTAATGATCATTAATGTGAAATCGGAAGAAATTTCATAAGTCCTTTCATAATCTGTTAATCCAATTATTCTGGTAATCTAATAACTATTACTGTCATTCAGTTTATAAAACATACAACATTCTCTATTTGAAGTTTAATTCTTTTAAAAATGTGGACTAGAGTAGGGTTAGTCATGTTTTGCAACATAAATTTGAGAAAATATTTTTTCACTTTCCCAAAACTAACTTATTTTTTGCACTTTGAACTATTTATGTGATACCTTAATCTCATAAATATTGTAAGAACTAAATCGAGGTGGCCCTACAAATTTGTAATTGACTTTTTTCCCCCAAAAGGTTATTTTATCCAAAAGGTTTTGGAATTTTGAATGCTAACTCTGCAGTTTGCTACTAGGTGGTGGTGTAAGCGGTCTCATCAAACAGCGCATATCCACTTTACTGAACATTGACATCAAGTTTTTAGGGGCGTTCGTAATTATATAAATACGTAGCACCTATAGTCGTCGTCTGGTCCGTCCGTCTGTCCGCTTATAACAGCACAAAAACTACCCAACCGAATGGGTTGAAATTTAATGTATATAATAGTTGTGGAATTTTGTCGAGTCATTTCAATTTTTATGAACATCGAATCAAAATTTGAAACAATATTAATAAAAGTTTTCTTTATTCTATTTTCTTAAATCTCATGCGTAATCCATATAATAAAAGCGCAAGTCATGTGACTGAGGAAAACAAATACTGGCTAACCACATCTTTTTCCATATGCCAAGCGTCCATTTTTATTCAAAATTATTTTTCGCATAAAATTTACATTTTTAGAAAGATCTTTCAAAAAAATTGTTTGCTTGAGAGATGAGTTACATTCAAAAACTTATAGATTATGAGATAACTTCAGTGAAAATTAGGTTAACAGCCGAATATCTCAATCCATTAGAGTCAATAAACACAGGAGATTCGTTCATTATGAGTTATAAAAATATTAAACCATGGAGGTAATCATTCGCAGAGCAAGATTTCCATGGTGAAAAAAAATCGCATTTGTAAACGTGGCATACGTAATAAGAAAAAAAAGGTATGTTCATGTCGCTCCCAGCAGACGACATAATTCATTTCACTGAAATAATGAGGATAATTTTTTTTTTTTTTTTTACATTGTGAATCTAGTTATAAAACGTTATGTCACGTTTAATGTACAAATTCCAACTTGTTTACTATAGTTGTCGCCGTTCTGAAGTTATTGTGAGTCATACCGCCATTTAATAACCCAACGTACCAAAAACGAAGCTAAAACCGGTTAGCTTACCGCAGTAGTGGAAAGCGAGTGACAGTGACAGGGACGGCAAACACCTGCTCGGGTGGTTTCCTAATGCTGAGCAGGGTTACAATAGGGCGATTATTTTGGACAACAAGATGGATATGCGTCAGCTCACCTTAATGATGTCTTAGGGTAAACGGGTCTTTAGTGAACACCCTGCATACGCATCAGTGTACGATCGTGCATAATATTTAAATAAATAAATAAATGCTACTATTCTTTATTTTCTTTCTTTTAAAGTCACTTGTTTATTCCGTGGTACCATATAAGGTTTATTAGTACAATTTTCTCTTTTCTTTAGAGAATTCACAGATAGAATTGCTAAGACGAAATAAGTGACACAATCTTCGATTTATCTTATCGCAAATACACATGAGGGTTCATAGACTGATTCGTGATGTTCTGAAACAATGCGGTTAACAAGGCAAATATATGCGTCCCAGTAGAGGTATTGTGTCAAGATTGCTATTTACTAAGCAATGATAATCATTGAAAATACACAATGACTGCATAATTACACTATTTGCTAAGAATCCTCCAGTGACATTATTTAATTGGACAAGGCATTTATGTTTTTTAAGTATTTTCTCTCGTTAATTAAAGCGTTTTGTGATAAAACTGATATAAATGGTTCGCTTATGAAAATGAAATGGATTAGAATTTTTTACAGTTAAAGAATATATGTTAAGATATATCATTCTTTAATATTTTTAGAAATTATTTATAATTAATATATTTAATGTTTTATACATTCAAGAAACCTTAAAAGATGAAAGTGAATTAAGGACAATATGATAGTGAAATTCGTTTTAATTTTTTCTCTAAATTATCATCATAGACTTTAGTCATAGTCTTCTATATCGTCATAGTCTTAAATCACAGTATTTAATATAATGATATGGTTTAATCATCACAATTCCTGTACCACCACTTGCCCACGGCTAATTTATAAAAATTGACGGCGTGTTGAATTAGTGGTGACTATTAGCGGCCGAAGTAAAATCTTTTATTGCTATTTTATGTTTAAATAATAAAAATAAAAATAAAACTACTTTAGTTTGTTTAATTTTTGTAATCAAAACATTCTATTTAAGGTATGTACCTACCCACAAATCGCTGCTTTTGTAATACATTTAGAATCTCTTTTATAATTTCAAATATTTAGTATACCAAAAATGCTTTACTTTTGGCTCAGCGATAATTAGAAAGCAAAGGTCTAGCCTAAATTATACACCGGAACTAAACTTTCTGAAACCTAAAAAATCGCCTATTTTAGTATGTTTAATTTTTGTAATCAAAACTTTCTAATTAAAGTATGTATCAACTCACGAATCGTTGCTTTTGTGAAACATTTAGAATCTCTTTTACTATTTCAAACATTTAGTGTACCAAAAATGCTTTACTTTTGGCTCAGCGATAATTAGAAAGCAAAGGCCTAGCCTAAATTATAAACCGGAACTAAACTTTCTGAAACCTAAAAAATGACCTAAAAAATCACGAATAATCTTATTTCTTAACCGTACAAAATTTGGTATATGTTAGTAAATTTCACAGGTATTACAAATCTTTTGCTTCATAAAACGTAAGAGACTTAGTAATATAGTGTTGAAATGAAAATTGAAATATAGTGGTTAGATTTTGATATAGAAGGTTTGACATAAATGTTTTTTTTTTTTTTTTAGTAAAATTTGACTAATTATTGCCAAAATTTGAAAAGGTAATCAAACCTCCATTAAAATTTAATTTGAACTCATAGTTTTACACCCTGTTTTAACTAAAAACGCATATGTTTTATAAAAATTTAGCATTTTTTAAAAGAGGTGTGCAGAAAGTACACTGTAAGAAAAAACGGCAAACATTTCAGCATAATTTTCTGTAAATTTATGCACCCAAATTGCCAGCATTTTTCGCTGTAAAATGTAATATGATTATAGTAGTATTTGCAGTAAAATTAGCATGTTTGAAGCCCATTTTGCTCTAAAAATCCAAAAATAATGTAATTTAAGGCATATTTTGCTGTCAATTTACAGTAAAATATGCTGGAAATTTGGATGCATAAATTTACAGCAAATTTTACTGTAATTTCTGCTGTTTATTCTTACAGTGTACCTTAATTGCACGAAAGCACGGAGATTCTTTATATTAACGGAAACATAGATTTCTTATTTCTTACAATATTATAAGTACATAGTGTGTGCTCATATATAATATTTAATGGATGCTGCGTTTCTGATATTTTTTCTATTTTGTTTTGATTATCTTGGAAGGTGCACTTTACCCGTTGATATCATGCAAATATTTTTCGTTCAATATTCTTTTCCCGTTACAGAATGTCCATAAAAATATGACACAAGTTGGAAATTGTACGTCAAACGCAACAAATGAGGTACGTTCGTACTTAACTAGTTTCAGTGAAATTAATTATATCGTCTGTTATTATGATATGATTGATTTCCGTAATAAAATACGTACATTTTAAGTTGGCAACATTTTATCTTTTGTTGACATTTACTGAAATTCCAATGGGAAACTAAAACCTAGCTTTGGAAATTCTGAACTTGAAATCCATATTTAGATTCTCTTTCCATTTAATATTTATTTCTCCGAAAACATCTATCCAAAAAACTGTCGGTAAATTATACGATTGTTATAATTAAACAATTTTAGTATACAAATTCGATTTTTAAATTCAGTAATACGGAAATAATAGGACTCCATCTTAAATAGGAAGTAATCATCATTGCAACATAAAATCATTACCTGTCATGAAATATAACGGAATTAATTACATATGATAGGATTTAATAGAATGAAGAATGTGACTATAACTTGGTCATAGATGTTATAAAATGTCATGCACGTCATATATGACTATAACGTCAGACATATCAGATAACTTGGCGATAATTTTCGGTAGCTTGACAACTAATCCTTGGAAACTGCTATAACAAGGAAGTACCGATTTTTTTTAAAATCAAATTACTTAATATTAATTATCAACGATTATATATATTAAATTTCAAACCATTCAGTTGGGTTTTGTCGCTGTTATATGTGAACAGACGGACCAGACGACTATAGTTGCTACATATTTATATAATTACGAACGCACCTAAAAAAATAGATATATTCTTAAATATATCTTATCGGAGATACACATGATGTTAATCATTTACGCATTCGTGATGTCTTGAAACCATGCGGTTATCTAGGCAAATACTCATGCCCCATTGGAGGTATAATGTCAAGATCACTATCTACTAATCAATAATTATCATTGAAAATACGTAAATGATTTGATAACTAAACATCATTGTTAAGCATCTTCCAGTGCTATATAATTGGACAAGGCACTCTAGAGGGTTCATTTGTTTACTTGAGTGCATGCTCTAGGCAATTATCAATGATTTCTCATCAAACCGATATAAAAGATTCAATTACGAAATGGAAGTAAATTAGACTATTTTTTCTCGATTAATTTAAGTTCAAGAAAAATATCGATATTATTGTTCGATGTAGCGTCCGACCGTGTACAGTTTAGTTTTTGTTTGTGAGAAGTTTAAGTTGTACATCTGAGTGTCGGAGAATATTCCGTTCCGTTAAGGTAAAGAAAAACAACAACATTAGAATTAAAGGAAATAAACGCAAGATCCAAGCAAAAATGAAGAGATCAAATTTTAAATTAAACATTTACAAGTTTATTTACAATTTATATACACACAAAAACCCCACATCATAATTACTTTAAACGCAATAGATCTAAATTCTTAAGGGACCCGTAAGAAAAAACCCAAAATTTTTATTATTGATTTTAAAGTAATGGATTTTGATGTGCTATTTAAGAATCCTTTTGTAAGGAATAATCAGCAAAAAAAGCTACTTTTTATTAAAAAGTAGATTTTTTTATGGGGGTTTTTATGATTTTTTTTCGTCTAAATATACAGTTTTTAAAATTACTACTCCTCATTCAATTTTCAATATTTTGGTATTACTAAAATTTCTTAAATAGTGTTAGGGTATATGGACCTAAAGACCTAAGGAGAGATATTTTTAATTTTCTTTTTTAATGAGCTTGAAAAAAAACCCAATTAAATTACGCATGGAAATTTCCTTACAATCGTTATAATTTTCATGTTTACCAATTTATGTAAAATTTTCAGAATTTTTTTTAAAAAATATCTCTCCTTACTTTTGTTGTAAATGTTTTTAAGATTCTAAAAATATAAAAACTTTGTTTCTAAATTATTTTACTACTGAGCCTTAGTACTTTGAATTTAGGCAAAATATGAAAAAAGTCATTTTCAGCAAAACGCATTTAAAGTATAAAATACAAGAGAAAGTAGTAAAAAAAAACTTGTTTCATGTTGAAACTATTTTTTATATTGATTTCTAATATATCAAGACCATTTTTTAAGAAAAACTTTATATATTGAACAAAATAGAAAAAAAAATGTAGCCAGTTTTGTCTTCGAAGAAAATTCCTCGATTTTCATCGAAGAAAATTACACTTTTTAAAAATACTACTCCTCATTCAATTTTCAATATTTTGGTATAACTAATATTTCTTAAATAGTGTTATGGTATATGGTAAAGACCTAGGGAGATAAAAATTTTTAATTATCTTGGGGAAAAATTTAATTGCACAAGGTAAATTTCTTTAAAATCGTTATAATTTTGATGTTTACCAATTTATATACAATTTTCAGAAACATTAAAAAAATATATCTCTCATTACGTTTGTTGCAAATTTTTTCAAGATTCTAAAAATATAAACACTTTGTTTCTAAATTATTTTAATATTGAACCTTAGTACATTAAACATAGACAAAAAAAAAAAAAATCTGGAAAAAAAAATATATATAAAATACAAAAGAAATTAATAAAACAAAACTTACTTCGTGTTGAAACTATTTTTTATATTAATTTCTAATATACCAAGACTATTTTTTATATTGAACACAAAAATTTTTGCCGCCAATTTCGTTTTCGAAGAAAATTTTTCGCTTTTACAAAAAATGTGTAAAATTTTGTATTATTTGTAATTTTTTTTATTATTTTGTATTCTTCTTTGAATAATCATACTAAAATTAAAATGTTATTAACTGTACCTAACTTTGTGGTAGTGTGATATAAATGTAAACAAAGATCTATGAGCTTTTTAAGTGGCCGCTAGACCTTTAAACTCTGGTGAATACAATTAAAAAAGCTCATTTACTACCTGTTCCAATTGTCTCCAAGTTCTGAAATTTTGCATAGACATTCGCACATATGTATATTATCGTTTTCTGAGATAAATTTTTTTTTGAACTTTTGATGATTTTTTGCTGAAAATGGGGTTCGGGTCTCCCTTAAGATCTAATTAAGTCAATTAATTAGCAAAGCCCATAAGAGCTTCAAACTTTGTAAGAGTGCTTGCATAGTAACTAGCCAGTCAAGTATGAGAGCTTCTCCCGAAAACAATGTTCAATAATAAAAAACTAGATACTTCAAAAAACAGTCGTAATAGAGATGTAATTCTTGCATAATTTTACACTAAGAAAAATGACACTATTTTCAAATCTGAGTAAATAGATGTTTTCATTTTGTTTTGCAACTTTTTGTTTCAAATAGGACGACCCAATGCTGCAATTCTGAAATACCAGAAATACTCAGACTATCGAAACATGAACATACTCAAAACTGAGCACACAGAGTTCATATTCAGTTTTGAAACATGGGCATATTAAACAAGTGGGTAAGTGTGATCGAAGATCGCACAAAGGGTTTCGTTTAATATTCCTTTCAAAACACTTTATCCTTTCTTTAATAAATTCAAACAAATTTCATTTAGCAACAACAACAACAAAAAAAAAGTCATGTTTTTTATAAAGTAAAAATTTACCTGTCTATTTTTTCGTTTTTTCGAATATCTAAACCAGCCGGATAGCGGGCCAAGCCCGCTATTATATTCTGTCATAATAATATCCGTCATACGGACTAAATGCAATATTTAAAAAAATAATTTCAAAATTAAACAAATTGTACACTTTCAAAATGTTAAAATATGCAAATATTTCCATAATCGGATTTTTATCACGATTCAATATGTTTCACAAACTCATATATTTACTATTCTCTATTATTTATATTGATACTCGCTTTGTATTATTCTCAAACATTTGAAAAAGTAGTTAAACTTCCCATATGACGTCATATTTTCTTTTTAATTCTCAAATGACGTGATATTAATCTGCTTTGTGTACTTACGCTTACGTACACATACTCATACCCCTTGTATTATTGAGAAATCTTAGACATTTTCCGTTTTATTACGACTATGACTTCAATCAATTTCATTTCATATTTATCTTTTTTTCAGTTGGTGAAACTTTTTATTTCATTTTCATTTTTCACGTGAAAATCGTCTGATAGAAAATTAATTATTGTAGAAATAATTTCATTATGGATTTTAAATCTTTGGCATCAGCTAACACAAAAATGTTTCAATTTAATAGGAAAAGGCTGTTAGAATTTTGGTTTTTTATCTCTATTTATTAAAATAATACGAATTTTTCAAATTTTAATATTTTCAGCTCTTCACAGCTGCTATTCAGATTTATACACTAAGTTTCAACTCTGTAAGTTACATACTTTTTGAGAATGGCTCTGTGACAGACAGACAACGGAGCGGGAGCAATAGGGTTTCGTGAGATGAACGAAACCCTAAAAATGATTAGAATGAGTTCAAACTCATTTTTGAAACAATGAAATATTCAAAAATGAGCACATAGAAGTCAATTCATACTCATTTTTGAAACGTGGACATACCCAAATAGGAGCACATGAAGTTTTACTCTTGAGTGTATGCATGTTTTCAGAAATGAGAATATACATGTTTCAAACTTGAGTCATTTGGATTCGGAGTCATTTTAACTATGCGACATACTCAGATTTGAGTTTTTTTTCTCAGTTGTGAAATGTCGGTTTTAGAGTGTAGAGCGCTAAAAGTATAACCTTTGTGGATTGGAGATCCTGGTTACGCCTTACAACATGAGTGGAGAAAATCCCGCACGAATCTCTGAGTACATACTCAGTACTTCCCTCACTATTGAAAATCTACGACCACAAAATTTTCAGCCCACTCTGTATTTTTAAAGTTCAGTCGGGTCGTTTCGTCGCCTATGTTAAAAAATACTTTTCTCTATAAATGGAATTTCCATAGGTACATAAAAAATTAATGAACAATCGGATAATATTTACCAATTGTAATAAAATTTTTAATACATATATCGTTGGGGGCCATCGTAATACTTACCTATCATGCATATGCATAATATAAAACATGTGTAAACTATATATATATAAAATGCATTGCAATTACGAAATTAAACGTATTTTTAAATATTTTTAAAAGGTTTATTTATATAAATAATTATACAAATCTGCACACTTAAAAATCACCGAAAATTCGATTATTACTAGATTGCGTAAAAGAAACATCCTGTGTAAACTATTTATAAAATGTATTGCAATTCGAAAAAAATCGTGGATTGATGAAGTCATAAACTTTAAATGCTCTATTACTGAATTGCGTATAAGAAACATCTTTATAACTACAAAAATGATAATCATATTAACTAACAGTTTACTGAGTCGGATTAAGTGTCCCATTGCCCATTAAAATATATCTTTGAATTGAATTTGAATGTACACAGTGTCAGGAAAAATCGAAGAGTGTGGTAAAATAAGATTGCAAATATCTCGGCAACTCATTATCCAATCAACTTCATTCTTTATACGAAATTTGTGTTTGTCTGTTATATTCACTCCTTAAAATAAACAATTTCGAAAATTTTTATATTACTTTTATCAGAATGAATATTTCGAGAGTCCGAAAAAAATAGTTCCGGATAATCGAGGTTACTGAAATTCAATAGGATCCTTCTCATACTAAGTACATACCAAATTTCAAGTCTCTATCTCAATTTGTTCGGGAGATAGAGTGTTTATGTTTACAGACACACAGACCGACGGGCGGCAATTTTTTTTTTTCTAAAAATGTTTTTTCGGAATTTTCAGAGTCTGAAACCTGTAAATCCGTCAATTTTTTTTTTCGATTTTTAAAAGGATTACAAGACTTACCCTATAACTACGTATGATGGGTAAATAATAAATGGTTCTTAACAATGGTATGCAAAATTCATACAGCTATTTATATTTTCTTCGGAGATATTTATAATCGAAATGCCAATGTTGTTTTCTCGTCCTTGTGATGGGAGAGAGAATTGAAAAAAAGATAGACAACCTCATCAGCATTAATAGCTTAAATGTTTCATCTGAAAAATTTTCGTTTTCGTTCTCGTTTTCGTTTGTGGTTGAAACTCGTTTAAGGATCAAGATTCGATTTCGGTTCGGTTTTGGCCCAAAAAACGTGGTTTATAAATAAAAAAAAGTTATAAAAATGTGAAAATATCAAATTAAAATTGTAAATTTTCCTTAATGTTATTACTAGTCTTGAGATATCTATCTAAAAGTAAATTTTAATTTTTTCTTTTTTTCTTTGTAAACGAGGAGAAAAAAAAGGTAAATCCTGCATAATATGGAATTCTACTTTTATATCATCTAACTAATCCAATATTTTATTCATTTGAGTATTTGTAAATCAAATAAAAAATGTACGCCATACCTTAACGACATCGACATCTTCTAAAAAACCTATAAAAAAGTCGCATTAAGGACATTGACCATAATCATGGTCAGTTGACATCTCTCTATCGATTTTACTCATCGATTAGAGAAAATTGAAAAAGTAGGGCAATCATAGTGCAGAGTGGAATAGGGGGAACCCTTTTATTAATGCATTTATTATCCCCGATCAAAGAAAATGATGTGGAGAACTTTATTACTGAGCTCACCAAGAGACGAACCATTGATTCCGTTACATTATACATTAAATATGAGTTGACTTTGAATAACCGGGTACAATATCACTTATTTTCAAAGTGATTAAGAAATTATTTATAAAAGTAAGTATTGTTAAAAATCACTTATCTTAAAAAAATGCAATAAAATATAACACCTTGTAATAATATATTTCTTTTAAATTCTAAAAGGTGAAAACTAAAAACATAATATACAGTAAAATTACTTTTATTAGATTGTTGACATGTATAGTCTCCCTCCGAGTCAATATCAAAAACAAATGAGAATATTCAATAATGCACGGTTTTTGACGTTCTTATTTGAAAAAGCCGAAACATGTCAACAATCTAATAACATTTACTGTATAATATGTTTTTAATTCACGCCTTTTAGCATTTAAAAGAAATATATCACCTATCTAAATTGCGAAAATAATAATCGTTGGAAAATCAGGAACACCTACAAGAAATTTTTTTTTTATATTTTCTTGTTGTTGCTTTGTTTTTGTTACTTCTGTTTTTAGGTGCGTTCGTAATTATATAAAAATAATAATATTACGCTCGACTTCATACGTAGCACATATAGTCGTCGTTTGGTCCATCCGTCTGTCTGTCTGTCCATCCGTCCGGATATAACAACACAAAAACTACCCAACCGAATGGTTTGAAATTTAATATCTATAACTGTTGGAGAATTTTGTCGAGTCATTTCAAATTTTATGAAAAGCGAATCAAAACTTAAAAAGACATTAACAAAAATTTTCTTTATTCTATTAAATTATATCATACGTAATCTATATGATAAAAGCGGATGTCATGTGACTGAGGAAAACAAATACGGGCTAACCACATCTTTTTCCATATGCCATTTTTATTCAAAATTATATTTTCGAATAAAATCGCATAAAAGTTACATTTTTAGAAAGATCATTCGAAATAATTGTTTGCTTGAGAGATGAGTTACATTAAAAAAATGTATAAATTCTGAGATAACTTCAGTGAAAATTAGGTTAACAGCAAAATATCTCAATCAAAAAAAGTAAATAAACAAAATATTCATTCATTGCGAGTCATAGAAATATTAACCATAGAGGTAATCATTCGCAAAACATGATCTCCATGTTAAATTTACGGAGCCATCTGGAATCGGAAAAAAATAGCATCTGTAAACATGGCATACGTAATAATAATAAAAAAAAGGGTATCCTCATTTCGTTCATAGCAGACACTATAATTTATTTCACTGAAATAATAACGATTATTTTTTACATTGTAAAATACATAGTTCTAGCACGAAACGAACGCACCACCTTATTTATCACGTTTAACATACAATTTCTAACTTGTTTAGACATGTCGCGCAGGAAATGTCGAATTAAACTTCTGTTTATCTGTATTATTTATTGGTACTGTTTCATAATTTTTACTGATATTTTCTTTAATAAATATCGTTTGAACAGAAATTTGTTTTCATGTACAAAATTTAAAGAAAATGTAGAAAAACATACGTTTTATTAAAGTTGTAATGGTAAAATAAATTTAAAATGTACATATGATGATGTTGAAAATATTTAGTGAAAATTTTATTCAGTATAGTTTAAAAATTAAATATAGTATATAAAAATTAAACATATAAAGTTCTCTAATTCAGAGGCTGAACTTTGAATTTAACTCTTAAAGAACGTTGGAAGAATAAAAAAATTCAACAATCCATTACAATGCGTTAGAATAATTTCATTTTATGTATTTTCCATTAATATTTCAAGAAATAAAAATTTCATGTATTTTTATAACACATATTCGTACACTTCAGATGGAGGTAAGCTCAAATTTGCAAAATTTCCTTGCTAAAGATATTTAGTAAGAAAGTTTCAGGCTATACTTAAAATGCATTCGTTATTTACCTGAAACTTGTTTCTACAGCTAATTGCATTGCAATAAAATGCACCTTTTCACCGTAAAGGGATTATCACTAATCCAACAGAACCTTAGAAATAGGGAAAGATACAGGGAATATAAAAAATTATTTTGTTTTATTAGTCAATATAAAGGGATATGTTGTTTTTCCTTAAGCTATTTGTTATTCCGGATTAAAAAAAGGAGTTTTAAAAATAACTTACTTCAAGCCATAAATAAAGTGTTAGCATAAAAGGTTAATTTAGGTACAAGGGAGAATTCTGTATTCATTACTTTTATAATATAAACTGAAGAGAAAATGTTCAAAGGTTATTTATATGTACATATTATAATCGAAACTGATATTTTTTAATAATATTGCTAGTGCTTGTATTTTTTTTCTTTAACTTTTGTTGTATATGGAATCATTATTCTTGGATAATATAATCTAAAATTCATTTTTAACTATGAGATTGTTAAACAATATTTTGAATGAAGTTATTAATGTAAAAATAAAAAAGAAATTTATATTAATCTAGAAGTAGAAGATAATTTAGCAAATGTTAAGGGTCTTTACAAATTTGAAACAAATTGGTAGACAGCAAAAAATTCTACTCGCCAAGAGTACCCCCTTCTTTTCCGGCATTAATTTAAAAAACAAAAACAAAAGTTTTTTATTAACTAATTGAGAAAAAGAAAATAATAATAAGCGTAGTTTAGTATTATTAATTATATAGTTTAGAATAGTACATAATTTCGAAATTAAGTTTTCTAATGAAACTTAGAAATTAACTGCTAAAAAATACATATTATTCTTTAATTTTATTAAAATTAATTATTCTTGAAGTTTTAATTAAGTTTTATAAATTTATTTCAAATGAATTACTTATAATCACTTATATATTGTTATTCTTTCAAATGAATGGGATAGATTAATCAGTTTTAATTCTGAACACAAAATACTGATTTGAAAATTGCAAGCATTATTAAGCATTGTATACAATTTTAGATGTCACAAAGATACATTGATGTTACATAGATACATAGATACACATGATATAGAGATACACATAGATACATAACATACTTAGAAGGATAGATGTCACACAGATGTCACACCGATACTATTTCTTACTGTTTTATTGAAACCTCCCCGACATTCTAATCATGCTAAATGCTGGCTGGCTAGAGCGGAAAAGAACAGCGTTTTCTGTGCATGAGATGCAAAGTGTATTTTAAACTTGATTCTTCCATTAAAAGTACTGTGAGATTAAATTACTTGGTCGCTAGATAAAAAAACAAACTTGGTGGCGAGTGGCTACCTGGCGACCGCATTTGTCAAGCCTTGGTTAAGGTTATCTGAAATTTCTCTCATTTAGGCGTGCAATTCATTCGTTTATTTATGTGATGGACCACTAATGTAAAAGCCTCCTTCAGACTCTGTCATTTACTCGCGATTGGAGTATTCCTGTCAGGGCTGGCCAGGGACCGATTTTCTTTCATAGTTACATTTATGCAATTGCCGCCCATTGTCGCGTTTTTTGGCGGCTTCATCTATGGCTGAACACTGTATTTTTAACACCTTAATAAAGGGCCCGGGAGGAATACTATGCTCGACAGACTTGGTTTCCTTGTCTGAACAGTCCTTCGTAGGCAATCAAATCAAATATCTCATCGGGAAATCAATATTTTTAAATTATTTTTTCTGTATACTCTTCTTGAAGGAAGTCTCTTATTTGTTTAAGTTTACAAAATATTTCTAAAATTTATGCTTTATTTGATATTTTATGTGTTAAAAGCTGAAAAACTGTGAGAAAGATTTTAACACTTCAAACAAAATTAAGTATTTATTTTAGAAATATTTTGACAACTGAAAAAGAAAGACAAATCTTTAACGAAGAGTATACAGAAAAGATAATTAAAAATATTAATTTCCTGACTAGATATTTTAAAACTAATATCACGTTTCACGCCCGCATTTTTAACAGTAGCGATGCCAATTTGAGATGCGATTGACCATCACCTTGAAGCGATATTTGTGATGTGACCCGCTTTTTTTTTTTTTTTAACGTGACCGTATAATTCTTCACAATAATAATTGAATGATAAAATTTAGTACTGTTTATGGAAACAATAATATATGGGTCATAGTAGCGTTCATAGTTACAAGTAATTACTTTACGTTTTAGTTATTTTATAGAAGTACATAATCTGTAAATGTACTACATTTTAAGTTTAATAAAATTTTCAAATTAATAAAATAATATAAAAGATGAGATAATATAAAATATTTCTGATAAGATTAATAAATAACTAAAAAATTAAAGCAATATAGAATAAATGTATAAATGTATTGTCATGTTATTTCCCACTCTTATAAAATTAAGTTATTTATTAAATCTTGATAAAAAATTGAATCATTATGAAAGAAGGAAACATTTTAGCTATTTTGCATTCGTAAACTCTAATTTGCATAATACCTTAAATTCGCTAAAACTTTAAAAATTCATTAAAAATGCTTATGTTAAAAAGTCGCCGTTTGCACGAATGGATTTAGAGCAAGATAAGAATTTTTTAATAACAAAAAAAGTTTTCGTTCAAACAATTACCGATAGATGGCGCTGGCATGCATACTATGAAGCAGATTTGTGCAAATCAGTTTGTCAATCAAATACATCGATGCACATAGCTTCTTCCTACGATACGAGCAGCATATAGAATAAATGTATAAAAGGTTTGTCATGTTATTTCCCACTCTTATAAAATTAAGTTGTTTACTGACTCATAATATAAAACTAAATCATTATTAAGAGCCTACGCTAGTCACACGAAGAAACGCTCTAGCTAATGTTAAGTCGATGGGAAGGTTATCCCGCGATTTCTCGATCGCATTTTAATATTTTTAAATGATTTCTTTTGCATAGGATAGCTGAGGTCAATCTCTAACGTTGGTAGTTTTTACTTTTTTGATTTTGGTTACGATTTTTTTTATAAGCGGACATTTTCAATTTTGGAACCGGTTGGAACCGGTTCTGAAAGTGGAATTACCCTTATATATAAAAACCGTAACCAATATCGAAAAAGTAAAAACTACTAACGTTAGAGATCGACCTCAGCTATCCTATGCAAACGAAATCATTTAAAAATATTAAAATGCGAGCGAGAAATCGCGGGATAACCTTCCCATAGACTTAACTTTAGCTGGAGCGTTTTTTCGCGTGACTGATGTAGGCTCTTAAAGAAAGAAACATTTTAGCTATTTTGCATTCGTGAACTCTAATTTGTATAATAATTTTCTTAAATTCGCTAAAACATTAAAAATTCAGTAAAATTGAACAAATGATGTTAAAAAATTGCCATTAACTCTAATTTGTATAATACCTTAAATTCGCTAAATTAAAAAAAATTATTAAAATGGAACAAATTAAGCTAAAAAATTGCCGTTAACACTAATTTGTAAAATACCTTAAATTCGCCAAAACATTAAAAATTCCTAAAAATGGAACAAATAATGCTAAAAAATTGCCGTTAACTCTAATTTGTATATCTTAAATTCACCAAAACTTTAAAAAATCATCAAAATGGAACAAATGATGTTAAAAAATTGCCGTTTGCACGAATGGATTTAGAGCGAGATCGGATTTTTTTTTAATAACAAAAAAAGTTGTGGTTCAAACAATTAATGATAAATGGCGCTGTCATGCATAATATGAAGCAAATTGTGCAAATTAGGCTGTCAGTCAATTACCTAGATGCACATAGCTTCTTCTTACGATACCAGCAGTATGCTATCGTTACCAGATTGAGCGTTGTTGATTAAGCTCTTTCACAAGAAAATTTCACACGGCAAAAATACTCAAGACGAAAAAAGAGCGCGTTTTATGTACTAGGATACCAGAGCTTGTCAGACGCTTAGAAGAAACAGGAATTTTATTATAAATTTGCAGACATCTGCTTCATATTATGCATGTCAGCCCCATCTATCAGGATTTTTTGAAAAACTACTTTTTTTCTTATTAAAAAAAATCTGATCTTCCTTTAATCCAATTTATTCAAACCTCAATTCTTTAGCATCATTTGTTCATTGTAATGATTTTTTTAAGTTTTAATGAATTTACGAAACACCCTGTATAAAATAAACTTAATTAAAGAAGAAAAAGTCCCTTTTTATAATTACTATTCAAACTTTTACTGATACACTGACAGAATATAAACAAACAACATTATGCGGCGTAAATCGTGAAATTCCATATAACACTAACATGTATACTATCATCAGCCTCCCTATTGTTATAATTACAGTCTCTATTGTTATAGTATTAACAAAAGTGACAGTAATGTTATTATATGTCATCCTATATTTCAGTAATATCTTGTAACAGTTAATAAGTAATCACATAACTGACAAATGCTCAGTGTAGTATATGCGTATTTATCAGATGATGTTGACATCTCATTTCCAGTGATTAGATATAATTAATTTCCTCCTGTTCCACCAAAATTATAATACATCCAAAGCATGTTTGCACCAGAAAATTCGACTGAAAATCGTTAATTGTTAGAACAAAGTACATAATTGTTGAAATTTGTATTTATTAGTTATTCGTTATTGGATTTAGGTAGACTATTATTGCATTTGTTTGATAAAGGTTCTATTTAAATAAATTATTTATTATAAATGTTTCAACATATAAATTTAATTAAATTTGTTTTTAATAGTATTTACTCTTGTATGCCACACGGTTTTTATTATATGTTCAAATACGAGCATATCTTGTGTGTGTGTGTGGTTATATATGTATATACAGAAGTGCCAAGCTCTCACTAATCTTCCGTATTATCTGGATTAATTTAACCCAGTTTAATAACGTTTCAAAGCAGAAAATTTATTTGATGAATCTTTATTTATTTAATTTAAGATTTCTACATGAAGTATATTTAATTCCATTTCTTAAAAAAAAATTCTGGTGCTAAACGTATTAAACCTGGGTTAAATTAATCCCCATATTACGGAAGACTAGTGAGAGCTTGGCACCTCTGTATATACATATGCAAATTTTATCTTAAAAACGGCTGTAAAAATTTTTATGAAATTTTGTATCCTACCGTTTTGGGGCACCAGAAAATTATTGGGCTAGGTCAAATGCTCGATAAAATCTGATTAGTGGGTCATTTTAGGTCACCGTCGGTCAGGGTCAAGCTAATTGTGTCTGAAAAACGGTTCAAACGATTTTGACTAAATTTTGTATCTCACCATTTTCGGGCACAAGAAGACTATTGGACTGGGTCACATGTTCGAGAAATTTCAATTAGTGGGTCATTTTTGGGTCACTGTGGGTCAAGCTAATTTTATCTAAAAAACGGTTCAGACTGTTTTGACTAAATTTTATAGCCTAAGGGTTTCGGGCACGAGAAGACAATTGGGCTTGGTCACATGTTCAAGAAAATTTGATTAGTGGGTCATTTTGATCATGGGTCATGATATTTAAACTCAAAACTAATTTTAACACAGCATAGCTCGGTCTTTCCTGCTCGTATAATATATAGTATATCTATACTAATATTATAAAGGAGTAATTCTTGTTTCTTTGTTTGTAGGGGGTAATCTCTGGAACTACCGAACCGATTTCAAAAGTGATGGTGGCAAATTGATGGTGACAACCCCTGCTCCAACATAGGCTATATTTTATGTCGGTGCCACTAACCCCAGGGGGTGCAGGAGCAAAAAACGTTCTAAAATTGCGATTTTTCAGTTATCACACTGGCTGTCAAGCCCTGAGAGCTTGGCAGCCGGTTCTGTATGTATGTATGTACGTACGTAATGCGATAACTCTTCATAGAAATATCCGTTTTCCTTCAAATTTTGTTTATAGGTTCACTGTGTTAAGGCGCTTCCCTGATTAGTTTTCGGGATTGATTGGTTAAGTATAAAAGGGGGGGGGACAAGGGGCTAATTCCCCCCCCCCTTAATTTATATAAATGGGTTTTTCATGCAGAATTATTCCGTTTTCCTTCAAATTTTGTTTATAGGTTCACTGAGTTAAGGCGCTTCCCTGATTAGTTTTCGGGATTGATTGGTCAAGTATAAAGGGGGGGGGGGAACAAGGGTCTAATTCCCCCCCTCTTAATTTATATAAATGGGTTTTTCATGCAGAATTATTCCGTTTTCCTTCAAATTTTGTTTATAGGTTCACTGTGTTAAGGCGCTTGCATGATAATTTTCGGGATTGATTGGCTGAGTATAAAGGGGGGAACGAGGGGGGGCTAATCCCCCCTTAATTTATATTAATGGGTTTTTCATGCAGAATTATTCCGTTTTCCTTCAAATTTTGTTTATAGGTTCATTGGGTTAAGACGCTTCCCTGATTACTTTTCGGGATTGATTGGTTAAGTATAAAGGGGGGAACGGGGGGATAATCCCCCCTTAATTTATTTAAATGGGTTTTTCATGCAGAATTATTCCGTTTTCCTTCAAATTTTGTTTATAGGTTCGCTGTGTTAAGGCGCTTCCCTGATTAGTTTTCGGGATTGATTGGTTAAGTATAAAGGGGGGGGAGAACGGGGGGATAATCCCCCCTTAATTTATATAAATGGGTTTTTCATGCAGAATTATTCTATTTGCTTCAAAATTTGTTTATAGGTTCATTGGGTTAAGACGCTTCCCTGATTAGTTTTCGGGATTGATTGATTAAGTATAAAGGGGGGGGGGACGGGGGCTAATACCCCCCTTAATTTATGTAAATGGGTTTTTCATGCAGAATTATCCCATTTCCTTCAAATTTCATTTATAGGTTCACTATGTTAAGGCGCATCCCTGATTAGTTTTCGGGAATGATTGGTTAAGTATGAAGGGGGGAACAAGGGGCTAATTCCCCCTTATCTATACTAATATATAAAGTAGTAAAGATTGTTTGTTTGTTTGTTTGTTTGTTTGTAGAGGGTAATCTCTGGAAGCACTGAAGCGATTTTAAAAGTGATGGTGGCAAATTAATGGTGACAATCCCTGCTCCAACATAGGCTATATTTTATGTCGGTGCCACCACCCCAGGGGGCTGCAGGAGCGAAAAACGTTCTAAAATTTCGATTTTTTGTATACTGAAGGAGATAGAAGCATCAAATTTGGTATGGTAGTTACTTATAACATGTAAATGCTCTCTAAGAACAAATTATAAAAACATTCGAAATTTAAAAGGGTGAGATGAGGAAGAAGCGTTCTAAAAACATTCTAAATTACAATTTCTATGGAATCTCTGAAACTACAGAACCGATTTCAAAAGTGATGGTGGCAAATGGATGGTGACAGTCCCTGCTCCAATATATGCTAAATTTTATGTCAGTGCTACTACCCGCAGAGGGTGCAGGAGCGAAAAACGTTCCAAAATTATGATATTTTCAATACTGAAGGAGTTAGGAACTTGACATTTTGTATGGTCGTTACTTACAAGATTTAAATGCTCTATAAGAACAAAGTCTAAAAAAATTCGAAATTTAAAAGGCTGAAATAAGCAAAAAATTTTCTAAAAACATTCTAAATTACAATTTCTATGGAATCTCTGGAACTACTAAAGCGATTTCAAAAGTGATGGTGGCAAATAGATGGTGATAATCCCTGCTCCAACATAAGCTATATTTTATGTCGGTGCCACTACCCCGAGGGGGGTGCAGAAGCGAAAAACGTTCTAAAATTGCGATTTTTGCGATGCTGAAGGAGCTAGAAACTTGAAGTTCGGCATGATTGTTATTTATAAGATCTAAATGCGCTCTAAGAACAAATTCTAAAGAAAAATGATCTAATGAATCTGCGATTTTTCAACTATTGCATTTCTAAAATTACCAAATTTCACCATAGAGTACCATAGCGAAACCTTCACACGTAAAAAGATAATGATAAGGGCGACGTGTCCTGACGTGTATATTGGCTATAGCACGAGTCACAAATTATAGTATCCTTATTATTCTGTTAAAACATAAAAGTGAATTATGAAATGTCAATATTTTGTTTGATTAAAGGTTCGTTAAGAGAAATTGACCAGCGTAGCGGGCGTAGCTTGCTAGTATATATATATATATATTCAAAAAACGTAGTTGCGCGTCATACACGGGGATTCGATATTACAAGAGAGATCGAGAGCGCCGATAAAATTAATGTAAGTACTAAAAATACACTTAAATTTTAGAAATATTATCTAGTTTTTCATTTTAATATATTTCTAATACACTAGTTGGCATACTGTAAATAGAAGCGTCTTATATTTAGCCTTATATGTGTCTGAAAAAGCAATTCAGCAGTTCAAGACCTCCGCAAGAGAGATGGATAGTGACAGTAAACAATTTCAAGAAACATAATCTGCTATTTAATTAAATGATACATTTCTTGTCCTCGTGTGTCTGTTAGCGACTTTCTTTACCATAACATCGTGAACTCTTTTCAGCCCCTTCCCCCAAAGTAACGTAGGAGACTATAGACATATACTAGAATTTATTTCAGCTGAAAGGCGCCTAAAAATTAATGAACAATTTAAAAGAAATATGTGTCCAATGACGGTACACAAAATGGCTGGGCAAGCGTTGGCTAATTGTTGGCCACGTTGGGCCAAAGTAAGAAATTTCCGCTTTTCCATACCATTTGCAACAAAGACTCAACAGTGGCCCAACCATTGGATGTTAAAATCCTGTTCGGATGCGCTCCAAATTAGATGAACTACTGTACCCTACTATTACAAAATCATTTCCCGACTCTGCCATTCCTAACCATATGTTATCCACATCTCATCACAACCATGTAGCCACAACCATCCACATGTTTCTGTTTTTTTAAAGTAACATCGCGAACTCTTTTAAGGTCACTCCCCTAAAGTACCGTGGGGGGCTATACACAATTTACTATAATATATATCAGCTGGAAGACGCATAAAAATTAATGAAACTTTTAAAACAAATAAGTGTCGATGACAGTACACAAGTACCACAAATTGATTTGGCCAGCATTGGCTAATTGTTGACCCACATTAGGCCACATTAAGAATCGTCCGTTTTGCCGTACCATTGGCCAATGAACCATTTGCCAACAAAAGCTTAACAGTGTTCAGAATCTTGCTCGAATACGCTCCAAAGTAGATGGACTTCTGCACATTCTACTATTTCAAAATCATTTCCCAACCCTGCCATTCCTAACTAAGGTAAAGCCAGGAGAGATTGCGTACATAGAGGTTAGGGGGGAAGGAGTAGAGTGAGCGCGCAGACACTCCAGGTAGTTGTACAACAGCAGTAATGGAGTGTCTACTTGAAAGTGCACGTTGATTGTTTTGTGCGTCTAAGATAAAGCATTGCTATTTTGTTTTTGAATTGAATTTTCAGAGCTATTCATCAGAATTTCTATTCAATGTCAGTAGTACAAAATATTTTAAACTTAAACGATTTCTCATAAGCTACTAATCTAGACTAACAATGTGAACATGAACGGTTCGTTTTAGTAGCGACCATGTTTAAATAAAAGACCGCGCAATCTCTCCTACCGAAATTGGAGAGTTTGCGCATCCGCTACTTAGGAGAGATGGCGCATTGCTCGCATTAGTTTCCCTGCTAGGAGAGATTACGCAGCTTATTGGTAAATTTGCATAAACAAATGAAAAATGAAAATGGACTAATTTTAAGTTAAACGTGTTTTCAAGTAACTTAATGTTATTTTGTAATCTTATCTGGACTTGTTTTTTCTGATTCTTTATTTTTTACCCCTTTATTTAAAAATTTTTAATCGTTTTTAAAATTATTTCTTTTTTCTGATTCTTTAATAATTAGGTTGAAATATTCACTCCTAATACGATAATATTTGTTCACAAAAACCTTACAACAATGTAATTTAAGTGTAATTATTATTGTTAACAATTAAATTGTAGTTATTATTAGTAACAATCTCTCCTACCCCTGTCCGCAATCACGCAAAATAATTTTCTTGGTTTTAAAACAGCTGTTCTATTAAATTACAACATAACAACAAAATAGCAATGGAAATGCATAAAAAACAAATGAAGTAAAAATTATTCATGGATAGTTTTAGCAAAAAAATTAAAATTTAGATTTTTTATTGTTATTCTTTTGAATTGTGCGCAGACTCTCCTAGCTTTACCTTATACAATTTCCCATCGGATTCCAGAAACTGCTAACTATGGCCAATAATCTGTGCTACTTGGGTACCGAGTTCGAATATTTCTATGAAGTATTAGAATTTCAAGCATTATTTTGGTAAGAACCATATGCCTAATGTACTTTAAAAATCAATGTAAATTCTGTCAGTTGAAATTGTATAACCGCATTATAATCTTCAAGTAAATATTTTTGCCTCTAAACCAGCCATACGCAACTTTGACCCGGTGACCTTTTATTTGCTGCCGAGACACATAATCATAGATCCATATTTATGAAATTAATTGAGATGTTCATAAAAAGCATTTTAGACCTTAAATGTTGTTTTACATATTTTTAAAATCTATCCTGTTATTTATAATTACTTTTAAATCAGGCTAAAACATCTTAAATGCCGTTTTCATAGTCAAAAGTTGTTTTTACATGTAGTCCAATTTGTGATACACTATTGTATACATTTATTTTATCTGCAACACTAATAAAACGTTATACTAAATTAATAAAAATTTCACTTTATATTTCAACAATCAAAAGAAAATAAAGGTTTTAAATTGAGCAAAAAACTGATTTATTAGAAAAAATCTTCTGAATTTTTTTCTTTAGAACTTGGAAATTCTTCATTATTATATTATAACTTTTTATACTTATTATATAGTATTGCTATTTAGGGTTGAATGTTTGTTGCGTTAAAAATTGGCACTAAAAAACTATTAATCTTAACAACAAATTTCGGGGCCTATTTTTACAACATTTGCAATAGAAATCTACCACGTAGTTTATTGTTTGGTACTTAGTGGTGTTAAATTTTTTTGTGGTAATATTGTTTCTGCGACTACCGTTCAACCCTACTGATATTGATAACCTGAGAGAGACTTCTCAGACGAAGATACCAAGTTTGTAGAGCTTATATGGCCTTCTCGGTTCACTTTATTAAGGCCTTAAAAAGAAATATATAAATAGTATCCAGCCGGAGAAAATATCTCACTCGCGACAGTGGACAGTGAGGTACCGATTACGAATTGTGCGCAAGAAACATGCTTTCTCGCAACAAGGGACGCTGTGGTACCACTAGAGGAAATTCTACTTGCGACAAGGGGGTGATGCCATACGAGGAAATGGGAGTTACTTTGGGTACTAACTAGCTTGTCAGGTTGTAGATGTGTTCTAGATGTTTGTGGATGTGTTTGATTTTATTTAAAAGTGTGGGTATTTGGAGAATGTTCTATATCCAGCCCTTAAGGGGAGGGGGTAGACGTTTGATGTGCCAGTGTGCAGTGAGTGTGCATTCGTGATAGGCGGGGATAAGAGATCCAGCTTCTTTGCACTCACATCTATTAGATCCCGCACACCCAAGTTTGTGGAGGTACGAAATGAAACAGTCGTGTCTTATGAAGATGCTCGTGGTGTATGGTGTGAGGTGATACATGTTGAGTGAACTGTGGGGAATAGGTCAAACGTGTGCCTGCCGTTGTCAGTGAGTTACCAGCCACTCCGAGATGATCCTGGATTTCAGGATTCATTTGATGAACAACTGGGACACTAGGAGAGGGACACTAGGATCTATGTTTTGTTAGCCTGGTGGCTTGTTTTGTGAGTCGGACCGCGCACTCGTTACCGAAAGTGCCTTTGTGCATTGAGACGTGTCCGATATCTGTTCTGCTCAGGAGGCTTTTGAGTTTCAATTTGATATTTAATATGAGTGGGTTGGTTGTTCTGGCCTGCAGTCCAGAGAGGCTATCGCTTATGGTGGTGACCTTTGCTATACGTTAACCCCCTAGCCAAGTACGGAGAAGATCGCACTCCTAGGGCAGAGAAGATTGTGAATAGCTCTAACTCGAAGACGGAATTGCCATCTCCGATCTTTAGGCACAATGATGGTACACATCACTTCCTTCGGTGACGCAGAAAGTTGCCACCACACCGCGCCAGTTTCGGTGCGAGATCCATCACAGAAAATGGGGGGACAGGTGGCAGAAATGTAGCTGTTAAGTTGTGTATTGATTTGAATGTGCGATGTTTCTTCCGCAGGATGGGTCTGATAGAGGTAGACTTTGTGCTCAATGGTCGTGTTAGGAAAGAGGGTGTTGGAAATGTGCTCCAGGCGGAGTTGGAGGACGGATGTTTTGTGAAATTCGTATTTTAAAGTTATTGGTATTAGTGGGGTGCCGGTGAGTGTTTTTAGTACATCAGTGGACATTGTTCGGTACCCATGTGAAAGTTGTAGGAAGAAAATTCCGTGAATTGAAGTTAATTTTCTGAGTGCCTGTTTTGTAAGTTTAAACCGCACCCCATATGCATGCCCCGTATGCGATCCGTTGTTATATACCATGTCTTTAAAAGACTATTGCTTATTCCCCTGAATTTGGATGTTAATGTAAGTGAAATGTGATGAGAGGAGTTGATCTTAAGTAATTTATTCGTGGGATCCAGTTAATGTTGGAGTCTATTATTATACCAAGAATTTTGAGTTGTTGTACGTGATGTATGCTAACGCCGTTAATCCTTATTACTGGTGGTCCGTTGGGATTTGGCGATATTACCTTTATTATATTACTTTGTTATACAATTTTTTTATTATACCATTTTAATTATCCCTCTTTTAAGTGTGTTGCGGCCCGCCTGACGTCGTAAACATATGTTTGCGGCCCGCGAGAAAAAAAGGTTTTGAGTATGGCTGATTCTAAACTAGAATGTATCAGATTTCTTTTTTTTGTGTGTGTGTATGTGGGTGCGCGTTTGTTGCAGGTAAATCTGTCTCTTTTTTCTAATTTTCATGGTATACAATATGGAAAAATTTGTTTGAAAAAAAAAATTCCGGACATGAAAGGTCTTTTTATATAATATTACGACAGTCTTTAAATTCCAATAAATCAATAACTACATACACATGAGTGATCTGAACTCGGATAAGAAGTTTCGAACGTATTTACTATTTTTTATTAAACAGTCTCCGTATAATTTTGTCATTATTCCTCCGATAAAGAGATATTTTCTTTTCAGCTTGAACTTTATCCTCAGACTTAAAAAAAAGAATGTTTGGCTTCTAGATTGAGAAAATATTTTAATCTTTTCAATACAATTGATTTTGCTCTTCATCATATCCGGCTTGTAGAATATGATGCATTGTACCATACATCATTCAAAAAATAGATATGTTTATATGTATTTTAGATAGTTCAAACATTTCTTGTCTTCTAAAGAAATTGAAGTTTAGGTACTCTAAAGAATTTATTTAAACATAAAATATTCAAACTTTATTTATTTATTTTTTGATTTCCACTTTTAAACACTCTTACTGTTAAGTCCTTAAAATATTGAGTAGTGGTTAAAATTATGCTTTTTTGCATATACATAATTAATTTGTTCATATAATTTTTGAATAATCATCTATCTTTAGTACTTTAAAAAACTTACAGAGAAAACAACATTACTATTTTACCCTTTTATTGGACAGTCAGATGGTGGAAAAAAAATATGCCAGATGAAAATATATCGGCAGATAAATATCTTTGCTTTTACAGTTTAAAATTTTTCGATAATAAAAGATGTAGTAACTTGACAGAAGAATGCGTTTATCTGTAATTAGAATTTGACAGTTGTTACGAATACATAAACTATTTTTTTTTCTTCAAACTTAATTAGATTTTATTCAATGATTCAGGAAAATTATTTAAGTAATGTTATTCTTTAATTTAACATTATTATTAAATGTGAACTGCTTTATCGAGTTGAAGAAGTTCAAATCACGATACGTTTCCAGATGCGTGTTAGTCACTTGTAATTTTGCAATACATAAAACGAATTCATGATTTAAAGAAAATTCTTATTTATAGTATATTATTCGTAATTCTTCAATCGCAGTTTAAGATGTCTATTACGATTGCTTAAAGCATTAAATATTATCTAAAGTTTACACAGCCAAGTTTAATCAGTCTATTAGAAAATAAGTCCATTTCGTTTATAATACTTCAAACGATTTTTTAAATAATACATATAGATAAAAAATAAATACATTGTTGCATCCAGCTTTCATTAATTTATTTTCCTTATAAAAGAAATTTTATTGCAACTACACGAGCGAAGGAAATTTGGAATAAAATGTTTATGGGAAAACAATCCATTCTCGTTCACTGTTTTCTCCAGAGCTATTAAAATCTCATCAAGATTTTGTTACAGAGTACTAATTAGTCTTAGTAGAGATAATACTCTTATCTGCCGTTTTGTGATAAATCAACCGTTTTTTTTCTTTCAAAATTTCTTTACATTTCTTGAAATATTTTCCTTTTTATCACATTTCAGCATATTATTTCATACATATTAACATATGATCATAAATGGAAGCCCAATTATTTTATAATAGAAACCTCTAATAATCTAAAATAAAATTATTGTTTTCTATCCATGATTCAACAACTTTTTTTATCACGAATTTGAGTAATTTTATGGTTTACTAAATCCTTTTTTCTGAATCACAGCTATTGCGAAGATATAGTGTAAAATAATGAATATAATAACAGAATAAACAAGCGTTGTACATACAGTTAAAAAGTAAGTTTTGCGTTCAAAAATTCCCCTTGTTTCCAATATTTCTCGTAATGTCAAAATGTCTTGTAAATTGCCTAAAAAATGAAAAATTCAAGAAAAAGTATTTATTTAAATGTTGTTTTTTTTAAATTTCAAATATGTATACTATATAAGGTACGTATCGGCATAATTTTAATGGTATTGCCTTTAATCTTTTATCGCAAAAGTAGTCAAGAAACGAAATTTTATAATATCCATGAGCAGGACTTTACAAATTTGATAAAACCTGGATGCCAGCAAAAAAATCTAATCGCCAGTAAAACTAGTCGTTGGGGTGGGGGGGGGGGCGGGCACCGTAATACTTACCCATCAGGGATATGCATACTATAAAATATGACAATAAAACATGCGCAAACTATTTATAAAATCAATTGCAATTCGAATAAAATCGTGGCTTGATGACGTCATAAACTTTAAATGCTTTATTACTGAATTGCGTAAAAGAAACATCCTAATAACTCCAAAATTGATAATCCTATTAACTAACGGTTTACTGCGTCAGATTAAGTGTCTCATTTCCAATTTAAATATATCTTTGAATTGAAATTTGAATGAAATACAGGGTCATAAAAAATCGAAGAGTGTGGAAATACGATTACAAATATCTCGGCAACTCATTATTCGATATACTTCATTCTTTATGCAAAATTTGTTTTTTTATTATATTTTATGTTCGCACCTTAAAATAAACAATTTTGAAATTTTTTATATACATTGTATCAGAACGAATATTTTCAGAGTCCGAAATAAATAGTTCCGGATAATCGAGGTTACTGAAATTCAATAGACTTCTTCTCATACTAAGTACATACCAAATTTCAAGTCTCTATCTCAATTTGATCGGGAGATAGAGCGTTTACAGACACACATACAGACACACATGGACACACAGATGGACGGCAATTTTTTTTTCTTAAAAATATGTGTTACGGAATTTCCAGTGTCTAAATCGTGTAAATCCGTCTAAAAAATTTTTTTTTTCGATTTTTAAAATTATTACAAGACTTACCCTATACTACGTATGATGGGTAAGTAATAATTGTTTGTACCAAACCTCTCTAACTAAAATACACCAACTGGCATACAATAAGTAAATATTAGCAAAATAAGGTAATAAGCAATTCCTTGACATTATTTTTTCACTCAAAAATTACTTTTTTAGTAAAAATTTCTAAATCTCGAATTTTATGCTAAATGTCATGCAAAAAGTGACGTCATTTCACTCTTTAATATATTGTTTAAATTTACTTATTTTCAATAATGCACTCTAAAAACGACATTTTCAAAAGTGAGCAAAAAATATTAAAATCTGAGTATGTCGCATATTCCCGATGGCTCCGAATCAAAGTTACTCAAGTTTGAAACGTGTAAATACTCATATCTGAAAACATGTACACACTCAAGAATAAAACATCATGTGCTCCTATTTGAGTATGTCCATGTTTCAAAAATGAGTATGCACTTTCTTCTAAGTGCTCATTTTTGAGTATTTCCAAGTTTCAAAAATGAGTTTGAACTGATTCTAATCATTTTTGAGTGTATGCATGTTTCAAAAATGATATGAACTGACCGTTCAAGTTTGAGTATGTCCATGTTTTAATATTCTGAGTATTTCTTAAATTGCTGAGATTTAAAAGTGTCATTTTTCTCAGTGTACCTTATCTGGAAAATCTTTTAAAAAACGACTCGAGATCATAAAAAATTATTAAAACACTTTATACAAATACTCACTGAATTATGCAATTTTTTTTCGTAAAAAAAAAACACACTAAATGTTCATTAGTTTTAGAAAAAGTTTTTAATATTATTTGTTGTTTTCCCGGTTTACCATATTCAAAAGGTCGCTGATATGATTAATAGAAATATTATAATGAAACACTTTAATCTCATTTGCATTTCATTATATTTTTTTAATTATTTCAATCGTGCTTTGTCATTTATATATTTTAGGAGTATGGATTTAATAATAGAATTTCTTATATATTTACAAATAATACTTAGTAAAAGAAGATTCTGAGAATAAGTAATAAGGTTCTAAGAAGCTTCTACAACAATAAGAACGGCGAAACATCATCTTATAATGCCTTATGCATAAAGTAAATATTTATCTCAAACTTTAAATTCAATTGTTAGTTGTTGTTTTTTAATGAAAGGAATTTTAGGTGAATTTCTTCTGATTCTTGTACAGACTAATTTATATGTATTGGAAAATGTAATTCCTTATATATTAAGCAATTCCTTAAAATATTCAAATTACATTTTTTTAAAATTTCTTTCTTTTAACTAGTATATAACTCTGTTTTCGACAATCCCTCTTTTATTATACAAAAGTTAATACAAATGTAATAATTATACATATTTAATTCGATAAAAGAACGTGAATACATGTATAATAAATGATTTACGTATATAAAATCTATTTAAATAATACAAATCCTTCAGATTATATATTTATTCAATTTATTTATTTTAAAGTAAAAGAAAATTTCAAATTTATTCATCGAATAAAATATTTTGAAACATTGTTTCATGAACTGATAAAGATAAATAAAAATAAAAATGTTAGGCATAAAATTTCAGATTAAATATATTATCTCTCTATATATATCTTTTTTTTTTTTTTTTTTTTTTAAAGAGAAAACATTTTTCTGATGTGTTTGTATACTTTTACCCAAAACATTTATTTTCTCTCAATAAATTGTTTTCTTAGACACATATAGTTATTTTAATAAAATGAATTTGCTCAACTAAAGAAAATAAATTAAAAAAGTTTAAAACATGATCGCAACCAGGTTATGTATCTTTAACTAAACTTACCATTCGATTAATATCAGCATGTACGGATGCTGTCAAACGGATATATATATATATATATATATATATATATATATACATTCTGGTGAAGATAATTCAAAATAAAAATGTTATGCATAAAATGTCAGATTAAAGTTATTATCTATATATTTTTTTAAGAGTAAACATTTTCCTGATGTTTGTCTACTTTTATCCAAAATATTTTTTTTTTTCAGAAAATTGTTTTCTTAGATAAATATAGGCATTTTAATAAAATGAATTTTCTCAACTAAAGAAAGGAAATTAAAAAATTTTAAAACATGATTGCAACCAGGTTATATATTTTTAACTAAACTTACCGTTCGATTAATATCAGCATGTACTGATGCTGTCAAACGGATGTATATATATATATATATATATATCCGTTTTTCGTCCACTTAACATGAAAAATCCATTTCGATTTCATAAAATGAAACAGAAAGGGACTCGAATGTAATCTTTAACTTAATCTTTTATTCATGGCCTCTATATTGTACTAAGTTTTTTTGTATTTAGCGATATCAATTCTTTTATAAATTTCGAATTTAATGAATATTGAATGAAAAACTTTATTTCACTTTGATTAAAATCCATTGAAAGTTTACATTAACCGTAAGAATGAGCTAAATCTAATTTCATTTGTACGTTTGCAGCTTTTTCATTCTTTAAAAATAATAATAACTTTCTTGGATTAAAGTACTTTAGAAAAGGGTGTATATCCAAATTTTTAGTATGCGATATTTTTCACTTATACTCAGTCGTATTTCCGTGGGTCAGAAAATGGTTTAAAAATAGATAAAATAGCCAATCTTTCTGCCGATTTTTACTAAAATTTAGGTACTTATGTATTATCCGTGAAAGGTCAGATACAACTGCGCCAATAATAGAGCCAATTATACTAATTATAGTAACCCTTATTTTTTGACAACTATATAGATTATTTATTTATTACAGTTTATAGCTTTTTCATTATACTTTAGAGGTTTTTTTATATTTATTTATTATTGTTCACTTGTTACACTTTATGTGTTTATTTATTTTATATTATTTACCATTTTTAACAACATTATCATTTAATAGTGTTAAATTACAGTTTTGAACATAATTGGTAACGATAAACAAGATTGGCATATGCTAACTATTTTTGGCGATCTATCGCCTGACCCGGATTATAAGTATGTACCTAAATTTATACAGTTCTTTTGGCAGTGGTCTATAACATTAATCGCCTAACGGGAACTCCACCGAAAGTACCGGTTTGGAGAAATTGTGTTCACGTTATCTCTCTCTCTCACATATGGAAAATGATGATTACAATACTTTTATTACACTACGTGTTCGGAAAGTAAAAAAAAAAAACATACATCGAAGTGGAATACTCTTTCCTTTCTAACACACAATATTAATTTGTTGTACTAATACATTAAGATGTTTTTTGATTTTATTACAATGCAATATATAAAATTTGGGCACAGCTGTCATATACGCACCACGTTGGCGCGATTTTCCCCCCGCCAATTTGGCGAAAATTTTGTTACGTAAATTGTTGTTTATTTACTTTTATTTTTTATTTTTATTCTATAAATTATTTTTATTAAGTATATCAATATTTATTTATATCAAACTATCATTTATTTATTTATATTTTCTTTTTTAAAATAATAGAAGCTATTTCATTTATTACGTTATTTTATTTTTATAATGAAATAAAAAATCACGTGCTATTATTGCATGCTATTTGTAACTAATATACAAAAACAACTCTCACCAAACTTGTGACACGAAGCAATTACAAGTATTGATTTCAGGGTCCTTTCATTTTTGCAAAAAGATTATTGTGTCACTTTATTCCTTAAGCTTTGGAGAGTCGTACTTTGATTATGGAAAACCAAATCTGCAGCTATAACTGTTTGTACCTCTTTTTTTTTATTATACAATAATCTTCATTCCTTGTGCGTCGTTGGACTTGATTTAAGAGCTCAGCGACATCTTTTTCACGCTCTTCACTGGAAGTGTCGACAGCGGTGTATATCATTTTCAAGGACGTCTTTGTGAGTATTAACTGCGCTACATGGTTTTTTAAAATAGGCTATAACGGCTGATACATTTTCGTCATTGGAGTTTGTGACATGGAGCAGTAGATGTTTATTTACCTTGGCGTCAGTGCTTATTAGTATAACGGAGCAGTAAACAGGGTCAAGTAGAGATGAAAAATATGTAGCAAATCCAGTAGAAAGAAGGATCACATAGTTAGATGCAATATAGATTTATTTTTTTACGATGAGGCAATATCGATAGTTATATAAGCAAAGGGGAGGTACCTACACAAAGAATGACAAGTTTTGTACCGCTTTCCTGGTCAAGACAAACGGCCGAAGTGAAGTTCTTCTAAAAGTTACATGTACGGGTGTTGGCGCGGAAAGCATGATAAAATCGCCAGTACTTGGCGAGGGAGTTTTTGGAGACAACGGTCGGACGCGTATGGGAAAAAACGATAACTGCTAGATTCTGTCTATGATAATGCATTCATTTGAGGATGGGGGGAAGGGTTGTAAAGATTCTTTTATGGAGACAGAAAAGGAAAAAGAAAGAAAGTAATTTTGGGATCGGCGTTTGATTTTGCTAAAAGACAGCTGCAATTAACGGTTACATATGACACGAATCTAATAACAGGGTGTGAAGGATATGAGCTTGCATATTATAGTTTACATGTGGGCGCGAGATATTTTAATTAATTCTTTTGAGAGCGGATGAGAAGTGCAAATGCTTGCATAAAGAATATCGGTTATACGTTACATTATTTTAATAAGTAGAGCACAGCTGCATATATATTTTGTCTAACTTTTAAGACAGATGCACTTTTGATTTCATGAGAAGGAAACGGTTGAATTAGAAATATGTGAACATTAGTAACTTATTTTTAGCATAACCGCAAATTAAGGACAGAGAGGTTTCTGATATATGAGAGTGACTTGCATTTTAGAATGAAGAAAGTAGATTCGTTATCTAAATTAAATCAGAAATAGATTTTAGTTAACATATTGAATTTTGGGGGGGGGATTACAGACATTTAAAAACTGTAAACTATAATTGTTTATTTTAATTATTTATTTATTTGGGGGGAATGAATAAATCTTTATGAATTTTTTTTTTTTTTTTTTTTTTTTTTTTTTTTTTTAAATCTCTATTTTGGGGGGGGGGGGGAGGAGAAGCATGCAATCAATACATGTATGCTAGATGTTGGAAGAGGAATGGAAAGGCTTATGTTAACTTGTTAAAATTTTGAGGGGGGGGGGGGTTTGAACTGAAAGTAAGATATATGACAAACGTCTTTGTCATATATATCACCCCATTGACCAGAAAAGCTGTACTGTTTACAGTACAGTTTAAAAAAAACATATACAATACAATTATACTCTCCCCAAGCTTAAAATAATACATACATAATATAAAACAAAATACTTGTAAAATTATATGAGTTGCAACATTATAAAGGATTTTGTTACCTCAATAGTTCGTAACATCAGGCCATAAAATATAAAACATAGTGCACTACCTTCGAAGATTTTTTTTTTTTTATATCTTCGTCCTTTTATTTTCTGTTTTGTTCTTTTTCTTTTTGTCTTTCTGTCTTTCTGTCTGGTACCAGCTTTAAAAAGTTACTATTTAACTAGACATGTCTAATGATAACTGAACACAAAACAGTACTCATTTTCTCAATTTGTTGCACTTAAATACCATAATTACTACTTAAGTATAATATGAAACACAAATGAAAACAATTAAAAAATAAACACAAATAACACATAACATAAACATATATCCTTAAAAATTAACTTGACTTATATGAAAAAGTGAAAATGGATTAACTCAAGTGTAGTGTACTGAAAAGTTGTTTGAAAAAAAAGTTTTTTAAAATTCGTGCAAGCACAGGACGGTAAAAAAAAGAGGTGCATGTGGCACGCCCATAAAAAGGGACCGCCCTTAATCTTGTCAATGCATGACAAGTGTGATGTCTCAGGCTTAGGGCCTTACGACCTAGGTGAGGAGGGCAGTGATGAGAGTCCACATCATTACAACATGAACTCCCTGCTCCCCAATGAAGATCGCATTGATCTCCATACAGGAGCACGATTCGGGAACACATATACTTTTGGGAAAAGGGAATATTGTGAATTAGTAAACTAAATCACAATTGTCTCTCTAAACACAATCTGGTGAGGGGTGGTAACCTAAGGGCAAAAATTTAGAACGGTACCACTAGCCTGAAGGGGAAGAATTAGTAAAAATAAAAAAAAACAGATACAAGTGTATCTTATGCAAATCCTAATGTATTGACAGTCCTAGAGTGTTGAGAGACCTAAAATATGTCATAATCGGGTGTGATGAAGTGAAACTGTACAAGTCATGTAAGCAAATGCTTTAAGTTTGTTTACGAGAACTTTTTTTTTATTTATTTGAAAGATCTTATTTATTTAAAATATTTGCAATGTTGTATTCAGTATGAATGAAAGTTTAAAGTGTGAGAGAAAAAGAATGTGACAAGATTATATTTATCTACTGTTTATAAAATTGAATGAAAAATTAAAAGAATGGTGTGACCCGATACAAAATATTGTGTAAAAGTGGTCTTCACAAGAAGACATGGACCAGCCGTGAAGCCAGGTGAAGACAAGTTATGCACAGTATACGTAGAATCCTGGCCAGGGATAAAACACTTAGTATCAGATCATATTAAAAATTTAAAAGTTTTTTTTTTTTTTTTTAAAGTTTATTATTATTATTATTATTTTTAAAATTTGTTACAAATTATCTTTTTCTTAAATTGTAGCGAGGGGCGAGAATGGTGTTAGAAGAATTATTATTTGTAACATGACTTGCAGGATCACATAAATGTCCATATCGAGGTGGTGCTAGAAGAAGTCTATCAATATGTACCCTAAATGCAGTATCATCATGAGCATATAATCTTTTAATTGAAAATGAAACAGGAGAGTGTTTAAATGTTACAATATATGGACCGGTATATTTAGGTTTAAATTTGTCGACTGATTTTAAATAAACAATATCTTTTAAACATATATTTCTTAATTTAGCTTTTCGACTGTGAATTTTGTAACGTCTATTTTGAGCAGTTTTAATGTTGTTATATGCTTTGTCATATATTTTGTTTAAGTCATCTAGTAATTTATAAACTTCAACATGTTTATCTAGAAATGCTTGGTTGGTACTATGATCATATGTGTCAAAAATTAATGAAAGTTCACGACCAAAATGAAGTAAGTTAGGTGAAAATAGTGTAGAAGAGTGTGTCGAACCATTATAAAGTGACTTATGAATAAACAGAGCATTTTCAAAAGAGTGTCCTTCTTGTAGTAATGTGGTAACAGAATATTTAATAGACTTGTTAATTCGCTCGGCAATACTATTAGATTGTGGGTGCGAGACCGAACTGTGATGTATTTTTATGCCAAGAGCATCATTAAATGCATTATAGATATGAGAAGTATATTGTGGACCTAAGTCTGACAAAATACAGACGGGTCTCCCATAGGTAGTTATGTAACTAAATAAGCATTTTACAACTTTGGGTGCAGAAGTATCAGTGAGAGGATAGAGTTCAATGTGTCTTGAGAAGTGATCGGTTACAGTTAAAACATGTTTATTGTTTGAGAAAGGACCAAGTAAATCAGTACTGACTGTATGACCAGGATATCTTGGTGTGTATGTAGGTTGAAGAGGTGCGGGTGGAGTGTTATGGTGTTTGGCCTGTAAACATTTGACACATGAAGCTACAAAGTTGAGTGTATCTACATAGATGCCTTTCCAAAAATATTTGGATGTAAGAAATTCATAAGTTTTGGCCATACCAAAGTGTGACAGATGGGATATAGTTAAAACTTTACTTTTAAGTGAATCAGGAACTACAATGTGATATGAGAAAGTATTATTTATGATATCTTCCTTTTTGAACATTAATATTTTAGAATCAGGATGTATGAAGTAATTCGGGAATTTTGAAGAAGGTCCATTTTGTAATATATGATCATAAATACTAGCTAAGGTAGGGTCTTTTTGTTGTTCAGTGCAAAAAGTTTGATTTGATATCTCCAATAATGGGTCTCGTTTTGTTCGTTCACCTGAGATGAGAAAATTAACATGACAATTGTTGTTATTAACAGATTTACAAATATCAGGTGTTTCATGATCGACTATTGGAAGTGGTTGAGGATCATGGATAAGGTTAGGATTGGTTAATAAATTTTCTTGGTTGTTGTCAAAATTACAGCGAGAGAAATAATCTGCTAAAACATTTGAAGATCCAGGAATGTGTTCAAAATCATATGAGTATTCTGAAAGGTCAATTAGCCAACGGGTGGTTATGTCTGCTGGGTTTGTAGTTTTTTTGTATTTTTTTAGAGGTTTGCTATCTGACAAGATTAGGAATTTTCTGTTGTATAAGTAATATTTGAATGCAATAACAGATTTGTAAATTGCCATGAGTTCTAGTTTTAAAGCAGGATATTTTTTTTCAGAGGAATTTAAGGATTTAGAAAAGTATGCTACTGGTAGAAGATTTCCATTATGTTCTTGCATTAAAACGCCAGAGATGGCAATGTTAGATGCATCTGTATTCAAATAAAAATTCTTATTCCAATCTGGTAACCTAACCATGGGTGAACCGAAGAAAATTTTCTGTATTGTTTTAAGTATGTCCTGATGTTTTTCTGTCCAGATGAATTTAGTTTTAGGAGTAGTTAAATCAATAAGTGGTTGCACTAGTTTGTTAAATGTTGGAATTAATGATTTATAGAAAGTTATCAAACCAATAAGCCTTTTTAGTTGTCTTTTTGTAGTTGGTGTAGGAAATGAAGTTATTTTTACAATGTTAGAATGGATTGGTGAAATACAATGATTTTCTATTTGAAAACCTAAGTAGTTGACTTTTGTTTGATGAAAGTTGCATTTATTAGGTGAAAGAGTGAGATTGTACTTGGAAAGGAGGTTAAAAATTTTGTCGAGTTTAGAACACATTTCATCAAAAGAATTCGCACCTATAATAAAGTCATCTTGATACGTATACACACCTTGTAGGTGTAGTTCGTCAATTAAAGAGTCCATTAGAGCTTGAAAGATTGAGGCACTTGTCTTTAAACCAAAGACAAGTCTGCGGTAAGAAAAAGATCCAAACATGGTGGTAAAAGTTAGTTGATTGTGAAATTTTTCTGGTAAGTTAATTTGGTGGTATGCTTGATGAAAGTCGAGTGTTGTAAAGAATGTGTAAGAAGAGAGATTAGCGATGATGTTTTGAATTTTTGGTAGTGGGTAAGATGATCCTTGTATTACAGTGTTTAACATTCGAAGGTCAAGTGCGAGGCGAAATTTTTGTTTACCAGTACCATCTGGTTTTTTTCTAACAAGTAACATAGGACAAGACCATTCGGAGCAATGTCTTTGTATAATTCCAGCTTCAAGTAATTGATTAATTTGATCTAATGCATCTTTTTGTAATGCCTGAGGTATTGGAAAAGGAAGTGTTTTTATAGGATAGTCATTAATGAATTTCAAATCTGGAATAATTTTATCTGTATGCCCAAGTGTATTTAGAGATTTTGAAAATACAGGGTAATATTTGAGTAACATTTCTTTTAGAATTTCAGCCTCATTGGATGGTAAGTGTTCAAGATTGAAATCAGTTGCAGATAAGTCTTCTTTTCTTTTTTTTGAGAATGTCTTTAGAAGCTTGAATGAGATTTAAAAATTGTTGATCTGAGTTATCTTGACTAATTTTATCTGGGGAGTACTCAATTATTTCCTCGACCTCAAAAAGTTGACCTATTTTAGCTTTTTTTTGAATGTGAATGGGATTATCAGAATTGTTTTTAACCGAAATCAGGAAAAATGTATATTGTTGTGGAATTTTTCTTTTTCGCTTTGGATTTTTTGATTTTATTATAGCATCAAATCCTATTAAATTGTCAACGGGTGAATTGTATTGAAATAAATAATCTTTGTCTGCGCTAATAGAATTTGTGAAAACTGAAATCCATTTTTGTTCCTGAGGGTTTAAGGAAATTCTACGAGTCAAAGCTACAGTTTGATTTTTGAAGGAGGTGGGTTGTGTACTACATTGGTTTATTTCAGAAGATGAAGTAGTTTGTTTGTTTACCAAAGGAATCGATAAAGTGTTGTCAATATGGATAATGTTTTTGACGGTGTTTACAACAATATTGAATCGTTTGATGAAATCATAGCCGATAATACCTTGGAAACTAGATGAATCTGGTATGTCTACGATATAAAAGTGGTGATTAAAGTTTTTGTGCTGTAATTTAATGGAGGTTCTAATACATGCCGAAAAATCTACATCAGAATTGACTGTTTTGATGACAACACCAGTTGATAATCTCTTATATTTTAAAATTGTTTTTAATTCATCAAATAAAGACTGTGATAGTAACGAAATAGTACTTCCTGTATCGCAAAGTAGAGTAATATCTTTTTTTGCAATTGAGGCCTTTACAAGGGGAAGTGATGTTGAGTCTTTAATGACATTGTAAATAATTTTTGTAGTAGTGTCATCGTATTGTTCTGTGTTTGTTTGTGTCGTTTCATGCTTAGAAATTTTTACACTATCACATGTTTGTGTGCTTACAGAGTTTACTAGTCTATTAAGTGAAATTTTTGGTAAGGACGGATCTGGGAAAAAACTGGCTGATGTGTGATCAGTAGGGGGGTGAGGTGCAAAGCCATCAGCAAAATTACACCTCTGACTTAGTTTTCCTGTTGTCGATTGTTGTTGTTGTGAAATTGTCCTCGTCTTTGTGTATTTAAGCGTTTCCACTTAAAACAAGCTTGCGCTTCGTGACCACTTTTGAAACATAGCTGGCAAGTAGTTCTGTGAAATCTGTACGACTTATGTGGAGAGGGGCGTTTGTTAAAATTGCGACTTTGAAATTTCCGTTTGTTGTGCATGCCAGCAAATTTAGTTTTGTAAGTTGCCGCGTCATCTTTAATTTCTGGTTGTGTTTGGGTATTTACAGAAAGGGCGTTTATTTTCTCGGTTAGCTGTTTCAGCTGGTCGGCAAATATTGAATCAGTTGGGGAAGGGGTGGGGTAAGCATGCAAAATTTTTTCTCCGTACAAAATATCTTGTAGCGCCTGGGCTCTTAAAACTGCGGGTTGGTACTCTGTAATCCCTTCCTCTTGGATTTTAATTCGTAGATTGGATGGAATGGTTTCCAGGAATTTCATGTATTTAATTTTGTCACGCGCATTGGCATCTTGAATGTCCGAATAAACTGTTGCAGCCAGAACATTAAGCCTATGGGCAAAGTTTTTAATGGTTTCTGCGGGTAAGAGCGTTAAGTTTGCAAGTTCGACTGCTACCTGTGATTTGCTAGGAGGGGAAAAAAAATTGGAAAATTCTTTTTCGATTACATTTATGTCATTTGAGATTAGTAAATCAGGGTTCTGTGTTAAATATTTTAATGCAGGACCAGATAATTTACTTTTTAGTAGAGCAATTGTTGCTTGCGGGCTGTATTTATTTATTTGACTAACAGACCGTACTTGGTCGAAAAAGAATTTGAGTGATTCATGATCACCGTCAAAAGTAGGCAAGTTAATTGGTATTTGCCGAGAAGCCATGGTGGCCAAAAAATACTATTAACTAATCTATGAAATTCAAGGAAACACTGCATGCACAATAAAATAACTAAAAAAAATATCAATATACACTAGCAGATAATAAATATAACATGAAAGAAAAATGTAAACCGGATTTATATCATAATAAATAATAATGACTGATCACTGTTTCTTTTTAGCGTATAGATCCCTAACGCTCATTTTTTAAATTCATCTTTAAAAAGAAACAGCGATGAATGAGAGAAAAATAGAGGAGGAAAAAAAAAAATATATATCCTTTTTTTTTTATAACTTTAAAATCAATTTGTATAGCATGAAATACAAGCAAAGATCTTACCTGGGATCAATCAATACAAGTATAAAAAGTAAAAATTCATGCAAACTATTTAAATTGTTAAGAATGGAACATAGCATTTCTTTTCTTCATTTAAAAAAAAAAATGAAACCAATATTGCAAGACAATTTAAGTTATTTTTTTTATTTTATTTTATTTTTTTTTTTTTTTTTTTAAACTGGTTTACTAAAAATTAAAAACTCAAATTAATATTTGTATCCAAAACACCTTAAAAAAAAACAATCTTGCCTTAAATATTCATAAAAATATCATATTTTACAACTAAAAAAAAATGCAGGATAAAATAATCATATTTATATGATTTGATGAGAAAGTTCAAAAATTAAATTAACTTAATTTCAACCTGAATATTTAATTAAGAAGGTTTTGGTAAAAGGCAAACACAAAAAGAACATAACTAAAACTCTGTTATTAAATGTATTCTTTTAAAAAAGAAATGCAATAATTTAACCAAATAAAATTCACTACTGACTGGTAGAGAAAAATTAATTATATTACGAGAGAAGTATGAAGGTTGAAATGTGCCTTTTAATCAAAGCCACAGTTTATTTATTTATTTTTTTTTTATTTATTTATTTATTTAAAGAAAAATTTTTTTTTTTACTGTGAGTGAGAGAAAGTTACAATATACTAACATTCTATTCATCCTTCATACTTATTAATTTGAAAACGATGGACCACAAAAAAAAAAAATATTCATTATCGCGCCGATAATTTAAAAAAAATAATGCCATGTAAAAATCACTGATGGTCTGAATATTTTGTAATTATCTCACTCTTGTAAGTGCAGCATTAATTATTTATTGTACACACTTGAGACACTGCAGACACCACGACCACTCGTTTTCTTTTTTTTTTTTTTTTAATTTCACTTAGCACAGCACTATTGAAGCACAAATGTTGAAGAAATTTCTTTGGATGAAACTCACAGGGATTACCTTTTAGTGACACAGATCGCACACATAGATGGATGGAAGAGGAGGATACGTGATTTTATGGAACTTAACACTTAAAATGCAACGAAACACTTGTGGTTTTCAACGAACCACACTTTTTTTAAAACTCTAATTTTTGCACAACACAGACACTTTTAGATGAGGGGAAAGCACTGGGGGAACACCACAATATTGCATTCATGTTAGAAAAGATGAGGATCGGCGAGAGAGTTTCAGTTATGCAGATAACAGACCGACTGTCTTGAATCCGGCGGAGGGGGTGCGGGGGTAGCACTTCCAGAAAGAGCAGGAATTCAGCAGAGATGAGGGGGTGAAGAAATACTCCTGGTAGAGAAACGATCCAGCATGGCAGGTGGGAGGGCTGTGATGACGAGTTCCGGAGTCAGGTACATCGTGCTGCGAAGAGATGGGGGGGTGACGCGCAGTCTGGAATCAGCGAAGCGGAGCGGATGCAGAGTTACACTTCCAATGGCAGTTCAGAGAAGTTGAATTTAAAGTTCCAGATAGTTGTAGATGAATGAAAATATGCCTCTTATAACTATTGTACCTCGGTACCTCCCCTTATTGGAAGAAAAAAATGAATCGCTAAGTTCAAGCGAAACCGGCGAAAGCACCAGAGTTTGTGACATGGAGCAGTAGATGTTTATTTACCTTGGCGTCAGTGCTTATTAGTATAACGGAGCAGTAAACAGGGTCAAGTAGAGATGAAAAATATGTAGCAAATCCAGTAGAAAGAAGGATCACATAGTTAGATGCAATATAGATTTATTTTTTTACGATGAGGCAATATCGATAGTTATATAAGCAAAGGGGAGGTACCTACACAAAGAATGACAAGTTTTGTACCGCTTTCCTGGTCAAGACAAACGGCCGAAGTGAAGTTCTTCTAAAAGTTACATGTACGGGTGTTGGCGCGGAAAGCATGATAAAATCGCCAGTACTTGGCGAGGGAGTTTTTGGAGACAACGGTCGGACGCGTATGGGAAAAAACGATAACTGCTAGATTCTGTCTATGATAATGCATTCATTTGAGGATGGGGGGAAGGGTTGTAAAGATTCTTTTATGGAGACAGAAAAGGAAAAAGAAAGAAAGTAATTTTGGGATCGGCGTTTGATTTTGCTAAAAGACAGCTGCAATTAACGGTTACATATGACACGAATCTAATAACAGGGTGTGAAGGATATGAGCTTGCATATTATAGTTTACATGTGGGCGCGAGATATTTTAATTAATTCTTTTGAGAGCGGATGAGAAGTGCAAATGCTTGCATAAAGAATATCGGTTATACGTTACATTATTTTAATAAGTAGAGCACAGCTGCATATATATTTTGTCTAACTTTTAAGACAGATGCACTTTTGATTTCATGAGAAGGAAACGGTTGAATTAGAAATATGTGAACATTAGTAACTTATTTTTAGCATAACCGCAAATTAAGGACAGAGAGGTTTCTGATATATGAGAGTGACTTGCATTTTAGAATGAAGAAAGTAGATTCGTTATCTAAATTAAATCAGAAATAGATTTTAGTTAACATATTGAATTTTGGGGGGGGGATTACAGACATTTAAAAACTGTAAACTATAATTGTTTATTTTAATTATTTATTTATTTGGGGGGAATGAATAAATCTTTATGAATTTTTTTTTTTTTTTTTTTTTTTTTTTTAAATCTCTATTTTGGGGGGGGGGGGGGGGAGGAGAAGCATGCAATCAATACATGTATGCTAGATGTTGGAAGAGGAATGGAAAGGCTTATGTTAACTTGTTAAAATTTTGAGGGGGGGGGGTTTGAACTGAAAGTAAGATATATGACAAACGTCTTTGTCATAGTCATGTTTCCACATTTAGCGCCCCTCTTAACCACAACAAACCATGCAAATGAGAACTTCCATGCCACAGCCATTCGAAACAAACTCAGTAGTCGTCGATTTAAAACAATGGGGTAAAGATTTTTTGTCTAAAATACATCACTATATTTTTGAAAGAGTCAACCAGTTAAAATAGGGTTGTCGTGCATTAATTGTTTGCGATTTGTATCAGTCAACTCAGTTGGATCTCTGTTAGGCTTTAAAAGTCTGAAAAGATTAGACCAGTTATAATCAGTTGCTGACAGTGTGAAAAAAATTGTTGGTGTTATAATTTGTCCTACCATGGAAAGAAATTCCCCACAACGTTCACTCTAATATCCTTTTGTGTATCTTAATTTGCTAGCATAAATCATTATGTGATTTGCCATTGCTGGTTACCTGTTCAGAATATCCCGCATCTACTCTACCGCCTTATTAGTGAACCTATTTCGTTGAACAAAATAAATAAATAAATAAAAATCGTCTTTTAGCCGAAGACTGCCACCAAAGAAAACGACCGAAGATATGAAATAGTGAAATCGGGGTTTTCTAGCCAATCGCCCATCTTCATACTTCATCATAAACTTCAAATACTCATCAGGAGACACTGAGTTTTGACGAGGATGTCGCAAGTCAGATGTACCATGTGGGAATAGATGAGGAATGCAAGTGCGATGTAACTATGTTCTTGAAATTCGTTGATAGGCTGTGAATGAAGGATGAGGCACACGAATTGCGACATTTATTAAGTTGTTTTTATCTTTCGGCTCAAGTAGTGATATAAATGAATCGCATCCAATTTCCTCGTTCAAAGTATTTGGATCCTCAATAATGTTGGTTGCTGTTGTTAACAGTTGAGATACGTCACCATTCTCAGGTGATGTAGCGATCAAATCTTCATCATTAATTGCATTTGAATAATAAAGATTGTGAGCTTTAAATCATTTGAGTGAAAGCTTTGTAAGCAAACAGAAAACGAAACACATCCTGATAAAATATTTCTTGTCACTAACACAGTTGAAGTCATATCTGCAGGATTGAAATAAAACTATCAATATTTTGTTTAAAGCTGATTCCATCTCCGCTGTATCCATATTGTGAACCCCGTATATGGTAATAGTCCAGTCAAATTAGGTTTTTTTCTGGACATAATTACGAAAGTTTTCAAACTTGGAACTATTATTTGGGAGGGTCTACTAATGAACATACTAAAAGTCCTGATGGATGGGGGGTGAGCGCGAGGGGGGAAAGGTAAAAGAAGGTACCATTTTTCGGTTTTTTGTTAATATCCCGTAATCTATAAGTGCTACGGAGAAATTGCTAATACAAAATATAAAGAGAATTAAATTCACTACAAGATAGGTTCTCTACGTTTTTCTCTAGAGTCCATAGTTAACGAGACAATCGCATTCAAAAATCAAGAAATTTACCAAAAGTCACACCAGCGCCAGAGAGCGAGTCAACGGCACTTACATTGCACTTACGTAACCTAAACTTATTTGAGTCCCCACTCCCTTAACTAATATATCTACCGATAGGTTGAATAACGGAGTTTCGTTGGGATAGATGTTTATTTAGAATAGAATGTGCCCCCTGGCGGTGGCATGTGAAACTAATAGATTTTGGATTTTAGGTATATTTAAGGTTATCATCAGGGGCCCGGGAAACGCCGAGCGGGTCAGCTAGTATAATATTATAATTAATACTATAAATACGCAAATATTTGTAGGTAGTGCACGTAATAGATGTGTATAAGTACATATACATAAACATATTCACTACAAACCTCATTTAATATGGTTTATTAATAATAATATTAATAATAAAAGGCTATGGAATTTTAAAAACAGAAATTTTAATTAAATTAATAATTATAAAGATACATTAAATATAATAGTTATAAAAACCTGCGATTAATACTTATAAAGATAATACAGTTATAATAGTTATAATTACAAGTAAATCTGCAGATCAGGAAATCTAATGTTTTTACAATTTTTGTTTCCGAAAACAGTTTTGATTGTCGTTCTGTAATATTTAGATCTAAGAATTTATCTAAATACATCCTAATCTACTCTATAGCATTAGCTTAATAAAATCACCACCAAATAGGTATATTTGGAGACTTTTAAACTTAATGGATAGTCATTTACCATCGTGTCTACTGCCAATTGACAAAATTGTTAACGTGATTTGGAGCTATAAAGTATTTTTTGTGATAGCCTTTTAATACGAGTAGTATCCAGATTCAATTCAAAATCGTAATGTTAATAACATCGTTCATATATCACATTTATTAATGTCCATTTAAGTTTAGGTTAAGTAGGTTTAATAATGTAAGAGCCGTGGACCCGCTCTCTGGCGCTGATGTGACTGTTGACAAATTTCTTCATTTTTGAATGCGATTATCTCGTTACCTATGGACTCTAGAGAAAAATGTATAAAACCTATTTTGTAGAGAATTTATTTGTCTTTATTTTTTGTCATAGCAATTTTTCCGTAGGACTTATAGCTTACGAGACATTAACAAAAAACCGAAAAATGGTATTTTCTTTTACCTCCCCCGCCCTCGCGCTCACCCCCTACCCATCAGGACTTTTAGTATGTTCATTAGTAGACCCTCCCAAACAATATTTCCAAATTTCAAAACTTTCGTAATTATGTCCCAAAATGACCCAAAATCTGCCTAATTTGACTGGACTATAAAGAGAAACCATTGGATGTATTTGAGAGATCATCATTTGTTCAATGTAGCTCAGATCTTTGAAACAAATAGGAACTGGACCTGGGTCTATCGAATTACTGGCAGAAAACCTCAAAGCATCGTCTCTAGACATGCATGTCTGACAGAGCATAGCATTATTTAATATGATATGAGGTCAAGCTCTGTAACACGTATTATAGCACACACTAAAAGTAACATTTTCAAAATTGAGCAGCAAATTCTCAAATTTGAGTGTGTCGCATAGTCAAAATGGCTCCGAATCAAAATTACTCAAGTTGGAAACATGTATACACACATTTCTGAAAACATGCACACACTCAAGAATGAAACATCATGTGCTCCTATTTGAGTATGTCCGTGTTTCAAAAATTAGTATGAACTGACTTCTATATGCTCAATTTTGAGTATGTTCATGTTTGAAAAATGAGTTAGAACTGACCTCTATGTGTTCCGTTTTGATTATGTCCATGTTTAAAAAATGAGTTAGAACTGACCTCTATGTGTTCCGTATGTCCATGTTTCAATATTCCGAGTATTTCTGGTATTTCAGAATTGATAGCATTGGGTCGTCCTATTTGAAACAAAAATTTCCTTAACAAAATGAAAACTTCGATTTACTCAGATTAGAAAGTGTCATTTTTCTCACTACACACATAGGTGATATGCTATACGTCTCTATCAAACTTGATAACTTCATACCCCTGAGTTGTAGTAATATTGCTACTCGCCAAAAATTCGGAAGGTAGCTGACTTCTTGTTGTGCGACTTCTCCGGATAGAATTACGTTGCACAAGTCTTCTCGTCTCAACTGATTAAATTTATTCAATTCAAGATTTTTTTTTTGTTTTTGTTTTTTCAGAAAGTGAAATTTCTTAGAAACGTCAATGATGTAAAATAAATAAATAGTAATAATAAATGTCACCTATGTGTTGCCAAATCAATGTAGCGAAATTATCTTTGAAACATTTTTTTTAATTACATAAACGCGATTAAATTCATGTTTGTTGTTTTAAACAGTAATTATCTAATGTATTTCTAAGTGCTTGAGTTTTTCGAATCTCGTGTTCTATTCTTGGCCTGGAGATATTTCTCACTCTGTTGGTTTCAAGGTCTTATAAACAATTTAAATACAAATTCAAGCAATTAAAAATTCAACTGCTATTTAAAGGCGTATTCAATTTCTATAAGTTATAGTACTTAATTATTTTAAACTGTATTTATTGTTTAGTTTGGTTCATTCGCGAAAACAAATAAATTAAACTTAATTATCCAATGATTTTTTGTCGTTATTGTAATTGACTTATTATCTAAACAAATAAAAAATAACTTAATTAGTGGTATTTATTAAATTCGTGTATTAAAAAATTATTATTTCCTGTAGATGCTGATTTAAATGCTTAATAAGTTCAAATGAGCTACATTGTGAGTTTTTCTTTTAATTAACATGATTAATTGAAATAAATTAGAAAAACACTATAATATACGATTAAAAAACACCGCATTAAGATTATAGTTTTAAGTTAGAGCTATTTGAGTGTTTTCCATTATTTCATACCGAATCACTTATTTTTTCCTAATTGCAATCTCTAATAAAATTATCCAATTTTTTTAACACATTTCAGTTATTAGAAATTAAATTGTGTTAGAAATGGATAAAATTATAAAATGTTGACATTTCAGACGGTGTAAAAAAATAAAATGTTATTAACAAAATAAACAAAGTAGTAAAAATATATCACATAAATGTTTTTTCACAGAAATTAACAATGAGAGAAAAACAACTATTAAGTTGAGTACATTTAACGGAATAAAAAAAATAAAGAAGTAATTATTTAATTAAATTTTATCAAATTTATCAAGTGGTCAATTATAAATTGTTTTAAAAGGTGTAAAAAACTACAAGCAATGATTTAATTATATTAAACAGTTAATTTTTGTTGATTTGTTTTGACCATTTTAAACATTTACTGATACATTTATAAATGTCTGAAGTATATTTAAAATAAGGACGAAAAATCAAGCGTCAAGCATAGATTACGAAACAATTTCCAACACATTCAGAAGACTATAACAAAACTTCGCATTTTACATATATATTCGGGAAGTATGTAGGGTCCTTCGGTATATTAAACTTCTCCAGCCCACCCTCCCCGACCATTTTAAACATTTACTGATACATTTATAAATGTCTTAAGTATATTTAAAATAAGGTCGAAAAATCATGCGTCAAGCATAGATTACGAAACAATTTCCAACACATTCAGAAGACTATAACAAAACTTCGCATTTTACATATATATTCTAGAAGTACGTAGGGTCCTTCGGTATATTAAACTTCTCGAGCCCACTCTCCCCGCTCTTTGGTGCCTTTAAGTTATGTATTTTTACTTTGAATTTTTTCCGGTATAAATCAATTTTTGTAGTTTTTTTCTTTCTATTTAGAGTCTAAGGCATACGGTTCGCACGCAGGGATGTTTGAGGGTGCTCTTGGCTGCTTGTCAGCGACAGCGCTTCGCGCAAGAGAGTATACTGTTCGGGAAGTAGGTAGGGTTGTTTGGCGGGGCTCTTGGCCGCTTGTCAGCGGCAGCGCTTCGCGCAAGAGAGTATAGTAAACGGGACGTAGCAATAGTTGCGGACGCAATTCGGCCGCTCAACGCGGCGGTAAAAAATCTCAGGAATGATTTTTTAAATTTAATATCTTATCTTCTTATACCATTTGCATTTGGAGAATTTTTAATTTAATGAATTTTTAATAGTTAATGATTTTCATAGTTATTTGTTTCGGCTTATTAACGATTTATAAGTGTTTAAAGATTTTATTGGAAATATTTCATGTTTGGTTAAACTTACAAATAATTTTTAAAAGTTTTTTTCTTCGTACATGTGGATTTTATATGTTTCTGGTTATTTGTATTATCCAAAATATTAGCATTTACATAATATTTTAAATCAGTAGTAGTGTTTAGAAAAGTGTTTACAAAGTGTTATGAAAAGTGTTTAGAGTTCTAAACGTTCAAAAACCACAAAAAAATAGGATTTGTAAAAATTCTCAAGTTAATACTTTACTGTAAAATTGTTTTTAGATCCCTTTTGCCATCGTTTTATAAAATTTTGGATATTTATTTTACTGCAATATAAAACTGCGTATGTTGATAGTGCCAATTTTACATTTAAGAGGCATAATATTGGATAGTTTTTGCAGTTTTTATGAGTTTTAGACAATTTTTGTTAAATTTCCGATCCTTTTTCTGTATTTTGGGCTGTTTCTATTATAATAATTGATGCAAAAAATTGCGATATTATAAATATAAAAAATAAATCAGAGATCTCATGTAATTTTTTTAAATTACAAAATCTCACGATTTTTTTTAAATTTAATATCTTATTTTCCTGTACCATTTGCATTTGAAGATTTTAAATTTAATTAATTTTTAATAGATAATGATTTTCACAGCTATTTGTTTCGGCTTATTAACGATTTATAAGTGTTTAAAGATTTTATAAGAAATATTTCATGTTTGATCAAACTTACAAATAATTTTTAAATGTTGGAAACATTTTTTTTTTCTTGCAGATTTTATATGTTTAGTTAGATATTTGTATTATCCAAAATATTAGTATTTAAATAACATTTTAAATCAGTAGTAGTGTTTAGAATATGTGTTTAGAAAAGTGTTTAGAAAGTGTTATGAAAAGTGTTTAGAGTTCTAAATGTTCAAAAACCACAACAAATTTAAGGATTTGTAAAAATTCTTTTGTAATTAATTTACAGAAAAATTGTTTTCAGATCCCTTTTGCAATCGTTTTTATAAAATTTAGGCTATTTAATTTACTGCAATATCAAACTATGTATGTTGATAGTGTTAATTTTACATTTAAGAGGCATACAATTGGATAGTTTTGGCAGTATTTATGAGTTTTATGCTTTTTTTAAAATTTCCGATATTTTTCTGTACTTTGGACTGTTTCTATTGTTCATTTTTTACGTTATCATAATCTCAGCTATTTAAAAACTCTTCTAAAATATGATTTTGACTTTGAGGAAAAATACAGCTCCTTTGCATTTTTTTTAATCTTGAAAATGATGTAGAAAGATCACATTGAGAAAAATGACACTTCTAATTCTGAGTTAATCGTTGTTTTCATTTTGTAATGACACTTTTTGTTTCAAATAGGACGACCTAATGCTTTCAATTATTTGAAGTACTAGAAATACTCAGAATATTGAAACATGGACATTCTCAAAACTGAGCATATAAAGTAGAGTTAATACTCATTTTTAAAGCATGGGCATACTCAAAAATGATTAGAATCAGTTCAAATTCATTTTGAAACACAGAAATACTCAAAAAATGAGCACATAGAAGTCAGTTCATACTCATTTTCGAAACATGGGCATACTCAAATAGGAGCACATGATGTTTTATCCTTGAGTGTCTGCATGTTTTCAGAAATGAGTATAGAGATGTTTCAAACTTGAGTCATTTTCATTTGGAGCGATTTTGATGTTGTGAAGTAGTCAGATTTGAGTATTTTTTGCTTAGTTTTGATATTTTCGTTTTTAGAGTGCATTTTTACATATACCAATCGAGTCTATATACACAATCTGCATCGAAAATTTTTATCAAATATTCTATATATATATATATCCTTTATTGCCACTCAAAAGTACCACTTCAAAATGTTTTCTCTTATATGCAGCATTTTTCAATTAGCATTTTTTATTTTTACATTTTTAGCGAAAGAACATAGAAAAAAAAAGTTAAAACGTGTTTAACATTAAATTCGTATTATAATAATGATCACGAATGATATCCCGCCCAATATCCATTTGTTCAAGATCTATTCTAAAAGATAATGCTTTACATTAATTTAAATTTTCATTTTTATGTCTGTTAAAAATATTATCAACTAAAAAAAAATTGTGTTACATTTATTTTTAAAGTGTACTTATATATATATAAACTCGGTTTATGGCGTCAAGTGCCGTCATACGAAAAATCTACAAGAGACCACTCCATTTCTACCGGTCAAGGGTCCATTCCTCCTCCAGACCCCTATCCCTAATGGCTTTTTTTTATACCCTCCATCCAGGTCTTTCGTGGTCTTCCTCGTTTCCTGATGTTGTTTGTTCTATAATTAGATTCGATTTTGGGTCTCTCATCACTCATTACTTTAATATGATCATACAAGATTAATTGCTTCTTTTGGAGATCCTCTAATATGGCTCCCTTTATATTCATTATTTCTTTGATTCTTTGATTTCTTATTCTTTCTATTCTTGATATCCTGCATGATCTTCTTAGGGCATCCATTTCCACTGCTGCTAATTTCTTTCTTTCTGTCTCCATAATTCTCCCTCCCTCTGCTCCATATAACAATATTCTCTTTTCAATAGAATTATAATATTTCCTTTTCCTGGTGATCTCCTCACTCCACTAAATAGAATTTAATAGTTTTACAGTGTTCTTTACAGCAACTGTACTTCTACATATATATGTTTTAAAAATAAAAGCCCCTTTATTCAAGCAAAATATTATCATTTCGTAATTATGGATTACTTTTTCAAAAAGATAACTTTTTTTCTAAATTATAAAAAAAAAAAAAAAAAAAAAAAAAAAAACACCTTTGACTAATTGCTTATGGAATAATATTTCACCTTTATAAATCGTTTTATACAAAATTATTTTATCAAAGAAAAATTGTACATTTTAAATTCAGTTGATAACAAATTAATACTTCGGGGCAAGGGCTTTTAGCGTCGATCGTATTCTGCTGAGATATCTCTAAACATTCCATTCTTCTTTATTTATATGGGAATGTTTCTTAAATTCGTTTCTGAAAATTATTCACGGTCATTGATTTCAATAACGTTTCTCCGTCGTGCAATCTAGTTTTGTCATGTTTTCAGTTTATTCCTTTTTAATCTTCTGTAACCGTCTGCAGTGAATTGATTTTTACAAATCATTATCATTTTATGTGCCTCTGTATTATCAAGTATGATTCTCATTCCACTCTTATGTTTTTTTATTAAATTAAATTTTATTATCAAATTTTTAATGAAGCTCATCAATGAGATAAAGAATATAAAAATGTTTCAAATCTACGAACAATGCTACTTTTGAATCAATCTAATTTTTTCACATCTGTATTTATGTTGTTTTCTTTTTAAAAAAAATTGATATAATAATCATAAAGACACATTGTTGTGCAGATTATACAATAATTATTATAATTTTATTACAGCAATTGAAACCCATTAGCAATATAGAGGGTATCCTGAAAGAAGCTTGCAATTTTAAAATTTATAGCAACTAAACGTTAGCAGCTATTCATAGTTTAATACACAAGATAGGACGCTATCATAGGGCGCAATGGTAACGCGATGACGATCGCAGCGCCTGTAGTGACAAAGGGGAATAAACGTATCATAGACGGAAAATTTCTCCTTTTGAACGTCTATCTTAGTATGATCTTTCTTTTTTAAATGCTGCATGTTTACATTTTCAACTTTGTAGGAAAAGCGAAAAACGAAAGTTTTAAAATTCCGATTTGTATGCAGACATGATTCCACATGACATATTTTAAGATCTTTAACCATACTAAGAAAGTTCTGAAAAGAACTGTTGTTTCAATAATAATAAATTAAAAAATAAAATCATTTAAAAAGAAACTTTACACACCAGCGGCCAATTTGAAGAGAATCGTCTGCCTCGAAGCAAAAAGAATCAATATTAAAACATAGATCATAAACAGATTTCATATACATGGGTAAATTTCGAAAGCTTGTTAGACTCCCCACCCCCCTTGTCACTAGTGACGCTATTATTGTTGCCATTACATATTTTGCTGCAACTGTCCTATCTTGTATGTTAATCTATGCAGCTATTAAAGTCATTCTTGCAGGATGTCAATGTTGGAGAAGGTTGAAATTTCTTTACTATGTCTCCCTGTTGTATTTCCAAGTATCTCCCATAGATGACGCTGCGTTGTCTGAAAATTCTGAAAACAAAAATGCATAAAAATGTCTCAAAATACACTCCGTTTTAAACTTTATTCCATTTAGCTGTTGAAACGTAAATTATTGAGGTTTGCGTTTCAAAACTATAAGTTCATTTTGAGCAATCTCATACTATAAGACAATAAAGCGCGATCTATTGAAGACAAATTGTACTGAAACAAGGAAAAATGCTAAAGAAATTCATAACTCCTGACGTTAATCTCCTGAAAGAATAGTTTCAATACTGTCATTATTTACTTGTTCTGAATTTTAAAAATCTTCAGTCAATTTTAAGACATGTATGTGTGTTTTGTATGTATTGTTCGACTAGTATTCAATAATTCGATTGTTACGAAATTGTTATTCTGTGTTATTTTATTTGTTTGTTGCTATTTATAATCAAGATCACCTTTATACATTCTGCTTCATTTACTCCGAATATTGTTTATTCTCTTTCAACAAGACATTGGCATTGTTTTCATAACATAAATAAAATTGGGAGATTGAAAATGTTTAGCATATTTTATGCTGCGCGTTGTGTAAATTTTAAAATTCAGTATAAAAATCTCAAAAAGATGATGCATACTTATTTTAAAGGGACAAATCATATAAAACCTCTCATATATTATATTTTTCTGTTAATTTATATGGCGCAACATTGAATCTGCAAAGAAGAATTTTTTTATTAAAATTATGATGGAAACATATTTGAAGCAAAGACAGATTACACATTAAACACAATTCATGGTACGTTTTCCAACCAAAATTAATACATACTAAAACTGTAAACCTGTGTATCTGCAGGAATATAATATGTCTGAATACAGAAATAAGAAGATAAAAAAGCAGTGAAAATGCATAGATGAACATTGATCACAGGAAAATATCATACATATAGATGAACCTTTGCATATAAAATAAACAATTCTGTGTTTTTAGATATTTACGTAAACGTTATTATCACAATTAAAATGTTTACAAGCTTAAATGTATAATGAGAAATGCGTACATTAAATATTTATAAAAATCCTATTTTCACAAATTAAAAAAAGACTTTTAATATTTAAAATTATCTTTATGCTCTTATCTTTAAACTTTCCATTTTACTATCTAGAATCATTTCTTGCAAAATAGCTAAATATTTCACTAAAAAACCAAAAAACTCACTGAAGTTAAAAACTTCTTAAATGCAGCTTTCTACGAATAATGGCATTTTTTTTTCAATTTTGTAGAATACGCACATTTAAAAGAACATTGACAATATGTTTAACATTAACAGAAAACTGAGATATTTTGTATTTAAAAAATATCTAAATTGCGATTTACTCAAAAAGAATGTATCTCTGATATTTTATGCATTAATCAATAAAAAGCACTTTCAATCAAGTTAAATAAATGAGACACGAAAATTACAATTTTAAAGTTATTTATGTCAAGTTTTCAATTCAAGCAAATGTATGTGTATTGTAAAAAACAAATTCACAGAAGAAACAAAATTTACCACAAAAATAAAATTGATAATCGGATAATTATTAATTGAAACATTAAAGTTCAAACATACTCTACACATTAATGCTTAGTATCATAGTTGATCATCGAAAAAATTATTCTTTTAAAAAAAGTTACCAAATGGAATTTTTGTAGTTTTTGAAATAATATAAAAGTGGTATTAGATTTTGAAAATTACTCATCATTGCTTTTGGAAAAATCTCTGTGGACCTCAGTTTAAAGATATAAGTGTATTTTATATTTTCTTAATTCGATTTTGAATTAACTTTTTATCGTAAATTCCTATTCCTTTGATACCACGAACTAACTACTCCGGAACTTTTTTACGTTATTTTTTTATATCCCCAATATGCTTTTGATATGGTATAAGTAAACACTCCTTAAGGAATAAGTACATGGCACTCATTCAAATCGAATCAAAATTTTCACTGAAGCATTTTTTATCTTCATCATCTAACAATTAGATTTACATTAAACAAATATTCTTAAATTATAAAAAAAATAAAGTGCTTTCTATGTGTGAATGCTTTATTTTTATGCAATTCTTGTGATACTTAATTACCGAAAAACATTCTCAAAACGTTAATGGAATTAAATAATTTTGTTGTTTTTCAAGCATTTTTTTTTAAATTCCCTGTACGCTTTTCATATGAAATCATTTTATAAATTAGAGTTCCTTAAAGAATAACTATTTAGCACTCATTCAAATCGAATTAAAATTTTCTTCGAAACATTTTTTGTGTTCATCATCTAAGAATTCCATTAACATAAACGAATTTTCTAAAAAAAAAACAAAAAAAAACATATATTTTATTTTCTAATTCAAAGTGTCAAAGTGTTATTTTTATGCAATTCTTTTGTTACTTAATTATTCAAAAATATTCAAAAAATGTCAATAAAGTAAAACATTTCGTGGCAATGGATAAGAAATTTTAGAAACATCAACGTCTGTAGAAAAAAAAAAGAAAATGGCTTTATCGCCAGCGCCTAACAATGCGTAACTTTGTAACTATATATTGAATTAATTAAAATAAGATAAATAACCTCAGATGATTTCTTAGTTGTCGGTGTCATTTATGAACATTTGTGTATAATAAAATTTACTTTACTTAGACAGGTGCAACTTAATAAAAGTTAATTAAAAAGTGAATTGGAAAATACATGAAAAAATTTACATAAATTATTGAATTCACCAGAAATATTTCCAATAGAGAAGATGAACATTTTTCAAAATCTAACATGTATTTAGATTCTTTTAAAATGTGCAAAAGTCATATATATTAATTTTACTTTAATGGATATTTTATTTTTTAAAGTGTTTCGTATGAAACTAAATATTCAGGAAAAAAATTTGTTTTAACCCTATTTTTAGTTGAGTTACTTAAACAGGTGCAACGTAATAAAATTTAATTTAAAAGTGAATTGGAAAATACATGAAAAAATTTACACAAATTATTGAATTCACCAGAAATATTTCCAATACAGAAGATGAACATTTTTCAAAATCTAACACGTATTTAGATTCTTTTAAAATGTGCAAAAGTCATATATATTAATTTTACTTTAATGGATATTTTATTTTTTAAAGTGTTTCGTATGAAACTAAATATTCAGGCAAAAAATTTGTTTTAACCCTATTTTTAGTTGAGTTACTTAAACAGGTGCAACGTAATAAAATTTAATTAAAAAGTGAATTGGAAAATACATGAAAAAATTTACACAAATTATTGAATTCACCAGAAATATTTCCAATACAGAAGATGAACATTTTTCAAAATCTAACACGTATTCAAATTCTTTTAAGATGTAGCAAAAGTAATATTTATTAATTTGACTTTAACGAATATTTTTAAGGGGATATATAAGGGGTTTTATTTTCTAAAGTGTTTCGTATGAAACTAAATGCTCATGCACAAAATGTTTTTTAACACTATTTTTATTTGCGTTACTTAGATTGGTGCAACTTAATAAAAGTTAATTAAAAAGTGAATAAAAGAATACATGACAAATTTTACATAAATTATTGAATTTACCAGAAATATTTATTAATATAATATTAATTTAAAGGCAATATTTTTGTTTAATGGATGTTTTATTTTTTTAAGTGTTTCGAACGAAACTAAATACTCATGCACAAAGTTTATTTTAAACCTATTTTAATTTGAGTTACTTAGAGAGGTGCAACTTAATAAAATTTAATTTAAAAAGTGAATTAGAAAAAAACAAGGAATAATTTACATAAATTATTGAAATCACCAGAAATATTTCCAATAGAGAAGATGAATATTTTTCAAAATCTAACACGTATTTAGATTCTTTTAAAATATGCAAAAGTTATACAGTAAACTCCAATTATCCGCTCTAAATTTCTTTTTTTTTCTTTTCTTATCCTTGAGAAGAAACTTATTTCTGCGATGTAGGATGAGTTTTCGATCCTTTTTACTAAATATGATTTCCATTTGAAAACGTGGAACAATCACGTGCACAAAGCAGGTGCAGCTAATCTTGAGGGTGTCGTAAGGCCACACACCTGTTGATAAACAATGTACGGGTGCTGAAAGTCACCCCCGCCCCCCTGTTATGCTTTTGTTTCTCCCGTTTTTCATAAAGCACATCCGTTTGCTTGTTTTAGCTGAGCTGTGAACACATGTCTTACAGAAGTTCGCGTTTGTATTTAAATTTTATAATTTTGCATTTTCAATATTTGAAAAATGTCACAAAAAAGAAAAAAGAGTTGTGTTAACGATTCAAGAAAAATTAGAACTGATTAAAAAAAATTGAAAATGGTGCTACAAGAAAACAAATAAGCTTGGAATATGGAATTGGAGAATGCACCGTTAGGGACATTTTAAAACAGAAAGATAAATTGATGCAATTCTCAGCCTCATCAGACAACTTTTCATCGATGAAAAAAAGAAAAAGTATGAAAAGCAGCACTTTCGAAGAACTGGATGCAGCACTTTTAAGTTGGGTAAGTGAGAAGTGAGGGAACGCCTGTTTCAGGCCCTATTGTTGCTGCAAAAGCAAAACAACTTTTTGAAATGCTGGGATTAGAGGGATCATTTGATGCATCGTCAGGATGGCTGACAAGATTCAAACAACGCCACGGGATAAGAGAAATAGGTCTTTACGGCTAGAAATTAAGTTGCGACAAACAAGCTGCAGAAAATTTCAAAGACGATTTTGTACAATTTCTTCAATCAGAAGGAATTTCTTTCGAACAAGTATACAACGCCGATGAGTCAGGACTGTTCTGAAAATGTTTGCCTACACGAAATCTGGCATTTCAAAGTGAAAATCAAGCTCCAGGACATAAGTGCAGTAAAGAGCGTCTAACAATATTGCCTTGCAGTAATGCTACAGGATCCCATAAACTAAAGTTAGTAGTGATTGGAAAATAAAAAAAACCGAGATCTTTTAAGGGAACAAGAGCTGAGAACCTCCCAGTTCATTATTTCAACACAAAGAAAGGTTGGATGTATCAAACAATATTTATAAAATGGTTTGAAGAAATGTTTATTCCCGAAGTTAGGAAACATCTGGCGTCTCAAAATTTACCCCAGAAAGCTGTGTTGCTAATTGACAACGCCCCATCTCACCCTGGAGAACTACAATTGAAATCAGAAGATGGAAATATTTTTGCAAAATTTTTGCCTCCCAATGTTACAGCTCTTATCCAGCCTATGGACCAGGGCGTAATCGCTTCAATTAAGAAAAAATACAGAACGAAATTACTGAAAAAAAGAATTGAAGAGGGAGATGATCTTAAAAGCTTTTTCAAAGATTACACGATTCTCGATAGCATTTATGATGTAAACAGTGCTTGGGAGTCGGTACAGGAATCCACATTAAAAAAATCCTGGCGGAAGATTTTGCCAAGTATAGAAAAATCTCTAGTAGAATCAGAAAAGGAAGAGGAAGAAGTTTCCGTTCATAATTTAGCGAATTTAGCAAAATCTGTTGCTGGTGGAGAAAATGTCGATGAAGATAATATCATTGAGTGGATTAATTGTGATGCTGACGATCCAGGCTTCGAACATGCAACGGATGACCAAATTATTGAAGAAGCGTTAGGTATGAATTTGGAAGAGGGTGACGAAGAAGATGATAAGGTACAAAAGAAAATGAGCCACGACGCAGCTTTAGCTCACGTTGCAGGACTTATCCAATATCTAGAGGAAGAGGATGACGCGTCACTTTGTGATAAAATAGTACTTAAAAAACTTCAATCGCAAATAAAGAAGAAGTGTTTCAGTACAAAAAAACAGACACTTTTGACGGATTTTCTAAAGAAATAAACCTACAAGTTTGTAAGTAATGAATAATTTTATTATTCCTGAAGTAATAAGTATCTTTATGTTACCCATTGTGCGTAGAAACTGTAAAATGTATGCTTGTGTTACTTATTATGTGTATAAATTGTTCAAGTACATATTTGTGTTGATTTGTTCCCTTTTTTCAAAATTTTCTGGATTATCCGCGAAATAAATTATCCGCGATATTCGCGCCACTCAATTCCGCGGATAATCTAGAGTTTACTGTATTTAGTAATTTTATATTAATGGATATTTTATTCTTTTAAAGTGTTTCGTATGAAACTAAATACTCATGCACAAAATGTGTTTTAACTCTATTTTAATTTGCGTTACTTAGACAGGTGCAAGTTATTAAAAATTAATTAAAAAGTGAATCAGAAAATACATGAAAAAATTTACATAAATTATTGAATTCACAAGAAACATTTCCATTAGAGATGAGGAATAACTTTCAAAATCTAACACGCATTTAGATTCTTTTAAAATGTGGAAACGGTATATTTAGTAATTTTATTTAAATGGATATTTTATTCTTTTAAAGTGTTTCGTATGAAACTAAATACTCATGCACAAAATGTGTTTTAACTCTATTTTAATTTGCGTTACTTAGACAGGTGCAAGTTATTAAAAATTAATTAAAAAGTGAATCAGAAAATACATGAAAAAATTTACATAAATTATTGAATTCACAAGAAACATTTCCATTAGAGATAAGGAATAACTTTCAAAATCTAACACGCATTTAGATTCTTTTAAAATGTGGAAACGGTATATTTAGTAATTTTATTTAAATGGATATTTTATTCTTTTAAAGTGTTTCGTATGAAACTAAATACTCATGCACAAAATGTGTTTTAACTCTATTTTAATTTGCGTTACTTAGACAGGTGCAAGTTATTAAAAATTAATTAAAAAGTGAATCAGAAAATACATGAAAAAATTTACATAAATTATTGAATTCACAAGAAACATTTCCATTAGAGATGAGGAATAACTTTCAAAATCTAACACGCATTTAGATTCTTTTAAAATGTGGAAACGGTATATTTAGTAATTTTATTTAAATGGATATTTTATTCTTTTAAAGTGTTTCGTATGAAACTAAATACTCATGCACAAAATGTGTTTTAACTCTATTTTAATTTGCGTTACTTAGACAGGTGCAAGTTATTAAAAATTAATTAAAAAGTGAATCAGAAAATACATGAAAAAATTTACATAAATTATTGAATTCACAAGAAACATTTCCATTAGAGATGAGGAATAACTTTCAAAATCTAACACGCATTTAGATTCTTTTAAAATGTGGAAACGGTATATTTAGTAATTTTATTTAAATGGATATTTTATTCTTTTAAAGTGTTTCGTATGAAACTAAATACTCATGCACAAAATGTGTTTTAACTCTATTTTAATTTGCGTTACTTAGACAGGTGCAAGTTATTAAAAATTAATTAAAAAGTGAATCAGAAAATACATGAAAAAATTTACATAAATTATTGAATTCACAAGAAACATTTCCATTAGAGATAAGGAATAACTTTCAAAATCTAACACGCATTTAGATTCTTTTAAAATGTGGAAACGGTATATTTAGTAATTTTATTTAAATGGATATTTTATTCTTTTAAAGTGTTTCGTATGAAACTAAATACTCATGCACAAAATGTGTTTTAACTCTATTTTAATTTGCGTTACTTAGACAGGTGCAAGTTATTAAAAATTAATTAAAAAGTGAATCAGAAAATACATGAAAAAATTTACATAAATTATTGAATTCACAAGAAACATTTCCATTAGAGATGAGGAATAACTTTCAAAATCTAACACGCATTTAGATTCTTTTAAAATGTGGAAACGGTATATTTAGTAATTTTATTTAAATGGATATTTTATTCTTTTAAAGTGTTTCGTATGAAACTAAATACTCATGCACAAAATGTGTTTTAACTCTATTTTAATTTGCGTTACTTAGACAGGTGCAAGTTATTAAAAATTAATTAAAAAGTGAATCAGAAAATACATGAAAAAATTTACATAAATTATTGAATTCACAAGAAACATTTCCATTAGAGATGAGGAATAACTTTCAAAATCTAACACGCATTTAGATTCTTTTAAAATGTGGAAACGGTATATTTAGTAATTTTATTTAAATGGATATTTTATTCTTTTAAAGAGTTTCGTATGAAACTAAATACTCATGCACAAAATGTGTTTTAACTCTATTTTAATTTGCGTTACTTAGACAGGTGCAAGTTATTAAAAATTAATTAAAAAGTGAATCAGAAAATACATGAAAAAATTTACATAAATTATTGAATTCACAAGAAACATTTCCATTAGAGATGAGGAATAACTTTCAAAATCTAACACGCATTTAGATTCTTTTAAAATGTGGAAACGGTATATTTAGTAATTTTATTTAAATGGATATTTTATTCTTTTAAAGTGTTTCTTATGAAACTAAATAACCATGCACAAAATGTGTTTTAATCCTAAATGTAATTATTTAAAGAAAATATTTATTTATTGAAATAAACAGTTTTATAATGAGCCTACATTTACTGTAATGGGTTATTATTTTTAATATTTAATTATTTTAAAGTGCTGTTTGTAAATTATTCTTTTAAAAAAATAGATCTACATTGACGTTTAAGTCTAAAAATGAGGCGGTAAGATTTTTTTCATATTTCAATGTATATTATCGATAAAGATAATAAAATGTACTCAATAGCATGTTAAAAGTACTAGTTTATCAAATAACAAATATATTTATTATGTTTTATTTCGAGAGAGATATATTTATCACGTAGTCTTTTTGGGATAAACGTCGGATTTTAAGCAAGCACTTCAATAACTTTTTTGTTTATGCATGAACAAAACTAAGAAATACTTTTAAGCGAAACAGACTTGAATTTTATATTATTATTATTTTAATAATAAGGACATTAAACTGCATTGAAAAATTTTTCAACACAACAACAAAAATTCTTGAATGTGCTTTTTTAATGCAGAAAAATTATACATTTTGAAATATAAATACCGGTTCCTTTGATTTTTCTCTTCATTTTTTCGTTGACTGTATCTCGTAAACATTTAAACTAGTGTAAATATTTTTTTAAGAAAGACGACAACTGTTTTAGTTTTATTTTGTTTGTGTTTTTCTGTAGTATTTTTAAATTCGGTTTAATTTTCATATTCTTGCTACACTGCAAATCTTTATACACTTTTCAGAACATTTTTAGAGCACAATATTTTGTCACATTTTTTAGTATACTTTAAAGCATACTTTTTGAAACAGTTTTTAGAATACTTCTGCAGTAACAAATGCATTGGTTAAGTTGTTTTTCAACATTTGTTTTATACTTTCTTAATTCCTATGACCTAGGCGTTTGTGCCAAAGTTCTAGACATTCTTTATTTTTGCAGTCGTTTGCGATATTTTCTTTGTTTGGGATATCTTTTTCTGAGAGAATTACCTCATATAAATTATTTTTCTTTTTCGCTTCCAGGTACGTTTTGCCGTTACAGGATAGCATGCATTTTTCGTTTTCAAATATTAATTTGTAACCGTGTTGAGTTGCTTTACTGACAGAAATCAAGTTTGTTTCGAAATCTGGAACATATAACAAGTTTTTAATTTTATTTTGAGTCCCCGTTTGATGTTTTTGTTGTAATCATAACTTCACCGGATCCGTAGGAATTGAGTGTGTTTCCGTTCGCGATTATTACGGAAGTTTGTTTGGTGTTGTTTATTTCAGTAAATATTTCTTTGCTGTTCGCAATATGGGAAGATGCTCCGGAATCAATACTCCAGGTTGATTTTCCGGGCTTTTGGATTATAAATGCTGCATCTTCATTTTTGTTATGATTTATTTGTACGTTTTTATTTATTTTTTCTTTCGTTTCGTACCTATCATTTTCACTATCACCGTTTATGTTTTCGAAGCAGAGCGACGATGTAAACGTGTTTGGTTTAAATGTTTGTTGTTTTGGTGTAGCTTTTTGTGAATTTTTGTTTTTTAAGTGCCAGCATTCTTTATAGTTATGATTATTTTGCTTACAGTACGTACAATATTTATTATGATTTTTGTAATCATTATTTACGAACTTTTTCTGTGTTTTAAACGCTTTTGCCGAATTTTTGGTTTGTTATGAGTTTTCTACTCGTTTATTATATTCGTCAACAAGTTTATTTTTTATATAATCTGGTGTTAATTCATTTTCTGGCCTGGCTTCCAGAGCCGTTATGAGTGTATTATAACTAGGTGGAAGTGAGCACAGCAGTAGTGCTGATATGTGCGAGTCACTAATATTTTATCCAATTGCGGAGAGTTTGTCGATGGTTTCAAGAATATGAGTGATGTGACGTTGCATGTTGCCTAGTTCTTGTAATTTAGCTCCATATAATTTTCTAAGTAAGTAAAGTTTACTTGGATGATTGCCTCTTTCATGAATATTCTTTAATGTGTCCCACGTTTCTTTTGCAGTGTTTAAATTTCTTATATGGACGATTTGCGAGTCCTCGTGACTTAAATTTATTATCGCCCTGGCTTTCTTGTCCTTCCTTTGCCAATCTGGTGTTGTGGGGTTTGGCGGTTCTTCTGTTATTAATTCTGATAAATCTTCTTTTATTAATAACATTTGGACTTTGAACTTCCAAATGGAATAATTATTTGTATTTAATTTTTCAATTATCTGTGTTTCTTTTGAAAACGCCACTTCTTCGATTGATTTTTCTTTATTGTTTTTTATTAAGTTTTATTTAATTAGTTCTATAAAGATGCTTATATTTATTTTCTTTCTTTCGAACTAGTTCTAATTGAATTCTAAATTAGTTTAAAAGTGTTTTCAGTTTTTAAGCTTAAAATCATACCTTCCTTCTGAGACAATTTTTAAGTCTCATAATCTTTGAAGGAGCAGTTCGTGCAACGCGAAACTGTCTCAAAAGGTTCTTAGAAAAAAGATAAGATAAAATTCTGTTACCTTTTCTGAAGGTGCATCTTACTTCTTAGTGTAATCCAAATTTTATTGGTAAGCCAAGGTTGAAATCGATCGTACAGCATATATCACATTTTTGCTGAAAAACCAATTGGTTGTACTGGATGAGTCGGAGTAAATACACTGGTTGTTCCATTTAAGATACTATAATTAAACACATAACATTACATATACGTTACAGGTTACATTTAAACAGTAATAGCGGTTATTTCACATTATAATGGAGCTTGCATCTGCTCGTGTTTACGCGGTTACATTTATACAAGACTGAAGAATTAGTTATAAAAACAGAGTTCAGAGTTTTTCATTACATCATTCTTACGTCAGTGGAAATTACACATATTGCAAGGTTTCTCCGTAAGAACGTAATCGGGGTAATAATGTTTTTATTCCCTGCTATATAATTATTGTTCCAATGTCTTTAACATATTTCATATAATAATAGTTCATCAATTTAGAAAAGCTTTTGATCATGTACTTGAAGTTGAGTGGCCATAAATCTTACATTGCAGTTCACTATGCGTTGAAAGAATTGTTGATTAAACGATCAAGGTCTTTTTATTGTTCCCATTGCAAGAGAAAATGAAAAATGGGTTTTTTTGTTTATTAATTTCTCGGATGAGGTTAATATTTACAATAGATTTTTCAAACACAAATCAACAAAGCTAGTAATGTTACTAATATTATTTAATATATATCAATGTAGTATGAAAGGATCGGGGTCCATAAGCCGTGCTTTTGGCCCATGAAATAAGACTAAAATTCGATTTTGTTATACTGTCTTAACTATTTCACTTTTTAATATTAGAAGGTTTATCCTGTACGATTTCAACAATTTGTTTTCGCATTTTGTTCGGATTTATATGACTTACACAAGATCAAAGTTCCTATTATTCGTAGTTTTTGATGAAAAATACGCAATTTCTCCTAATTTTACCTCCATTATTTATATGAGTGCAATCGTGCAACACTTTCTTCTTTACATATATTATAAAATACATAAAAATGACAATATATGTAAAAATAAAAATGTTGAAAAGCTGTTCTTATAGTAAAATATTAAAAACAGAGAATTAAGTAACTGCATTCCCTCACGTCACTAAGAGACTTTGGGATGCAGCAACGTATTTAAACGTGCTAAAATGAACGTAACTATTGTTAAACACTTTTATTTTTACATATATTGTACATTTTGATGTATTTTATAATATATGTAAAGAAGAAAGTGTTGCACGATTGCGCTCATATACAAATTGAAGTAAAATTAGGTGAAATTGCGTATTTTTCATCAAAAACTACAAATAATACGAACTTTGAGCTTGTGTAAGTCATATAAATCCAAACAAAGTGCAAAAACTATTGTTGAAATCGTACAGGATAAACCTTCTAATATTAAAAAGTGAAATAATTAACTCAATATAACAAAATCGAATTTTTGTCGTATTTCATGGGCCAAAAACACGGCTTATGGACTTTGATCCTTTCATATTCAACAAACTGCTACCCTAATCGGCATAGAGATGAAATTTTACTTGTTAGAAAAGGCACCCTATTTCGTTGTATAATTTAATCTTATGATATATTAACTTGCATATTTAATAACAACGTATATAATCCCTTGCAAAATTCGAAACAAAACAATGCAACTTTCAGTGTAAGTTATGTTTTACTTTAAATGTCAGCATATATAAATGCGATGCAACTTTTGAATGTTGATTAGTTTAAGGGCGTTATATCTTTTTACTTTCTTCTATATTTACAAGAAGAAAGTATTTGATTCAAGAAAATTTTCGACTTCCGGTTTTCGACGGATTTATGCGTTTTAGAATGTCCAACACAATTTGACTATTTTTTGAAAATGTCTGTCTATGACTCTGTGACTCTGTCTGTCTGTGACAAAAATTTTGTGCGCGCTCTATCTCAAGAACTAATGCACAAAATTCAATAAAACTTTAGATTCAGTTAGTCCCTCATATAAAATGGTGCTGATTAGGTTTTGGTGAAAATCGCCCAACAGGTGGTGCTGTTATCCTGCATTTTCCACGATTTCTACAATAGCTCTATCTCAAGAACTAATGCACTTATTCTCATCAAACTTCAGATTCAATTAGACTTTGACATAAATAGACGCTCGTTACGTTTTGGTGTAGATATCGCAACAGGTGGCGCAGCTATACCACTTTTTTCATTATTTTTACGGTAGTTATATCTCAAGAACTAATGCACGGAATTTCATCAAACTTCAGATTCTGTTAGACCTTGACATAAATAGATGTAGCTTACGTTTTGGTGTAAATAACCCAACGGGTGGCACTGCTATGCGACTTTTTTCATTATTATCATGATAACTATATCTCAAGAACTAATGCACGGATTTTCATCAAACTTCAGATTTAGTTAGACGTTGACATAAGTTGTTGTCGATTAGGTTTTGGTCTAAATCGCCCAACAGGTGGCGCTGCTATGCTGCATTTTGCAGGATTTACACGATTTTAGCAATAGTCATATCTCAAGTACTAATGCATGGAATTTAATAAAACTTTAGATTCAGTTAGACCTTGATATAAATTGGTGCTGATTCTTTTTAATGTATGCGAAACCTGTGGGAGATAGAAGAAAGTTTTGGGATTGGCACATCCGACTAGTTCCTTTTTACTCACGAAGCTTTAAAACACCGTTAAGTCCAGCTTAGGTTGGATTCTGAAGTACTTCGAACAGAAAATTAAAATCAGCACTTCTTGATTGATAAAAAATTCATAATTAAATAACCAAAACACTCATTTTTACAGAAAGATAAAAAAAATATTTTTCCATATACTTTCAAGAAATATGAGAAAACAAAACTGGACACAAACATAACTTCATACATTTCATTTTTATTCAGTTTTTCATTGTAAATTAGATTGAACTATGAAGCATAATGTGTGAAACATTTTGACAGTGCTGAATGTTAAGGTAGTTTAAATTCAGACAAGAGCAGAGTAATACGCAGTGGAATTTGTCATTATACCAACCGATTAAACAGTTAAAAAGCAGCGTTAGTTTTTCTTAGTTTTATTTAAAATCACATCAAGTCTTTGATGTTGAAACATAAATCGTTGAATATTAAAACAATATAAGAATCATATTCATAATCGTGATTAATAGCCACATGCTACATTAACCGGTGAAAAACCATAAAACAGAACTGTCCGCAAAAAAAGTCATTATCACCGCCGCGCGACATGCCATTTAAACACAATATGTATATTCAGTCCATTTATCATTCCAAGCCACACATTTGCCGAAAAATTTACATCAAACAAGAGGCTAAAGAGAAAATGTCAGAAGAAAAACTCTTCGCATGCAGCTGTACACAGAAGCTTGCGTAAAATGCCAAGTGCCTGACTAAATGAGGGAAAGAAAACCGGCAATGTGCGGATGCAAAGGATTTTGCTCGCAAATCGGGAAAAATATTGACAGGATAATTAAAAATAACTGAAGACATTTTAACCTGCGAAAAAGTGTTATACCTGCCTGTCACATTTAAATCTAAAAATTTGTAATAAGTGTGAATGTAGCAAGTTTCCTTTGTAGTAATAAAAATGATATGCAGAATTGCAGCAAGAAAATGCAAATCTTCTGCTTTTTGCTACGAAGCAGCATTTATTTTTTTTATTTGCAAAACGAAGATGAATTTAAAAAATTATGTATTGCCAGAGGGAGGGGGAGAGGTAAATTATTGCTTGGCAGAACGACTAAAATGTAGTCAACATAATATAATTTTCTACAAACTTCTCAATAAATTGAAATCAAATAATATAAAAATATAAATGCAATAATAAACAAAGTGAACATTACCATAATAATAATAATAATAATAATAATAATAATAACGAACGTGAGTATTTAAAGCCTAAATGAGCACTGGAAGTTTTAAAACTATATATGAAAAAAGTACTTTGTTTGAAAATATATTATACTAATTTATTTATCTCCAATTAATTTTTGAGAAATCCGTAGCTCATTAATTTATCACACGAAAAGGCTAACAAAGAACATAATTCTTCAGGTATTTGATTTTTTTATGGTTATTTTTTCATTGTACACCAAGAAATAAAATCTTAAATATGTACTGCTTTTTCCCATAACCTAATGAGAAATGTGGTCGATAATCTAATAATTAATGTGATTACAAATTTTCTAAAAATGAAATACCCTTAGGAAATGTATTTCGAAACTAGAGATCATTTTCACTTGAATATTATACTCCATATTATTATTATTATTTTTAATTACTGTTTCGCGAATTCTGTTTATTTACCAAGAAAAACAAGCTATTTTATTTCTTTTTAATTATGTAAACTATTTATATGTGGCTGGTAATATGAGAGATTTTTATTTGTTAAAATATTAAAAAAGAGTTAATTATAAAAATACAGTAAAACCTTGGTTATTCGAAGTACACGGGACTGTTACAACAAAAATTCGTTTTTTGTCTTCGTCTTTCACATCTAACAAATGTTAAATCGATAAGTTTTTTAGATTTTTTCTTTCATAAGTAAATCATAACATCCTAATATTCTACAAAATAATTTCACTTTATGATTGGAATAAATCTGTCGATTGCGAGTAGAACTTGCGCTCTAGAGGTTCCGTACATTAAATTTATTAAACTCCTAATACCCCTAACTGAGGGAGGGGGAAACATATTTTCCCAGTATTTTCAACGATATGTCTGAAAATATAATACCTAAAATTAAAACAAATATATTTTTGAGTTCGGTATTACGAGATCTTGCACATAATACCCCACACGATATACAAAATGGAAACATTTGTTTTTAAAGTAACTCAATTAGCCTCCTAAATTTTTACTAAACATATTTGTGAATATGCTAATAATCTGAAAATATGTGGGTAAAAAGACTTTCGAACTTTCCCAAGTTTGAACTGTCCACGTCTCATAGTTTACGAGAAAAAGTGCTCTGACAGATGGTCACACACACAGGAGTGATCTTATAATGGTTCCGTTTTTACTTTTAAGTATGGGAAGCTAGAAAACGAAAAGGAATACTTTTCATGCTATAAAAAAGACACATTTTTTCCCATAAATTATTCACACATCATTCAAGAGAATTGAGTAAAATACTCACTCTCTCTGAAATTAATGTTACATAAAATTATAGAACTGAACTTTATTTTAATCGACAAGCGTGACTTATTCAGGTTATTCCGATACTCTCAATAAACCTGACAAAAAAGTTTTGACTGACATGATTTGAAAACTTATAAATTGTAAGTATTGAAAAATTAGCAAGTTAGCTGTTTACTAAATGCAAAGTGCACTCAGGTTGCTAACATAAGCAAATATTTACTTGGTTTTCATTTTATATCTATGCTTGACATCTTATTAACGGAAAAGGAAAGAAACATTTTTTGAATGGCCAATTTAATATCCCAAGAGGTGTTAAAACACCTTTTTTCGACTCTTAAAATTTATTTTACGAAAATATGTTTGGAATTTTATTAATGCTAAAGAAACTGTTGTATAATAATATTTTTAGAAATCTCTTCTCTCTATCTGTTGAATATTTTTAGTAAAGTATTTTTAATAATACCCATGTGATACAGAAATTCCTCTATAATTAAAATGAACACGAATTAAAAACTTACTGTTTTAGCAATGAATTAATAATGAAGAATTTTCATTTTAAAATATTAACTTTTTCTATTCATAAATAGCTATCTTTGAAGCTAAACTCTTCTAATTCAATTGTCTTAGAGAACGATATGCTTACCTTTGAAAGTTTGAAAGTATTATTTTTAGTGAAACATGTAATTTTTTTTTAATATTTAAATTATCGGGTGATTTTCAAATTCACACATATTTCTAAAACACTCGTTATTTGAAGAAAGTTAATTAAATGATATTTTCTTGTAGAATTACCTTAGTTTACATCTGTTAATCAGTTACCATACATTTTTGTTATCATTCGAATTTGAAGTTGTAAAACACTGAAAAAAAAACCTGAAGTTACTAAAATTTTTTTAGTAAATTTGTATTCCACAGAATGTTTTAGTAACCGGTATTATGAACCGTAATCGTTGCTAGCTGTTTTCTAGTAATTCTTACAGATTTTCTTGTCACTGAGTAAGAATACAATTTTTTTTTGTAGTAATTTCAAAGATCAATGAGAAAAACTAAAATTTTTTGATAGATCGATCCGTTTTTTTTTTTTTTTTTTTTTTTTTTTTTTTTTTACGGTGTACCTCAGTCAGTAGAAATTTTTAATTACGCTTAAGAAATACAATTGAATGAAAATGTGGCAATTATAAAGAAAAATTTAAACATACGTGGAAATCATAATTTAAAATTCTGCAGTTGTCTTTAATATAACTGAGCCATTCAATCAACATCGAGCATCCAAGCATTCAAGTTTCAAAAACTTTTGGGTTTCCATGTAAATGAACTATAAAAACAAAATATTTTATTACCGAATACAAGATACTGCAATATCAATAAACTCACCTAATTAGGTTTGAACTGGTCCATTATTTCTGACGTTATAGTGATAACAAGTTTGCATGTTTTGCTTTGTGTATATCTGTAAACGAACTATAAGAGATCTAATATACTAAAGATAAAAACATTGCCAAATTATGTAGGAATTCCTTTAATATTTCGGATGTTATCATGATTATAATTTTTGTATTATATGTATATATGGATAGATAGATGTATAGATATAGATATATATAAACGAAGTGACTGCAATAGAAGATTTCTAAAGAAATCAACCTAATAAAAAGAGAGCAAATCATACATCTAAGTTAATTAAAAATTGCATTTTCCAGTTATATTTGGGGATAATATAAACGACAAGTAAAATAATAAAATAATCAATTTCATCATGAAAATAAACCGTCCATTTTTTGATAATTAAAGTGTATTATTCAACATAATTTACATTGTTTGTTTCATTTTTATTTAAGTGAAAGATTAAGATTGACCTCACTGACAGAATGGTTACAGTTATGATCTCTTTGCCTGAAGATCATATTCGAAGCTTTTTTAAACGTTGATTTATATGAGAATGTTAAATCTATTTAATAAAAAATCTTCGTATTGTTAGATTATTGCTTGCGAAGTAACTTCTGGAGGCTTTCTTCTCTCCCCTCCCCCCGTCATTTTGATAATGATCCATGTGACATCAGTCAGCAGTCGATGTGACGTCAGAATAGCCACAAGTGACCACCGTCACGACGGACGGTAGCTAAAACGTGATCTCTTTAAACCGTCAGATTATGATTCCCTGGTAACTATCAAATTTAGTTCTTGCTTAAAATAGTTTAAGAAAATAATCAAGAATGCATTCCGTGTAAAAGGATTTATTGTTTTCTTTTTAAATTTATTTTCCAAGATAAACAAAAAACAAAATACAGGGTGTCCCAAAAGAAGACCAAGCAATTGGCGTACGAGAGTGCGTTTAAGATGAAAATGTTTCTTATGATTGAAAATTTTGTTTAAGCAAATAAAAAAAAAATTAGTTCCAAAGATTTTTCATAGATGGCGCTGCTTCTGGGAAGTTGTCGAATAGGTAGAATGCCTTTATACATAACAATGGCGAATAATGCACAATGCCTATGCACAGTTTTTCTCCAAACTAGGGCAACCCGCATTCCAGAAGTTATAATGCTCGTCTATCCATCTTCATTCGTCTAATCGAAATAAGGGGGGCCAATATTGTTAAGTTCTGGATTGTGGGTTGCCATAGTTTGGACAAAACTGTGCATACGCATTGTGCTTCGTTCGCCATGAATAAAGGTATTCTACCTAATATTCGATAACTTTTCAGATCAAGCAATTGGCGTACGAGAATGCGGTTTAGATGAAAATGTTTCTTATGATTCAAAATTTTCTTAAAGCAAATAAAAAAAATTAATTCAAAAAATTTCTCGTAGATGACGCTGCTTCTGGAAAGTTTAGAATAGAATGTCTTTATACATAACAATTGCGAATAATGCACAATGCCTATGCACAGTTTTTGTCCAAACTGTGGCAACCCACATTCCAGAACTTAACAACACTCGTCTATCCATCCTCACTCGTATAATCGGACTCAGGAGATATTGTTAAGTTCAGGAATGTGAGTTGCTATTGTTTGGACAAAAACTGTGCATACAAATTGTCCGTCTTTCGACATTCGATAAGTATCCAGAAACAGCGCCATCTATGAAAATTTTTTAGAACATTTTTTATTATTATTATTATTATTTGCTTAAACAAAATTTCAGATCATAAGAAATATTTTCGTCCAAACAACACTTCCGTAAGCCAATTGCTTGATCTTTTATTGAGTTTTATAATGTGTCAACGACTGTTTGGACACCCTGTATATTATTTAAATGTACCATTTTTTTTAAAAGTGTTCTACAAGTAAATGAAAAATACAAGTATATTGTAAAAGACTAAAATTACAATTGTATTTTAATTTGTCTTTTTAAAATTACAAGCTTTGATTCTGAACAATCCCTTGTTAAACAATCCCTTGTCACTCTGATTGTCTTCCAAATACCATTGCTATTTTCCTTCAAGATTACTTAGATTTTAACAATTTTAATAGCATTGGATTAAATAAACCCAGTTCTCAACCATTTAAAGGAAAATCATATGCTCTAAGTACATGCTTTCGCAAATTCTTGTTGTGTGATTGTTTAGTAGTAAATTTAAATTGTCCTTTAAAAAATGTTATGTAAAATAAAATTAAAAAGCAAAATATTTCTTAAATTCAGTACATTTTATTTTCTCGTAATCTCCTATTAAAATCTTCGCTCCAAGAAGTAATCTTTAATTCCTTAAAAAACAAAATAATATATTTTTTACCGTCTTTTTTATGTTAGCTCATTAAAAGGTTTAAAAAAAGCTTAAGGCATTGTCTTTGTTTTTACGTATAGAGAATGTGTTGTAAAAAAAAAAAAAAAAAAAAAAAAAAAAAAAAAAAAAAAAAAAAAGCTGACAGCGAATAAAAACAATTTTAAGAGTTTTCTAAGCGCGCGCGCGCTAGCTTCAATTTTAATTAACCAACCTGATATGAATTGAGATTTCACTTTTCAATTAGGTAATAATTGATGCGAAAATTGCGCTATTATTAACATCGGAAAATAAAGCATAGGTTTTATGAGATTTTTTTTTCTTCTGACATTTTGCTTAATTACAAAATCACACAAATGATTTTTAAATTTTTTCCTCTTCGTTTTTGATTTGCATTCAGATAATTTCAAATTTGAGGACTTTTTAATGTTTAATGATTTTATTTATTTGTATTGGTTTAATAACAGTTTCTAAGGGTTTAAAAATAATATTGGAAATCTTTCATATTTGATTAATTTGTAGATAATTTAGAAAAATACGAAACATGTTTTTTTTTTCTTTGATCACGGAGATTTTCTGTGTTTCAGATAATTATTTGTATTATCCAAAGTATTTAAATAATATTTTAAATCATTAATAACGTTTGGAAATATCTTCTGAATGTTCAATTCCACTAAGAAGTTAAAGGATTTATAAAAGTTCTAGTATTTCTGCATTATCCCGTCGACTACTTTCAATAAATAAAACTATTGCCAAACTGTAAAACATAACAGAGCGTTGCTATTAGAATCTCAAATGAATGCACGAAATTCGGAAAAGCCCCACTCACTGAAGTGTCAACCATCAGTAATTTTAAATAATAAAATTTACAATATATTAATGAAAACAGAAAAAAAAAACGGAATCTTGGATCATACTATATATTATTTCTGTTGTCAACATACCTTTTTCTAAGAAAATACAAAACGCACAACGACGAATAAGATGCCATATGAAAGAATTTTGAAGAAGCTTCTGACATAGTACACTCACATTTTGTTAAAACATGTTTTTTGATTAAAAATTGCAGTTGATTAAAAATTAAATCGGCATTGTTTTCATAAATAAAATGATAGGTTTTTCTCAAATCAGTGCTACCACAAAAATAAAATACCGCATAATATCGTGAGGAACAATAATTATAAAAAAATAAGTAGAACAATAAACGATAAAGTGGGACATTGCTGCTGCAAGTGTTTATTTTTTATTTATGATTAAAAAGCAAAATTCAAATTCAAATGCTTAATTCATTGTTAATTCCCATGTTTTTTTTTTTTTTTTTTTTTTTTTTTTTTTTTTTTTTTTTTTTTTGCTTTCTCGAAACAGATGATTTTATCCTTTAATACAGCTAAAATACGATTGATATATATATATTTTGCTTTTTGCTTTTTCTTTTTTTTAATGTTCGCTTAGTTTTTACTGTAACTTTGACGGATTAAATGAGATGATATTCTGGCTTAACTAATGTTGTTTGCAGATATCTTTAACCCTTAATTTTTCTTCAGAAGTTTAAACCTGCATCTAAGAAATATTAGATATTTCTAAAAAATATTAGACTGCAGTGCGATATCTTCACGTGGGTCCACTGGTAATTATTTATTTACATTATATTTCTTAATTATCAGCTGGTGAATGTTTGTGATGCCAGTTGAAATTGATCTATTGTCGCATCGTAACATTTTTTTAAATTGTTTTTCTCTTTTAATGTTATGGTGTCGCCTTTTAAAGAGATAATTGTTATTTTAATTCCCGAAATAATTAACAAACCAATAAATTATCATTAAAAGGGCAGAGGAACGTCGAATTAAAAATCACTTGATGACATAACAAATAATGTGCAACGCATCACACGTCACGACACGGCCATGCAATTTCGGCGTTTAATCATACAGTTTGGCGATAGTTTTTTTAATTGAAGTGGTTGACGGGATAATGCAGAAGTACCAACATTTTTACTTAATTATGTGAGGTATTTTTTAGGGTTTCATTCATCTCATGAAACCCTATTAGTACTGCTTCTCTTTCTGTCTGTCACAGAGCCAGTTCTCAGAAACTGTATAACTTACAGTCATGAACATTTGTGTACTTATAGCTAAATACCTACTATGAAGCTCAAAATCATAAAATTTGAAAAAATCGTTATATTTTAATACGGACAGATAAAAAACCAAAAATCTAACAGCCTTTTCCTATTAAATTTAAACATTTTTTGTTATAGAAGTTGCCAACAATTAAAAATCCACAATAAAATTCTTTCAACAATAATTAATTTTGTATTGAAAGATTTCCACGTGAGAAATGAAAATGAAATAAAAGATTTCACCAATTGAAAAAAAGATTAATATGACGTCATATTGGTAATAAAACGGAAATTTTCAAACACTTCTCAATAATACAAGGAGTATGAGTATGTGTAAATACAGAAAGCAGCTTAAGCAGCTTAATATGACGTCATTAGTGAATTAAAGAAAATTAATCTGACGTCTAACATTTTGAAGGTCTCTATACAACATGTTTAATTTTGAAATTGATTTTTTTTAATATCGCATTTAGTCCACATGATAGATATTATTATGACAGAGTATAGTAGTGTGCTTTGCCCGCTATCGAACCGGTTCAGATTTTCGAAAAAACGAGAAAAATAGACCGGTAAATTTTTACTTTATAAAAAACATGACCTTTTTTTTTTGAAAATGAAATTTCTTTGGCTTTATTAAATAAAGGATAAAGTGTTTTGAAAAGAATATTAAACAAAACCCTTTGTGCGATCTTCGATCACACTTACCCACTTGTTTTATATAGCGTTTGCTATCGTTTTATAAAATTTAAGATTCTCATTTTACTGTAATGTCATGTATATGCAAATGAAAATGTAATTTAATTTACTGTAAGGTCATGGTACGTAAATGTATGTAATTTATTTCACTGTAATGTCATGTGTATGTAAATGAAAATGTAATTTATTTTACTGTAATGTCATGTGTATGTAAATGTATATGTAATTCTTTTTACTGTAATATTATATCATCGATTGTGTATGCCACAAATTTAAATTTAAGAGGCATAATATTGGAATATTTTTGCAGTTTTTACGAGTTTTAGACAGTTGTTCAAAATTGTCCATCCTTTTTCGATATTTTGGAGTGTTTGTGTTGCGTTAATTTTTACGTTATCTTGATCTCACATATTTAAAAAGCTCATCTAAACTATCATCTTTACTTTTTGATGAAAAAAAGCCATTTTGAATTTTTGCCCTACTTGCTGAAGGTATTTTTTCATACTTTTGTGTATTTTTTTTAATTCTGAAAGGGATATATCAGAATCATTTTTACATTTAATATAACCTATATACAATATCTGTATTGGAAATTTTATTGCCAAACCAAATATTAAAAGCACCATCTTAAACGCAACATTTTTAGAAAAAACACATTGCAAAAAAAAAGTAAAAAATATTTAACATTAAAATTATGTTAACGTACTGATCACGTATGAAATCTCATCTATCTGATATTCATTTATTTAAGATTTATTCTAATGGATTTTGCTTTAAATAAATTTTAATTATTAATTTTAATTTTGTTAAAATGATATCAATTGAAAAATACTTTGTGTTATATTTAATTTAAACGTGGATTTCTAATTATTTCTTATAGAAAATAAAGCACGTTTATGTAATCAAAATATTCCCATTTAGTAAATATGGATTACTTTTTAAAAATATACCATGTTTTAAAATCAGAAAAATAACTCCTTTTACGAAATATCTATTAAACAAAATGTGCTGCTTGTATACATTTTTATTCAAGAATATTTATAATCAAATACAAATGGTATATTTTAAATTCAGTTGAGAACGAATTAAAATTTCGGGGCAAGCACTTTATACAGTCGATCGAATTCTGCCGAAAAATCTCTAAACATTCAGTTTTATTTTTACAACACTATTTTTAAAGTCGATTCTGAAAATTATTCAAGGTCTTTGATTTCGGTGATGTTTCTTTGTCGTCAAATCTAATTTTAGTAATTTTTTTAGATTATTTCTATTTTATATTTTGTAACCACGTGCAGTAACTGGTTTTTACTCATCATTTTTACTTTCTTATATCTTTAAAAGAAGAAAATATTGTATTCATGAAAATTTTCGACTTCCGGTTTTTGACAGATTTATACGTCTTAGAAGATCCTGAACACGGTTTTACAGTTTTTAGAAAATGTCTCTCTGTGAGTCTGTCTGTCTTTCTGTATGTGAGAAAATTTTTTGTGGGCGCTTTATTTCAAGAACTAACTCACGAATTTAATAAAACTTTAAATTTCGTTAGACATTGAAATAAATTGTTGCTGATTAGTTTTTGGTATAAATCGTCCAACAGGTGGGGCTGCTATGCAAAATTTTTCGTGATTTTTACGATAGCTTAATCTCAAGACCTAATGCACAGAATTCTTTCAAATTTCAGATTCTGTTAGAACATGGCAAAAATAGACACTGATGACGTTTTGGTGTAAATAACCCAACATGTAGCACTGCTATGCTATTTTTTTCATGATTTTCACGGTAGCTATATCTCAAGAACTAATGCACAAAATTTCATCAAACTTCAGATTCTGTTAGACTATGACATAAATAGATGCTTATTACGTTTTGGTGTAAATAGCCCAAAAGGTGGCGCTGCTATGCTACTTCTTTCGTGATTTTAGCGATAGTCATACCTCAAGAACTAAAGCACGGAATTTGTTAAAACTTTAGCTTCCGTTTGACATTGATATAAATTGGTTCTGATTCGTTATTGGTGTATGTGAAACCTGTATGAAATAGAAGAAAAATTGGGATTGGTACATCTGACTAGTTTAATATGTCTCTGTATTATCAAGAATCATTATCATTTCACACTTCTGTATTATTAAGTTGAGTTTTAATATCAATTTTTTAATGGAGTCCGTTAATGTAATGATGCATCTGAAAAAGTTTAAAATGTATGAACAATGGTACATAGAGTCACTCTCATTTTTCCCCATCTATCATTCAATTGTTTACTTTATCACACTTTTTTTCATATAATAACCATAAAAACACATTGTTGTGCATAATATGCAATATTTTTTTTTCCAATTTTATTGCAATAATTGAAAAACATTATCAATATATGGTGTCCGCAAAGTAGTTTGCAGTTATTAAAATTCATTAATTAAAAAATCGGTAACAGTCCGTGAAGTCATTCTTGCAAGAGATTAATGTGTGAAGCAAGGAATTTATTTGCTACGCTTCCTTGTTGTATTTCCAAGTATCACCGATAGATGACGTTGCGCTATTTCACACTGAAGTGATTTTCATAACAATGTATAAAACTGTATAAAATATATTCCGTTCGCTCTAAAAACGACATTTTCAAAACTGAGCAAAAAATACTCAAATCTGAGTATGTCGTATACTCAAAATGGCTCTGAATCAAAATTACTCAAGTTTGAAACATGTATATACTCATTTCTGAAAACAATCACACACTCAAGAATAAAACATCATGTGCTCGTGTTTGAAGTATATCCATGTTTCAAACATGAGTTTGAACTGACTTCAGTGTGCTCAATTTTTGAGTTATTTCCATGTTTCAAAAATGAGTTTGAAATAAATCATTTATGAGTATGTCTATGTTTCAAAAATGAGTATGAACTGACCTCTATGTGCTCAGTTTTGAGTATGTCCATGTTTCAATATTCTTAGTATTTCCGATATTTCAAAATTGTAAGCATTGGGTCGTCCTATTTGAAACAAACAGTTTCATAACAAAATGAAAACATCGATTTACTCATATTTGAAAGTGTCATTTTTCTCAATGTTCTAACCTTTATTCTGTTTATATGATGAAGCGTGAAAACACTGAGGTGCGCGTTTCGAAACTATAATGTCATTTTGAGCATCTTCATAGTTTCACATAGTACAAGGCGATCTATCGATGACAAATCTTACTGAAACAAAGAAGAGCGCTAAAGAAATTCCGGAATTCGCACATTAATCTCCTGCAAGAATAGTTTCAATACTGTCATTGTTTACTTATTATTAACTTTTAAACATCTTCTGTCAGTTTTATGATACTGTGTATATGTTATTCGATGTTATTCCATAATTCAATTGTTATTTGATTTTTACTCACTTGTCATTGTGTATTATTGGATTTTTTTGTTGCTTCTTTAAAATAAGATCATTTTTAGGAGTTCGTTCATCTCACGAAACCCTATTCCATCCTGCTTCTCTAACTGTCTGTCACAGAGCCGGTTCTCAGAAACTGAATAAGTTACAGACTTAAAATATTATGCACTTACAGCTGAATATTTACTGTCACGCTGAAACTCATAAAATTTTGTAAAAGTCGTATTATTTTAATGTATAGCGATGAAAAACCCAAAATCAAACAGGCTTTTCCTATTACATATAAACATTTTTCGTTATAGCAGTTGCGAACAGTTAAATATCCACAATAAAATTCTTTCTATAATAATTAATTTTCTATTGGAAGATTTCCACGAGAAAAATGAAAATGAAATAAAAAGATTCACCAATTGAAAAAATTTAATTTGACGTCATATTGGTATTAAAACGGAAATTTTCAAACATTTCTTAATAATACAAGGAGTATGAGTATGCGTAAGTACAGAAAGCAGGTTAATACGACGTCATTAGAGAATTAAAAAGATAATTAATCTGACGTCATATTGGAAGTTTAACAGACTTTTTCAAATGTTTGAGAATAATACAAAGAGAGTATCAATATGAGTAATAGAGAAAGCAGAATATACAAAGCTGTAAAAAACAAAGGTGCACATTGATCACAGTGAAACATCACACATACGATCCTTAGCGTATAAAAGAAACAATTCTGTGTTTTTCATTATTTACATGCACACATATTATCACAATAAAAATATTTACTAACACAAATATATAATGAGAAATGCAAACATTATATATTTATAAAAGTCATATTTTTATCAATAAAAAAAACTTTTAAAGTTTAAAATTATATTTATGCTCCAATCTTTGAACTTTCCAGTTTAGTTTAATGTTCTTTTAGAAACAAAAATACATTTCTTGCAAAATAGCTAAATATTTCACTAAAAAATGCAAAAACGCATGTTAAAACTATATTAAATACACCTTTAAAAAAGTTGACAATATGTTTAACATTAACAGAGAGCGGAGATATTTTGTTACTAAAAATTATTTAAATTACATACGTTCACGCAAAACTAATGTATCTATGATATTTATGTAGTAATCTATATAAAAAGCAAGTCAAAGTAAATGTATGAAGCAATAAAATTACAATTAAAGCTATTTATGTTAAGTTTCCAATTAAAGTAATTGTATGTGTATTGTATTAAAAAATGTTTCACGAAAGAAATAAAACTTACTTTAATAAAACTGATAATCGATACATTAGAGTTCAAACATACTCCACGGATTTACGCTTAGTATCATAGTTAATGCACATCAAAAAATAAAAATATTCTTTATAATGAATTTACAAAATGTAATATAAGAATCTAAAATCTAAAAATATAAGAATCTCTGAAAGAATCTAAAACCGTTTTTACTCGTAGATTTTGAAACTTATTCACCATTGCTTTTGAGAAAATATCTGTGGACCTCAGTTTAAAGATGTAAGTGTATTTTTGTTTTTCTTAATTCAATTTTTGAATTATTTTTTTTTCTCACAATCTTCTATTCCTTTGACAACAGTAACTGCTTCGTTTCTTTTTAAGCTATTTTTATAACTCCAATAAGCTTTTAATATGGAAGTTATCATTTGTAAGTAAACAGTCTTAAGGAATAAATACATGGCACTCATTCAAATCGAATCAAAATTTTAACTGAAGCATTTTTTATCTTTATCATCTAACAATTAGATTTACATTAAACAGATATTCTTAAATTAGAAAAAAAAGCAATCAAGTTATTTCTATGTGTTAATGCGTTATTGTTATGCAAATCTTGTGATACTTAATTACCGGAAAACATTCTCAAAACGATAATGGAATAAAATAATTTTGTTGTTTTTCAAGCAATTTTTTTTAAATCCCCTGTACGCTTTTCATATGAAAGTAATTGATTTTTAAATTAGTGTTCGTTAAGCAATGATTATTTAGCACTCATTCAAATCGATTTTTTCCGAAACATTTTTCATATTCAACATCTAATAATTACATTTACATAAATGAATTTTCTTAAATAAAAAAAAAAAAATCCCAATTGTAAGTGTCAATGCGCTATTTTTATACAATTCTTGTATTACTTAATTACCTAAAAAAGATTCGAAAAGTGTTAACCGAATAAAATCTTTCGTGGCAATAGATTCGGAATTTCAGAATAAAAAAAACGTTTGTAGCAAAAAGAGAAAATGACATTATCTTCAGTTTCTAACTGTGTGCGTAACTTTGTAAGTATGTATTGTTTTAATTTAAAAAAAAAGATTAAATAATCTCAGGAGATTCCTTAGATGCTGTTGTCGTTTATGAACAGTTGTGTATAACAAAATTTGTGTTACTTAGACAAGTGCAACTCAGAATATGTTAATTAAAAAAATTAATTAAGAAATACATTGAAAAATGTGTATAAATTACTGAATTCACCTGAAATATTTCCTAAAAGAGATGATGAATCATTTTCAAAATCTAACACGGATTTATATTCTTTTTAAAATGTGCAAAAATTATATTTACTAATTTTAGGTTAATGGATATATATATATTTTTAAATGCTTCATTTCAAACTAACTCTAAATGTATTAATTTAAAGGCAATAGTTATTTCTTGAAAAAAAAAACTTTTTTATAAAGAGCATCTATTTACAGGAATGAATTATTGTTTTATATATAAAGTTAACTGAAACTGCTGTTTATATATTATTACATAAACATTTTGTGCTAGTTTGACGTTTGGATGTATTGGAAATTTCTAAGTAATGAGGTGGTAAGATATTTTTATGCTGCAATATATTCTCTATATAGATAATAAAATTTAAATATAAAAGTACGTTTTTGGAATATACATTTTTATGCTTTATTGGTGCTTGGATTGTGGTTATAATTGCGATATAGTCTTTTTAGATTAAAGTTCCGATTTAAACAAACATTATAAAACCTGAATATTTTTATTTGCTTATGAAAAAAAATATTTTAATGCGAAACAGACTTGGATTTTGTACTATTTTGTTGAACAATAATACCACTAAATTACGTTAAAAAACATTTTCAATAGAATTGAAAAAAATATTCTTAAACATACTTTTCTACATGAGAAATCTGATACTTTTAAGTATAAATAACGAATCCTTTGATTTTTATCGTCATTTTTTGGTTGACTGTATCTCGTAAGTAGTGTAAGTATTTAATATAAATATTTTAGAAAGACGCAAACTATTTTAGTTTCAGTTTCCTTGTTTATTTGTATAGTATTTTTATATTCGGTTTACTTTTGTAGTTTACTAAGTATTTAATGTAAATATTGCAGAAAGACGGTAATTATTTTGGTTTAAATTTCCTTGTTTCTTTGTATAGTATTTTTATATTCAGTTTACTTTTATAGTGTATTACGTATTTAATGTAAATATTTCAGAAAGACGATAGCTATTTTGGTTTAAATTTCCTTGTTTATCTGTATAGTATTTTTATATTTAGTTTACTTTTTATATTCTTGCTAGATAATCAAATACCATGTTTTGCCGCAAGATGCAGGAGACTTGTATACATGTTTCATTACTGCTTCCAAAAATCAGAATAGACTTTTTTACTTTAGTTTAAGATAAAATTTGATATCTCGAGAAAAGTGTTAACGATGTATTTTTGTAAAGGTGTAAAAATGCATTTTTTGTACAAATATTGTTTTAATATTTATTATATATATATATGTTTATTCTTTTAAATTTTATCTGAATTTTTTTAAAGATTTGAAATATAACAATTTTAATAAAAAAGCATATATCTATATTTTTCTCTGCATTGTAAAGAAAAAAAATATCCAGATATAGAAGAAATTTTCAGCGTTGGTCACCGTAAATACCCACGGTTCGGAGATTCTTTGTTTTACCTTTCAAAAAATCTTTAGAAGTTAACTACATAGAAACCAGCAAGTTAAAAATTCAAGGATAAATATTTTCTAAAATTTTTGGGCAAAGGAACCCTTTTTTTCCCAACACAACTCTAACTAATAAATTATCTATAATTAAATAGCCAGAACACTCATCTATGGAAAAAGAGAAATATATTTTTCCTCAAAGTTTTAAGAAATACGAAAAAAAAATTGACACAAACATCAATTCATAAAATTGATACTCTGTTATTCATTATAAATTACATTAAACTATGGAACATAATACGTTCAAATTTTTAAATCAAAAAATCTGTAATGCCTGTGAATGTAGCATGTTTGCCTTCTACAACTAATATTAATATGCACAGGTACACCTGCTGCTTTTTGCTACAAAGCTGCATTTATTTTTTATTTCAAAAGCGAAAAGGAATTTTTAAAGATTATATGTTGTCAGATGTAAAGAAGTACTCAGCAGAACAACCAAAATGTAATCAACATTGTATACACACTAAAAAAGACATTTTCAAAACTGAGCAAAAGATACTCAAATTTGAGTATGTCGCATAGTCAAAATGGCTTCGAAACAAAATTACTCAAGTTTGAAACATGTATATACTCATTTCTGAAAACATGCACACATTCAAGAATAAAACATCATGTGTTCCTATTTGAGTATGTCCATGTTTCAAAAATGAGTATGAACTGACTTCTATGTGCTCATTTTTGAGTATGTCCATGTTTCAAAAATGAGTTTGAACTGATCCCAATCATTTTTTAGTATAACCATGTTTAAAAAATGAGTGTAAACTTACCTCTATGTGATCAGTTTTCAGTATGTCCATGTTTCAATATTCTGAGTATTTCTGGTATTTCAGAATTCAAAGCATTGGGTCGTCCTATTTGAAACAAAAAGTTTCATAGCGAAATAAAAACATGCACTTAGATTTACTAAGATTTGAAAGTGTCATTTTTCTCAGTGTAGTTTTCTGCAAACTTCTCAATAGATTGAAATCAATTGAATACAAATAATATAAAAATATAAATGCGATAATAAAAAAATTTAACAATACTATAATAATATTAATAATAGTAACGAACGAAAGTATTTAATGCGTAAATGAGCATTTACGGTCAAACGGACCCTTTTTTCCCAACACAACACTTCTTAATGAATTATCGACAATAACAATAATTATATAACCAAAACACTCATCTATAGAAAAAGAGAAATATATTTTTCCACAAAATTTTAAGAAATATGAAAAAAATAATTGACACAAACATCAATTCATATAATTCCTACTCTGTTATTCATTATAAATTACATTAAACTATGGAACATAATATGTTTAAACTTTTAAATCTAAAAATGTGTAATGCCTGTGCATATAGCATGCTTGCTTTCTACAACTAACAATAATATGCGCAGGTACACTTGCTGCTTTTTGCTATAAAACAGCAATTATTTTTTATTTCAAAAGCGAAAAGGAATTTTTAAAGATTATATGTTATCAGATGTAAATAAGTACTCAGCAGAACGATTAAAATGTAGGTAAAATAATATCGTTTTCTTCAAGTACCTGAATAAATTGTAATGAAATACTATAAAAAGGGGAATGCGATAATGATAACAAAAAATATAACAATACCATAATAAAAATAATAATAATGAACGAAGACTGTTAAATGCTTAAATGAATGTACACCAAAATCCAACGTTTAACACACAATATCGAACTGTAACACAATGAACAGACGTACGCTTCGTGAGTAACGTGGACTCACATCCTCAGTGTCAGTAAAAATAAAAATTATATCCCCCCAAAGACATGAAACAGAATCCAAAAACCCAAATGACAAACAACAACACACCGAAAGCTCATCACGCACGAGCAACCAATAAGATTAAGCCGGAAGTGAAGCACTACGACACAGTAAATCAACCCAGTAAGGTGAGATGTAAGGTACGCTTGAAAAATTTTTGACCTAGGAGTTACCAAATTTATTAATATAAACTGATTCAATAAAGTCTAAATCTAATGGAGTATTGCATTTTTCTTGATAATAGTGGCTGAATCAAAGTTGAAATTATGTCCTTCACTCCAACAATGACATGCAATAGAGGATTTTTGTAATTCTAAATATAAATGAATATAAATGAATGCTCTAAATTTTAAAATTATTTATAAACGAAGTATTTCTCATTAAAATATATCATACTATTTGTTTTGTAAATCGAATAAATTCTCGAGAAATCCGCAGTTCATTTATTTCTCTTTTGAAAATGCTAACAAAGAACATATCGCTCCAGGTATTGCTTTTTTTTATCGTCATTTTCTCTATGTAGTTCAAGGAGTGCATTGTTTCATTTGTAGAACTGCTTTTTCCCACAACCTAAAGAGAAATGTGGTCGATAATCCAATAATTAATGAGATTACAAACTCTCTAAAAATGAAACGCCAGTAAGAAATGTATTTCGAAACCAGGTATAATTTATATCTGAATATATTTATTATTTTATTTAATTACAGTATCGCGGATTCTACTTATTTAACATATAATACAAGCTGTTTTATTTCTTTATGGTTTTCTATTTCGAATATATATATATTCGAATTTTCTATTTCTTAAATTATTAAATAAGAGTTTATTATTTCAAGCCTAAAAAATATAGCAAAAATTCGGTTAGTCAAAGTACATAATACTATAACGACAAAAAATTAATATTTTTTTTTATTTTACAAATATCATGAATGTTAAATCATTAAGTTCTTTATATTTTCCAATTCACATATAGATAAATCATATCATGGTAACATTCTACAGAATAATTTCACTGTATGATCGAAAAAAACGCAAAAAAAAAAAAAATCTTTACATGTTATAAAAATTACATATTTTATCACATTTCCTTAAACCATTCAGGATGATTAATAGAGCTCTTAAAATAGTCTCTCTCTAAAATTCTAATTTCATAAAATTTTAAAACTGAAATCTGTCGACTTTAATTTCATCGATAAGCATTATTTATTTTAGTTATTACGATATTCTCAAAAAATCATTAAAAACACCTCTTACTGACAAGATTTGGAAACTTATAAATAGTAAAAACTGAAAAGTCAGCAAGTTTAGATATTTGCTAAATGTAAAGTGCATTCAGATTGTTAACGTAGGCAAATATTTACTGCTTGCATTTTATCTCTATACTTGACAGCTTATTAAGTGGAAAGGAAAGAAAATATTATTTTTAAATTGGCAATTTAATATCAAAAGACGTGTTAAAACGCCCTTTTTTTTTCTCTTAAAATTTATTTTACTAAAATTTGTATGAAGTTTTATTGATTTTAAAGAAAATACTGTATAAGTATCTGCTAAATATTTTTAGTGTAATATTACTTTCTTCTATCTTTACAAGAAGAAATTATTGGATTCATGAAAATTTTCGACTTCCGTTTTTCAACGGATGTATACGTTTTAGAAAGTCCTGAACACGATTTGACTGTTTTTAGTAACTGTCTGTCTGTGAGTCTATGACTCTGTCTGTCTGTATGTGAGAAAAAATTTGTGGGCGCTCTATCTCAAGAACTAATGCACGAAGTTTAATAAAACTTTATATTCAATTAGGTCTTGATATAATTTAGTGCTGATTAGTTTTTGGTATAACTCATTCAACAGGTAGCGCTGCTATGCTGCAGTTTTCACGATTTTCACTATAGCGATATCTCAAGAACTAATGCAAATAATTTCATCAAACTTCAGATTCGGTTAGAACATGACATAATTAGACTCTGATTTCATTTTGGTGAAATAGCTCAACAGGTGGCGCTGCTATGCTACTTTTTTCATGATTTTCAAGGTAGCTATATCTCAAGAACTAATGCACAGAATTTGACCAAACTTAATATTCTGTTAGACGTTGACATAAACTGTTCTTGATTAGGTTTTCGTGTAAATTTCCCAGCAGGTGGTGCTGCTATGCTGCAGTTTTCATTATTTATGCGATTTTAGCGATAGTCATATCTCAAGAACTAAGGCACGGAATTTAATAAAACTTTAGATTCAGTTTGACTTCGTTTTTGGTGTATGTGAAGCCTATATGAAATAGAAGAAAGTTTTGGGATTGGTACATCCGACTAGTTTTTAATAATATGCCCTTAACAATATGGTATAGAAACTATTTCAAATCCTTTATAATTTAAATATGAATAACAAATAAAATAATTACTATTTCAACAATAAATAAATTATAAAGAGTTTTTCTTTAAAAATGTTTCAACTTTGTGCATTCACAAATAGAATATCTTAGCAGCGTAGCAGCTACAGCACCAGTACAGCTCGTCTTAGAAAACGATACGCTTTTTACACTCAAATTAACTACTTTGAAAGTTTAAAAGAATTCTTTTTAGTGAAGCATTGGATTTTTAAAAAAATTTAAATAAGAGGTGATTTTTGAATTCAGATATATTTATGAATGTGATTTGAATATTTATATTTCAAAGAAGATTCCAATGTTGTATCCATGTATAATCTGTACATCTGTCATCCATTGAAAGCTATTTAATTACAAGTATATTAGCGTGGCATGTCGAATTAAACCAATTTTAGTTTTTGCTTTTGCTTTATACTTATTTTAATCATATTAAAATCAGTAACCTCCTAAATTTAAAAATATTTTATTTTATGTTTTATAATTTTCTCAGTTATACACGAATAAATTAAATAGTTAAAATAGTGCATAAAATAGGAAGAATAAGGAACATACTGTTTTAAAGAAAAACACTATCCAAGCAATGGTATAAGCGCAAATAGATATCGAACAATGTTTCTTTTTGCTAAAATATTTCTGTTTTGTATAAATTTGAAACTATAATATTTAAAGTATGTTGTGTGAGAAAATAGGTACGAAGCATTGATTCGTTGCTTTCTACATCTGTTTGTATTTACATTGCTACTACCTTACCATTTTTCGAAATTAACAATTTTTTTATTCCCACACACTTTAAGATAACTATCGCGATATATCACCAATATCAATATTCATTCGTTCATATATTGCGATATTAAATTTCTGATATCGTCCAGACCTAAATATCACCATGCAATTTTACAGCTTACGTCTATTCTCCAATTTTTCTCGATTAATTTCTATTCTGTTTAGTTTTCTACGCTATGTTAAAGTCAATTTTAGTTATTTTAAAAGTATTTTCTGGTAATAATGCGCTTTCAACCATATGTCAAATTTAATGGTCTACCAGATTTTCTCATATTTTGAACTCTATAAAGTACTGAACCACATTTTACTGGGTAAAATATTTCCAAACGGTTTAAATGAAACATTATAAAGTAAATTTTCTGAATCTTTCGACCTAGATGCAAATCAAGAATTATATTTTTCTAAAAATCCAACGTAATGTCTTTCCAGAACTATCCACAACTTCAAAATATAAAATATTCAATATTCTAAATAAAAAAATTTGAATTATCATATAAGAATTTACTTATATAACAATGCGCAGTGAGAACATATGCAATGAATCAGCCCCCTTCGTGTAAGCTACAATTTGGCGCGAGATTCTTTTCAGATTAAAAAAATAAATCGGATAAAATAGTCTTTATGTTTACAGTTGACCATTTTAAAGCAGCTGCATTCATTATACATGTGATCACGTGGTTTCTGTTTATCGATTTCATAGCAAAAATTGTTTATTTATCATTTTTGTTCTTGAAAATGCCGCCGGTTGAGTGTACGAAACTTGTTAATATATTTATTATAAGGTATTTATAAGGCCCTGTCTGTGCTGTTATTACTTTAAATCAGTATTTGATCACAGCAACCACTCTTTTAGGGAGTGAATCAACAAAGTTTTGCAACACTTCTTTCGGTATTTCATTGTGCCAAACTTTCATTACGGTTTCCTGAAGGTCTCGTTTTGCTTTGGGATGATTTTGGGATATTTCCCTGCCAATTATACTCTGTATACTCCTAATATAGGTACTTTTAAAAGAAGTATGTTTACCTACCTAAAAGGATTTATTTTTTATTTTCATAAAACATTTTTACATTTTTACTTACAACTATTTTAATAAAAAAAGCAAACGATTGTCAAAGGGGTCGCCACTTATTTTAATACCACATAATATCTCTCTCTATGTATATATATAAATAGACGTGTGTGTCCCTATATTTCACTTTGCTGTCGCAACTACAAGCTCAGACCACTGGTGTTTGTGTGTGGTAGTAGTATCGAGTCTCCCATCGTGTACTAGGGTTTTTGCATGTCGGTACCTGTAGGGGTGTGGGAGATAGTGTGATTAAAAGTGGTTATCCTAGGGTATTTTTATATAGACGTGTGTGTCTATATATTTTATTTTCCAGCCACACCTGCCCAGCACAGACCACTGGTGTTAGTGTGTGGTAGTAGTCTCGGGTCTCCCATCGTGTACTAGGGTGGTTGCATGTCAGCTGTGTTGAGGTGAGGGAGATAGGGTGGTTGATAGTGGTCAACCTATGGAGATTTAATATTTTGAAAATACACGTGTGTGTCCCTATATTTCACTTTGTAGCCACAAGTATCCAGCACAGACCACTAATGTTTGTATCGTACATCGTATTGATTTGTATCGTACAGTATGTACATCGTACACTATGGTGTTGAATTTCCGTAGCTGAGGTGTATGGGAGATAAGGTAGTTGAAAGTCGTCGACCTAGGGCATTTTCATATTTCGACCAAAGTGTGCTGAAATATGTTTGGAATCTTTTTCAACAGGAATGGGTTCATTCAACTTAACATGACCTCATTAAGATATACATAATTAAGTAAGACGATTTAGCACCCCCTAGCTCTGGAAATTGAAACTAAGCGATATTGCCCTATATTTAACTTTGCAGCCACAACTGCCCAGCTCAGACCACTGGTGGTGTGGTAGTAGCCTCGAGTCTTCCATCGTGCAGTATGGTGGTTGCATATCGGTAGTAATAGGGTTGTGGAAGATAGGGTGGTTGAAAGTGTTTGACCTAGGGCGTTTTCATATAGCGACCAAAGAGTTCTAAAAAATGTTTGGAATCATCTTCAACGAGAATGGGTTCATTCAACATAACATGAACTATTCAGATATAGATCAAGAAGCAAGATTATTTCGCGACCCCTAAGCAAGATTATTTCGCGACCCCTAGCAGTGGAAATTGAAACTAAACGATATTGCCACGCCTGCTATACAGCGGGGACGAGTGCCATAGTTTCGTTCGGAAAAAGGTTTGTTTAGAAATGAGAGATTTGTTTAGAGGTCGCTGAAAAGGAGTATTTTTTTCGAAACCGCAAAATAAAGTTACTGATTTCCAGGCAAAGCCTGACAAATGAGCTAGTATAATATAAATCATTTTTAAGTACATAACAGATATGTTTTAAGTCTCACACGTTTCTCATCACTTTTGTGATATAACTTATTTCTACCACATTGAAGCGAATTGCTAATTTTAAGAATCAAATTTATTTTTGTTCCCGAAAATATTCATAACATATAAAGATCGAAGATGTGAATCATTTATTATGACATCAGAAATCTGTTTAAAATCTTTTAATACCTCTTTATCATTCGATAATTGTAGATTTTCTAAGTAACCCATCACTTTTGAGAGCTACTGTGCCTTTAAAAGAAGTATACGTACCTACTTAAAAAGATTGATTTATGACTTTAATAAAACATGTATAACCACTCTTACTATGAATGATTGAATGTATTTTAAAGAATCAGGACAGCTGTTTACCATTTTACTACAGTTTATTTTCTAAAGTCATATTTATCTTCCAAAAAATTTATAAAACTAGAATTAATTTTCTGAACTCTATTAATCCCAAACCGAATATTTCTTTCAGCTTGCTCGATGGGTTGATGGATAGGCTGCTTAACCTGAACAATGCCGAACATAAGTTGCATCGAAAACTTTGACCATTTGGTGAATGATCATTCCATTTGCTGAAGAAAAGTTGAAAAACAAAAGAGATGAAGTCATGGAGTCATTTTCTTTTTCGTCTGTCTGCTGCCTTTATATATGTATTAGTACATTTATTGAAAGATAAAAGAATCTGACTTATTATCAAAGTTTTTTTTTCTTATCAAAGCGATATTAGAAGAAATACTTAAGACTAAAATCCTTATATGATATATTTTAGCTACTGTTAGGAAGAAAGAATATAATAGGGATTTATAAAAAAATGTAACAAAAGATGGCAATAAACTTGTAACAAAATAAATTACTGTAAATTTTCAAAAATATATTTTTTCGACAAAACATAAATTTAGCGGATTATTAATGCATTTCCTAAATCAAGTGTATTTCCACAGTTGTCACATTTATTGTAAAATAAATGCTAATTAACAATAATAAGTTTGAAATGTTGATAAATATTTGAACCTGTATTTAGTTGCTTACAATCTCGAATTTTTAATTGAATTACAATATGTTTTAATTTAGCATTGAAATATATATTTTTAAAATTTTTAAGTTGTCCTAATTAAAATAAATAGACAGACATCACATGGAATTAATTTATGAACATTTTTCGAACACAGTCAGTAAAAAATATAAATATTTCACTAGCAATTACAATTTCTGATAAAATCAGAATTATGGGATATTTTAAATAAAATTAAGTTAATTAACATTTTAACTGCGACGTTTTGTAAGATATGAAATTAATCGTAAGTTATAAGTTTCTTCGATCTGTGAAATGTTGCTGAATTCGAGATAATAAAAAAAAAGAAGAAAAGAATCAAAGAAAAGAAAAGGAGAATAAAAGAAAATGAAAGAAAAGTAAAAACAACTCAGAATTTTCCTTTTTCATGTAATAAACAAACTTGATTAATGACATGAAAAACACTTCAAATTTTTTAAGAAACTTTATTTCAGTTAGAAAATATTTAACTTGTTTTGACCAAGCGAGCGTCTAAGTCAAAGAAAAATCAATATTTAAATGAATTTCCAAATCAAATTTTTAAAAGTTTATTTGCATATTAAATCAAATTTAAACAAAGCGAACCTTTAAAAATTCAAAACATTTATCGTAAAATAAAATTTTTAAAGTTTTACCTAAAATAAATAAGTTCTGTGAAACTGATTTAGTCCTAAGTCTAGGAAAATGATTTTCACAAATTCGCTAAAAACAATTTTCTACAGAAAGAAACAACACGTTTCTGATTTCTTTTTTCATTTCCCTTATGAAATAACGATAGTTTTTTTTAAGCAAAATAAATAAAAATTGGAAAATATAGAAAAACTAATGTATAAAAATAAACTGAATATTTCAAAATAAATTTAAAGATTGCATAAATGTAGGATAAGTTAAATTTATTATCATAATGCAATTAAATTTAGAAAAATAATTTATTTGTTTAATTTTCTTAAATTAAATGTGGCCTATATCTCTAGAGCAGATAATCGACCGTAACAAATAATAAACCAACCAACCTTAAAATAAATCATTCTTTGATTTTCTAATATCTAATTTCTTTTATATGTAATCGAAGAGATCGTTTTAAAAAACCGTTAGAAATTACAATTAAACAAAAATCAGAAATTTAGTTATAAAAACACGGCTTGGATATCTAATAAATTATGCAATATTTATTGATAAAATTTAAGGCATAAATATTATGTGATCTCTTCGATTTCTACAAAAATAAACTACGTTCGTGATAATAAACCATCACACAACAGTTCATAATAAAAATAAATCGTAGCTGTGCAAAGACTGGTGGTTTATTCAATGCATACATAGTCTCACGTTCCTTCAAAAACACATAATATTTTGATGAGCAAAAATGTACTTTAAAGAAAAGGAACGATTTCTTAAAAATCAAAAGTTTTAATGTGAACCGTAAATTCTAGAATGTCATGTTTTTCTTTCTTCTAATTTTACGACCCCATTGTAGTTGCTGCTTAGAAGAAAAGTAAAAAGATATTAAATATCTGCATCAAAGTATTATTTGAAGGAGCCATTCTGAAGATTTATTTTATTTCTGTAATGAGCCCTTTAAGTTTATTTTTGTAAAAGCTTTTAAGATTCAAATATTTACTTTATAGTACTTCAAAATTCGATGCAATTGTTGAATACTTTGTAAACAAGGAAATGTTATGAAAAACTTATTAATGGTAAATTTTTATAAAGTAGAAAAAATATGAGTCTGCGTTATATTTTGTGATATTAAAAATTAATTTACAAAACTTTTATAATTATTTTATTTTTATGCAATTTCTAAATTTATTTCTGAAGTAGTTGAATATATTTTTGTAAACGCCTTCATATACAGCCAGTTCGTGAACTCTGGAAATAAAATAAGGATGATAATACGCGAAAAGAAAAATTATTCGAAGATTGTATAAGTGAATGATAAGGTAATTTTATTCTAATTATTATTATTCTAAATTTATTTTTAAAGTAGTTTCATATATTTTTGTAAACGCCTTCATATACGGCTAGTTCGTGAACTCTGGCAGTACTCTGGAAGATTGTATATGTGTGTGTATATATGTGTGTATAGTAAGGTAATTTTATAATAATTATTATTATTATAAATTTATTTCTAAAGTAGTTGAATATATTTTTGGAAACGCTTTTATATACAGCCAATTCGTGAAAAATGGCAACAAAATAAGTTTGATAATTCACGAAAAGAGAAATTATTTGAAGATTGTGTAAATGAATGATAAGGTAATTTTATTATAATTATTATTATTCTAAATTTATTTCTAAAGTAGTTGAATTTATTTTTGTAAATGCCTTCACATGCAACCAGATGGTGAACTCTGGCAATAAAATAAGTATGGTAATAGGCGAAAGGAGAATTATTTGAAGATTGTATAAATGAATGATAAGGTAATTTTATTATCATATTGCTATCAAATTTAAGAAAAAGATTTTTTTTAATTAAATGCTTTATCTTTGATATGTAATAAAGGATATCGTCTTAAACCCCCAGTATAAATTACAATTAAAGAAAAAACAAAAAATTAAATCTTGTTTTTAGTTTACCAATCTACAGGCATTAATGTTGATTTTTTTAGAGCAATAGTAGCATAAATGTTTTTTTTTTACATATTAATATTATCGTTAAATACCATACTCATTTGTATCGTCAATAAAATACATACATTAACAGTTGTTACTGAAAACAGGCATAACACATACCCAATGTCTCGTACAGATTTCTTCCAATATTTATCACTCTGATCTCTCTTATTTTTCATTACACGCTTTCCGTGATTCCATTCTTCTGAAAAAAGAACCTTTATATTTCACTGTAAATATACAGACACAGTCATACTATGCTGCTCTTTTGAAAAACGCTTTCACCCCTACTCTGAGGCTTCTTCGTTTCAAATTATCTTCAATTTCAATTTCATCAGTTTTGGCACGAGATCATAAGTATTTTCCCCATCTCTTCTCGTTTTTCTCCTATTCTGCCTCGCCCCTTCAACATTCCCCGCCAACGGTTGTCTATGGCTGCATGAATCCCCAATCTCTTCTTGTTTTTCCCTTAATCTCTCCCTCTCCTTCAACATTATCCGCTAATGGTTGTCTATGGTTGTATTAATCATATCGTTTGATATGATGCAACCATAGACAATCGTTTCATTATACGTTTTCCATGTTGCCATTCTTCTGAAGAAAACCTTTATATTTCACTCTAAGTACATAGATACAATCACACTATTTTGCTCTTTTGAAAAACGCTTTCGCCCTAATGTTGAAGGAGAGGGAGAGATTAAGGGAAAAACAAGAGATTATAAGGAAAAGTTTTATGGTTTCGTGTTAAGACTGATAAAATTGAAATTGAACATCATGTGAACTGAGGAACCTCGGAGTAGAGGCGAAAGCGTTTTTCAAAGAAGCAGCATAGTACGATTGTGTCTATATACTTAGAGTGAAATATATTTTTCTTTCCAGATGAATGGAAACATGTAAAACGTGTAATGAAAAATAAGAAAGATCAGAGAGAATGAGAAATGTTGGAAGAAATCTGTACGAGAAATTGGGTATATGTTATGCCTTCTGAAACGTCGGACTATATCTATATGTGTTTTTAAGAAATGAATTAACTATGTTTTTAATAATAACTGTTAATGTATGTATTTTATTGACGATACAAATGAATTTTTTATCAAAGGATGTAATGTTATTTAACGATAATAGAAATATATAAAGACACTTTCATGCTACTACTGCCCTCCGAAAAATTCAATACTAGTGCCTGAAGATTGGTGAATTAAAAATAAGATTTAAATGTAAAACGGGCATTATACAGGCGGGAAGTTCTATTTTTTAGACTTCACTGTAACAGAAATTTTGTTATAAAAACACGGCTTGGATGTCTAATAGATTATGCAATATTCATTGGTAAAAAATGAAGACATAAATATTACATGTTCTCTTGGATTTCAACAAATATAAGTGAAATTCGTGATAACAAATCATCACACAACAGTGCATCATAAAAATAAATTGCAGCTATGCAAAGAATGGTTTATTATTTCTAAATATAGTCTCACGTCCCATCAAAAACAAATAATATTTTATGGCAAAGGAGTACTTAAAGAATACGAGCAATTTCTTAAAAATCAAAAGTTTTAATGTGAACCGTAAATTCTAGCATTTCATGTTCTTTGTTCTTCTAATTTTACGACACCCTAGTATTTGATGTTTAGTAAAAAAGTAAGAAGATTTAAATAGCTCCATTAAAGTATTATTTGAGGAAAAATTTCTCAAGATTTATTTTATTTCTGTAGTGATCTTTTTTAGTGTATTTTTGTAAAAGATTTTAAGATTAAAATATTTCCTTTATAGTACTTCAAAAATCGATGTAATTGTTGAATACTTTGTAAACAAGGAAATGTTATGAAAAGTTTATTAATGCTAAATATTTATGAAACGGAAAAATATAAACCTTTTTCTGTTTGGTGATCTTTAAAATTTATTCAGTAAAAAATTGGATTTATTTATTTTAATAAAATTTCTAGAGGAGCTGAAGATATTTTTATAAAGTCTTTACTACACAGTTTGTTCTTGAATTCTGCCAACAGAACAAACATGATAATAATCAAGAAGAAAAAATATTTTTACTAAACAAACAGGGTTTCAATCCTTTTATTCAGTTAAAAAACTTTTATTCATTTTAAATAATCCATTTATTCCGTTAAAGTATCTCACTCCAAATAAAACCAGGATTTTTATTCATACTTATACAAAAATGAAAGTATTTTAATGCTATTTTCAACAACTTTGCTACGTGTTAAATGGAATGATATCACGAGAAGGGATATAATGGTCATAATCCACATTCTTATAGTACTGAAAAAGGCGCTCCATATTTTGGAACGTAGGAACATTACACATTACCTACCATATTACACACGGGATTACTGGCACATTTAGAAAGAATTACCTGTGCTTTCCGTGGCCTCATTGTATTTTATACAAACCAAGGTAAGTCTGTGTTGTTAAATTATCTTCATTATTTTTTAAGTTATGTGTTAAATGGAATGATATCACGAGAAGGTATAAAATGGTCATAATCCACATCCAATTAGTACAGAAAAAGGCGCTCCATATTTTGGAACGTAGGAACATTACACATTGCATACCACATTACACACGGAATCGTTGACACATTTAGAATGAATTACCAGTGCTTTCCGTGGCATCATTGTATTTTATAGAAATAAAAGTAATTCTGTGTTGTTAAATTAGCTTCATTATTTTTTAAGTTTTGTATGGAAAGTCTAATTCGGCTTGGAATGAGACATAGTGTATTTTTGACTGAATTAATGATTTTCGACCATCTTTTTCTGCACAAATATACACTGATGTCCAGAAATTAAGAGGTAGTGACCAAACACTTTCGATTTCAGATATTTTGTTGAATATCTACTGAAACTCGTGAGGAAATGCTCGAAATGCTCTTGAACTTTGAGGATGTAAAGCACATGCTTGACTTCATGTTTTCCAGATTTAGTCCGGAGGACAATTAAGGGGGTTATAATAAATTTAATAATAAAATGATATTTGCGTTTCCCCAAGAAAGAGAAAATTCTCAAAATGATCCGTCACTGTAGCAAAGGACTATGTAGGTCTAGTTCAACGTTTTTGTGCATTTGTGTAAGAGTAGCACGCAAATTCTTGAAGATGTTAACGTTTCAATGAAAAATTCAAAAGTTATTTTTTTATATACCATGCTAAATGTTTAACCGAATTTAACACCGCTTTTCAAAAACTTGATAAAGAACAGTAGAAATGGTATATAGCAATTCAAATATTACTATATTGAATATTTGATGAGATATGGGTATTCGTGTGAAATAAATATTAACTGTGAATGCGCGAATTACAGCAAAGATTTTTTTTGTCATGATTCTGTTGTCAGTACTATAGAGCAACTCATATAAAAAAACCAGTCAAATATCGTAAAAACTCAAAAAGAAACAAACAATACAGTGAGCAATAGATAAATTGGGTAGGAAATCCCATGTAATCCTATGGGAGTTCCTCTCCCTATGAAATTTCGTCTAAAATAGAAAAAATCGGCCCTTTAATTTTTGGACATCAGTGTAGATTGTATTGCCATATTTTTATCAACCCTCTTGTTGTGTTTCTTATGTTCACAAACATTCTCTATAATCGCTTTGCCATACACACTATACACTTAACAGTGATAAAAAATCATGATAAGAGTCTTGACTGCCTACGTGTATGCTGCAATAATGTTCTGAAATAACATCGAATAATGTTCAGTAATGTTCGAAAATAAAAGTGTAGCATAAGTGCTTAGCTGCTCTCTTATCAAGATAGTCTAAGAGCAAATGCATTTTTGAGTTTTGTGCATGAAAGTGTTGTCCTCTTTATAACATTTGTGCATGAACGTGCCTCTACTCTGTCGTTCCTTTAATTTTCGCAAGGTGTGTATGAATCTCCGGGGATCTGTTTTTCTGTGTAACTTCGAGCAATAATATGATAATTAGGTTTATGTGGTTGTCCGGCTGGTATAAAAACTGTTGTAGGAGTTAGATCCATCAGATTTCTCGGATCATGCCCTTCGTGAAGGAAATTTCATTGCTTCCGAGTTATTATGGTGCAATCCGCGACGTGCTGAAATAGCCGGTGTCCATTTTGAGCTGCATTTGAAGTTGAGTCTTCGACTGAGGGCTTCGACAGCGTGGTAAAATATTGAACGCTATAAATAGAATGTATAAATATGTATAAATAGAAGGGAATAAATAGAATTAGGTATAAATAAAATTGGAATCAATACATTGCCGTTTATTGTTGGTAATTGCTTGAAGTGCGTTTTTAGTTGTGGTATGCATTTTTTACCGGAATTAAATTTTAGCATAATATGTAGTGTGTATAAAAGTCTATGAATAAAATACAATACATTGGCGTTTATGGTCGATAATTGCTGGAAGTGAGTTTTTCGTTGTGTTATTCGTTTTTCACAAGAATTAAATTTTACCTTAATACGCGGTGTGCATAAAAGTCTATAGATAATACCCAGGGCTGAATTTTAAGTAAATCATACACAGAGTTCCCTTGTTAGTACTATTGAAGTATTGTAAAGTGAGCTTTTTAGTGTTTACATTAACAATTTATAGTGCTATCTACAGTATACCTGGTAATTTTTACTTAGGTACCTGTAAACGATTAGAGGGGCCCCTTTGCTGTAAGTTATATGTTGAATTTAGGAATTTTTTTAGGAATAGCAATCCCTTACTCAGTTTGTAATATTTCAAACTTCATTTCAATCATCATTATTTTATGTACCAATGCCATCCATCCTCATTATTGCTTTGAATAAATCATTGTTATTGTTAATTGCTTTGTTATAGCTACTTTATTAACTGACGGGCCAGAAGGATCCGCCACAATATGAGTCCTACAAAGTATATAGTTGGTTTCATACTTTGTAAATAAAGAAGTAAATAAAATTAAAAGTATAATACTAAGGCATAACCAATAAAATATTTGATACGATTATGCGAAAGTAAACTCGAGATATTATGAGTTTTGTTACTCTTATATTAAGCAAATAAAAAAAGGTTGTTTTCGCAATTTTGAAAACATTTTAAAGAAAGTGATAAATATGCAAATAACTAAACCAGATAATTACTTTTCTTAAGTAGCTAAACTATGGGGCCATGATCTATAAATATAAGTACTTCGTACAATGTTGTTTTTTTTTAACATTTTCACTAATTAAATTTAGTACTTAGTTCGGGTAATTTATTTTCTGTTACGTATTTTAATAACTACTCATGTACTTTCAAACCGGAAAGGTCATGAAGAAATAAATTGATAATTCTCAAAAAATGTACCTGATCGTAAATGGTACACTTATCTTACCATTATTGTAAAAGTACTTTCTTCTCTCCAAACGAGAAATTTACTAGAAGGCAAATTCTAATCAAGGCAAACTCTAACGATTTTAAGATATTAATACTATTTTCGATAGAATGAACATTTCAAACACAAATCCCTGGGTCTTTTACTATAGCCTATAAAAAGTTTACACCTTCATACGTGTATAAAAAAGTTACACTTTTTGTACACGCTGTACTTTATATTTCCAAAAATTCTAATAATTTAAAATAGTCTTTGAACTTTCTTAAAAAGACATATTTTCCCATTTTTTATTTCTTTCTACATAACCAGGTTGTACATTTAATATAAGACAAATTTTCGTTCTTATAGAAATTTATTTAAATGTTTACAAACAATTCTTATTATTCCTGTTTGTCTGTTTCAGTTTAAAATGAAAAAATGTCGGAGAAAAAATATCTTTTAAAAAAATCGTATTTTAGTGAGTAAATTCTGTACAAAATTTATCTTCATTTTCAATGACTTTCTTTGAAATAAAAATAAAGTGGATTATTCCCTGAATTAAATATTGCTTTGTCGTGGGTTTGTTCTTTTTCTTAGGCTATGCTGCGCTGTGATGGATACGCCGTCAGACCGTAACAACATTGTACATAAATTTTACAAAATCTTTGACCCTTTGGTTGAGTTTATTCTTTTTGTAGCCTAATGTAAAAAGAGCATGATAGAAATCCTTCTTTTAATGTTATCCGTCACCCGTCTGTTTGTATATACGAGTCCATTTTTTCAAAGGATTAACACAATAAATTATTTTTTTAACATTTTTTAAATAAAAAAGTTTGGGAATATACAAAACTAATTTTGAAAGCTAATTAAACTATAGATTTATTGAATGAATCTCATGATGTTAATGCATCTTTAAATTTATTTAACTGCATACGACTATAATTTGTTTTAAGTTTCCACTTTCGATCTTGTACGTTGAGGCATGATTAAATTTACACTAGAACTATAAAAATGGCACAAAATGTAAGACTTTTCGATAAATATAAAAAAATAGATTTGTTTTTGGATTTAAAAAAAAAGAAAAACTAATTAGTTAATATTCATGGCTGCACATCAGTGTTGTATATTTGATCCGCACATTCTATATCTTATAACAATTTATTAAATTAATTACTAGCACTCCTTTTGTTATTTTTCCTGTACAGAATGAAAAATTGCGTGAGTAATAATGTAATTTTATTAAAAATAAATAAATAAAAAATAAACGCAATAGACCTTAGAGTAACATCTCATTAAATGTATCTTCATTTTCAGAGAATTTATTTGAAACAACAATAAAATACAAGATACGAGGGTCGATCCAGAAGTAAGGTTCCCAAAGATCTCCAACCGCACGGGAAGGTGCGAGGCGAAATACGGCAACAGCGCTGTGCGCGGCTGTTCCCATCTGAGATGGAGGTTCCCATTGTCATCATCCCGCCAAGTGCGAGATTCGTTCCGTAATTCGCTTTTTACACGCCAAAGGGTCTACACCCGTGGAAGAACCACCGGCGAGGACGACTGACAGCCGGTGTAACGCCGTTCCACGACAACGCCCGACCTCACGTCTCCTGTCAAACCCAGGAACTTTTGACACAATTTAGGTAGACTCTCATGACTCTCGGGGGGAGGGATAATAAAATATTTCTCCCACCTTACAGTCCGGACCTCGTACCTAGTGATTATCATTTGTCCCCCAAGTTAAAGGAACACTTGGGTGGCCAAAGCTTCCGGAGCGGCGATGACATCAAAGAAGAGGTGAAACGCTTCCTCAACGGATTGGCGCCGGAGTTCTACGACATTGGGATACAGAAATTGGAGTACCGTCTACAAAAATGCGTAATAAAAGATGGCGATTATGTAGAGAAATAGACCAAACTTTTTTCTTTCCAACGATGTAAATTTCTAGAAGAATAAACAATGTTGTCTATTTGTAAATTTGATGGGAACCTTATTTCTGGATCAGTCCTCGTATCTTAAATTAAATATTGCGCTCTCGTTTTCTTTTCCTTAACCTGTTAATGGGTGCTGGTAAATTATATATGCTGCTTAATTTTAATTTTCAACTTCTAAATGACAAACATATTTTTTTAAATAGAATTTTGTTTTTGTAATATACATGAAGAATGTAGTTTTGTTATTTCCAAATCATTTCGTTCGTAAATTCAATCGTTTAGCTACAGAATTACTTTTGCCATGAAATGCTTAGCCATGCTGAAAGATGCGGTTGATACGCCGCGCCGTCAAAATGTAACAAAATGGTATATAACTGTACAAAACAAAGTTTTTTTTTTCTTTCTTTGCAGCAAGAACCTAAAAACAACATGATAAAAATTCTATTTTAACCCATTTGGATATAGCGTCCTATTAATAATAGTACGTGTTTCTATTGAGTATTATTTTGTCTTAACAAATATTTTTGTTATTATCTGCGTATAGTAAAGATCGTATATGTCTATACATTTAATATTATGGTTTCATTTATGCGTCAGCAGCTAGTAATAATAAATTAAATAAAAAATTGCATAATTCTATTTACACTTGGTAATTCTTTAATTTCAGATATTTGTTTCACTCTTTAAATTAAAAATATTTTTCCAAACTAATAATTTGTGATAAAACATTAAAAGTACTACACAGAAAAAAAGTGTGGATTTTACAGTATAATACTGGCAGCTGGGGTGCCAGTATTATAATGTTAAATCAACACTTTTTTTGCAGTGTAGGAAGTTGTTATGTCTGCTTAATTATGCTGTAACACTGTATTTCCAAACGTCTTCAAAAATTCTCTCTTAGTCTACACTGTTAAAAATTTGCAGCAAACTGTTCAGTCATTTGACCGTTTTTTATCGAAAACGGTTACATAACCGTGATTTAACTCTATTCCGACCATAATATTAGCAATAATATGGTCACAATAGAGTTAAATTAAGGTTAGGTAACCGATTTCTATAAAAATGGTGAAATGACTGGACAGTTTGCTGCAAATTTTTAACAGTGTATTGTCATAAAAATAGTACAGAAAATAATTAGACTCGTTAAATTTCTGTAAATTACATATTCGTTAAATTTCAATAAACCTTAACTTCTGTGAATAGGATAGCTGATTTTAATATTATTAACGTAAAAGTATTTTTTACCCAATTTAAAAAAAAAAGCAGACCGGAAAGAGTTAATGCCTATATTCCTTCGTTTCGAGATGTAATGTTCATTGCAAAATCATAGACTAACAGCCTCTCCTATTGGGTATTAAAATTTAAAATCAATCAATATACACATTTTTAATCATTAAAATGAAACAGGATACTGTTATAATGTTCATTGCAAAAATCATAGGGCTATCTTTTCGTGATCAGATGTATCGCCAAACGTTGGCGTAAAAAATAGAAATTGGGACAACAACGTAGATAAAAGTGTATGGAAATTATAATAATGGCGTTAAATCATGGCCGCAAATCTAGACGCACGCTAAATTGCATAAATTCATTGTGAGCACGATTAAGAATCTTCCCTAAAACATGAGATAGTGACACACACTGTTAAGTGATCAAAATCAAAATTAAATAAGCGTCTATTTGTATCAAGATATGCAAAATAAGCAGTTTAGTGAAATTATGTGCATTAGTTCTTGAGATGAAGCTTTCGTGGAAATCGTGCATATAATAGCAGCACATTCTGTGCGATATAAACCCAAGCTTAATCAGCATTTATTTATGTCAAAGTCTAACAGAATTCAGAGTTTGATGAATTTATGCGCACTAGTTTTGGAACTATAGCTATCACGGAAATTGAGAAAAAGACAGCATAACAGCCTTTATACAGGTGTCTCAGCTAAGATGTTACAAACTTCGAGGGGAGGTAGGATATACCTAGATGACTCGGAATGACACAGGAATGCTGGGTCGTATAAACGCCTTCCTGACGCAGTTAGGCCATTGAAAAGGCTAGATCACACAAAGCTGATACTTGGCTCCGAAGTTACAAGAGTGGTGCCACAATGGATAAGACGGGCAGGGTTGCAGCTGCCGGGGAAATCCAAGTCACAACTGGAATGTTTGCCGATGTTCGAACTTCCATGTAGCGAATATGTGAGGCCTGCATCACATGCGCGTGTCATCAATTCAAACATCTCCTTCGATATGAGCTGTACTTCACTTTTGTTAGTTTTGTTTTTATGTTTATAAACAGCGAGTAATAAACACCTTTTTTTTTCTTGTGTTTTATGTCTAAAAAATGCGAAATGCAAAATGCAACTTCGAAAAAAGCACGCGCGAAACACTCAGACATATTTCAATGCCTTCTACTGCGTCAGAAAGGCGTTTCCGAACGGGCATTCCTATGTGATTTCGAGTGGTGTAGGTGTATCTTACCTCCCCTCGAAGTTTGTAACATTTTAGCTGGAACACCCTGTATAACATATTTCAAAAATACATAGCAGAATGAGCTGCATTTTTAGATTCACATATTTAGAGGTTCTAGAAATCGATTTCTCTTAAAAAAATTCATAGGTCACAATTATTATTATTTTTTAAACTAATTTAAGAAGATAAATGCTTTGAAGTTGCTTTACGGAAACAAAATGAGAACTGTAACCTATGAAATTTTTAATACAAATCGATTTTCAGAAGCTTCAAATTTAGAGCTCACACACTAGATCCCACCTACTAGTTTTTGAGTTATGAGGGAAACACTATTCACGCTACAATCAGTTTTGCAACGATTAAACAGAAATTAAATGTTTTGAATTAAAATTTGTAAACATTCATAATTCCTAAAAGAATTTTACTGAATTTCTTCCCATTTGGTATTCGTAGTAAAAATTTCCGAAAACACGAATATTCTGTAAAAATTGGGTGTGTCTTTGAAACATTTAGAGTTTTGGTACGATTGCAATATGAAGACGACTTTCTAAGCTTATTTTGTAACTTAAATTGAAAGAAGATATAATTTCCAATCTAATGGCTATATCCTTTTTACGCTGGGACTATTTGATAATTAAATAAATCTGCTTGTTTTCTGGATTATTTTGACTGAGTTTACATTTAATATGCAAAATTTAAAATTTAAAATACCCCCCAATTTTTTTTTACTTTATAAATCCGTATTTAAATCTAGTTTGCCCCTGTTATTTTGGTTTTCTAACAGTGCAATTATTAATTTCATCCTTCAATTGCAATCCCTCTTTAAGATAAAACGTGCTGAGTTTGCATTTATTGCAGCAGTCTGTGGTTTGCGGCAACCATGTCTCGGCCAAACCTTGTTGTTGTCATTAGAACCCAGACATCAGTCAAAAGTTAATTAACCAATTAACTGTCTTTCTCCTCCCATTCTCAGTAGCACATTCTAGCAGAAAATATTTGAGTTAAGATCTAACAAAAAGCGGGAGCGTGCATTTTTCGAGGCCTTTTTTCCCGGTTTCACCTGCTAAGAATAATTGCGGATGGCGTTCCGCTCGACCCCGATATGAAAATGTCGACTTCGAAGGGCTAGGCTCATTATTCCAGACGATGATCCCGTAACATCGGATATCATTTCCCCTGTATCTGACTTCAAAGGAGTATGTCACTAAAAAGGAAATAAAGTCAGATTTCAGGAAAAAAAACTCTCGTTATTTTGGACACGACTAGACACCCGTCCACACCGGAAATTCGAGATACGCCGTGCTATCAGAAACTTGAAAAAAGTTAACGCAATGAGAACGAGTGAATCTACGTAAGTCCTTACACACGCACACACACACACATATATATATATATATATATATAGACATGTGTGTCCCTATATTTCACGTTGCAGCCACAATTGCCCAGCGCAGACCACTGGTGTTTGTGTAGCCTCGAGTCTTTCCCATCGTGCACTAGGGTGGTTGCATGTCGGTGACCTCGGGGGTGTGGGAGATAGGGCAGTTGAATGTGGTCGACCTAGGGCATTTTTATATAGACGTGTGTGTCCCTATATTTCATTTGCATCCACAACTACCCAGCGCAGGCAACTGGTGTTTGTGTGTGGTAGTAGATTCGAGTCTCCCATCACGCACTATGGTGGTTGCATGTTGGTAGTTTTAGGGGTGTGGGAGATAGGGTGGTTGAAAGTGGTCGATCTACCGCATGTTCATATTTCGACCAAAGTGTTCTAAAAATGTTTGGAATCTTCTTCAACGGGAATTAGTTCATATAACTAAACATGAACTCAGTAAGATATAGATAATTAAGTAAGATGATTTCACGACCCTAGCGGTGGAAATTGAAACTAAACGATATTGAAACTAAACGCGTGCGTAACACGTCTGCTATAGAATGTCGTAGACAGCGGGGAGGAGTGCCGGAGTATCGTTCAGAAAGTGGTTTGTTTAGAACAGAATGCGCGGCGAAAATGACTATTTTTATCGAAATCGCAAAATAAAGTTACTTATTGACGGGCAACGACGGACGGATCAACTGGTACAAGATAAATTTTCCTTCTCATAAAAAGTTCTTTAAATGTTTTCTAATTCTTCTACAGTTTTTTTCCTTTTGAGCTTAGGATGAAAAATCGTCCGAAACAAAGATCTTTTGTCGAAAAAAAATCATATCTTAGCTAGTAAATTGTGTGTAACATCTATCTTCCTTTTCAAAAACTTTGCTTGAAACAAATATAAAATGGATAATTTCTTGAATTAAATATTGCGCTGTCGTGGTTTCGTTCTTTTCCTTAGGCGATGCTGTATTCGGTGATGGATTCGACGTCAAATCCTAACCACACTGTATATAAAAAAGAAAAATTTGGATCTTTTGCAGTTAGTTTATTTTTGTGGTTGGCTAATGTGAAAAAAAAACATAGTGTAAATATTTTTTAAATCATCCGTCATCCGTCTATTTGTGTATCCGTGTTCATTTATTAGAGGGATTTACAAAACTACTTTTCAAAGTAGTTTTCTTTTAAATAAAAAAGTTTGGAATTACAAAAAAAAACTGATGAAAATTACCACCAGTAATTGGAAGTGATATATTTACAACTTTGGTCAAAATTATTGAACACTTTCCTATTTTTAATGTATTTTTAAAAGTCATAATCGAATACAAATGTTTTATTGTAGGGCGAAATCCTGCATAACTGACACTTTAAGGATTCTTTCTTGTTCAAATCACTAGTACAAAAATTTAAATATTTTATACTTACCTTTGTTTTTGAAAGTATAATAGAGATATATTAAAAATTATTGTTGACAAACTTTGGAAAAATTATACATTTTATTGTTAAAAATTAATTTTATTCTTAAATAGGGTCCAAAACTCCAGTCACTGACACCATCCCTATTTTGAAACACCAATAACTGACACAAAGTGAACCAGTGACTGACACTTTATTTCAAAAGATTAAAATGCTTTAAAAAACTTTATTCTTTATTATAAAAACAAAATACATTAATATTTATTATAAAAAGTGGGATTTAGTAAGCTATACTGCATTATTAGTAATATAGAGTGTATCATATGTGTATATAACAGTAATATTTAGTACTGCATTTAGTAATGCCAATATCCAATAAATGACATTTATGATCTAGTAACTGACATCTAGTGTCAGACACTGGTAAAACAACTTAAATTTTAATGGTGTTTAATACACGATAAATGTAATTTATTGTTATGCATTTTTAAACAGTTCAAATAATAAATTTCAGCTTTCTTTAATGTAACCAATAACTAACACGTCTGTCAAAGACTGGAGAAATGAAATTCTAGGAACCAATAACTGGCACCCCCTTCCCCCATTAAGCTAAATTAAATAACTATAAACCCTAAATCATGGCCCTAATATATCATATGCATCTTTAAATTAATTTCTACACATATAACTTTAAGAAAAAAGTTTAGGATGGTTGCATTACAAATAGATTAGAAAAACACTTCCTTAAATTTAGAAATAAGATGATTTCTTCAAAATGGCACTTTTTGTATACTTAAAAGTTTCTTCCTCATTAAATATATTCTTGGCCTTCTAGTGGTGAATAAATAGACTCCAAAATAAAAATAAGTGTCTCATTTACCACTAGATGACATCACTTTGCCAAATTTTACAACAAAATGCTTATTTGAGTTAGATTTTTGTTCAAGTGTCAGTTACTGGTTAAGTGTCAATAACTGGGGGTTTCATCCTGTACGATTTTAAATTTCGGATTCATGTTTCAATAATAACAACGGTGTCTAATACCAGGGTTTGTACCCTGGAATTTTCAGTGAAATTAGCAGTATTTTCTTTTAGAAAAACTCGCCTTATGTAATCGCGCGATTATATAAGACGCATTTTTCGATAAGAAAATACTGATAATTTCCCTCGAAATTCCAGGACCCCGTACGAACCCTGTAATATATATTTTTTCAGAAATTAATTTTCAAAACAACGAATTGAAATCGATGATTCTGTAACAGAGATCGATTTCTATAATTTAAACATACGATAGTTTAACGTTTCAGCTCTTTGCGCCAGTTTAATTCTTGAGTTAAGTTTAAAAAATTACTTTCATTGCAATCTGTTTTGCAGAGATTTCAATGGAATTAAATATTAGAAGTTCAAAACTTTAAACTTTCATAATTATTAAACTTACGGACCGATTTCGTGCTTTGCTTCCGAAGGTAAAACTTTGCAAAACATCCAAACGTCATATCAAAATTATGTGTTCGCATTGACAATGTCACAGTTTGGTACAATTGCAGTAAGGAGACAAAACCGTACGGCTATTTATTTAACATAAATTAGAATCGTACCAGTCGAATGTGTATTTTTGTACTTGTGTGACAATTTCGATATTAAATTTATGGAGAGTACAACAATAAAAATAAATAAAAAATAAATTAAAACACCAGTTAATAACTCTGCCGAAAAATCATTTAAAAATATAAATGGTATCAATTTATTAGTAATAACGTCTATTAGTTGATGCTATACTGAGAAAAATGACACTTTCAAATCTGAGTAAATCGACGTTTTCATTTTGTTATGAAAATGTTTGTTTGAAATAAACTGTTAAAAATTTACAGCAAACTTTCCAGTCATTCGACCGTTTTTTTAGAAAACGTTACATAACCGTAATTTAACTATATTCTGACCGTATTATTGATCATATTATGGACAGAGTAGAGTTAAATTACGGTTATGTAACCATTTTCTATAAATATGGTCGAATGACTGGACAGTTTGCTGCAAATTTTTAACAGTGTAGGATGAACAATGCTTTTAATTCTGAAATACCAGAAATACTCCTAATATTGAAACATGGATATATTTAAAACTGAGCCCATAAAGGTCAGTACATACTAATTTTTGAAACATGGACATACTCAAATAGGAGCACATGATGATTTATTCTTGAGTGTGCGCATGTTTCAGAAATAAGTACATATATGTTTCAAACTTGAATAATTTTGATTCGGAGCCATTTTGACTATGTGATACACTCAGATTTGAGTATTTTTTGCTTAGTTTTGAAAATGTCACTTTTAGAGTATATATTTAAATTTTACTTAGACCTTAGAGGGTCATCTGCATATTTAAATTGCACCAAACATGAAACTTTCCAATGATAACACGTAATTCTGAAATCATATGAGAATTTTCCAGTATTTTTTACTTTAGGCTACCGAAAGGCAAGTCATTCCGCCAAGTTGTTTAGGAATTATGCAGGTGTACTTTTTGAAACATGCGAATTGAAAATTATAGTTGTTGCCAAATAATTTTTGTGGTACGCTTAAAAAAGCAAACTACAGTGAAATATGTTTTGCAATGATTAAAAATGAATTTAACATTAGAATTTGCTAATTTTAAACCTGCATAATTTTTAAACTACTTAACAGAGTGATTCGCTGTTTGGCAAGCGCAGATACAATTTTTTAGAGATTTCAAATGAGAACTCCGTATCAAAATTAGCTATTAGTATTGAAACTTTTCAGGTTTGGTACAATTTCTGTATGTAGACGAATACCTAAGCAAAATGTATGTATAGTATTTTGATAAGTTCTATCTATAAGCTTCTAGATAAATACTATAGATTGTAGTATTTATCTAGAAGCTTCAAACATGCAAACAGAAAATTACAGCCAAGTAGTTTTTGAGTTACGCTTAAGAAAGCAAACTTCAATGCAATATGTTTTGCAATTGCAAAACATAATACATAACATAACGTAAACAAACATTACAAAACATAAACATAGCAAAAAACGTAATACTAGGCATTCTATTACTAAACAATGTCTAGTAATACAAGACCTTGTTGTAAGAGACAGATCACCCCATACTACCTCTGCATAAAATCATCCGATTAAAAATTTACCGGTACCATCTGATTAGTAACAATGTCTATTATTACTAGATATTTCGTATTGGGATACCGCAAAAATAAGCTAACCACAAAGGTCGAAATTGAATATGTCTTAAATTAACAATGTCTAGTAATACTAGGCATTGTTACTAATCAGATGGTACCGGTACATTCTTTTTATCCGATGATTTTATGCAGAGGTAGTATGGTGTGTTCTGTATTTTTTGTTTTTCAGTCGATTGCACATTTAATACAAGATAAATCTTCGTTCCTAAATAAAATTACTCAAATATACACTAGAAATACTTCTAAATATTTTTATTCAGTTCGGAATAAAAAATTATCCAAAAAAAAAATGAAAAGAAAAAGAAAAGAAAAATATATAAATCCTTTCTGGCTCTAGAGAAAATATTTTGGATGATATATCTTCATTTGCAAGGAATTTCTTTGAAACGAAAAGTGGATGAATCCTTGAATTAAAAAACGCACTGTTGTGGACTTGTTCGTTTTTTGGTCATTTTGCTAGCTGTGATGGATACGATGTCAGACCATAACAACGTGGTATATAAATTTTAACCCTTCGGGGTTAGTTTATTTTTTGTGGTAGCCCAATATAAAAAAAGCATGAACAAAATTCTTGTTTTAATGCCATGAGTCACCTGTCTATTGGTATATAGTTTTATTTATTTTTGCATAAATTTAAAAATCATAAAAATATTTTTTTTAATTTTCTGGAAAACAATGTCACTCTTTTCGCATCGTTAAAGCAACAAGCTTGTACATACTAAGCAAATTTTCTTCTCATAAAAAATTACTTAAATTTTTACAAGAAAATATTCTGCATTGTTTTTCTTTCACGCTACGATGTTATGTTTTTTCTATCACAAAAAAATATAATATTTTTCGACTAACTTGCGAGAAATGCGAGAATGCTTCATTTTCAAGGAATTTGTTTGAAATAAATATAAATTTGATTATTCGTGGCATTAAATTTTGTGCTGTCGTGAACTCGTTTTTTTTTTCTTTAGACCATGCTACACGCAGTGATGGATTCGATATCACACCATAATAAAAATGTAAGGTAAGGTGGCATAAAATAATCCTAGCGGGTAAAACGATCAACATATATTTTCTTCTAGACAGGTCGCGCTATCTACAGAGCAACACACACTAGTTGTTCCAAAAGAAGAAAAAGCAATAGTGATATTCAAATTATCGCAGTACTATGCGTCTTAATAGAATTCTTTGAAAAATTTGGTTTTATAACATCTGTTATATGTTAAGCCCTAACTTTCATATTTATTTAGATATACAGTCATGTACAAAAATATGACTTGGTTTACTTAATGGAGCACGTTTTTAGATGTGAATTACACTTATGTGTTGTCATAATTACTTTCATATCCTTTATTTCACCGATAAAAAAACAATTTACAATTATTTTTAAATGAAAAATCATTTTGCCCTTGGGTGAGGGTAAAATGATCCTTTGGACACTTTTTAAAAAAACTATTTTTTTCATTACTCAATTTGGGTTTAAAATATTATTAAAATATGTTTATAATGCAAAATATAGTGTAAAACATACTAGCAAACGGTAAAAGTTTTATTTAAAGAGTTATTTTATTTTGCACAAGTTTATCTTTTAACGGGATCCTTTTAGGCCACCTTCTTGTATATAAATTTTACAAGGAAATTTCGACCTTGGTGGTTAATTTATTTTTGCGGCAGCCCATGATATGACAAGAGCATGGTAGAAATACTTCTTTTAATATCATCCGTCATCTGTCTATTTCAAATCATCAGAATCGGCAAATGAGCACAAAGGAGATGAAAGTAATATACTGCAGCTCAAATAACGTCCTGGAATCAACGATAAATCAGCATAAGACCGAATCATCAGAGTTGGAAAATGACTATAAATGAGATTAAAGTAATATACCGAATCTCCGGACAGCGTCGAGAAATCAAAGGTAAATAAACATAAGATCAAATCATCAGAATAGCGTCGAGGAATCAAAGATAAATCAGCATAAGGTAAATATCTTCAGAAGTGAATAATGACCATAAAGGAGATGAAAGTAATATACAGAAGCTCTGAATAGTGTCGAAGAATAAAAAAAATCAGCATAAGATAAAATCACCAGAATAGTGTTGGGGAATCAAAGATAAATCAGCATAAGGTAAAATAATCAGAATTGGCAAATGATTACAAAATGAAGCTCCGAATAGCCTCGGAGAAACAAAGATAAACGAAGCACCAAATGAAATCAGCATAAAGTATATAATTATCGGTTGTTTCAGATGAAAAATGACCGTATTGAGCATTGTTGAATGTTAAACATGGATGATTAGAGGAGCTACACATTTGAGTTTAATACTCGATACATTTCAATCTAATCCACACAAGGATTTATACACAACAACCAAATGTTGTTGTTGTCAACACATTACAAGTTATGGTTTTTTGTAATATATATGTAGTATAAATAAATTCTTGAAAGGAGTTCCCCATTTGTTTTACTTTTCCGTTCTCAAAAACGCAAATTTTTCATAGTCTTTTTGTCATTCCAATTTACGTAAAAATTTTAAAGTATTGACGGTCAGGAACGTACCAATCAAATAGAGTTTTAAAATTTCTCTATAATTTTCACATACCTCTATATTTCAAATTTTTTTAATTTTACGGTATAGTATTAGCATCCCAGCTGCCAGTATTAAACTGTAAAATTAAGCGTACTAAACAGTAAAAAAAGCATTAATACACTGCCGCACATGCACGGTAGCGTATTACTGCTTATTTTACTGTTAATTTTGCGGTATAATACTGGCAACTGGGGTGCCAGTATTATACCATAATATCATTTTTTTGCAGTGTAGGTACATTTTATTTCTATCCGATGACCAATATCCCGTCTTTGTAGTATGACAAACATGGTAAAAAATGCTAAATTATCCAGATCTTCTGAATAAAATCGTTTAATTTTATTAGAAAAATAAAATTTCTGTCCAATATGTTAGAAAAATAAAAGTATTTACAAATTTTATAAATTTTATCTAAAAATATGCCTTTATTAATGTCTGAGAAAATAGTTAGCTTGGATTACGGAGCAGCTGCAACGAGATTTATCTTTTCAAAAATCGATTGGCTGTATTCCATAGTAAAGCACTTGTATTCAGCCAGCAGTATATGAAAAAATCATTTTATGCTTCTCATGTTAGTCATTATTCCAGATAGCTAGAATACATAACATTTTTGGGAAGTTCATTAAAAATTCTCACTCCTTAGTTAATGACTTATCTAGTACTCCTGATTTTCCAAGTATTTGGAAAGCATTAATTTAATTGCCCTTTTTTGGTTTTGGTTTCTTTTGTTTTCCGGTAGATGTCTCTACCTGTCAACTCAGTTGTTTCGTGTTGATTTTTTCTCATTGGTTGTTTTTGCACTTTCTCTATAATCATCGGGCATATAAGCCACCGCCCCTCTGTCGTGTTGCCCTTTCTGCTTTTTCTAGCACACTGTGCTTTGAACTTTGTCGCACTGAAGAAGAATCTCGCTTATACATTTGAAATACCTAATTGCTGTTTTTTATGTATTATTCGTGAATTTATAACGTTGGTACTCTTCTTTTTAACATCACATTGTTGTAATCTTATTTCCAAAGTTTGGTGTATATTTTGAGAAATGATATTTTTTTTCTCTATTTCTCTGCTTTTTCGTTCTTTTAAGTGTGCATTAGTATATATTTTTTTCTTTCTGATGTGTTAGTACATTGCCACTGCATATATTTATTTTATTTTATGTATTATTCAAAATTTCTGTATGAAAAAAAAATTCATAAGACGAATGTGAGATATTAATGATTTTACAACCTTAAAATCAGACAAGGAAAATCATCGAAGCATAGATTTAATAAATAATTATTTTCACAAATTGCGTTTAGAACAATTCCTTATAGTTTATCTTTTAGTTTTCTAATTATATGAAATTGCAATATTATCGGCTGAACAAAATTTCAGTAGAGTTATTTCAGCTAACAGAAGGTAAAGGGAAAATGAAATTCCACTAACACAACTTTAATTTCGAAATATTTCTGCAGTTACACCATTCTTTTCTAATGCGATAAAAGCTATAAGTCAACCGTACGACATGTTTAACTAATGTTAATCATGATTCGAGTTCAACGTGCATGAATTAGAAATTTTCTACACATATTCAGAAGCTGACAAACCCTAAAATAATTCCTCTCAAAATCAATCATGCAGTTTATCATCTGGATTCATTTACATTAAACAGAAGTCGTTACTTCTTTTGCATTCTTCCCAATTATCGATTTATTTAGTTTCATACCAAGTAGTTATAGATTAGCTCGGGTATTTCGACATTTAATTAAAAGTGTTGTTATACAATAGTTTGTTTTGCAATGTTCGCAATTTTCTTTTTTTATAGCCTAAATTTTGTATTCTTAACATGCGCGTTGGTGCTTTGTTATACAGTTAATTTGATTTAATTTGGATTTTTAAGGAATGATACTGATTATTTCATAAAAAATTTAATTTAAATTCAGCGCAATTTTGAAAGAATTTTTGTTTTTAAAATTTCAGCCATTCATCAATTTACTAAAGTGGTAAAAGTTTATTTTAAAAAAGTTTTGTACCACGAGATTACAGGCTATTTTTAAAATGAGCCCTCTAAAATATTTTGACATGCTTTTTTTTAGACCATTGACCGGACATTTACCTACCGGGCTTTTGACCAGCTTAACGAGTTGATACCTGGCAATGGGGGGAGAATTCACCTGATCTCCCCATGGGGAAGATCTTTTTGATAATCCTCTAGGCCGACGTGGCTTCAGTGCATCTTGTGCTATAAGTTGATTTTCCTTAGTTGGCCAGTTACTAATTCATGTTTGGATGAGTCGATTCAGCACTGCATAGTGTAGCGAAGTCTGCCGGACGGATGTGAGATACTGGAGTATTTACTAATTTCGGGCTGCATCGTACACCCATTCGTAATACTATCGCCACGCGAGTTTGTCTAGCAATTTTGAACCTTGATTAGGTGACGAGACTTTCACTTGACTAGGCACCTCCAGAGGTATAATTCACAGGGAACTTGGGGGACTTTGCACCCATGACGGATTTTACATACACCAGGCGTCATTACTGTACATGATCCTTGCGAAGGTGCGCTCCACCTGGCTGGTTTGACTGTTTCATGGTGACTTGTAGCTGCCATGTTTGACGCCTTTATTATGGGTTGATATCTTTCTTGTGTTCAACTGTCTCTGTTAGGGTTTTTTGCTGCTTTTATGGGCACATCCCTATCGGGTAAGCTTGTCTTTGTAATGGTGGTTTGTCACTATCATGTTTATTGCTACTTTTTTGGGCTGGTCTCATTTTGTTGTTTTTTGCTTTGTTAGGATTTTTTTTTTTTTTGCTTTTATGGGCACATCCCTATTGGATTGTTTCTGATATTCTCTTGGTGAGTTATGTCTCGTCACTGGCTTGGTTGTCTATTGTCACAGGTTGTTGCTTGTGATGTTTGTCACTTTCTTGGGTATTTGTCACTTGCGATGTTTCGCTGGTTATGGTGAATTGATAACCCTGGCCTTGCTAAGTTTATCTAATGCTTATCTAAAAATTATATAGGGTAGATCGGGGTGATTCTTGGTCACCTGCAACAAGGGGGGATTATTGGTCAATTAAATTTTCATTAATACTAATGATAGAATCAAAAGAAAAATATATACTGGATGTTAGACAATTTCATTGTTATTCAGTAACACAAACGATTTCTTGGTTCAAAACATAATTTAATGAGAAAAAAATATTTTAATTAGACATATGTATAAAATTTGAGCAAAAAATAAGGGATTACAAAATCATGCTTTTTTTTCATAAGGTGGCTGTTATATAAAATTTAGTTACATGATGATCTAAAAGGGTTATATAGAAAGAGAAATATGCATAGAATATGTATGTATGCATATGAACACTGTATGAGTATATACATTAGGGAAATAGAGAGCTAAACATCACCCTATATACATGGGGTGATTTTTGGTCAACATGGGGTGAATGTTGGTCAGCATGTGGTGATTCTTGGTCATGTAATTTTAGCTTAAAAATTACTTATAAACTCACAAATAGTGCAGATATGTTTAATATTTGTCAGTTTTAGATGGCAGCGTCTGCATTCAAAAGTTTTTTTAAGTTCATGTGGCAACACTTTAAGAGTGAACCACATTGTTTTGATTTTTTTCAGCAACTCATAACACAAATTACATTTGAAATAACTGAACCTTTGTTTATCTATTTCTTGAAGAGATATTGGGGTTCATTTCATTCACTCCTCAGTCAACGTCTGCAAATTGTACCACGCACATGTAATTCCAGCGCAAGGAGAAAAATAGAAACAAATGCAGCAGTTATCGCCAACGAGGATTTCATTAAGTTGTGTGAAAAAGTTGAAAAAGAAAAAGATGAAAAAGAATCAAAAACGGAAAGGAAAACTACATTAAATACGAATACAGCTGAAGATGCAGTAGCATCATCCTCTGAGACTAGAAAGAAAACACAGCAATGCACACAAGATACGGATATAAATATGGAAGTAGAAACGGGTGATTCTGAAGAAATTCCGCAACTGCAAAAAAAAAAAAATTCTGATATTTCAGCTACAAATAAATTAAGGAAAATACATAAAGCCATATGGGTAGAGAAGTACTATGCTGTCTATTTTGAACAGATGACATACATCGGGCGTGTTATTAGTATTCAGGATGATATTTTGTCATGCAAATTTTTGGAAAAGTCTGCAGTAAATTATCGCCGGCCAAAGAAAATGGACCTTGCGCCAGTGAAGCGCTCCTTTGTGTTTTATGGACCAGTTAGACTCTATGGTACAGGGCCATTTCAGATTGAGGGAGATGAAATGCAAGCTGCATACCTTAAATACAAAAAAGTCTTTTGTAAATAAATGTATTATTTTGTGAAATATATTTGAAGTTCCAACCATTTTAGCAATGTTCTTTATTTTATAATATTTTTCATAACTCTGTTTATATTAACAACAATATAAAGTATTGAATTTATTCCAAGAATGTTTCATTCAATCATTTATTAAATTTTTGAGTGTTTAAAATGTTGGTATTTGATCATAAAACAATGACCAATAATCACCCCATTGCCGGGGGGATTATTGGTCAGACATTTTTTAATTTTATTAATATTATATATAATTTAAAAAAAGGCAACTAATTAAGATTGTTAGGGATTAGATTCTCTTTCTGCAAGTATAAAATTTGTGTTTCAATTCAATTTAGTTACTGAGTTATATGGATCTTTATGAAAATTGACCAATAATCACACCACTCCGCCCTAATGCTTATTTATGCTTACCTGAACGTATAAGGGTATGGTTTTCTTCTGATATGATATCATTTCTTTTCTTATTAAAAATATAATGTAAGATTTCATAGCGACAAAAATTAACTTTAACAGTTTTAAAATTTTTATTAGTAAATTTTTTGAATAATACAAATTTTTTTTATAACATTAATCAGAAACAATTCGAAATTTTTTGAAACATAGATTTAATAAATAGCTATTTTAACAGCTTTAATTAACAACATATGCTAATAATTTATCTAATAATTTTCAATTATATACGCAATCTTAAAGCGGCTGAATATAATTCCAGTGTAACTAGTTTGGCTAACATAGGGAAAGAAAAAAAATGAAATTCCACAGACACAACATTAAATTCGAAATAATTCTGCAGTTACACCATCTTTTTGTAATGCGATAACAGCTATAAGTCAACCGTACAACTTGTTTAACTAATGTTAATCATGTTTCGAGTTCAACGTGCCTGAATTAGAAATTTTCTACACATATTCAAAAGCTGACAAACCCTAAAATAACACCACACCCAGAAAAAGGAATTGATTAAAACGACAAAACATGTTTTGTTGAGTACATTTTAGTTGTTTTAACAAAATTCAAGTAAAATTCAACTATTTTACTTGAATTAACAAAAGATTTTTTGCTGACGAAACAATTTTTTTTTTTTTGGAATTGCAAAAAGATTTTTTTTTTGTTGATTCAAAAAAAATTTCCATTGACCTATATTTAAACAAAAAGTTTTGTTGGGTCAACCAAATTTTTGTTGATTCAACAAAATTTTTTCTGGGTGCACACAAAATCAGTCATGCAGCTTCTCATCTCGATTCATTTATATTAAAGAGAAAAGCGTAGTAGTTCTTTTGCATTCTTCACAATTATCGATTTACTTAGTATCGTACCATGTTTTCCTAGATTAGATTGAGTATTTTCTTACTTAATTAAAAAACGTTGATAGAGGAGAGCTTGTTTTCAAATGTTTGCAGTTTCTTTTCTTAATAGCCTAAATTTTGTATACTTAAAGTGCGCATCAATGCTTTATTACACAATTATTGTTATTTAAGTTTGAATTTTAAGGAGCGGTACTGATTATTTTATCAAAATTTTAATTCAAATCAATCGCAATTTTTAAACACTTTTTAAATTCTTTCAAAATTTTATCTACTTATAATTTACTTAACAGTCAATTAGAATAAAAAAAAGTTCTGCATCATGATTATAAGTCATATTTAGCATGGTTATCTAAATCTTATACAATGTTTCTATGTTTGTATGTTTCAATGTTTAATGATTATCTATGTTTATTTAAACATGCAAGTGTGTGATGTTTTTCTGATTCGGTACCATTTCATTTTTTTATTTAAAATGTATTGTTATTTAATGTGTAATAAGACTTCTGAGCGGCAAAAATTACATTTAACAACTTGGAAATACTTGTGTATTTTATAACTTTAGTCAGAAACAATTTGAAAATATTTGAAGCATAAATTAAATAAGTAGTTATTTCAACAGATTGTATTTACAGCGAATTCTAATAATTTATCTTATAGTTTTCTATATATATGCAAAGTTAAATTATCGGCGGAATAAAATTCGAGCGCAGCTGTTTTGGCTAACATAGGAAAAGAACAGAGTGAAATTTCACAAACATGGCTTTAAAATCAAAATGTTTCTGCAAATATACCATCCTTTTCTAATGTGATAAAAGCTATAAGTCAACCGTACGACATGTTGAATTTAATGTTAACCATGATTCAAGTTTAACTTGCGTGATTTAGAAATGTTCGCAACATATTCAAAAGCTGACAAACCCTAAAATAATTCCACACAAAATCAGTCATGCAGTTTCGCATCTGAATTCATTTACATTAAAGACAAAGTAGGTACTTCTTTTGCATTCTTCCCAATTATCGATTTATTTAGTTTCATACCAAATTGTTATAGATTAGCTCGGGTATTTCGACATTTGATTAAAAATGTTGTTATACGATAGCTTGTTTTCTAATGTTCGCAATTTTCTTTTTTTTATAGCCTAAATTTCGTATTCTTAACATGCGCGTCGATGCTTTGTTATACAGTTAATGTGACTTAATTTGAATTTTTAAGGAATTATAAGGATTATTTCATAAAAATTTTAATTTATATTCAGCGCAATTTTTAAACAATTTCAATTTTTGTTTTCAAAATTTCAGCCATTCATCAATTTACTAAAGTGGCAAAAGTTTATTTTAAAAAGTTTTGTACCACGAGATTAGAGGTTATTTTAAAAATAAACCCTCTAAAATATTTTTTTTTGGACTTGCTTTTTTTTTAGAACATTGACCAGGTCCCCAGCTACCGGGCTTTTACCCAGCTTAACGGTTTCGTGCCTGGCAACGGGGAGAGAATTCGCGTGACCTCCGCATGGGGAAGATCTTTTTGATAAGCTTCTAGGCCGACGTGGCTTCAGTGCATCTTGTTGTCTCAGTTGCTTTTCCTTAGTTGGCCGGTTACAAATTTATGTTTGGATGAGTCGATTCAGCACTGCATACTGTAGCGAGGTCTGTCGTACGGATTTCAGATGGGGGAGTATTTACTAATTTCACGCTGCATTGCACACCCATTCGTCATGCTAGCGCCAGGCGAGTTGGTCTCGTAATTTTGTACCTTGATTAGGTCACGAGACCTTCACTTGACTAGGCACCTCCAGAAGTATAATTTACTGGGAACTTGGAGGACTTTGCACCCACGACGGATTTTACATACACCAGGTGTCATTACTGTACGTGATCGTTGAGTAGCCGCACTCCACTTGGCTGGTTTGACTGTTTCATGGTGGCTTGTAGCTTCCATGTTTGACGCCTTTATTATGGGCTGACCTCTTTGTTGTGTTTAACTGTCTCTGTTAAGTTTTTTGCCGCTTTTATGGCCACACACCTATTGAGTTAGCTTGTCTCTGTCATGGTGGTTTGTAACTATAATGTTTATTGCCGCTTACAAAATTTTTCGAAGCATGGATTTAATAAATAGTTATTTGAACGGCTTTAATTTACAACATATGCAAATAATTTATCTAGTAATTTTCAATTACACACGCAATCTTAAAGCGTCTGAATAAAATTCCAGTGTAACTAGTTTGACTCACATAGGGAAAAAACAAAATGAAATTCCACAAACACGACTTTATTTTCGAAATATTTCTGCATTTATACATTCTTTTCATTATGCGATAACAGGTATAAGTCAAACGTACGACATGTTTAACTTAATGTTAAACATGATTCGACTTCAACGTGCGTGAATTAGAAATTTTCTCAATGTATTCAAAAGCTGACAAACCCTAAAATAACTCCACACAAAATTAGTCATGCAGTTTCTCATCTGGATTCATTTATATTAAAGAGAAAAACGTAGTAGTAATTTTTACATTCTTCACACTTATCTATTTATTTAGTATCGTACCAAGTTGTCCTAGATTAGATTGTGTATTTTCTTATTTAATTAAAAGCCGTTGATAGAGGAGAGCTTGTTTTCAAATGTTCACAGATTTCTTTTTTTAATAGCCTAAATTATGTATTCTTAAAGTGCGCATCAATGCTTTATTACACAATTATTGTTATTTAAGTTTGAATTTTAAGGAGCGATACTGATTTCATCAAAATTTCAATTCAAAATAAGCACAACTGCTTAGAAATTTTAAAATTCCTTCGAAATTTTATCTATTTTCAATTTATTTGATTGTCAATTAGAATAAAAAAAGTTCTGCACCGTGATTATAAGTCATATTTAGAATGACCCCACAAAATAATTGGCCTTTTCGACATGCTTACCTAAGGCTTATACAATGCTTATCTATGTTTATATGAACATGCAACTGTGTGATGTTTTTCTGATTCGATACCATTTATTTTTTTTTATTTAAAATATCATGTAAGACATCTGAGTGACAAAAATTACATTTAGCAATTTGGAAATACTCGTGTATTTTATAAATTTAGTCAGAAACAATGCGAAAATTTTTGAGGCATAAATTAAATAAGTAGTTATTTCAACAGCTTGTATTTACAGCACATTCTAATCATTTATCTTATACTGTTCTATATATATGCAATCTCACATTATCGGCGGAATAAAATTCGAGCGCAGCTATTTTGGCTAACATAGGGAAAGAATTTTAAGAAAGTAAAATTTCACAAACATAGAATTAAAATCGAAATATTTATGAAATTACACCATCCTTTTCTAATGCGATAAAATCTGAAGTCAACCGTACGACATGTTTAACTTAATGTTAATCAGGATTCGAGTTCAACTTGTGTGAATTAGAAGTTTTCTCAACATATTTAAAAGCTGACAAACCCTAAAATAATTCCACACAAAATCAATCATGGAGTCTCACATCTGGATTCATTTACATCAAAGATAAAGTCCTACTTCTTTTGCATTCATCTCAATTATCAATGTTTTAAGTATCTTACCAAATTGTTCAAGATTAGCCCAGGTATTTTCATAATTAATTAAAAGTGTTGCTGTAGGATAGCTTGTTTTTAAAGTTCCGCAGTTTTATTTTATATTGAAATTTAATTTTGATTTTAAAGAATGATAATTTTACCAAAATTGTAATTCAAATAGGGTGCAAATTTTAAACAATTCCAAAATTCTTTGAAAATTTTATCTATTTATCATTTAACTTGAATGACAATGAAAAAAAAACACGTTCTGCACAGCGAATAAACGTTATTTTTTTAAATGATCCCACTAAATGATTCTCCTTTTCGACATGCCTATTTAGAGTTTATATAATACTTATCTATGCTTATCTTAACGTGCAATGGAATGATGTTTTACTAATTTGATACGATTTCATTTTTTTAATATAATGTAAGATTTATGAGCGACAAAAATTACATTTAACAATTTGAAAAAAAACTTATTTGTTTTAGAATTTTAGTCAGAAGCAATTCGAGAATTTTTAAGGCCTAGATTAAATAAATATCCATTTTTACAGCTTGCATTTACAACACATTTTAATCTATCTTTCTACAATATGCAATCCTAAATTATCTTTAGAATAAAACTCCAGTGCAGCTAGCTATTTTGGATAACATAGGAAAAGAACAAAAAGAAATTTCAGAAAAGCGGCTTTAATTTCGAAATATTTCTGCAATTACACCATCCTTTTCTAATGCGATAAAAGCTATAAGTCAAGCATTCGACATGTTTAACTAATGTTAATCATGTTTCGAGTTCAATGCGTGTGAATTAGAAATTTTCTACACATATTCAAAAGCTGACAAACCCTAAAATAATTCCATTCAAAATTAGCCATGCAGTGTCTCATCTGGATTCATTTACATTAATGATAAAAGCGTACTTCTTTTAAAGTCTACCCAATTATCGATTTATTTAATTTGGTACCAACTTGATCTCTAGATTACCTCAGATGTTTCAACATTTAGTTAAAAGTGTTGCTATACAATAGCTTCTTTTCAAATGTTCACAGTTTTCTTGATCTATGATTTATAATGCAATTTATGTGATTTAATTTTGAATTTTAATAAATTATACTTGGTTATTTTATCAAAATTTTATTTTACTTTTAACAAAATTTTTAAACAATTTCAATTACTTGTTTCAAAATTTATTCTATTCATCATTTTATTGAGTGACGAAATTTTATTTTCCAAACAAATCTGTACCACGATTAAAGGTTATTTTTAAAATTAATGTTTTTTTCTGAAATATTTATCTAAAGCTTGTACCATGTTTATCTATGCTTATCTGATTAGGCTATATTTTCTTCTGATGTAATATCATTTCATTTTTATTTTTAAAATATAATGTAAGATGTTTTAGTGACAAAAACGAATTTTAACAGTTTTATAATTTTTAAATAAATTTATACTACAATAGTTATTTATTTTTATAACTTTTCTCAGAAACTATTCAAAATTGTTTGAGGCATGGATTTTAGAAATAGTTATTTTAACAGCTTGCATTTTCAACACATTCCAATCATTTATCGTGTAGATTTTTATATATATGCATTCTTTAATTATCGGCTGAACAAAATTCAAGCGCAGCAATTTTGGCTAAGAAAAGGAAAGCACAAAACGAAATTTCACAAACACAGATTTAATTTCGAAATAGTTCTGCAATTACACCATCCTTTTCTAATGCGATAAAAACTATATGGCAACCGTACGACATGAATAACTAATGTTAATCATGTTTAAAGTTCAAAGTGCGTGAATTAGAAATTTTCTAGACATTTTCAAAAGCTGAAAAACCTTAAAATAATTCCATACAAAATCAGCCATGCAGTTTCTCATCTGGATTCATTCACATTAAAGAGAAAGGCGTACTTCTTTTGCATTCTACCCAATTATCGATTTATATAATTTCATACCAAGTTGTTATAGATTAGCTCGGGTATTTCGACATTTAATTAAAAGTGTTGCTATACGATAGCTTCTTTGAAAAAGTTCAACGTTTTCTTTTCTTAATATTCTAATTTTGTATTCTTAAAGTGCGCATCGATGCTTTGTTATACAAAGTGATTAAAAATGAATAAACCGACTTTGAAGGGCTATATCATCCGAACAATAAAATGTAGTGTTCCATTTTACCCATCGAAGTCAGTGAGAAGTCATGAAGTTTCATAAATATAAAGGTTATTTTTTTGTCGAGAGATGACGCAACGAGTGGCGGGTTAAAAGTGAGCCGGCATGTTCTTTTGCGACTTTATTCAGTCAGTTGCCGCCGAGATGAGAACAGCACAACAAAAGACGTTTATTTTCAAATCCTCTTCCTCTGTTGTCGGGTGCCCGCTTCTTCAATCTAGCAGGGGTCCTGTTTTCTCTGTACATATGTATATAAATAATTGTATTTTGTATTTGAATACTATAATAATTGTTGTAATGAGAGTTAACATCACACTATCTGTATATTATTAGTATCTGCATATTATTTGTAAATTTTCAGTGTATCCGCATCTGTATATTCATATTAGTATATTATTAATTGTATTAGAATTATTTAACCAAGAATCTGCATCGCATTTAACCAAAAATCCTAAATATAAAGTCTGCACAGTACTTGTATATAGTCATATTCTGGAAATGGTCTAAACTGTAAAATTTTATAATCGAATTAATTATAATAACTGTATGTGTGCATCATATTTTCTCCATATACATCAATTGTAGTAAAGTATTTGTATAAAATATGCTAGCGAAGAATAACCCATCATATTTAACCAATAATAATTTTAGGCATGGTGACTGCACAGTATTTGTAAATAGCTCATCCGGAAATTATATATTCTGCATACATTGAAATAATAATAATAATCGTATGTATGAAAGCAATAACTGTATTATCAGACAAAATTCAATTACTTTCACTACAGAGAAAATCACATGTAAAAGTAAAACTTCTGAGAAAAAGAAAAATTGTAATATTATATTGTAAAACTTGCATACATAATTCTGTAACTGTGGTCTCGCTGGTGATAGAGGCGTGTCAGCTCCTCAGGATTGCACACAAACTCTAAGGCTTAGGCCGGGTTTCCTGAGGTGGTCATACCTGTGTAATCGAATTTTTGAACTGAAAACGAGTATAACTGCAACTGTAACACCCGACATGCTGAAAACCATATGGGTCGAATTATCCTACAGAATGAGTGTCGTTCGTGTTTCTGCTGGTGGTCACATTGACCATTTATGAATTTTTGCTATTTGTAATTTTACAATATTCTTTTTTATGTCTTTTTCACAAATGTATGTATTTTCTATACTTTTGTTAGTAAAGCCCTTCAAAGTTGGGATATTCATTTGTAATCACCTTGTACAATTATTGGAATTTAATTTTGAATTTTAAGGAATGATACTGTTTATTTTATGAAAAAAGTAATTTAAACTAAGCTCAATTAAAACAAAATTGAAAATTATTTCAATGTTTTATCTATTTTTCACTTTAATTGAGTGACAATAAAAAATAAAATAAAATTTTGTACCGCGATTAAAAGTTATTTTAGAAAATGGCCCCACTAAATGATTGTCAATTTTAATAGGGAAGGATTATATAAATCTTATATAATCCTTCTCTTGGCTTATCCCAAAGGGCAAAGGTATGATTTTCTTCTGATCTGATACCATTTATTTTTTTTTTTAATTTAAAATATAATGTAGGATTTCTTTGCGATAAAAATTAATTTTAACAATTTGGACATACTACTTATTTATTTTATAATTTTAATCGGGAACAATTCGAAAATATTTGAGGCAGAGATTTAATAAATAGTTAGGTACTTTTCTACTATAGTAATCTTTTTTTTTTATAGCGCAATTTGGATTTGTGAAAGCCAGATTTTTTGCTAAATGATATAAACAACAATGAAAACAAATCTGATTCCCATAATTTTACTAACATTATATATATATATATATATATATTATTGATTTTTGAATGCAATTTGCATTTCTTTGTATTCAAAAATAGATAAATGGCTTCTTTATATTATATAAATTGTATTAATATTGAAAAAAATTGCTTGTGTATATGAAACAGTTGGTAGATTGCAGAAAATATATTTCAAAATTTCCTTTTTTCGCCAAGGCCATTTTCTCTATCACGCCAATACACTTATATTGCAAAAGTACCAATTGCTATTTTAACAGCTTGAATTTAAATTAGATTTAATTCCTTAGATTTGGTGATAAAAATAATTTTAACAATTCGGACATACTACTTATTCGTTTTATAATTTTAGTCAGAAACAATTCGAAAATATTTGTGGCAGAGATTCTTCAAATTGTTAAATACAATTAATTGTTCTTGTTAAATACTTTCCCACTATAGGGACTTTGGTGTTTTATTAATTTTATTATTATCGCAATTCAGACTTCAGAAAGGCAGATTTTTTGCCAAATGATATAAACAGCCATAAAAATAAACCTGATTCTCGAATTCTACCAAGATTATATATATATATATATATATATATATATATATTATTGTTTTTTGAATACAATTTGCTTTTCTTTGTATATAAAAATAGATAAATGGCTTCTTTATATTAAATAAATTGTATAAATATTGAAAATATTGCTTGTGTATATGAAATAGTGAATAGCTTGCATAAAATATATTTCCAAATTTCCTTCTCTCGCCAAGTCCATTTTCTCTGTCACGCCAAGTCAGTTATACTGGAAAAGTACCAATTGCTATTTTAACAGCTTGGATTTACAACACATTCTAATCCTTTATATTGTACTTTTCTATTTATATGAAATGTTAACTAATCTTCTGATTAAAATTCCAGTAGACTTATTGCATCTAACCAGAAATGTAAAGCGAAAACGAAATTCCTGAAACACAGTTTCAATATCGATATATTTCTACAATTACACCATACTTTTCTAATGCGATAAAAGCTATAAGTCAACCGTAAGGCATGTTTAACTTAATGTTAATCATGATTCGAGTTCAAAGAGCGTAAATTAGAAATTTTCTCTGTATATTCAACAGCTGACAAACCCTAAAATAATTCCACACAAAATCAGTCATGCAGTTTCTCATCTGGATTCATTTACATTAAACAGAAAATCGTTACTTATTTTGCATTATTCCCAATTATTTATTGTTATTATATGTCCTGAGATGCTATTATATGTCTCATCATCTCAGGATAATTTTGCATTCTTCCCATGTTTTGTACCAAGTTGTTGTAGATCAGCTTGGGTATTTCGACATTTAATTAAAAGCTTCGCTATAGGATAGGTTATTTTCAAATGTTCACAGTTTTCTTTTCTTAATAGTCTAATTTTGTATTCTGAAAATGCACATCGATGTTTTGTTATACAATTATTGGGCTTTAATTTTGAATTTTAAGGAACGATACTGATTATTTTATCAAAATTTTAATTTAAACTAAGTGCAGTTAAAAAAAAATCAAAATTATTTGAAAATTTTATCTATTTATCACTTTACTTGTGGGACAATTAAAAAAAAATATGTACCGCAATTCAAGGTTATTTTAGAAAATGGCCCCTCTAAATGATTGTCATTTTTGACATGAAAGGATTATATAAAGCTTATGTAACCCTTCTCTAGGCCTGTTTCCGAACGTGCGGAACGTGCGTGCAAGGGTATAATATTCTTCTGAATTTATACCATTTCTCATTATTTTTAATATAAAATATAATATAATGTAAGATTTCTTAGCGATAAAAATTAATTTTAACAATTTGGACATACTACTTATTTAATTTTAGTCGGAGCAATTCGAAGATATTTCAGGCGCAGAAATTTAATAAATAGCTAGGTACTTTACCACTATAAGGGTCTTAATTTTTTTTTCTTAGACTTAGCGCAATACGAATTTCTGAAAGTCAGATTTTTTAACAAATGATATAAACAGCTATGAAAAGCAAACCCGAATCCCGAATTGTAACAAGATTATAAATTATTATTATTATTATTATTATTATGCAATTTACTTTTCTTTGTTTGTAAAAATAGATAAATGGCTTCTTTGTATTAAATAAATTGCATAAATATTGGAAATATTGCTTGTGTATATGAAACAGTGAATAGATTGCATAAAATATATTTCAAAATTTTCTTCTCTTGCTATGTTCATTTTCTCTATCAGGCCAAAGCACATATACTGGAAAAGTACCAATTGCTATTTTAACAGCTTGGATTTGCAACACAATCTAATAATTTATATTGTACTTTTCTATATATATATATATGAAATGTTAAGTAATCATCTGATTAAAATTCCAGTAGAGTTACTTCATCTAACCAGAAGGTAAAGTGAAAACGAAATTCCACAAACACAGTTTCAGTTTCGAAATATTTCTACAATTACACCATCCTTTTCTAATGCGATAAAAGCTATAAGTCAACCGTAAGGCATTTTTAACTTAATGTTAATCATAATTCGAGTTCAAAGTGCATGAATTAGAAATTTTCTCAATATATTCAACAACTGACAATATAACAAATCAATAACTGACAATTCTTATCGCGCGCAGCGATGCTTTATTATTAAATTAGTGTGATTTAATTTTGAATTTTAATATATTATGCTTGATTTTTTTATCAAAAGTTTAATTTAAGAGTAACATACAAGTGGATTTTTTTCTTGCTAAACTGAGCGTTTAAGCCGACAAAGTGAAAGATATCCCAAGCCGGGAATCGAGCAATGAAAAATTAATTGAAAAATTAATTGAAAATTAATTGGAATTCACTTGAATGTTGGTAATTGGTATTCAATTGTTTATTGTGTTGTCTATGCTGGACTTCTTGTGAAAAATGTCGTCTAAAATATGCCACAGGGTTATGTGCTCCGGATGACAGTTTCCATGTTGTGCTGCGGTTGCAGCCTTTCCGACATATATAAGAGTATGATATGCCGAGTTGGGGTATCGTTCCTTGTAGCTCAGTGGAAGAGCCTCGGAGCGCTATTCTGGGGTCCCAGGTTCGATTTTCGGATTGGGACAGTTTTCACTCTGTCGGCTTAAGCGCTCACTTTAGAAAGAAAAAATCCACTTGTATGTTACTCATTAGTTTCGGACAAATGTCACTCTTGAAAAATTAATTGAAATTCACTTGTAGTTTAATTTAAATTGAGCGCAATTTTTAAACAAGTTCAAATTTTTGTTTTAAAATTTCATCTTCTCATCATTTTACTTGAGTGGCAAAATTATTTAAATAAAGTTTCTTTACCTCGATTAGAGGGTATTTTTTTATATGACCCTATTAAATTATAATTGTTTTTGCCATGCTTATCTAAAGCTTATATAATGCTTATCTAAATCTTGTATAATGTCTACCTATGCTTATCTGATCGTTCAAGGGTATGATTTTCGTCTGATTTAATATCATTTCGTTCTTTTATTTAAAAGATAAAGTAAGATTTCTTAGCGACAGAAATTAATTTTAACAGTTTTCTAATTTATATTAGTAAATTTATAAAACAGTACTTACTTATTTTATAATTTTAATCATAAACAATTCGAAATTTTTTCATGTATAGATTTTATGACTTAATTCTGCATGACAAAAATTAATAATACCATTGTGGAAGTACTAATTGTTTTAATAACATTAGTAACAGGCAATCGAGATAGTTTGGAACACAAATTTAATAAACAGTTATTTTAACAATTTGCATTTACGATTCATTCTTATCATTAAGTCTGTTGTTTTCTAATTAAATGGAATCTTATGTCGACGGACTAAACACATATATATTATAGCTATTTTGTTTAACAGTAGTAAAGGAGAAAACAAAATTCCACAAACCAAGTTTTAATTTCCAAACCAAGTTTTTGTTTATATTTCTTCTGTTACACCACCTTCTTCAAATGCGACAAAAGCTAGAAGTCAACCGCGCGAAACGCTTAACTAGTGTTAAATCACAACGAACCTTATGTTCAGAGTGTGTGAATCAGAAATTTCTCCAAATTATTCGTAAGCTGAATTATTCGCAGTTATCGATTTATTAGTACTGAAACAAGTAATTTCAGATTAGCTCAGGTTTTCCCACATTTAATTAAAAGTGTCACTATAGAATATTTGTTATTAACCCGTGACTACACTGTTAAAAATTTGCAGCAAACTCTCCCATTATTTGACTTTTTTATAGAAAACGGTAATATAACTGTAATTTATCTCTATTCTGAACACAATATAGGTAATAATAGGGCCAGAATAGCGTAAATTAAGGTTATGTAACCATGTTCTATAAAAACGGTTGAATGACTTGACAGTTTGCTGCAAATTTTTAACAGTGTACACTATGAATTCGCACCTACCAAAATTTTAAATTGTCGGCGTTTAGTAAAACCACGCTTCTATTACTTTGAATTTTTCATTAACAAAATAAAATTTTTGATAAAAACAAATACCACAGTTCGATTTCTCATTAAATTTCATTTAGGTGTTATATTTCATAATTTCTATATTACCAACAAAGTTATGCGCAGTTACAGTTACGGAATTCCAAATCGCAATAGTGTTAAGTGAACGGTTTCACAGTTTACTTATTCAATAACCTGTATCTAGTGTTCTTAACAGATTTAGTAACACATGTATAAGTATACACATATATGATTTGTAACGATTGAATAAAATTTTAAATAAAATATGATCTAAGAATTCTGTATGGTAAAAAAATATAGTACCAATGTGAAGGTGCAAAGTAATTTTATAACTTTAGCAAGAGACCGTACAAATTCCTTGGAATCATAGATTTAGCAGACTCTTCTTTAAATAAATTGTGCTCACAACATACTTTTCTTGTTTAGTAGTATCTTGTAAATTTCCAATTATGTGACAGCGTAATATCGTCCATCGACGAAGATTCCAGTGTAACAGACGGAAATGTGAAAATGAAATTCCACAAACACAGCTTTAATTTCGAAATATTTCTGTAATGAGACAACCCTTTACAAATTCAATAAAATCTGTAAATCAACCATACGAGACTTTTAATCAGCGTTAGTCACACTTGCAAATTTAACGTGCACAAATTAAAAATTCCCTCAGCTTATTGAAAAGCTGACAGACCCTAAAACAAATCTACAGGAAGTTAGCCAGGCAATTTCTCTTTACATTTTTTTATTTCTGAATTCAATTGATTCAAAGGGATAGCGTAACTCTTTGGAATTCTTCCCAATTACTGATTTATCAGTATTGGAAGAAGTTGTTCTTGATTAGCTCAGATATTTTGATATGTAATTAAAAGCATTGCTGGAGGAGAGCGCTTCGCAAATATTAGCTGTTTTCTTTTCTTAATAAATTGGTATTTTTATAAGGATTTATCAGGGCATTCGCATAATGCATTTAGAGAATCAGATACCTTTAAAACTTACAAATTACATGTAAAAGTAAACCTAATACTGATTGAAATTACTCTACATCTGATTAACTTCTGAATATGAAATTTTAAACACACATTAAATGATTTAGAAATTGTAAATTATTTAATGTGTTTATTGAATTTATAAAAAGGTGTATATTTTATAAATTAGGTATATGCTAAAAGTTAATGTTCTGAAAAAGAGTCTAGATGCGTATAGAGTTTTTTAATTCAATTTGAAATTTAAGAAAGAGTAATTTTTAATCCTTTCAAGGACATGTAATTGTGTTTCCGTAGTGTTTGAATGCACATCAGAATTTTTAAAAAAAGTTATTTAAAATAAGATAAAGCATATTTACAGAATTTTTGCACCAAAGTTACAAAAGTAAAATTGCGTTCAAACATTCAGGTACAAACCTTGATTTAAATAAAGTTATATTAAAAATATACCACCGCCTTTCAAGGAGTTAAAATGACTCCATTAAATGATTCTACTTTTTGATATATTTATCTATTCTTATCTTAACATTCAAAAGTATGATCCACTTCTGAATTGTTACCATTTATTTTTTGATTTAAACTATAATCTAAGTGCATCAAAAGTTCATTTTCCCATATCAGAATTATTACCTGATTTCTTAACTTTAGATAGAGACAACTGGAATTTCTTTGGAAGTATAGATTTGATAAATGGTCATTTTAAGAAGATACTTTAACGGCATATTTACATCATTTAACTTTTAATTTTCTAATTATAAAAAAAAACATAACAATATCGGCTGAAGAAAATTATATTACAGTTATTTTGGCTAACATAAAGAAAGGAGTACAAGAAATTTCACTAGCACAACTTTAATTTGAATATATTTCTGCAATTACACCACCCTTTTCTCATTCTATAAAAACAGCAAGTCAGCCGTAGAAAACGTTAATCGCACTGGGCGTGCACAGGCTGCACGCAACCTGGGTGCGTGAATGAGAATTATCCTCAATTGATTCAAACGCGGACAGACCCTAAAATAATCCCCCCACAAAATCAGTCATGTAGATTCTCATATGGTTTCATCTGCTTCAAAGACAAAGTCGTGCTTCTTTCTCATTCTACCCAATTATCAATTTATTTAGTATCATATCAAGTTGTTCCAGATTAGCACAGGTATTTCAGCATTTAATTAAAAGCATTACTGTGAGATAGCCGATTTTATTCGTTTACAATTTTATTTTCTTATTAACCTAAATCTTGCATTTTTAACATGCGTACCGCTGCTTTCTTGTATTACATGTATGCGCAGTAGTTAATGGATGGAAATTTTTATGATTCTAATAATTTTCACAATATAAATACAGGTAAGAAAAATATTTTCTTACCTTTTCATCTCAGGGTCCACCTTCAGCAATTCACGTTTTATCAGCTGATATCGGGATACATCCACAGGGTGCGTTCAGGCTTGTTTTACTAGATAAATATGAAAAATATTAATAAATGAATTAATCCTTTGATACTGTGTGAATTCGTTTTTACTTACCCATCATACGTAGTATCGGGTAAGTCTTGTAATCGTTTTGAAAATCGAAAAAAAAATGTTGATGGATTTACACGTTTCAGACACTGGAGATTCCGAAAAACATATTTTTAGAAAAAAAAATTTGCCGTCCGTCTGTGTGTCTGTGTGTGTGTGTCTGTGTGTGTGTGTCTGTGTGTGTGTCTGTGTGTCTGTAAACGCTCTATCTCCCGAAAAAATTGAGATAGAGACTTGCAATTTGGTATGTACTTAGCATGTAATAATGGGAAGAAGCCTATTTCATTTCAATAACCTCGATTAACTGGAACTATTTTTTTCGGACTCTCGAAATATTCGTTCTGATAAAAGGTATATAAAAATTTTCGAAATTGTTTATTTTAAGAAATGAATATAAAAGACAATAAAAAAACATAAATTTTACATAAAGCATGAAGTCGATCGGATAATGAGTTGCCGAGATATTTGGAATCCTATTTTCTACACTCTTCGATTTTTCATGACCCTGTATTTCATTCAAATTTCACTTTAAAGATATATTTTAATTGTAAATTTGACGCTTAATCAGATGCAATAAACCGCTAGTTAATAGGATTATTATTTTTGGAGTTATGAGGAAAAACCTCTTTCAAGCAATTCAGTAATCGAGCCTTTAAAGTTTATGACGTCATCAAGCCACGATTTTATTTGAATTGCAATGTATTTTATAAGTAGTTTACACATTTTTATTTTAATATTTTACATTATGCATATCCATGATGGGTAAGTATTACGGTGGCCCCCAACGACTAGTTTTCTTATTTAAAGACTCCAGTTAGATATGTTTTGGAATCCAATATTTAATATTATCTTGATTATGAGTATTACACAAATAGCAAAAATAATTATTATTATCGAGCAACGGAACGGCCAGCACATTTAAATACGACTACATTTCAGAACAGCGACAAAAGGAATGAATTTAAATGAGCAGTGAACATGTATGAAATCGCCGACAAGTGCGAGAATCACGAACGCAGCAAAACTGCTCACAAATTTCAAGAAAGAAGATAAAAAGAGTCAATAGTTTTTATCTAACAAATAGTGAAAGTTCTCTCGTAGCAGGGTTTATACTGTTCAACATCTTGTACAATTACTGTGATTTAATTTTGAATCCGGATGAATGGTGTTGATTGTTTTATCGAATTTTAAATGAAACTTTGCGCAACTTTAAAGAATTAACAGTTATTTATTAAGCCGTTTAACTCAGTAACTGAGACTTTTAATTAAAAGGGCGCGTTTCGTATTGAATTTGAAAAGAATATGCCTTTTAAATTATTTTAGTAAATGTTTGCATTTCTTACATGCTTAATTGACATATTCTGTAAAATAACGTCAAAAGACAAGTCTTTTTCCGTGCAATATATGTTTAATTATAGAAAATTTACTACTTCCATTTGACCACTTTTTCTCAAATCATGGAAATTCATCAACGAAAGCTAAAAATTACATGAAATTATCCGTTCTAATCCGCGTTTCCGTGAAATCGCATCGGTGTTGGGGCAACTGTGGTGCCAACCACTGTTCTGCTTCTTAACACTCGATTGCTATCTTTGTAATTGCAAGATACAAGGTTTAGGCTTAGGGATCAATGCGTTTTAAGCCTTGTTAGTTATAATTATTTATAATAATGTTGATAATTGTTTTAGATTTTGTGATTAAAAGGTAAAGAACATACATTTCTAGTTAATTACCAATTTTTCCCTAAATATCGCTGTATAGATTGTATAAATATGAAAATTACGTGATATATCTCACAGATTTAACAAAAGCAACAACGTACGTAAGTTTTTTGAGGATAGTAATCGAATGTTAAACGAAATTTTTGCGCATGTCCTTTTCCCTCAAATCACGGGGTGGAGTCAAGCAAATGTGCTGTTAGTACATTTCAAGAAATTTTCACTTATACTAAACTATAGGCGCTCTTGGTAGGGTGCCTTTTTTTACTACTACAGTTTTTTGTAGCTCTTTTAAGCATTGTACTAAAATTTCATTAAGTTAAAAAAAAGTCTGTAAAATGCTACTTATGTGTAATAGACATTAATTCGTTACTGTACACATTGTTTAAACCAGATAAATTTGTGATTTTTTTACATTTTTTAATGGAAAAATAGTACAATTAAAATTCCATTTTATCATAATATACTAACATATCAAACAATTAAAAGTAATAATATGCAGTTTAAAATAAAAATCACTCCCTAACTATCGTAATAGTAAGTACCTTTAAATGTCAAAAGTGATTAAGAAAGAGCTTGTGTCACATTAAACTCTTTTCTGAAGGAGAAACAATTTTTACATTGAAATATGCATTTTTTTTAAATTTATATCTACAGTGGTGAAAAAAGGACAGCAGCATATTAACTCTGCCACAAATCATAGTATAAAAATGTGATGTTAGTAATGACGTCTGTTAATTAACCCTCTGAGCGTTTTGAAAAAGGGTAAAATTGTAATGTTGTTTTCTCTGCATTTTGTTTTAAATGCTAAAAAAATATGATTCTTTCAGCATTATAAATAAAACTTAATTACAAATATGAATGTGACCCTTTAGAGTATTAATCATTCTTCAATGTTTGGAAAATTCATTAAATCTATAGAATTATATTATCTTAAACATTGCATATATTGCAGTGAAACCTGGAGCTTAGTGAACGGAATATTACGTTCCACACGCTTAGAGGGTTAATGCTACACTTAAATTTTGCTTAGGGGTTGTCTACCTATAGAAATTGTACCAAACTTTAAAAATTTCATAGCCAGAACCTAATTTTGGCATCATATTTAGGTTTCCCAGTAAACTTTACCTTCGGATACCAAACGAAAAAATCATTTGGTCAAGAACTCGTGGAATTATAAAATTTTAAATTTTGAACTCCTAATGGTTAAAATAATTTTAATCTTTGCAACACACATTGCAATACGGGTAGTTTTTTAAGCAAATACATGAAATTCCTTACGGAATGAGCTGTACTTTTGGGTTTGCATATTTAAAGTTTTTAAAAATCGATTTCTGATGAAATATTATAAGCTGCAATGTATATATATTTTTAAAATATTAAATTCGAAAAAAAATATTTTTTTATCCTTCTCAATATTTTATTGTAGTTTTTGTGCATCCGTGTATTTATTCGATCACTAAATAAATAAAACTTTGTAGTAAAATTATGAAAATAATTTTTTGGACGTTTAAAAGAAAAAAAGAAGAAGAAATTAGATATTTATAAATATTATTTAACTCTAGTATGAAGCACTTTTAAAACAAACATTGTTTCGCTAAGTTGTATATAAAAAGTAGATTTATTTTAAGTTTCTAAGGTATTAAAACAAATAGTAGTAAGTTTAAGCAAAGAAGTAATTATGAACTATTTATCTTCTACTTAGTCACATACTTCTCCCCTTACACAATGACTCGTGCTTCTAAAACTGTTAGGAAAATTCTATATTTTCCCTATTTTTTTCTCTTTCTCTCTTTCTATCTTTGGTAGGAAAAGGATGTATTTATCAGAACCGTATCTGCATTTACTTTATAACTTTCTGTGTTAGAAGAAACTCACGTAGAAAACTCATAAAATAAATTTCTATAAAAGTATTGGAAATATGTGGTATATGTGATGTACCAGGTTTTTCGTTAGGTGCACTTCTATGCAATACTTTATTTTCATTCTAGTAAATAAAATCCCAGATGGGTAACATCTAAATAGCAAAATATTTCATAATTTTGTTTTATATGTGTATCGTGTAGCAGTGTAGATTTACTGGTTAAAGCAAATTTTTCTCTTCATTTAAAACATAGAAAATTTTAATATTAAAAAATTAGAAAATTTAAAAATTAGAAATTTTTTATAAGCCCGTTTAATTTACTTATAAAGGGAAAACTTAGTTTAAACGTAGAATTTCATTAAAATTTGAATATAAAATATTTCTTCAAATGTTCATCAAAATGTTAACTCATTTAAACTTTTATAGCTTGATTTTAAACGCTTGCAGAAATGGCTGTGCTATTTAACTCCATAGCATGTATCACGCATGTGCCCCCTAGCATGTATCACGCACTTAAATTTTACTGGAGCAATTTTATTTTATCAAATGGTTTTAGTTATTTAGTCTCTAAATAAGACAAATACATATAACTAGCTGATCCGCCCGGTGACCCGGTCCCGTCAAAAAATAGTACGAAACGGGAAAACACTCTAAAAATCGGTGCACGAAAGTCTACCTCTGGTAAACCTTTCGTCTATTGGAAAGTAAATGGAGAGACGGACCTCGAAGAGGAAATAAATTCAATACGACCCCCTCAAATGCCTGGGTCATTTGATTCACGGCGGGTCAGTTTTTGTCCAAAATTGAAAAAAAAATACCTTCCGATTTTCACAAAACTTTCATTTTCGAAATCAGAAAAATAAACTACGAATATACTGTAAGTTTCGAATCGATATCTCCAACAGTTTTCTACGAATATACTGTAAGTTTCGAATCGATATCTCCGACAGTTTTCTACGAATATACTGTAAGTTTCGAATCGATATCTCCAACAGTTTTCTACGAATATACTGTAAGTTTCGAATCGATATCTCCAACAGTTTTCTACGAATATACTGTAAGTTTCGAATCGATATCTCCGACAGTTTTCTACGAATATACTGTAAGTTTCGAATCGATATCTCCAACAGTTTTCTTAATGCAACAAATAACGAAGTAGGCTAAAGTTAGATTTAGCATGTTTGGGTTTCTAAACAAATATCTCGTTGACATCGGCAAAAGAGAAATAACCTATTTCTCGACACTACGTACCTTAGCGTTTTATGCAGGGTGTCCATAAATTATTGTCCCAGTACGTCATAAAGTTTGATTTATGAATATGACGACGAATATTATTACATATTCATAAATTACAACTCAAAATGTAATTAGTGTTTTTTCATAACACTAACAAAGTTACATATGGGTACAGTTGCAACACAAAATGCTATTAATCAAATAACGACTATCATCAAATAATAATTAATATTCAAATTTTATCAAGTTTATCAAAAAGCTGATGAGTACAAAGTTAGATAGATTGATATTACACAATTCATTGATAAATTTTGATAAATCTGATAAAATTTTAATATAAATTATTACTTGATTATAATCGTTATTTGATTAATAGCATTTTGAGCTGCAACTTTATTCATATGTATCTTTGTTTGTGTTATTAAAAAAACATTTTGAGTTGCAATTTACGAATATGCAATAATATTTTTCGTCATATTCATAAATCAAAAGTTATCAGGTAAGGAAACCGGGACAATCATTTATGGACTTACCCTATAGATATAGATTTTATTTGAAACGTTTTTTGTTTAGTTTGGTTTTAATTTTGTTGCTATATTACCTCAGATTGATGGTAGTGCAAAGAATTATTATGTCTACAATTATTTCTCTGAAGTAATTTTGTTTGATAAAAAAGAACACATATGCACTCATTTAAATTTACTGGCGATAAGAAAGAAAAAAAATCAACTAATTATATTTCAAATAAAAGGAATGAATGTTTCAAATCATCTTAAAATCAAAATTAGATTTAAAAAAAAATACGCTTCACTTTCTAATCATGATGTAATTTTCGGCAGCAAAAACTTTCTGTTGTGTACTGTTATCCGTCTTTCATGTTTGATTAAAAAAGTACTTTATCTCATAAAAATGCACACAAAGTTTTTAAATGTGACGTAATACTCAGCAGAAAATATTTTACACATATATTTTAACACATAATATTTTAATTATTTTAAATTTTTCTTTCTTTTTTTATATTGACGTGTAAATATATATTTCAATTTAAAATACATTGTATCCGAATTTGAATTATTATTATTAACTCTTTTTAAAATATGACAACAGTAAAGAAAAAACGGCTTAATTCTTAGTTGTAAAATATGATTTAATTCTGTATTCAGATAATGGAATTTTGAATAAAAAGTTCGAAAGAAAGCTAAAAAATTAATCAAATAAAAAAAAATTATTGAACGCTCACCACCACAATCTAATCTAATATGTACCTGCAAAAGATAGTTAAATTGTTATGAATATTTTTCCATCCTATAAAACTTGTATAACTGAACTATCTTGATCAATTTGTAGATTCAGTAGCGCTTAAAATGAGTTTTCGATTTAAACATTAATTTCTTCAAGATATATAATATAAAGTAAAATGTATAATATATATACATTTTCATATACAATGTTTTCATATGCAGTATTTCTTACAGTATAAGAGTGAAAAGAACGCGGTAGATTCATATGTGAGGAAGAACCACATTTGAAGCAGTTTTCGAATTGGAAATATACTTCTCAAGCAATTCATATTAGATAACAATAAGAGGGAGCATCCTGTATATGGAATGGCAGTTTTTTATTTGATGAGTAAGTCAAACACCGAAAAGAAAATATTAATTCTTTATTCTACTTATTTTATTTCCAAAAAACCATTTTTAAACAAATATCTGATAATACACCTGACAAATTGGACTCTTTAGATTATCGAAGTTATTTCATGCTAAAGTTATTAATAAATGCGTAGTAAATTGAATATGATAAATGTCAAGGAAAAGTAAGCAGTACGAATAAAAATGTAGAATGAATATGATAGATGTTGAGGGAAATCAAGCGTTAGTATAAATTCAATTCCATAAAATTGTCCTCAGATATTACGAATCTTGCTTTCTAAGATTGGCATAAATAATTGAATTTATACTTCGCTGAAGTTAAGTTTAATTAAATTTAACAATTGCAATGACTCTTCTAAAAATATGATTATTTCAACTTTGCTGGGTATTTTATTAAAAATACATGCAAAATACGTTTCTTTTCTTTTCTTTTTTTTTTAATTTTAAAAGGGTTTTTTTAAGTGTACATCATTAACAGAGTGAAATATTAATAATATTAATCGGTGTTTATAGCATTCAGTTAGCGATTGAATCCAGTTAGACTCGTTATGCCTGCTACATATTTCACGTTCACTTTCCCTCCCCCCCCCCAACCATAAAAAACATTGTTAAAACTAACTTTTATAAAAATATTATATGAGGTTAAAAAGTGTAGTTTAAAGTTTAAACATTCAATGATGTAATTGATGAACCACAATATTGTTCTTCTTAACTTCCCAAACCGCTTCTTTTTGGTTCAACAACAAATATGATTTTAAAATTCACCGAAAATATGGATCTATCCAACAACCAATCATATCAAATAGTTCTCTGCACTCTTAATATGCGGCTTTAGACCAGTAGTTTATCCGCAAGCTTATCAAATTATTATAAAGCTGGCTACAAGTCAACAGGTGTCAGTTTCGAGAACCGATTCAGGCTGGCTTGGGTGTCCGTGGTGGGCCAGATTTCCCTTTAAACAGCGGTACCATTCTAACTATTCCTTGTTTACAATATATAGTAAGTTTCTTCTTTATGATTCAATATTTTACCAATCGTTTATTCAATATAACCCTCGTTCATAAGAAAACTTTTCCCTCATTTCTCACATTTCACCATTTTATGATTGATGTAAAACAAAATTAAAGTTGAGAAAAAAGTACGAAATAATTCATGCAAATTGCAACAGGTCATGTTTCAGCATTTTATCAGTTGATGATTCAATGTAAAATAAATTATGATTCAGTATTTTACTACATGTAATATTCCAAAAAGTTCATGGTTCAAAAAATTACCAATTTGTAATTCGATGTAACACAAAATTATGGTTGAGAGTTATAACATGTGTAAAGTACCAAAAAATTCCTGTAAATTACCGAAGTTCATGTTTAAATTATTTATAAATTTATAATTCAATGTAAAACAAACTATGGTCCATTATTGTACCACATGTAAAGTACCTAAAAGTTCATATAAAGTACCAAAGTTTATGGCCCATTATTGTACCACATGTAAAGTACCTAAAAGTTCATATAAAGTACCAAAGTATATGGTCCATTATTGTACCACATGTAAAGTACCTAAAAATTCATATAAAGTACCAAAGTTCATGTTTCAATATTTTACCAATTTATGATTCAATGTAAAACAAACTATAGTTCAGTATTATACCATACGTAAACTACGAAAAACTTTATAAAAATTACCAAAGTACATGGTTCAACATTTAAAAAATGTATTATTCAATTTAAAGCAAATTATCGTTCAGTATTATACCATGCGTAAAGTACAAAAAAGCTCATGAAACTACCAATGTTCATGGTTCAGTATCATACCATATTTAACGTACCAAAAGCTCTTATAAAGTACCAAATCAAGATTAGGTTTTTCAAAGTTTTATGGTTGCAGCTACAATAACACGAAAATTTGGTTCATCATAGCACTAAATGTTTAACAGTGTATCTGAATGTGTCACATATCTTATTATGACTTAAGAATATATTTTTATTTTAGTGATAAAAGCATAAGTGTAAGAAATAAGTTATGACATAGTATAACGACAATATTAGATGAATGTAAGCCAAATAGTGTACGGTAATATAACTGATTGAAATTGGACAGCTATAGAACAGCAGTAGTTTCAAACTTCGAGTCCCTAATCCAAGACATTGTTTACCTTGATTTAAAGAAACGTTAAGAACTTCTGCCGCATATTTCTACGAGAGTTCTTCTTAACATTATTTATATCAAATTCTAATACAAATACACTAGCATTTTTTTTAGAAATTTCTCTTGTATTAATTTCTTAAGTGTTTAAACTTTTCTACAAGAATGTTGAATCCACAACTATTGCATTGCGAAAATTTCACATTGACAATGTACTGAAGGGGCAAAAAAGCGCTATTTGATTGAATGGGATACTGAATTTATTACGACGTTTTGAGGAAACGGGGAGTTTGGAGGGCCGTCCTGATTTGCGTAAAACGTCTCAGTTTGATGAGTGAGCGCCCTCTTTCGGTTACTTTTGGAATCATTTTTTATGTACATGGGAAAAACATCTAATATCCATCTGATCATATTCGCACAAAACGAAATTTTTTCAGAGCATTACTTCTTTTATTATGAATTTTTTAAGTTTACACGAATTTATGACGCACCCTGTATATCAATTCTAAGTAACTTTTGTAATATTTTTGTGGTGTTTTATTTCTGAAAGTAAATACTAGATGGCAGCACCACAGGAAATATACTCTCCAGTCGCTGGTGACATCTATCTTTTTAAGTTCTGTTTCTAGGGTAAATGAACGCACTGTAGATGTAGTACTGTTATGTAAGGTGTATAACTGTAAGTACTTGTGTGTGATGTTAATTAAAATTGTGTAAAGTAATTTATTGTTCTATTTAATTAACTAAGTCTTCTTCAATACAATATGAAATTTTTATTAAGTTTATATAATAAAAGGACATTTACAGCAACTATTATAATGTTAAAATATATTTACATTGCTACATACTTTTCCCCAAAAAATACTTGACTGGTTTTCAATTACTTTTCTCATAATAAAAAAAAGACTTAAAAAATTAAATAAATAAATAAAAACTATCTTCATCAATCCATTTGATTAAACATGAAAAGAAAAAGGAAAAATATTGAGAAAAAAACAGATTGTCTTTTCTGTTTACAAGACCCGTATTTTGAAAGCAAGAGGCGAAATATGAAGTTCAGATATATTTTTTCCTTTGAAATAAACCAACTCCGTCACTATCTTTTTTTTTCTTCTGTCCTTTCTCCTCTGAAGCATATTTAAGTTCAAAAAACACTTTCAGAATTTAATCATGCATTTAAACAAATTGCATGTAAGTAACTTTATTTCCTTCTGATTTTAATTTTTTTCGGATATATATTTTTTTTATCTTCTCGATGTTACAGATTTTATTTTCTAGTTATTTTTATTTACAAATTATAACGTTACTTGAAATTATTAAGCGAGGGTATTTACTATTAGATTTTTTTAATATTAACATAATTTATTAAAGGATATTATTTTTTTTCATTTATTATATGTGACAACCTATGTCCTAGGGAAAAGCAAATTATTTATCCTCGTTTTTATGTCAAAATTTGAAAATTTTAAATTGGTAATGTAATTATTTATAATTCCCAGTTATAACATCCGTTAATTCGAACTCTAAGAATCCGATAAAAACATTCGGATTATCCCATTCGAAAAAAAAGTGACTTATTTCGAATAAACATTTTCAGCTATTTTTGTCTTCAGAATTTTCCGTTTGAAAAAAAAAAAAAATCATTATTAATTTTTTATTGGAACATTTTGCGACGTTGGAAGTCTTGTCATCTGATTCACATCTGTTAAATCAGGTATGATTTATGGACCTTTCCTTGTAACAGTTTCAATAAATTCTTCATTACACAATTCCCAAAAAATTTAAAATCATTATCTACGGCTATATATTCAGAAAACGGTATATTTATGCATTTGAATTTTTGTTTCAATTTGTAAAATTGATGGGAAATTCGTCAAATTGTTAACATAAGGTCCTACCTTCTACCTTAAGTCTACAGTCACACAGAATAAAAAATAGAAACATAAGCAACGATTGTAGTTAATGGTATATGACTTAGGTATATAGTAATACAGAAGGTATATAGTAATATATATAGTAGTACACGTCATATACCTTTTGGAGTTCTTTAAAAACTTCGTATATCCTCTTCAGGTAAAGTATGCGCTTTATCTTTTTAAGGATAAATCACTGAATACAAACTTGAAAAAAGATTATTTTAAATTTTCTCAAATAAGCTATACAAAAGTTCGTTTAAAATTTCAAAATACATCTTCACATTTGATTTGATTTGATTACTTAATAGGGACTGCTCAGACAAGGAAACTAAGTCTGTAGAGCATAATATCCCACCCGGTCCCTTTATAAAGGTCTTAAAAGAATACAGAGTTATGTCGTTGTTGAAGCCGCAACAATGGGTGGCAATTACATAAATACTAGTATGAAAGAAAATCGACCTACGGCAAGCCGTGCCAGGAATACTCTAATCGCAAGCAAGTGACAGAGGCTGATCGAGGCTTTACATTAGTGGTCCGTCACTGCTGGAAAACTTACACATTTGATTTAAATCAATCCTAGCGGAGCTTCGCCCTCTACGCTGGTCGGTTTATCCTACTCTCCAAAAAGCGTTCTTTTCGCTTCCGTGCAATAGTTAGCCGGGAGGGTAAGGGCTAAACAGGTTTCCCGTTTCTGAGGGGAGAAGCCTTCAAGAAAAAGTTTAAGCATGCGCAAAAAGATCAATTTTGTGAGGGAAATCTATTGTGGAAAAATCTTGGGGGAATCTTAGAGAAAGCGCTTTTCGCTTTAAATATGTTTATATTTAAATTTTTGTTAGTGTGTTTGTATTTATCAACATGTTTTTAATATTTTTATGATATTAATAATCAAAGTTTTTTAAACTTCTATTGTACATCTTCCGCCAGTTTCATTGAGATGTTTGATTTAAAGTTTAACCACTTTCCTACTCTTGCATTTCGAGAATACAAAAACATACCAAGTAGATATGTAGGTAACGCATTTTAATTTTTCTGCGCCAACAATTTTATTTAATTAAATTATTTTAAAACAATCAACATTACAGATATTATATACTTTTTTGTATTATGTACTTTGTTTGTGATTTTTTCGTATCCGTCCGATACAACATTTGACATTAGATTACTTTATCTGACATTATTGTTATCGAGTTACCATTTTTATTCATTCTGTTCAAATTCAGTATATTTTATTTATGATAAAAAAAGATGCACAGAATCTCTTCGGAGAAAAATCTTTTCGTAAAGACAATTCGTAAAGAAATATAAACTGACCTTTCCAACTTAATGAAATCCCTTCTATTTGATTTAAAATAAATTGAATAAACAAACTATTTTTTGTTTTCCAAAAAAAGTAAAAACAGAAATTGTATTACCGAAATGTACTATGTTCGGGAAATATTATTCTTTAGAACAAAGAATGAAATAAACTTTTTCAATTCGATACGTTAGAAAGAATGGTACATTTTCTTTCATATATTTATTTCTGACTATTGGGATAAAATACTACCCTAGTTTTTGTGTAGCTGAAGGGAAACCGTATTTATTTAAAATAAATATTTGTTCCATATACTAATTTTGTTGAATGTATATGATATAATAAACCTATATATAAGAAATTCTCATTTCATGCTAGGTATTCACTAAACTGGAATCTACTAAACTAGGGTAGTTGGAAGGCCTATGCACTTAATTAAAAAACAATTAATTAATTTTATTAAAGTTGTAAAAAAAAATGTTTGTTTGAGACCTGACTATTTTCCTGGTTTTTGTAAAGCCAGTTCCACACTGTCCCGAGATTCAAGAGTTAGTTTCATTCTCATTTTGGCCGGGAATTCAGGGATTGATATTCTAGTAAACTTAAAATTCTTGGCAGAGTTTTGGCTGTTTTTTTCATTGTTTGATGTTTTTTTTCAATCACAATTATATTTTTTAGAAGACATAGTTGTACATTTTTTAGAATATATATTTATGTAAAATACATATGTCTTCTTTCTGTATCTTAAGGTGACAAATCAGATTTTACTTTTAAATGATTAAATTTGTGAAAGGTCTATTTTTAAAAATAAATTTCTGATGGGTCCTGTTTTAAGGTGAAAAGTTCTGTGAGAGGCCTGTTTTAAGATGAAAAGTTTTGAGAGGTGCCCTGTTTGAGATAAAAAAAAAAAAAACTCGTGAAACGTTCTGTTTTGAAATGAAAAATTTTATGAAGCTCCTTTTGATGTCGCAATTATTGAAAATTGCTGTTTTTTTCTTTTTTGCTTTGCAGTAAAATTAAATTTTTGTCTTAGTAATGAAAATAATGAATACGAATTGTGATAACGAATTGCAATAACGAATTGTAATAACGTTAATTGTCTGGTTTTCAAACGGTGTAGCTTGTATTTATATTTTCAGAAATAGAAATAATACCCATTTTTTTAAATATTATTATTGTTATTATTATTATTATTATTTCGTAACTTGGACTGGATTGACCTATTTTTTTCGTTTTACAACAATTCTGAAGGGTTTTTTTTTTTTTTTTTAATTCTATGCATATAGTGAAAATGTTTTCTGATTGTGTTTTCAATGCTGCCTTTTTTGTGAGATTTCGTACGATTTTAGAAGTCTTTAATTTTACTGTCCAACTTAATGCGGGATAAAAATGTTCTAAGTATATTTAAAGTCAGGGAAATTAAACAAATTTAATTTTTAATTGCACTTACCAGAAAGTAATATGAATGAAATATTTATATATACTTGGTTTTAATTAATTTCTAAAAATTGAACCAGATTAATTTGTTTCATAACACTGCATTACATATTTTCTAATCAACAAATCAAATTCACCACAAATATATATAAATTGCATATATTGTTTTATATATTCTCTGATATAACAAGACAGACCACCACAAACGGGTTCGGCAGGTGTCCAATGAGACTAAAAATATTTTTTATACGCTGCTATTAAAAAGGTTTGCATTGGGGCCATGCACCTAACGAGACGTATATGCTTTTTTATAAGTTTGAAAAATTTTTTAGCAAACAACTGTAAGTAATTTTTTACAGTTATTAAAAAATATTTACAGTCTAATTTTATAACAAAGTTAGATATTAAAGCAGAAGTTTCCAGATAACAAAATCCTGTCTAAATTTTTATGGTTATGATGAAAAAAATGTAGTTTGATGCCTGCAATGTTAAAGATAAAAACATGTTTTAAACGGAATTTTCCTCAATTCATTGCAATTCCATCTTAGCATGGGCCCCACCAGTGGCTGAGAGGTTCTGCTCTCGAAGCTGGTAGACGGGAGGTGCTGGGTTCAAACCCCTGTCACGCTCGTCGACCTAACCGTTCGGAGTTTTCCGTGGTTTTCTTCGAACCTTGCGTAAATACGGGTTAGGATCCCTTAAAAAGACCCCCACGGAGGGCCTATATCCTTCGTGTTGATAATTGGCCGTCATAAATCTACCCAACCCAACCCATCTTAGCATGTTTTACTCTATCTCAGTCTCCCTCTCCCCCCCCCCCCCTCCGATATGAAATTTCTAGATACGCCACTGATAGATTAATATAGTATAAAAAACTGGAATATAATTGCAACTATTATTTTTTTTAATTAAAGAAATTTTTTAAAGGTGTCCTTATTAGAGAGCAGTTTGAAATTTAAGGGGTGGCCCGGGGGGGTACACGACTCGGAGCACTAAAATGTTCTCCCCCAGAAGATTTAAGATTTTATGCTTTTAATGGATAGAAGGCACCCCCCGCCCCTCCCCCGGAGTCACAGAAATCGCTCCTGGAGAAAAGTGCCTGAATTCAACATTACAGGGTGATTATAAAAAAACTATCCCGATATATGAGCCCCTAACTGTCCTATCGTTCACAGAAACTGAATGAAATTTTGGTTTAAAGTATTTTGAGGTATGCGCTCAAAAATCATGTGAAAAACAACAGTTAAATTCTAACAGTTATGGTTACAGTGACAAAATTTCGAAAATTTCAAATGGCAACACCTATTTTTTTAATGGAATGTGATCTTTATAGTGAAAAACCATAAAAAGCGTTGGAACGGTACCTGTATCACGAAATTTGCCAGCACTAGACAGACTAAGAAGAATAGTGAAAACAACCGATAAGGACAGAGAAGCAACAGAAAACAAAACGTTTTATTGTGTTTCATACATTTTCCATTTCACACACGACGACACTTTACATGCAGCAGATGGTGGATATCACTGAACAATAAAATGTTTTACTTTCTGTTGCTTCTCTGTCCTTTATTGGTTGTTTTCACTTTTCTTCGTAGTCTGTCTAGCGCCGGCGATTTTCGTGCTACAGGTACCGTTCCAACGCTTTTGGTGGTTTTTCACTATGAAGATCACATTCCAATTAAAAAAAAATAGGTGTTGCCATTTGAAATTTTCGAAATTTTGTCACTGTAACCGTAACTGTTAGAATTTAACTGTTGTTTTTCACATGATTCTTGAGCGCATACCTCAAAATACTTTAAACCAAAATTTCATTCAGTTTCTGTGAACGATATGACAGTTAGGGGCTCATATATCGGGATAGTTTTTTTATAATCACCCTGTATATATTTTGCATTTGAATTAGAATTTCTGAAACTCTTATGCACAAATTAACAAAGTATTCTTGAATGTGTTCAGATTTATTTATTTATTTATTTTTTTTTTTTTTATTTTTTTTTTTTAACAGACATTTAAAAAAAATTTTTTTTAGCAATATAAAGAAATGTAAAGTTTTAGAGAATGCCATACTTTTTTTTTTTCTAATTAAAGCAACTACTTGATGATATAAGAAATTATTTTCTATTTTTTTTAATAATGGCATTTCGTAAATATATTTTTGATCAATAATTGAGCTAATACAGTTTAAATAATTGTTTAATTTGAAATGAAGCTTGGATGGAACATTACACGTTTAAACAAATTACAAAAAGGTAAAAATTTCACTAGAATAAAAAAAAAATGCATCATTTTAACAGAATAATAAATACATATCTCGATCAACTTAAATAACTATTATAAAGAAGTTTTTAACCGTTTAATATCAGTCTTAAAAATTTATAATTCTCAGTATCAAACTGTTAAAATTGTTTAGAAGGATTCGGTAATAAACATTAAAACATCTGAATCTACAATTCGCTGAGCGAAAATGAGAAATGAGTTACCGATAAACTCGAAGTACTGATTTTACATTTAATCTATGTACGAACTAATACTCAAATAAAAAAGTAGTAAATGCAAAGCGAGAAAGGAGCCAAACAGCGATAAACACGCCATACTATCTGCGCGCTATGAATTCCGGGATTAATCCTCCACCAGCTCAAACATACAGTGCTGGAAAAAATTATAAAGCCGATAGAAAAATTTACAAAAATCAAAAAGTAATGGAATTGTTGATAACGCAAATTCTATTTTCATTTGTATGATCAACATTGCAATAATACACATAAACTTTTTTTGGAAAAAACGGAAGGGGGAACATAAATTATGCTAATTTCTTACAACCAATGATAAACAACTTGGAAAAAAGTATAAAGTCGATGGTTCTAGCCTCATTTGGCATAATGCCAGACTTAAGAAAATAGGTTGCCATGAAAGTTTAGGTAAATGTAAACGCGTTACTTGCATTCATTTTGTATTTGGTTTGTTTAACCCTTTCCGGCGCGGAGTAAGTCTGTTTGTAAAATGATGAAATAATGGACTGACACCAGAAATAACAAACGAATTCATTAGAAAATATAAACTTGCTTATTTTCCGGTACTTAACAAAAGGAAAATTTTAATTAAATATTCTTGGTGCCGTTTGTCAGTTTTGGAATTAAAATTAGGTGTCCTTTTTTGTGACCACCGCCAGTTAAAGGGTTAATACAATGCCAAGAGGAAAAAAGTTATCCGATGGTCAACAAATTAAAATATTAACTTTAAATGAAGTTGGAATGTCTGGTTCTAATATTGCAAGAAAAATAGGAAGGTGCAAGGCTGCAGTAAACAGTTTTCTCAGAAATCCCAAAGATTAAAAGATTACGGCAGTAAGAAGCATACAGGAAGACCGAAATTCTTAACTGTAAGGCAATCAAGACAAATCCGGAAGCTAGTTTGCCGACAAAAAATGTCGTATGCCCAAATTCAAGAACAGTTACAATTACCATGTACAAGCCGAATGGTAAGAAATGTTTTAAGTAACAATCCCATTGTTCAATTAAAAAAAATTCAAGGAAAACCACCTCTTTCTAAGTACCACAAAAATGCTCGCTTCGACTTTGCACGAAAACATGTAACCGCAGGCACAAATTGGAGAGATGTTGTCTTTTCCAATGAAAAGAAATTTAATTTCGATGGACCCGACGGCTATAAATATTTTTGGCATGATTTACGACAGGAGCCTGATATTTTTTCAAAGCGTCAATTTGGAGGTGGCTTAGTAATGGTTTGGGCTGCATTAGCTGCCTGTGGAACCACTCCAATTGCTTTCATGCATAACAAAAAGAATTGGGTTATGTATCAAGAAATGTTAGGAGATAATTTATTACCCATTTGCTCCTCTTATAACTTCAGGAGACTGGACATTTCAACAGGACAACGCTTCCGTTCATATTTCGAAGTCAACTAAATCGTGGGTGGAAGCTAATCAGGTGAAATGCCTTCAATGGCCAGCTCATAGACCCGATCTGAATGTAATAGAAAATCATTGGGGAATTTTAGCTCGAAATGTTTACAAAAATGGACGAAAATTCAATTTAAAGTTAGATTTGATGAATGCTTTTAAAAACTGCTGGAAAAATACTGATGCAAGTACTTTGTGTGGTCTGATAGATTCAATGAACAGAAGACTAGTCAAAGTCATCGACAAAAATGGGTCTCACATCGATTATTGATGAAATACATGTATCTACTTTATAATTATTTCCAACTTTCTTTGTACAGAAAATTTTCTTAAATCTATTAATCTTTTATTAATGTAGTTATTAATGAATTTATTTTTTTCTTTACTTCCTTGTAGCATGTAATATATATGTATGAAATTTCATAAATGTTCTATATTTTGTTTTTTAATTATATCATATTTTCAAGTGGCTTTATAATTTTTTCCACCACTGTATTGTGACTTTTAGGTAGAAAGCGGCCTATGTCCCGGTATTGATGTTATCCTTCCAGTCACTGGTGGCAGTCTACCTAATCATCTATCTCAGAAGTTATTGAGATTTACAGACTTACAATGTGAGGGCCAAGCTTGGTAATCACAGATTTTGATTATTTTTACATATGTTGTAGGGTAGAAGCCTCTTAGTTTCAGGTTGAACGGATTTTATACAACGCCCCTTAGTTCTCGAGAAATAGGCAAGGGGGAGGGGGAGGCTAATATTAGAACACAACTTAAATAATTACTTTGTAACGAAATTGCTGCTTTGGTCGTAGCTCAGCTTTTATGGCTTCTGTTCGTTGATCCGAGGGCCCGGGTTCGAGACCAGAACGCGCTGCTTTTGTTTTTCTCATTTTTTATTTTATAAATATAGTTGTAATTATAATTTAATAATCTCACAATTAAAAAATTTAATATCGTACATTAATTATAATGTTAACATATTTAAATTTAAATTTAGAATTTTTGATTTTTAAACAATTATTAAACATTTTTCATCATTTAAAGAGGTTTTTTTAAAAATTGGATCTGTTATTAACTAGTAAAAATTCCAAAATCGTTACAAAATCATACCTTATTTTATTAATAACATCATATAAATTATAATCTTTAATATTCAAAAAAAAAAAGTTGTAATTCAATTCTTATGCTAGTTTTTAATATTATTATGCTAGTTTTTAATATTATTATGCTTCTATCTTTAAAAAACAGTAGTATTATCATCGCATTGACTTCCCTTGTTAAGACAATATATAAATTATGTTTCTTTAAAATCACAAATGGACACAATTGTCCAATATCATTGCATCGATACAGCGTATATGAAATACATTTTTATAAAACAAAAAATGAGAAAAACCAACGTAGCATGTTCCGGTCTCAAACCTGAGCCCACGGATTAACGAGCAGACGGTATAACAATTGTGCTACGACTAACACAGTAATTTCATTGCAAAGTAATTATTTAAGTTGTGTTATAATATTAGACCCCCTATTTCTCGAGAACTAAGAAGCGTTGTATAAAATCCGTTGAACCTAAGACTTGGGGATTCTACCCGACAACATATATAAAAATAATCAAAATCTGTGATTACCAAGCTTGGCCCTCTCCTTTTTAATTTTAAGCTCCTCAGCGGCTGTTCTATTTTCGTCCTTAGCTGTAAGTGAAAAATGCAAAGTATTAGTTTTGACGGAAAAACAAAGCTTTCAGTCTGTATTATTATTTTCTAAGAATGAAAGCTCCTGTTATAACAAAATGAAAGAATAAATGACGTTGGACAATACGTTTTTGGGCACAGTTTTGTTCGTTGTGTATTTGGTAGTTACAAAGAGGGTTTATTAAAATCTTGTACCTCAAAATTTTCGTATTCTGTGTTGTGACTTCCTTACAAAGCTGTAATTTTATAAAACGCCTTGCAGCAATTTCAGCTGCTTTTGAAATGTATGCTGACTAATTTAAAAAATGTTAATTTTGTATTTGAAATGCAATCTTATATGACGCTTAGTAAAATGTTTGTATGTTACTCATCATAAATTAAATATTTAGTTAGAAAAATTACTTTATTACTACATTAAATTTAATAGTTTATCTTTCATTTTATTTTTTTATGAATTAATTTACTTAGTGCTTTCAATATTAGACATGATTTTGTTTGTCATTTTTTTATAATTTTTCATAAATATGAGAAGATATCACTGAAAAATGTTTTATTATATTTTCATATTTAAAAGTATGTTATCGAAAGCAAGTTAAACAAAATCCTCATTTGCAGTCCATTTAATCTTTGTATTAACAACGGCATTTAACACTGAATTTATTTCTGAAAAATATTTCAGTGATTATCAAGGGATTACTTAAGGCTTTTCTCTTTTACTATTTTTAACTAAAATGATTTGTAAATGATAAATAACCTCCAAGAATTCACTTATGTATTTTAGTTTTATCTCAGATTTAAACTGGAGTGCACATAAAACGCTTTATGACTTCCTAATGATTAATTTTTAAATGCCTCTAATGATTAATGGACTTTTGTTATCCTTTAAGATAAGTTTTTGACACATTTAATTAGTTTTCTGAAGTTCTGATAATTAAAAATAAACTTTGCTATATTTACACAATCAATACATTAAATCAAGAAATGTTTGTCCACTAAAGATTTTAAAGCAGTCTTTTTATATAGTTTTTAATGGAAGCTTTCTATTCCAAATATTTCTGTATTTCTTATTATTGCTGTAAATTAAAATCTATTTAAACATACTTGAAGTTATCCGTAATAAAATCTCATCCACTTTAATAACAAAAAAATTCAAAATCTGACAATAGTAAAATAAAAATTTTCATTTACATCGATATAGGAAAAACTTTGAGAACCGTTGCTTTAAAAGATGTCTATATTTTAAAATATATATTTCTTTTTGAGAATATCTACGATAAAACATATAACTAATGGATATTTCTACTTTTAAAAGAACATTGTCAATCATAATAAACATATAACACCCGTTAATATGAATTTTAAATATTTCATTTGCCTAAGTAATGCTAAAATGTCTTAGAAACAGTCTTCAGTTTTTATTTGTATTTTTTAACTAAGTTAAATTAAATTGTACATATTTTTCATCAATTATTAAATGTATATATATATTTTTCTATCTATCTATATATCTATTAATCAATTCGGGATATATTTTAATATATATATTCTGTCAATTTCAACATATAGATATATTTCATCAATTATATACATATGATTATGCTTTTAAGGTCATTTGGTGTTGGTTATATACACCACTGACTTAACAAAATGAACTAGAAACCTTTAAATAAATAAATGAATTATTAACACGCATATATATATATGTGTGTGTGTATGTAAGTATATATATATATATATATATATATATATATATATATATATATATATATATATATATATATATATATATATATATATATATATATATATATATATATATATATATATATTGCTTGTACAAATTTGCCTTAAACTATTATTCGGAAATAGTGGTAACTGCTACTCATAGATTTACTTTAATGTTATAGAGGGTGACTATTAAGTTAATTATAATATTTGGAATCACTTGCGTTAAAATCGGAAATATAGTTTATGTGTTATGGAAACGGGGCATAGGTACAGACAAAAACTTGATTTTTTTCATTTGGTTAAGCAAAGAAGTTAATTTGAAATTTGGCTGAGACAATTATTCAGAAATAGTTGTAACTGCTTTCTAGAAATACACCCTGAAGCTATGAATGCTGATTTAGCAAATGATAATTTAGCAAAATGGAACTGGTTTGTAGAAGTTCAGCATATTATTAACTGAGTTATGGAAATAAAGCACAGTTAAAGAAAAAATCCTTGAGGGAAGGGCCACGAGGGGGCGAGCGGTGAAGTGCTCAACAAGAAATCACCAACTTTGACTGTTGGTATATGCATCAACTGAATACGGGCTATGTACTTTTATTAGGAGCTTAAATTTAATTTTTACGAAAACTGTTATTCTAATATAGAAGTATTATCTATACAAAACAGCAATTAAACACTACAGGTGAAGATAAAAATGTTAAAAATGTTAAATGTAATTAGTTTTGTTGAAATCAGAGCAGTAGATTTGTATTTATTTATAAGGAAGGTTCAATTAAGGGAAAAGCCGCCGCCAGGTGACGCACGGTCAAGCAAAATAAATGTCATGTTTCATAAAAAGTCGTTTACCCTCACCTCCCCCCATCCCCGCAAACATAACAAATAATATGCTAAATAAAGTTTTCTGTATTAATAATCTCTATCATAATAATATATCTCACGTAAAAAAATAAATAAATAAATAAATAAACCTTAAACCCATCTAATTATCATTCATTAAGTCGATACAATCTTTTATTAAATTAAGTTTTTAGTATTTGGCAACGGTTAATAATTATTCTGATTGTCTACATGTCATATAATCTCTGATCCATCGATTTTAAACTCTTGACTCGCAATTGCAATGATCGCTAACTTGATTTATTTAATGACTTCTTTCGGATACTCTATGCAACCGAAGAAAAAAATTCGTATTTTTGATGAGATCTCTTTGTGTATATTAATTCATATCTCGGTAAATAATTAAAAATATTAAAATTCTTACTTTCGGGTGCATCAGGAGAGGCTTTGGACTATACACACCTAAATTTTCAGATTTCTAGGTGCCTAGATTTCGCTAACCATCGCCGACAGACAGACACATAGAGTGATTTTGTCTTTTATTAGTATAGTTAGATAGATACGCAGCCTATGAGAATAGAAAGATTGCGTTGATAAATAAATCTATATTATTATTACCAGGCAATGTAACCGGGGTACCCAGGTTAAGGATGGCAAAACGTAAATTAAAATTGTTTATAACTGAAAACTCCAGCGTTTTCACATCTAGTACATTATCTTAGATAATGTCTTCTTACCAATTACACCGAAAAGCATTTTAGGTAGCTTCCAATACAAATAAGTATAAAGATACCTATTGCAAATGTTCGGAGGGAAGCAATTCCGGAAAATTTTGGTATATTTTCACCGATCATGAACCCCAGACTCCAAAACCACCCTCCGTTCAAATGTTGATATATATATATATATATAAATATTTAACCCTCTAAGCGTGTGGAACATAATATTCCGTTCACTAAGCTCCAGGTTTCACTGCAATATATGCAATGTTTAAGATAATATAATTCTATAGATTTAATGAATTTTCAAAACATTGAAGAATGATTAATACTCTCAAGGGTTACATTCATATTTGTAATTAAGTTTTATTTATAATGTTGAAAGAATCATAATTTTTTAGCATTTAAAACAAAATGCGGAGAAAACAACATTACAATCTTACCCTTTTTCAAAACGCTCAGAGGGATATATATATATATATATATATATATATATATATATATATATATATATGTGTGTGTGTGTGTGTGTGTTATCTATGTCATACGATAACACTCGTATTTATAAATCAATTTGGATGAAACAAATTGTGTGTATTAAGCTCACCAATGTCTCGATCGAGTTCCTTGGTCCGCCATCTTATATCAAACTGGCGGCCACTGAAAGATTTAAAACTAGAATAAATATACAAAAAAGTAAAAAAATAAAAATTATTTTTGATTAAGTGTTTGGCCTAGATACAAGGATTCCGAAGCATTTTTTTGTTTTATCTCTATCTTAAAAAATGGTTGAGGTAGAGCAGTTTGAAATTTTAGGGTGGCTGACATTTTAAAATAAGATAGCACATTACAAAAAAACCAATGATTAATTTATGAGTTTTAGTGAACGCGATTTCTCGCAAATTATTATCTTTCATTGTTGTAATAATTTTTCCACTCATACGCATAAAACAAAATATTCTTAACCGCGTTAGCGCCAAATTCTCGCCGAACTTAGCAAAATATCGACAAATTTGGCGACTAAAATAAGTTTTTATAAATGAAGTCAACTTGGCTATAGTTGACTAATTTGACAAATTTCTCATTCAAATTCAATATTAACGAGTCTCCTGTAATCGGGTACTGTGCTTATATTGCTGTTTCGAGTAACATTAGCTAAAATTTTAAAACGAAGATACCAGAAAGCTACCTTTTCCTCCCAGGATAGGCCGGAAGGACTTTTTTTAACTTGTGTATGAGCAGCATTCCAGCGGCGAATCAAAAAACATTTCTATATTAATAGCAATATTTGTTATTCTGATTATTACAGTGTTTATGCACGTAGTTTGATTACATACCTGTTAAATTCATGTGTTATTATTTATTTGAGAATTTTAATGGCAATTTAGTTATAGAAATTTACCAAATTATAAAAATAACAAAAATTCGTAAAAATTTTAATTATGTGATGTCTAGAAAAAAAAATGGAAGTAAAGGCGAAATTTTTTAGTTAGGTCGTTGCCAACGTCCGCTTTACTGAACGACACGTTTTTACTTTATAATATAGATTATTTGTAGTATTCTTAGTATTATTTAGTTATTTGTTAGTAACAAAATTTAAAAAAAACTGAAGAAATTATAAGAATCATCCAATGAAAAAACAAAAAACAAAACCAATTAAACAAAAATAATGTACTTAAAAGAATATAAAAATGTAAAAGATCTATTACAGGTCACGGCATACAAACAGCTAGACTTGTACTGTCTTCTGTTTGGCTATATTCTACGAACTAAGGCAGTGAAGAAAACAAATGCAAATCGCATTTGCATAGAAATAGCATCATAAAACTTTCTTACAGAGAACTGCGGTCAGTGGAAGCAAAAAAAATATCGTTGTCTGTTTACAAATTCTTGCCCGGAAATAACTTTTCTCGGTTTTATCACTGAAGAACTTGAATTTCCTTTCTTATTTATATTAAAGAGTATCGCTATTTTTACGTGATTCTGCATTTTTATATATTGTCTATGAAATAAAGTAACTATTATCGAAACCAAAAATAAAAAAAACAGAAAATTTTCATTTTCATTTATTGGTTTAATCATATATACTAAGAAATGTTAATATTAGCTGACTGTAAATTTTATTCTTTACCGAATATATTTAATAATGAAAATATAAAAGATCAGTTGAAATCAAGAGTTAAATGACATTACGTATATTTGCCTACATACATTAATTACCTACATTTTTAACGACGAAAGATACTTTCCTTTTATATCGCTACATTAAATTTAAATTTTCATTTATTGGTTTAATCATTATATACTTAGAAATGTTAATATTAATATTGACCATATTGTTAATATTGACCATAAACTTTATTCTTTACTGAATATATTTAACAATGTAAATAGAAAAGAACAGTTCAAATCAAGAGTTAAATGGCATTACTTGCATTTTTTACGACTGAAGATATTTTCTTTTTATCTCGCTACATTAAATTTCAATTTTCATTTATTGGTTTCATCATATATACTTAGAAATGTTAATATTAGCTGACCATAAAAATTATTCTTTACTGAATATAATTAATAATGTAAATCAAAAAGAACAGTTGAAATCAAGAGCTAAATGGCGTTACGTATATTTTTTAACGATGGAAGATATTTTATTTTTATCTCGCTACATTAAACTTTAATTTTCTATTATTGGTTTAATCATATATACTAAGAATTGTTAATATTAGCTGACCATAAACTTTATGCATAACTGAATATATTTAACACTAATAAATAGAAATGAACAGTTGAAATTCAAGATATAATGGCATTACCTACATTTTTAAAGACGGAGGATATTTTCTTTTTATCTCGCTACATTAAATTTTCTTTCATTAACTATAATTTCCTTCATAATACGCCATTGATAATTTAAATATACAGTAAAAGCAGTCAAAATTGAACGATATAACTGAAAACATAATTAATGAAATTTGATTATTGTCTTTACTCAAATAGTCAAATGCAATTATAAGTGACTTAATAAAGCTAAAACCAAACGGATTTTTTTTTTTTTTTATCGACTTCATTTTATAGAAACTTAATTTTTTTTTAATTCTTTTTTAGATTATTCCTACTGATTTATACCAACATAATATTGTAATTTTAGATTTTTTTATAAGCTTTCAGGATTTTTTATAATTTGCTGGTTGTGTGTGTGTGGCTTAATTTTTTCTCTTTTTTTGTAAAATATTACACTTATCTCTAATACATGTCAAATATACTTTTCTTTGTAAAATAAAATTTAATTATTTTTATAATACAATTTCAAAATTGCAGCTTGTAGGCCACCTTTGACCACCAACCAGGATGGATAGGTGCCAACCACGATGCATCTGCGACATTTGTTCCGATATTAGAAAAAGATAAACTTGTAGTGTTTGCCTTAACGATATATTGAGATCTTGTTTTCAAAAGTTTTTTACAAAAGTTATAGCCAACAATTTCAATTTCACATTTTTTACAAAAGTTACAGCCAACAAAAGAAAAGAAAAAGAAAACCTTTTTTTTTTGGGGGGGGGGGGGATTTTGTTGAAATTTATATTAGCACCACCTCTAAAACGACATCTTTCGAACAAAAAAAAAAATAAAGAATTATAAAAATTGAATATGCGTACAAAAGTGATGCATGGAAAAGTGAAACACATAGTAAAATATATGCAAACAAATTGTATAGCCTGCTTTGTTGAAGGTAGGTTTAAAAAAGTTTGTGTTTTGAAAACATATGTTTAAATGAAGCAGGAAAAAATTTCTACAACATTATAATTAATTTCTTTTTCGCTTTTGTGCGATATCGTGTATTTTTATTATTGGACAGTGAACTGATTAAAAAAGAAATATTATTATAAATCTGTTGGAACAATGAAATATTGCGATGTATGTAATTCGCATAAAATATACATATCCTGAAAAAATTTATCTTTGGTTGCAGAATTTCCAGAAATTGTATTTTGAAATTCTCTTTTTATGTGATCATTGTTGTCTATTTTAAAGAAATAGAAATAAAAAATGGATTTTGTTTTTGATGTTTTAAAAATAACACGTAAACAAAATATTTTGCATTTTGCAATATGTCAGAGAAAAAAAAATGCATATCTATACGGCTGGCAGCGGAAAATGCCTCAGCAAAATATTCGACATTTTCTTTAGCCGCCTGTCAGAGTGAAGTAGCATATCTGTTGTGTTTTCCTATGTTATCTTTCAAAAAATCTATTTTTCATTGAATATATTGAAGATGCATTTCTTTAATTCGCAAATTTATCTATGTATTGGAAAAATTATGCATAGGAAATACAACATTTACGTTTATTTTAAAAATATTTCAGAATTATTATCAGTTCTTATTTAAAGACATTTCGGTTAAAGTATAATAAATAATAAAATGATGCTTTACGAAGGAAAAAAATAACTAGAACACAAATTTTTAATGATTTTTAAATTAAAAGAAAGTTTTAAAAAGTTAGCTTGAATAAGGCATTGTAGCAAACATTAAATTACAAAAATCAAAAAGACATTCAGGATATTATTTTCTTTATTGTTTGATTACAGGATTGCACACAAAATTTAAAATATCTGAATATTTATAAAACTAGTTATAGTATGAACGTACCTCATTTGTCACGTTTGTTTGACGTACAATTTCCACCTTGTTTCTCCTTAGGATAAGTCTCAGGTGGCTGTTGGCTATCACAATTTTTGCTGCGTTAGCATCAAATAGAATATATATTTTTTAAAATACTAGTGTTGTACTTTAAATTTGACTTTAACTTATTTATTTATTTTGATAAATTGTTTTACATGTTTCTAATACTTTATATATACTTTTAAACTTTAAATTTAATTGTTTTTCATGTGGTTTTAGATTACAGTTAAACTTAATTTTTCAATGGTTTCCAAATATCTCGGTAAGTCGCTTGCATATCTCCTGGATGTAAAGTTTCACAGCAACTAGGAAGCCCATGAAGGAGCTTACACAGTTCCATTGTTCCAAATTGTAGTGAGACTAATTAATGTATGTATCTCAGTCAAAGAGTTTAGATTAACTTCATTTCATTTCGTCTTATCTCAAAAATTGTATGTTTGTAATACTTTATATATTTTTTCAACTTTAAATTTAATTGTTTTTCATGTGGTTTTAGACTACAGTTAAACTTATTTTTTCAATTATTCCCAATTATCTTGGTAAGTCGCTTACATATCTCCTGGATGTAAAGTTTCACAGCAACTAGGAAGTCCATGTAGAAGCTTACACTGTTCCATTGTTCCAAATTATAGAAAGACCAATCAAAGTATGTATCAACAAAGTGTTTAGATTAACTTCATTTCATTTTTTCTTATCTCAAAAATATACAGAATATGTCATATAATATGGTATTTATGAAGTTTCACGTTCTTAAACATAAACTAAGTCATAAAACCTATTCAAAAGCAATCTTTATGTGTGCAAAATATAAAATAAAGACTATCACAAAGTGTAAGAATAAAAGTAAAATATCTATATATAATATAAAATAACATATACAAATTGAAAATAATGTACAGGGTGATTATAATTAAAGTCCCAATTTCAAAACGCTGTAAAAAGGGAACCACTGGTCAGAATGACTTCAAGTTTGAAATGAATATACTAAAAGAATTGGGAAACGGTATGGCATAAGAAAGAAAAAGTTCCAAAGTGTATCAATAGATGGCGGTGTAAGCGGCATAACGAAAGTGGATTCGGTTACAAGTGACATTTTTAATCGAAATACGATGACTTTGGCATGAGTTACACAGTAAACCAGCCGTATTGTTCAATGTGCATAGGTGTTTCGACTGTTTGACGGGAAAAAATGAATTCAAAATAAATCAACAGTTGTGGTGCTGTTAGTGTTCACGCCCATCCACCACGGCAAGGTTGTACCCCATTGGTTGGGAAAAAATCTTTTTTTAATTGTCCTTTTGCGAAAAACCACATAAAACCACATAATGATTCGGTTTTTAGATGCACATGATTGTATTTAATTTGAATAGTATGCTGCTTACAGCGCCATCTATCGATACACTTTGGACTTGACATATTTAACTTTATTTTTTCTTATGACATACCGTTTCCCTTTTCTTCCAGTATATTCAATTCAAACGTGAAGTCATTCTGACCAGCGGTTCCTTTTTACAGCATTTTGAATGTGGGACTTTAATTATAATCACACTGTACAACAATGGTTTAATTCTTTCTTTTTGAAGTTTTTATGTGACGTCACAATGAACTTAGCATAGCAGTTACATGTTAAATCAAGGTCACAGAGGATATAAGAACATAAAAATTGGGGAAACAAAATATTTCACAGCGATATTAAATATTACTTACATACAATAATACACACATGCGTAGAATTGTATAAGACACTCAAAATGATGCTAATTTGATAAATTACTGAAGAATTTTGTAAAATCATAGGTTTGAACCTAAATGCTGGGCTTGGAGTTTTCGGCCTTTATTATATGCTATAAGATATATGGAAACACACATCTACAAGTAGGTATATCCTACATGTCTATACTTTGACATTTATTACATCTACGTCTATAACATATACAGGGTGATCATAAAGTATTTCCCTGATTATAAATATTTATTTTGCGAAAACTATTATTATTAGACATAAGGTTGTTTGGATACATTGTAAGTACTATTATAAAGTTTTTAATTAGACAATATAGTTCATCAAATGTCAACGTGTGTCCCCTTGGTAGCACCAGGGCCTCCACGCTCTCCAGACATTACTCATCTAGATTTTATTTCTTTTGGGGGTACATAAAGGACAGAGTGTTTGCAATACCAGTAAAAGATATTGAAACACTCAAGGTCAGGATCACAGATGCTGTGTCTAGTGTGACAGCCCAAATGTTCGGGAATACGTGGCGAGAAATGGAATACCGCCTAGACATTCTTCGAGCTACCAAGGATGCTCACATCAAAATTTACTGACGTAAGTACTTGTATTAAAAACTTCATAAATGTCTTTACAGTATATTGAAACAAGCATATGCCTAACTATATTAGTTTTTCTGCAGCAAATTATTGTAATCAGGGAAATACTTTATGGCCACTCGATACGTTTACACAATCGTCCAAGCGTTTTCTACGTGAATATAGTATGTTATGAAATAAAATATGAAATTTTCTTATACGAAAAATGTTTGATTTAAAGAAAATAATACATACATAATTTAAATTGAAAAATATGTCATGCGATTTCTAAATGATTGAAAACAAATGATTTATTAAATTTAATCGTAGCTCCTGAAAGTAGGCATTTTTCTGTATTCATTTTAAAAATATATCAATTGTTTCTAAAATTGTAGAACTGCTTTCTACATATTTGGCAAGCTTTCTCAATTTTTTATTTTAATACTGCATTTACTAATCATATGTTAATTATTTTTTGTTTTATATGCGAATACTTATTTATATGAAAACTAACACACACAGTAGGCACAGTTGGCATAGTAGGAAATGTATTTGAATATTTTATGGCCCCATAAACTGTGGTCTAGTTTTGGATAACTTTACTAGACAAATGTCACAATACGCAATGCCGTAAGTAAACATTCTTAGCGTGTTTGAATATTTTAGCAAGAAATAAATCGTATGAAGTTTCTAGAGTGAAAAACGTAAAGAGTAGTTCTCGTATAGATTATGTCATAAATGTTTTAAAAATCAGAAGCGTATATTGCTACATCAGCTAGGTATGAGATTTCAAGTTTTGAATTTGTCTCTATTTTTCTTAAAAAATCTAATGTGTAACATTACAAATATAACAAATAATAACACCTTGTAATTATATACTTCTTTTTAATTACTAAAATGTGTAAAATAAAAAGATTATATACAGTCCAGCCCTAGCAAGGTTATATAGATAGCTAACGCTTAGAGGGTTTTAACCATGCGACATACTCAGATTTGAATATTTTTTGCTCAGTTTTGAAAATGTCGTTTTTAGAATGTATTCTTTTACAATTTTATCACGAATGAAGATATCGAAACGGAATTAAATACGCTTTGTATAAAATGTGATGATATGTCGGCAAATATTATAATAATATCATTATGCGGTCGATTACACCGTTTTCATTGTCAGCTATATTCTGAATAACGAGCATATAGACCAGTGCTGTTTGGAACTCCAAAAACCAATCTATTTCTAATTCATTTTCATTTATTTTCTGTACACGAAACACACAGAAACAAAATCACCCTTAACAGGTTTTCATAGAGAGCGTAAATAAAAAATCTTCGACAAATCACTTAGGGGGCAGGTTAATGATAGGACTGTACTTCTCCAACTGGACGAAAAATGCCCGGGCCAGGATTCGAACCTGGGACCTATTGGCTGAAGCCGCCACGCTCTACCAACCTGGGCATTTTTCTTCCAGTTGGAGAAGTACAACTCGTATGATTTCTTTACCAATTTGAAAAATTGTGTTAAAATTAATCTAGGACAGGTTAATGAGCTTTAATAAAAGCTTGTCTTTAGTATATTAAGATTGAGTAATAGTTTCTCTTGAGAGCAAATAAAAGCAATTTATAATTTGGTGTCTTTGGTCTCTGTTGTCAGATAACAAAAAAAAAAAAAATAGATCCTTGTTTTTTCTTTTTTTTCTACCTGAGAGATTTGCAATGTTACTCCATATTAACTGCATCTTTTTTAGGAATATTTTTTGTGATAAATTTTGCAATGAAAGTTTCAATAAATTACAGTAAAATGTCCCATATTTATACAAAACATTCCATTAGGATTCTGAAAATGCGCTATTGAGTCATTTAACTCAACGCTGTTCCAAAAAACAATCTATTCCTAATGCATTTTCATTTATTTTCTCTACACGAAACAGACACAGAAACAAAATCACCCTTACCAGGTTTTAATCGACAGCGTAAATAAAAAATATGTGTCAAATAAGTTGGGGAACAGGTTAATGAGCTTTAAGAAAAGCTTGTCTTTAGTATATTAAACTTGAGTAGCTTCTCTTGAGAGCAAATAGAAGCAATTTATAATTTTCCCTAACTCTGGTCTCTTGGCACTCTGTTGATAGTTTTATAATAAATAATTAAAAAAACTGAAGATTTTTTGTAAAAAAAAAAAAAAAAAAAAAAAAAAAATTCTTTGTTATTATCGTTTTTTCTACCTGAGAGATTTACAATGTCACTCCAGATTAACTGCATCGCCTTTCAAGAATATTTTTGTGCTAAATTTTGTAATGAAATGTTCATGAATGTTTTAATAAATTACAGTAAAATGTTCCATGTTTTATGAGAAACATTTCATTAGAATTCTGAAAACGCGCTATAGAGCCATCTAACTCTGCGCTGTTTGAAACTCCAAAAGAAAAACAATCTATTTCTAATGCATTTTCATTTATTTTCTGTACACAAAATAGCACAGAAACAAAATCACCCTTAACAGGTGTTCATCGAAATCGTAAATAAAAGTCTTCTTCAAATCAGTTAGGGAACAGGTTAATGAGCTTTAAGTAAAAGCTTGTCTTTAGTATATTAAGATTGAGTAGCTTCTCTTGAGAGCAAATAAAAGCAATTTATCCTCTTCCGTAACTCTGGTCTCTTAGCATTCTCTTGATAGATTAAAAAAAATGTTTTTATAACAAAAAAAACAAAAAACAAAAAAAAACTATATCTTTGTTTTTACCTTTTTTTCTACCTGAGAGATTTGCAGTGTCACTCCAGATTAACTGCATCGCTTTTTAAGAATATTTTTGTGCCAAATTTTGTAATGAAATGTTCATGAATGTTTTAATAAATTACAGTAAAATGTTCCATGTTTTATGAGAAACATTTCATTAGAATTCTGAAAATGCGCTATAGAGCCATCTAACTCTGCGCTGTTTCAAACTCCAAAAGGAAAACAATCTATTTCTAATGCATTTTCATTTATTTTCTGTACACAAAACAGCACAGAAACAAAATCACCCTTAACAGGTTTTCATCGAAAGCGTAAATAAAAATCTTCTTCAAATCAGTTAGGGAACAGGTTAATGAGCTTTAAGAAAAAGCTTGTCTGTAGTATATTAAGATTGAGTAGCTTCTCTTGAGAGCAAATAAAAGCAATTTATGCTCTTCCGTAACTCTGGTCTCTTAGCATTCTCTTGATAGATTTAAAAAAAATGTTTTTATAACAAAAAAACAAAAAACAAAAAACAAAAAAACTTTGTTTTTACCATTTTTTCTACCTGAGAGATTTACAGTGTCACTCCAGATTAACTGCATCGCCTTTTAAGAATATTTTTGTGCTAAATTTTGTAATGAAATGTTCATGAATGTTTTAATAAATTACAGTAAAATGTTCCATGTTTTATGAGAAACATTTCATTAGAATCCTCGCTATTGAGCCATCTAACTCAGCGCTATTTGGAGCTCCAAAAAAAAACAACAAAAATAATCTATTTCTAATGCATTTTCATTTATTTACTGTACACAAAACAGTCACAGAAACAAAATCATCCTTAACAGGTTTTCATCGAAAGTGTAAATAAAAATCTTCGTCAAATCAGTTAGGGAACAGGTTAGTGACCTTTAAGAAAAAGCTTGTCTTTAGTATATTAAGATTGAGTAGCTTCTCTTGAGAGCAAATAGAAGCAATTTGTAATTTTCCGTAACTCTGGTCTCTTGGCATTCTTTTGATTGATTAAAAAAAAGAAAAAAAACTCTTTTTTTTTATTAAACTCCAAAAAGTAATGAATAAAAAGTTTAAGAAAGACAAAAAAAAAGTTTAAAAAAAAGTTTTAAAAAAGTTTAAAAAAAGATTTAAAATAAAACCGTAAAACGGACAAGCCGACAAGCATGAGTCTTTTAGATACTGATAAAATGTATAATGGGGCGCACCAAAATGAATTCTTTCCAACCAAAAAAAAATATGAAAATCAACCCTTTCAAATGTTAGAGCATGGAGATGCATTATGTGTGGAGATACATAGAAAAATAAATATAAACTAATTGTATAAACTTCTTGTTGACTTTCAGCCACACTTCGGCGTTGCTTGTGTTTACCATGACTTGTAAAACGAGAACACTGTCTTTTCCATACTTTATGATTAGTATCTATTATATTAATATATGACTGTCTGTTTGTATTTCAAAGCTATTCCTCTTACAATATGGAGCACAGTACGATGAAATGAACGCCAGTTATTTGCATGGATCTGAGGATGTCATACAAACTCTCGGTATTTTAAAATTTGAATTAATTTCCCGGATATTATTTTTTATTTTTATTTTAACAAAGCTTCTCTAAAGAGGGCAACTAAATAATTCCATTTTTGTGAAAAAAATATGGAGTGACTCCACTGGATTTTCTTTACAGAATATTGTGCGTTCAAAAAAGTAGTAATACACTGCTCAAAACAATTAAAGGATATTTGAAGTTTTATATAAAATAAAGATATAAACGAAATTTTTTTTGCCGAAAATAGAAGAAGAGAATCACAAATGCAAATTTTTCTGGTTTTCAAACTGTGGAGTATGCAAATTTTGAGTTCGACGTCAAAAACGTCGCTTCAGCGGCAGCGAATGAAATTTGACTTTCAACTGGATAAAAGAGAATGAAGACAAGGATGATCGGCATTCAGTGATTGCTTTGTTTCGATGAGTACGATGTCTCAGCGAAGTCATTTGACAGATTCAGAAGCTTGGAGAATTGTTGGTAGGTTGGAAGGGGGCCAAACTCAAGCCGAAAGAGCGCAAGCCATTGGAGTGTCACAAAGTGTCATTTCCAGGATCTGGAACCGTTTTTTGGAGAGTGGATGTGCAGGCCGAAGACCAGGGCAAGGTCGTAGACGGGCAACAACGCCCAATGAAGATCGGTATTTAGCGTTAACAGCTCGGAGACACCGAAACATGAACGCTACTCTTCTCCAACAACACCTTCGCTCGGCTACAGGCACCACGATTTCAACTCAGACTGTCCGAAACCGGCTCCATGCTGTAGGTCTGTATGCTCGCCGACCGATGGTATGTGTTAGATTAACATCAAGGCATCGTCGCGACCGCAGGGAGTGGGCAACCGAGCATGTCAACTGGAGGAGAAATGAATGGAGCAATATTCTGTTTTCTGACGAGTCCCGTTTTTCTGTGCATCCGGATAATAGGCGTATTTTCATCTGGAGGGACCGTGGCAATAGGAATAATCTTGCGTTCGTGCACGAAAGTGTCAGATTTGGCGGTGGAGGAGTGTTGGTGTATGGTGGCATCTCCATTGACGGGCGCACTGACCTCTACATCATTCGAGATGGAGCTCTGACTGGTCGCCGATATAGGGATGAGATCCTCAGACCTATTGTAGTCCCTTACGCTGCAGCAATCGGAGATAACTTCATTTTAATGGACGATAACTGCAGGCCACATCGTGCAAACCTGGTGGAGGATTTCCTTTTCTAGGAAGGAATCGTTCGAATGGAATGGCCAGCGTGTTCTCCAGACATGAATCCAATCGAGCACGTTTGGGACGCTCTAGGAAGACGAGTTTCTGGCCGCCAACAACCCCCACAAACTCTCCAAGAACTGGAAAGAGCTCTTCTGGAAGAGTGGGGCAGAATACCCCAACTCGTCATTAATAGCCTCATTGAGTCCATGCCTCAAAGGTGTTCAACGTTGCTGGCCGCCCGTGGAAACCATACCCCCTACTGAAAATGATTTTCTTTGAAGAAAACACCTTTTCTTATTCTTTTTTTCTCATATGCACAAATTGTGTTTTTTTCCTTTTGTACACAAATGCGCAATAAAATGCATTTTTTTCTGCCAAACATGTGTAATTTATTCTCATATAACCTACTATGTCTGTCGACCATGTATCAATCAGTTAAAAAGTTTCCCAGATGCAAAATCCACCTAAATCTGCAATATCCTTTAATTGTTTTGAGCAGTGTATAACAATAAATAAAATCTTAGATCCTCATTTTACAATGGTGAATTATTTCCACATCTGAAAATGACCTCCTGTTTAAAATAAAACGAACATTTTTTTTCATAAAGCTTAAACAATTTTCTAATGATTTAATACCCAATAAATTTGCATTCTGCCCCTGCTGAAATCAAGGCATATAAATAAAAAAAAAAACAGAAGAAAAATGAGTTTACTATATTAAGTCATGTTCCGGTGAAACATTGTTGTATAGATATAAGATGAACCAGAGCAATAAGGGCCTGAAAAAAGTTTCAGGTCGAGGGAAGAAGGCCCATGTTTTGGTTATGAAAATTTTGTAAATATAAAACAACCAGTTTAACAAAAATGCCACTCTATTGTAAACTGTGAGTCGATGGTATTAAAAAACATGGTAAAAAAGTGCCAAAAAATTAACATGTTTAAATTTTGCAGTCTTTTATGTTGGAAAAAAGTATAAGGCCGCGACTGTTTTTTGACTCATACTCAAATTATATAATTCTGGGAATGCTTCAAACCTTCGCAAGTATTGAACGGTTTGTTTCTGCTGTTGATATAAGAATGCCGAAACATCAGAATTTGTCTGACGTAGAATATGGCAAAATTCTTGGCATGAAAGCATATGTAATGAGTGGGGATTCTATTGCAAGATCTACATGTCGGTAAAAAACTGTTTTCAAAAATTTTTTTAAAGATCCTTCAAAGTAAGGAAAAACCAAGCGCACAGGTAGACCTTGCTTACTTTCAAAACTTCAAAACTTTAGCTGTATTTCGATTGACAATTGAGAAAAAAAGTCTTCGTCTCAGATAGTTGATTATTTAAACTTACCATGCACCCGTCGAACTGTCCACAATGTTTTAAGTTCAGATGGAAGGGTAAAGTATGTAAAATTGAGACCTTGCCCGCCTTTAAGAGGGAAGCATAAATTTGCTTGGGTGCAGTTTTCCAAAAATAAATTTCATTTGGCGATAAAGGGAAATAAAGTGTTTTTCTGACGAAAAGAAATTTTCTTTGCATTGGCCGAATTATGAAGTATTGGCTGATATTCGAAAAGTATAGCTTTACTTATCTAAACGTGAATTCAGATATGGGTCTGTTATGTTATGGAAAACATCTGCAGCAGCTAGAACCCTACCCATTGTCGTAATTAATTGTAAAATGAACAAAGAATAATATCAAGCTATATTGAGGGAACATTTGCTGCCTAATGCACTGCTTATTACGGATATTTCAACAAGACAACGCCAGTATCCATGTTTCCTAGTCAGCAAAATGGTGGTTTGAAAGCTAATGCCGTCCAAGTTATTGAGTGCTCTTTCAAGAGTCCAGACCTGAAACCAATGGAAAATCTTTGGGGTATTTTAGTGCAGTCTGTTTATAAAGATTTTAGACAATATCGAACTAAACGTGAAATAACCAATAGCATCAACATTGCCTGGTGAAATATAAAAAACAAAACTGTCTCTAAACTTACTACAACATTGATAAAATTAACTGAAAAAAAGCTGCGCATTTAGGCGATATTGACTTAAAAAATCATAAAAAAATCGTTGACCTCATCCTTATTTTCAGGATAAAGTGTATCAAAAATTTAAATATGTTATTACTTTACTAATTGTAGTTTGTATAGTTTTGAAAACTGTGTATTTCTATTAATTTTGACTTAAAACAGTAACATTTTCAAGAATTTTTGTACTATAATTTTTTTTTTACGACCATAAAATTTTTTTTCAGGGCCATCAAAATACTTTAATTGAGATATAACAGAAAATGATTATCAGTTATCGTCACACAGAATTGTTGAAAACTGATTGAAGATGGTAAACTCATCAAAACCGATGTCTTCCAAAAGGAATACCTACAATTTTTGCGGCAGTGACCTGTAATATATTCATCAAATGAGAGCTTAATAGCATAGCTCTAAAGCATAGTTTTGTCGCTATCGTGTTTCGCAACACCAGACACACTAATATCATAAAAAAAACCTCTGAAAACGTGAGCAAATTCTAATACACACGCATACATCCACACATACCTTTAAAAACATTGTAAGCGAACACGAATTCAGGGAACCTCAAATCGATAAAAAAAGCCAATATTTGCATAATCGGGTTTTTATCATGATTAAAATACTTCTATTACACTCCATGTGTACGGAAAGTAAGTAAAGAGGAAAGAAAATGATAAATAATGTGATATCGTTTGCTATCCGAAATGGTGAACAAATTTATTTTTATTGAATAAATCGATTTAATGATTTTTAGTTTTCATTTTCATTAAAAAATTTAATGTTAAGAATACTTTTATGATTTACTTCCTCATTTACTAAAATTATTATCAGAAATTTGAACTATTTTAATATTATATTGATTTGTGATAAATAATATTTTTCGAATTTGTTTAAAATGGACTGAATAAAAATTCATTAAATAGAGATATGATATAAGTGGCATGTTTATAAAATAATTATTAAATTTTGTATACATTAGTTTATAAAATAATTTGAGTCTGTAGTTGACTCTACGCTCTCTCATTTACTGAGAATGTCCAAGCTAATTTTTAAACTTCTATACACAAACTTTTTTGATCGCATTTCAGCAACCAAACAAAGTGAAGTGCGAAATCTCAATGATAACTGATCTAGATCTATACATTAAACTGACAATTCTTATAGGTTCAGACAAAGCATTGCCATTTATTGACTAAAATTTGAACTATATTCAATAGTCTTACTAAAAAAAAGAGGTTATCAATTCGACCCGTATGTATGTATTTGTTGGTCCTGTTCACGCATAACATTCGTAAATGTGCACAGATATATATATATATATATCTATATCTATATATATATATATATATATATATACTTATATATATTGTTTTAAAAGTGTAAGCACCTTGATGGTCCCATTTGAATTTTACCAAAATTTTATGATTAGCACAAATTTGTTTTTATAAAACTTCAAAATTTAAAGTGAGACTGACATAACTCTTGGAAAAATGCACCGATTGTTATATATCTATTCATTGTTGGATTTTGCATACATAATTGCTTGAGAAATTTTGCAACAATATGTAAGGAACTAAGTTGGTTTTGCTTTAAAAAAAATTCTTATATTAATTAAATTACTATGGAATAAATTTAGGAAGTACCTTATAGATTTTTTAAACATTTAATCTATATAGTTAAGCGAATATTTAAAATTAAATTTCTTTAGGTTTACAGCACTTTGAACGTTACAAAAGGAAAAAGGTATCGGTATTTTCTGCTTTCAATGAACAAAAATAGAGGCATTTATATTCAGCGATTCTTAAAAGAGCCTCATGGTGCTATTTCTTTAACACGTAAATCTCCAGTGTCCGGAGGGTGGATCAGCGATCCACAAATATGTGCTCTTCTCATTGTGGCAAGGCTTATCTCGGAATCCAATAAAATCCAACCTTTTATTCTCGAGCGTATCTCACCCAGAATGCAAACCGATTTAAAACAGACAGGTATTGAAAAAAATGCATGCCATTTGAAAATAAATTTGCTCCTAAATTAAAAAAAAAAGTAAGATGGTACATTTTATTATTTTTGTAATGCATAGCATGATCTAAAATAAGTAAATAAGGCGTCTGCTGTTTGTTTGTGAAAAATAAAGCACAGTGCCGGAAAAGGACAAAGGAATGAAATTTGTTTAAAAGCTTACCATAGTCAAGAAATAAGAATACCTCAGGTAGTTCTTTTTTTTTTTTCAAAGATCGTTAAATTATTTTTTATTCTTCTTTGGAGGGTATAAAACATTAATACATTCGAAAAAAAAGCATACATAAAGGTTATAATCGTGAAACTAAAAAAAGATAATTTTAGGAAACAACTTTACAAGTCGCGTGTAAAACACTAAAACTTATTCAAAATTTTAAGAAAAATCATGTATTTTATGACTTGATGTATTTAAATCATTTACTTTCTAATTTCGAATTAGTTATTTTTTTTTTCATGAACAACAAAATGTTATTACCTAACGCCATATCAATACAGAAAAATAAACTTATATGTAAATATAGAACAAAATAATAATTTCAAAAGTCTGAACTAACTTTTCGCGATAGGGCAAAAGCATATACAGGATGATTTTTAATTAACTTACAACTTTAAACTGAAATAATTCTCAGAGCCTCACTAGACGGCGGCGCGAATGCGTACAGTGAGATAGAGCATAAAATGAATTTCTTTGGTGCCAGTTTCGCGCACTTTTGAAAATGTCTCACTACGCGTCATATTCAACTGAAAATCTTATTTTTATTGTCAAAAACTGGTATTTATGTAATGAAAATGCAGCATTATTTCTACGGGAGTGGTCTTCAACATTTTTGACACCATTATCTGGTTCTTATTTCACAGACATTTCTTATCCTGAATAGTAAAGCTATATATAGAGACAGGTACTGAACAGAATGCAAGCTATCTAACGAAAATTTTGTATATAATGAATAAAATGGTGGATAATGCAAATATTTTTTGTAATATACAGGGCGCTTGGAAACTACCGCACAAACTGTGCAGAAAGGGCACTGGAATAGGCATCACATAGTAATAAGTTACACATTTTTCAATAGTCAATATGTTATTATTTCATTTGAAATTAATTATATCGTTTGTTAATGTGATATTTTTAGTTTCCGTAATAAACTAAGTACATTTTAAGTTGGCAACATTTTATCTCTTGTTGACATTTACTAATAATAGTGGGAAACTTAAGCCTAGCTTTGAAAATATAAGATCTTGAAATCCATATTTAGACTCCTTTTCCATTTAATATCTATTTCTCCGGAAACATTTATCCAAAAATCTGTCGGTAGATTATAGGATTGCTATAATTAAACAATTTTAGTATACAAATTCGATTTTTAAATTCAGTATTGCCGAAATAATAGGACTCCATTTTAAATAGAACATAATCACCATGGAAACCTAGTATCATTAACTATCATGGGATATCATTGAATTAATTACGTATGATAGAATTTAATAGAATGAAGAAAACTTTTATTAATATCTTTTTAAGTTTTGATTCCAGTGTCATAAAATTTGAAATGACTGGACAAAATTATGAAACGATTATAGATATTAAATTTCGAACCATTCGGTTGGGTAGTTTTTGTGCTGTTATTTGCGGACAGACAGACGGGCGGATGGAACAGATGACGACTACAGGTGCTGCATATTTATATAGTTACGAACGCACCTACAAAGGAAAAAAAGAACTTTCTATTTCAGAAACAAGAATTTATTCTAAGTTTCTTGAAGTGTTTTAAAATCCTTTAAAAATCAATTTCAATAAAATAATCGATATACCCACAAATCAATCAAATAATCCATAATAATCCATAATAATTCAAAGTGAATTGAATTATTATGCATGGGATGGATTTATGTAAGGAGATTTATGAAAGGAGATATAATCTGTTTGATCCTTAAGCCTCTGCAAGGTCAGTGTTAGTAACATAAACACGCTGTTGGATATCTTTGTCTATCTCCTCGCTTTCTGTTTGATGTCCTTTTCCAGAAATATTGGAAAACAGGACTCGTATCTTCCTGCCATAGTTGCACATTGATATTTTTAAAGAATAAGAATTCTGACTTTTACTGATTTCTGTGAGTGGTTGGGTATAAATAACCAATTTGCTATTTTAAACAGATGCGTGAAAATCACGGAACGTTGTTATGAAGGAGTATTTGGGATTTGTATATTTCTATGCGAGAAGAGATTTTTAAGTAGGAAAATTAATATTGGAACAATTTTTAAATATTAATAAATATTTTGTACTGTGTACATTCTATGTGTGCTCTGATGACAATTTTTTTTTCTGCTCAGGTTCTGAAAAAAAAATAACCCGAACTCTTCTCTAAAGAGTTAAATAGATGAAATTTTGCTAACTCAAAGTTACTTTAAATTAAATGCGGATGTAAATTTTTACATAATTTATAGGGATCACAATCGCTTCGAATTGTGTTATATTATCATTTCAGATTATCGCAAAACTGCATCTTACTTACCCATTATACGTATTGTAGGGTAAGTCTTGTAATCGTTTTGAAAATCGAAAAAAAAAATTTTGACGGATTTACACGGTTCAGACACTGGAGATTCCGAAAAACATATTTTTAGAAAAAGAAAATTTGCCGTGCGTCTGTGTGTGTGTGTCTGTAAACGCTCTATCGCCCGAACAATTTGAGAAAGAGATTTGAAATTTGGTATGTACTTAGTATGTAATAATGGGAAGAAGCTTAACGAATTTCAGTAACCTAGAGTATCCGGAATTATTTTTTTCGGACTCTCGAACTATTCGTTCTGATAAAAGGTATATAAAATTTTTTGAAATTGTTTATTTTAAGGAGTGAATATAAAAGACAATAAAAAAAAATGCATAAAGAATGAAGTCGATCGGATAATGAGTTGCCGAGACATTTGTAATCCTATTTTCAACACTCTTCGATTTTTCATTACTTTGTATTTCATCCAAATTTCAATTCAAAGATATATTTTAATTGGAAATGAGACGCTTAATCCGACGCAATAAACCGTTAGTTAAGATGATAAACATTTTTAGAATTATAAGGATGTTTCTTTTACACAATTCAGTAACAGAACATTTAAAATTTATGACGTCATCAAGCCACGATTTTCCTCGAATTGCAATGCATTTTATAAGTAGTTTACACATGTTTTATTTTCATATTTCATATTATGCATATCCATGATGGGTACGTATTACGGAGGCCCACAACGACTAGTTTTTAATAGCTCTGGGATTGTTGGGTACACATGTAAAAAATAAGAGAATTTCAAAGCTAGGTGTGTAAAACATGGATTAGAAAATGAAGTGTAGATATTGTAGTGTAAGAAAGGCATTCATGTATTAAATGACTTACAGTAATATGTATTTGTATATATATGCAGGATTTAAAAAAAACTCTGAAAAAAATAAGAACTTTTAAAAAGTTACGTGTGTAAAACATGGATTAGAAAATGAAGTGTAGATATTGTGGTATGAATGGTATTCATGTATTGAATGAATTACATTAATATGCATATATATGCATGGTTTAATAAAACTCTGTAAAAAATAAACAGTGAAAAATAAGAACTTGAAGTTACGAGTGTAAAACATGGATTAGAAAACGAAGTGTAGATATTGTAGTGTTAGAAAGGTATTCACGTATTGAATGACTGACATTAATATGCATATATATACATGAGTTAAAAAACTCTGTAAAAAATAAACTGTAAAAAATGAGAACCTAAAACAATTACGTGTGTAAAACATGGATTAGAAAATGAAGTGTAGATATTGTAGTGTAAGAATGGTATTCATGTATTGAATGAATTACATTAATATGCATATATATGCATGATTTAAAAAAACTCTGTAAAAAATAAGAACTTTTAAAACGTTACGTGTGTAAAACATGGATTAGAAAATGAAGTGTAGATATTGTGTCAGAAAGGAATACACGTATTGAATGACTTACATTAATATGCATATACAGGGTGATTCATAAAAGATGGGCAGAACTTTAAGGGGTTATAGTACACTTAAAGACAAATAATATTAAATAGGAGACTAAGGGTCCCAGACGTATTCCCAAGGAGATAGGGGGCATTAAAGTTTAGGGTCCGAAATTTCAAATGATTATAAAACATGGAAAAATTGGTCGATTCGTTTGCGGTTTTTGCAAAAAAATTTCTTTATGCCAGTATTTTCTTGAAATAAAATTTTAAAGTTCAATTTCAAAAAATGCCGATAGGGGGCGCTTTAGACTTTGGAGTAACAAACAACTATTTTTTAACGTTATTTTTTGTATTTCTTTAAATGATTTCGAAAGCTTAGACTTAAACTTAAATTTTGATCTAAAAATCTGAGTCCTAACGAGTAGTTAAGTAGCGTAAACTGAAATTTGAAATTTGAAACCCTTCTCCCCCCAGAACAAAAATCAGTTATTCCCGATCTTTGTGTCGTAGATTAGGCTCTAACTACTGCCGCGTTTTGCTAAAATTATTCTTTATGTCAGTATTTTCTTGAAAATAAATTTTAAAGAAAATTTTCAAAAAATTCCGATAGAGGGCGCTTTAGACTTTGGAGTAACGAACAACTATTTTATACCGTTATTTTTTGTGTCTCATTAAATGCTTTCTAAAGCTTAGACTTAAACTTAAATTTTCAGCTCAAAATCTGAATCGCTGAGCGTGGTTCAGTAGCGAGGGGAGGGGGTTCAAATTTCAACTTCTGAACATAGTTCAGTTTGCACTACTTAACCATGCCCAACGATTCTGTGCTGTGATACGAGGCAACAATACAACTTTCGTCAAGGACTGCATAGTCGGAATTCACTCATAAAGGCACTGGCACAGTTGGAAACGTCGCTCATGCAAACGTTAAAGCTCCATTCCTGACGCTAGTCACCGGGTGAAGAAGGAAACAGAAAGTATGCAAATGTCAAATGGGGAAGAAGAAGAACACGTATGCAAAATTTCGACACGATTCAGGCATAAAAACCACTGAACGGTGAGTCAAGTGTAAGTCGCTGTAGTAATGAATCGGAAGATGGTGCCCTTCACGAATAAGGAAAAGGCTGAGATGCATTTAATTTACGGAGCGGCAGATGGAAATGGTGCAGAGGCACAACGAATGTACGGAGAGCGATTTCCTAACAGGCGGTTGCCTAACCGCAAAACTTTCGAGCGCTTGCACAGACAGTTGTGTGAGACGGGATCATTTCTCGCTTCCCGGTCGAATGCAGGTCGTGCAAAAAAGGACGAATCAGTAGTTGTTGCAGAAGCCATTCTGGATGTAGTAGCGGCGCAGCCAAGTACAAGTACACGAACAGTGGCTAGCCAGGTGGATACCTCACAGTCCACGACTTGGAGGGTACTGAAGGATGAACATTTGCTCCCGTTTCATGTGCAACGAGTCCAGAAACTGTCTCCAGGGGATTATCGAAATCGTATTGAATTCGCCCGCTGGTTTCTGCAGCAGAACGCGCAAAATCCACATTTTGGACGAACTGTGCTTTTCACCGATGAATGTACCTTCACACGTGAAGGTACATTTAACACACACAATGCACATGTATGGGCGGATGTCAATCCACATGCTACGTATCCACATGCTCATCAGAGACGCTTTTCCATCAATGTTTGGGCAGGAATCCTCGAAGACCACCTAATCGGACCGTACCTTCTTCCTGAACGCCTCAACGGTAAAACATACCTCACATTTCTGCAACATGTGCTGCCAGACCTGTTAAACGTTGTTCCTCCACGCATCCGGCGGGTCATGTGGTTCCAGCACGATGGAGCGCCAGCCCATTACGTACGAGACGTCCGCAACTATCTGGACATCACATTTCCGAACAGATGGATTGGTCGAGGTGGTCCTGTTGCTTGGCCTGCTCGCTCGCCAGATCTTTCACCCCTCGATTTCTTTTTTTGGGGACGATTGAAGGCTCTTATGTATGAGACACCCATTGAATCCCCCGAGGAACTGGTCGCCAGACTTTCCGCCGCTGTAGGGGAAGTGCTCGAAAAGCCTGATGTTTTCGCGAATGTTCGCCGTTCCATTCGTCGCCGTTGTTCTGCGTGCATAACCTCTGGTGGTCACAATTTTGAACATTTATTGTGATTACATGTTAATAAATATGCTTTGGTAACATAATCCTAATTTGTGTCTTTTTACCTCGTATCACAGCACACAATGTGTGGACATGGTAAACTGAACTGTGCTCAGGAGTAGAAATTTCAAACCCCTCTCCCCAGAAACTTAACCACGTCTAACGATTCAGATTTTGGGCTGAAAATTTAAGTCTAAGCTTTAGAAAGCATTTAATGAGACACAAAAAATAACGGTATAAAATAGTTGTTCGTTACTCCAAAGTCTAAAGCGCCCTCTATCGGAATTTTTTGAAAATTTTCTTTAAAATTTATTTTCAAGAAAATACTGACATAAAGAATAATTTTAGCAAAACGCGGCAGTAGTTAGAGCCTAATCTACGACACAAAGATCGGGAATAACTGATTTTTGTTCTGGGGGGAGAAGGGTTTCAAATTTCAAATTTCAGTTTACGCTACTTAACTACTCGTTAGGACTCAGATTTTTAGATCAAAATTTAAGTTTAAGTCTAAGCTTTCGAAATCATTTAAAGAAATACAAAAAATAACGTTAAAAAATAGTTGTTTGTTACTCCAAAGTCTAAAGCGCCCCCTATCGGCATTTTTTGAAATTGAACTTTAAAATTTTATTTCAAGAAAATACTGGCATAAAGAAAATTTTTTGCAAAAACCGCAAACGAATCGACCAATTTTTCCATGTTTTATAATCATTTGAAATTTCGGACCCTAAACTTTAATGCCCCCTATCTCCTTGGGAATACGTCTGGGACCCTTAGTCTCCTATTTAATATTATTTGTCTTTAAGTGTACTATAACCCCTTAAAGTTCTGCCCATCTTTTATGAATCACCCTGTATATGCATGATTTAAAAAAACCTCTGTAAAAAATAGGAACTTTTAAAAAGTTACGTGTGTAAAACATGGATTAGAAAATGAAGTAATGTAAGATAAGTATTCTTGTATTGAATGACTTACATTAATATACATGATTTACAAAAAAAAACTTTATGTAGGACAGACTATTAAAATTTTTCCAGTTTTTAGATCCGGACAGTTTAATATTTGTAAAATTTGAGTAAATAATTTGTTTCGAAATTTGAAATGTGTAGTGATTTCGAAGTCAATTTTTTTCACTCTGTTTAACTAAAACAAATAGTCTCGCAAAGTATTTTTTCAAGATTTCTGCATTTTCTTTAATGATGAACAACCGCTATTTCAATACAATTTTATGTTGTCAAATTGCTTGTCATGAAATCTTACGCTTTACTAGACTATATATGATACTTTGATACCAAGGATTCCAGATTTTGAATGCAACTATTTGTTTTTAAAATTTTCGGCTTACATAATCGCAGAAATCTAAATATTAAAAAAGTCGAAGAAAATATGTGCATAATTGCTTAGAATTCTCTTTTTTCATGAAATACAACTGCCTTGCCAAATTTGTAAAGTATTTAAAATATCTTGTTTACTTGTTTTTTGTTTGTTTGTTTGTTTGTTTTTTTAGGAACAAAACGTTATTTTTCTTTAGTTTATTTTTGGATAGCTGATATTGTGTTTTATTTTTTAATCCAGAATGACTTTTGCCATTTCCCTCTTGTCTTTATTTTATTTTATTTACATTTGATATTTCCATCGCTAATTAAAGAGGAGGGAATGCTGTTCAGCCAAGCATAAAAGAGTTAAACAAAAAAAATGTACGCTACCAGAAAGAAGTACATCACTGTAAAAAGGAAAACAAAGGGGGGAGCAGTAGAAAGAAAAAAATCGTGAAAGAAAAAATAAGCTTAATTTTCATTTAACTTTATAATTTTCAACTCATGTTAGCTGCTATTTTTCAGTATTTTTATTTTTTTAATGAAGTTAAAATAACGTACTTAACCCATTTCTGCATAGCATAGCCAAAATTGAATTTTTTTTTTCGAAAATAAATAAATATTTTGTTATATAGATATATTTATTTTATGAGGGAAAAACAGGAACCACTGGGCTAATAATTATTCTTGTTTTCTAGATTCCAACCAATCGGTGGAAGGGGAAAATAAAATATTTTCCGAAGCGTACGAGCATACCCGGTATATGGTGCCGAAACCATCGGAGACCGTTGCCAGAGTTTCGTTTTTTAAAAGATTTAAGTTTATTACACGGGTTCGGGCCACGCCGGCTGGTCAGCTAGGAATTAAATAAAGTTAATCTAAAAAAATTAATCTGATTTCATTTTTCTGAAATTTTAAAAATACGTTATTTGTATGAGTCCCTCAGTTGATAAAACATTTACAAAAATTTTAAAATAATCTGCAATACTTTTAATACTAAACTACAAAATGTTTAATTAGTGGATTATTTAATGAAAATGATGACTTGTCAAACGATATCTTATATACTTTCATGCATTTTACATTTCTTAGAACATGTAACTTATGTATAAGGAATAAAAATTAATGGAGATACATTAATTATATGTATTACAAGCTTTATAAATGTTTACACATTTATAATATATTTAAATTCTTCAAACACCTTATATAAAAAGGAAGAGCTATAAATATTTTTCATCACTAAATGAATAAAAAAAATGTTTTTATATCTTTATGTATCTTAATTAAAAATTTTCCAATAATTTAATAATTGTCCATGCTCTAATCTAAGAAGTTAAACGAATAATTACATTTTTTTTTATATCTTTTATCTCCTTATTCGGATAAAAGTTACTTTCTTAGCACAAGTAATTGTTCTGAAAAAAAAAAAATGTCCTGTATTCACTTTATTTATGTCTTTGCTCTGATTCCTCCGTTAAAATAGCAACTTCAGAGAGGAAGTTACCGGCAGAGGGGGGTTGAAAGGAACTCAATATCTAAAGAAAGAAAAGATATAAATCTGTAAATTAATTGCACAAAAGTAATATCAAATATAATTTTCAAGTTTCCATCGTTTACAGTCAATCGAGATCAGCTGTTATTTTATTTATTGTTTAGGCTTGTGAATACATCAAAGCATATAAAATTGGCATAACTTTTCTTATGAAATAAGAAAAACAACAGCGTACATTTTCGATTGAACTCGTTGTTATCCTTTACCAGAGTTTAGATTTGTATGTTGTAGGGCATGGGGAAAACTGGGCATACTCTGATTGAATGGATTTTTTTAATGAAATATTTTAATTAAAATACAGATAAAATGCTTAAGTGATACAAAGAGGAACACAAAAGGCTTATAAAAACCTTTGAATGATCGACACATGTTTCAGTGCTCATATACGGCGCCATTTTCATGATATGTAACGATAAGCAAAAATATTCTCGCAAATTTTTGGAAAGAAACTTGAAAACATAAATCAGGAGATCATATATGTAAAAAAGCAGGTACTTGAAGTAGTCAACTGTAAACGTGAAGTTAATATTTCCTTATTGCTTTTTTTAAACTGAAAAGTACCTCATGCCAAATTTTAGGTAATTTAGATGAGGCGGATTCATTGCAAATGTTCACGTTACACATATAGATTTCCACTGATTCACAGATAATAGTTGGGAAATAAAGCATTGATGGATGAATTATTTTACTATTTTTAAAATAATTTTTTTCCCTTTCTACCTGATTTCCGCTAGTGTCTCGGTATAAAAGGGACGTAGTAAAGGACCATCACGCGAAACGCCGCGCTCCGCGAATTCTGCGGCGGTGGGAAATATTTTAGTTGACTCTTTTTTTTTTTTTTTTTTTTTTTTTTTTTTTTTTGATAAATATCTTCTTAGCTTTCAAGTGTAAAGATCAAAGTCTTCTTTGTATTATTATTTTTCTTTTTCTCTTTTCTGCGACTCTTTTGTGAAAAAGAATCGTTTCAATAGCATTATTAGAGATACTACTGAAAGAAAATCAGAGCAAAAAATTAAAATGTATAAATTATTTACTCAAAAATATAAAAAATATAAGGTATATTTTTTTCTAGTGTCCATAGTTCTTTTGAGTTGTCTTTTGAGATTAGCTTTTCTTTTACCTAATTTGGGTATACATAAAACCACATTCATTTCAGTTAGGAAAACAAATAGTTTAGTTGCGTATTTTTTTTGCGATAAATCTCGTAATTTTTAACTTCAAGGACCAATGACGAATTTTTCCATCTTTACTGTGATATCTCTGTGAAAAGATCAATTACTATAACAAAATTAAATGGACTATTGAACAGAAATAAATAGCTAAAGAAGTATAAAAAATCTAAAATAATTACTCAAATAGAATATCAATTATAATTTTTCAAGTGTCCATAATTTATAATAGTCTTTTCTGAGTAACTTTTCTTTTATTTAATTTAGGAATACATTAAACAACATTGATTTCAATTAGAAAAACAAATATTTTAGTTTCGTATTTTCTTTCCGATAAATCTTATAACTTTCGAGTTCAAAGACCAACAAATTGTATAAGTTTTCCCCTCTTTACTGTGATTTCTGTATGAAAAGAGCCGTTTGTATGAAGTCATTAAATGGGCTATTAAAGGGAAATAAAAGTAAAAGAGATATAAAACATGTAATTTAAATATGGAAAAACAAAATCAATTATAATTTTTCAAGTTTCATATTTTATCACAGTCCCTTAAAATTAACTTTTCTTTTATCTAATTTAGGAATACATAAAACAACATTGATTTTAGTTAAAAAAGCAAATATTTTATTTTCGTTTTTTCTTTTTCACAAATCTTGTAACTTTTGAGTTCAAGGAACAACGAATTGTACAAGTTTCTCCTCTTTGCAGTGATCCCACCGTGATAAGAGGAGTTACAGTGCAACATTAAATAAACGATTGAAGGAAAATAAATATCTAAAGAGATATAAAGCATCTATACTCAAAAAGAATATCAAGAATAATTTTACAAGTGTTTATAGCCTTTTGTGATTAACTTTTCTTTTATCTAATTTAGGAATATATAAAGCCCCATTGGTTTCATTTAGAAAAACAAATATTTTATTTTCGGATTTTCTTTCCGATAAACTCTTATAGCTTTAGAGTTCACGGACCAACTACTTGTAGGTGTTTTTTCATCTTTTCTGTGATTTCTCTACGAAAAGAGCAGATTCTTTGACGACATTAAATGGTTTATTAAAAGGAAAGAAAGGATAAGAGACATGAAACATCTAAATTAATTACTCAACAAGAATATAAAGTATATTTTTTTAGTGTGCACAGTTTATAGTATTTTAAGATTAGCTTTTTTTCCTTTTATTTAGGTATAGACAAAACTGCATTGATTTCAATTAGAAAAACAAATATTTTAGTTGCGGATTTTCTTTCCGATAAATGCCGTAACTTTCGAGTTCAAGGACCAACCACTTGTGTATGTTTTTTTTTTTCCTTTTTTTCTGTGATTTCTCTATGAAAAGAGCGGATTCTATGACAAATGGATTATTAAAAGGAAATAAAAGTATAAGAGACATAAAACATCTAAACTAATTACTCAACAAGAATATAAAGTAAAATGTTTCATATATCCATAGTTTATAGTCTTTTAAGATTAGCTTGCATAAATTCCCCTCTCTTTTTGTGATTTCTCCAAGAAAAATACAGTTCCTAAGACGAAATTAGATAAATTATTGAAGGGAAATAAAGTAAATGTAAATAAAATAGAAAAATAAAATAATCTAAATAGAGCAAAAAATTAAATTCTGTAAATTCACAAAAAAATATCAAGTATAAATTTTCAAGTGTCCATATTTTATATCCTTTTGAGATTAACTTTTTTTTTTTTAAATCAAATTTATGAAGAGATTAAAGCGATTGATTCTAATTAGAAAAACAAATATTTTAGTTACAGATTTCCTTTATGATAATTCTCCTAACTTTCGAGTTTAAGTACCAACGTGATGTATAAGTTTCCCCTTCTTTTCAGTGATTCCTCCGCGAAAAGAGCAGTTTCTATGACGACATCAGATTTACTATTGAAGAAAAAAAATACCTAAAGAGAATTAAGGCATACCAATTTATTACTCAAAAAAAAGTGTAAAAATGTCCATGTAGTTTATAATATATACATATATATTTCTATTTTTTTTAATTTATTATTTTTTTAGAAAAACAAATATTTTAGTTTCGTATTTTTTTTTCTCAATAAACCTCAAAACTTTCGAGTTCAAGGACCAATGATTTGTATAAGTTTTTCTTTCTTTCCTCTGGCATCTGTAGGAAAAGAGCAGTATCTATAATGGCATTAAATGGACTTTTGAAGGGTGATAAAAACCTCAAGAGATATAAAACATTAAAATAATTACTCAAATGGATATCAAGTATAACTTTTAATATGTCCATAGTTTATAATAGTTTTTTGAAACTAACCTTTTCTTTATCTTATTTAGGAATACATAAAACTACATTGATTTCAGTTTTAAAAAAATTTTTCAGATTTTCTTTTTCATAAATCTCGTAACTTTTGAGTTCAAGCACCAAGGAATTGTATAGGTTTTCCCTCTTTGCAGGGATGCCATCGTTTTAAAAAGACTTTCAATACGACATCAAATGAACATTGGAGGAAAATAAATATCTAAAGAGATTATAGTCTTTTGAGATTAGCTTCTCTTTTATCTAATTTATGAATATATAAAACAACATTGGTTTAATTAAATAAATATATATATATATATATTTATTTCCTGATTTTTTTCCCGATAAATCTTGTATCTGTCGAGTTCATGGACCGACAGATACAAGATTACTGACAGATACTTGCATAACTTTTCCTTTTCTTTTTGTGAATTCTCCGTGAGAAATACAGTTTCAAAGATGACATTAGGTGAGCCATTGAAGGGAAATAAACTAAAAGAAAACAAAATATGAAAAAAAATTAAAAATAGAGAAAAAAATAAAAATTTATCAATTCCCAAAAAAATATCAAGTACAATTTTTCAAGTGTCCAGTTTTTTTTTTCAAGTAGTTTATATTCTTTTGAGATTAACTTTTTAAAAATCTAATTTATGAATCGAATAAACCACATTGATTCTAATTAGAAAAACAAATATTTTAGTTGTAGATTTCCTGTATGATAATTCTCTTAAATTTCAAGTTTAAGGACCAACGGGCTGTGTAAGTTTCCCCCTCTTTTTAGTGATTCCTCCGTGAAAAGACCAATTTATATGACGTCATTAGATTTAATATTGAAGAAAAAATATACCTAAAGAGACTTAAGACATTCTAATTAATTACTCAAAAGAATATCAAGTATAAATTTTCATGTGTCTATGGTTTATAATAGTGTTTTAAAATTAACTTTTCTTTTATTTAATTTAGGAATACATAAAATCACATTGATGTCAATTAGAAAAACAAATATTTTATTTTCCATAAATCTCAAAGCTTTCGAGTTCAAAGACCAAATACTGGTATAATTTTTTCTTTTTTTTGCTGTGATTTCTGTAGGAAAATAGTAGTTTCTATGACGATATTACGTGGACTATTGAAGGGAAATAAAAGTATGAGATATATAAAACATCTAAATTAATTACTCAAAATGAATATCAAGTATAATTTTTCATGTGTCAATAGTTTATAGTGTTTTGGGATTAACGTTTCTGTTATCTAATTTAAGAATAGATAAAACCACACCGAATTTAATTAGAAAAACAAATATTTTATTAGTGGATTTTCTTCCATTAAATCTCTTAATTTACAAGTTCGAGGACCAACGACTCGCATAAATGTTTCCCACTTTGCAAAGATTTCGCCGCGAAAAGCGCATTTTTGAAAGGAATAATTTGAAGGAACATACTAGAAAAAGAATATCAAGTAAAATTTTACGTGCCCATAATTTATAGTCTTTTTATAGTATCTTTTATTTTGTTTAACTTAGGAATATATAAAACCGCATTAGTTTTAATTAGAAAAACAAATGTTGTATTTGCGGATTTTCTTTATGATAATTCTTGTAACGTTAGCGTTCAAGAAACTTTTTGTTTAAGTTTTTCACTCATTGCAGTGATTTCTCCAAGAAAAGATCAGTTTATATAACGACATTAGATTTATTTTTAAAGGGCAATAAATATCTTAAAATAGTTCAAACTTTCTAATTAATTTCTTAAAAGAATGTTAAAAAACTACTTTTGAAATGTCCGTAGCTTTTAGTCTTTTAATACTAGTTTATCTTTTATATAAAATTTACGAATACATAAAACCTCTATGATTTCAATTAAAAAATATATTATATTTGGGATTTTCTTTCCAATAAATCTCGCACTTTTCGAGTTGAAAAGAACAACATGTTATATAAGTTTCTTCCTCTTTTCTGTGATTCCTCTATGAAAAGGGCAGTTTCTATGACGACATTAAATTTATTATTGAAGTAAAATAAATATATTAATATAATTAAAAGATCTAACTTAATTATTCAAAAATAATACCAAGAAGCGTGTTTTTAAATTGCCATTACTTATATTTTCTTCAGATCAATTAAATTTTCATATTTAGAGAGGAAATGAAATTTTTTAATCCATAAAATCATTTTAATTTAAATTAGGAAAATAAGAGCTTAAATTCTGGAATAATAAATACTTTTTACTGTTAAGTGTAAGAAATGGGGAAAAATTTACTAGTTCTAAATGGATGATTTTTTCTTTGAAATAACTTTATCAAACAGTCTAGTTGTGGTTTTTCTTTCTGATATATGTCTTACAAGGAAGGTCTAAGAAAGTAAAAGTGGAGCAAAGATTTAAGATTTTAAGATTTTAATTTAAGCACATACACACACACACACACACACACACACAAAAAAAAAATGCTAATGGAACTGCTTATGTACGTAATAAAGGATAAGTCAAATTTAACTGCGAAATCCCAGTAGAAAATCTGGTAAAAAATAAAATATTTTCGTGTATTTGACGCAAAAAGACGCGATTTGGTTAGCAACACTTATTCCTCGCCAAATGAAAGCGATTTTAACGCAACGCATTTGAAATACCTGGTTAAATAACGGTTTTAAATGCGCAGTATTTTATGAATTTAAACTTGAATGATTAAACAGCTTATTATTTTTTCTATAACCTATTTCTTGTATATATACAGGGTGTTCCGTTAAAGGGGTCCAATATTAATAGGGGTAATAGAGGAGATCACATGGAGCATAAATCAGTATATAAAGCCTGGTCGGATCTCAATAGTTTTCAAGTTACAGCAAATAGAATGAAAATTCGGAAAATTGTAAAAGAACCCTCATTGCTAAACTATCGATAATGCTACATAAAAACGAAGCACATATTTAGAAAGAGCAGAAAAAATCCTACGAAATGACATAAGTTGTATTAAAATAGCTATATTTATTGACGAGTTACAAGCCTTGAAACAGTGAAAAAAGTACGAAATCCAATATACATCAAAATAGTTAATCGTTAATTCCAAAAAGACAACTCTAGCTACAACAAGGAAAATGTAGTAAAATTTGGTCCATTCCGAAAACTTTCGAAAAAGCTTACAATGAACCATATCGGTTTAATTGTGTGAGAGAAATTAATCAGTTTCTTAGTTACAACTCCGCTTTCTTTGACACTAGCAAAGGTTAAACTCCGCCCATCACGATTGGAAACACCGCCTTTTTAATTACTCTCAACTATACATTTTCGATCATGCTTCTTCTGAGATGCAACATTTTTAATTATTCAAGAGTTGAATGAACCAAAATAACTTTACAATAATAGTCTACATTTTAAAGTGGTCTTTTATTGATATAAAGCTTAAGTTAAATTCCTTAAAATTAAACTGGTGGTGAAAATTCGGAAATAATTAAAAATATTGCGATTTGTAACTATGCAAGAAGTTTCAGTACATGTTTTACATGGACAATTATTGTATGTATATGTGCATCATAATTTATGATAGGAAATAATAATAACAAATAGCATAATAATTTTATTAATTATAAATTTAAAAAAGACACTAAATTTTAAATTAATTCATACAAACTTTGTAATTTACAATTTGAGTACACCACAGTCTGTGACTTACAAAATACTGTGCCAAAAAGTGTTGAAAATAAAAGAAAAATGACAAATAAAGAATTACATTCCACGTACTTTATGACATATGTGAAGCATAGTCTTCTGGCCTGCGCTGCACAGTTCAATGTCGGAAGGCAGACGAACGGACATTATTATAATAGGTGTTCGAAGTTGCGCCCATTAACAGAATCGCACAGCCGACAGCGACGTCGTAAAGATTGGCGAACACGCCGAAAAACTCCGACGGAGTTGGGAATGTCTCCTGCAGCGACAACGATTTGCGCTAGTAAATCCTCCGGTGTATCCACAGGCGTTTCATACACCAGCGATTTAAGGTGTCCCCAAACAAAAAAGTCTAACGGATTGAGGTCTGGAGAGCGTGCAGGCCAAGCAACAGGTCCACTGCGTCCAATCCATTTCCCAGGATATGTTGAATTGAGGTGATTGCGAACACCTATGAAAAAATGTGCCGGTGCGCCATCGTGCATAAACCACATATTGTGGCGCAATGTTGCTGGCACATTTTGCAGTAACTGCGGTAAGATATCCCGTAGGAAAACCAAGTACGTACTGCCATTGAGTACATCTGGGAGTAAATATGGTCCTATGAGATAATCGCCGAGGACACCTGCCCATATGTTCACACTGAACTTTTGTTGTGCGTTCGACGGAAAAACAGTGTGCGGATTTGTATATGACCATGTGTGCATATTGTGCGTGTTTACCACGCCCTCTCTCGTAAATGTTGCTTCATCAGTAAATAAAATATTTTCCAGAAATTGTGGATTATTTTCTGTTACATTAAGCAACCAGCGTACGAATTCTGTCCGCTGACCACAATCTGTTACTGATAACAGTTGTACCCGCTGCACATGAAAGGGGTGCATGTTTTCTGCACGCAGAACACGCCACATACTTTGGTGAGAAACACCGACTTCAGACGCAGCAGCTCGTGTACTCGTGGAGGGGTTATCTTTAAAAATATTCAGTACATCTTCTTCCATTGCAGGTGTTCGTACATGTCGAGGTTTCCCTGCATCAATGCTTGCTGTATTAAACGATCCAGTCTCCCGTAATCGTCTATCGATTTTTATGAAGAGTTTCGAACTTGGGCAACGTCTCCTTGGAAATTGCTCACGGTACATGCGCTGTGCTAGACATGCATTTCCATGAGCTTGCCCGTACATCAGATGCATGTCCGCATATTCTTCGTTAGAGTATTCCGGCATAATTATTATACATCAACTTACTACAATCCCACTTACAACAGCCTCCCTTTAACATAACGCCCACTGATGACTGCTGTTTTATTACACTTTTCTTCCTATACACATAGAAAATTTGCATAAAAAGTACTTCTTCTTCATCATCCTGAAAGTTCATGGAGGAAACGCAGCAGTCACGGAGTTTGCTTTAAGACAAGGCGAGAGCTGCACAATATGTCATTCACTTGACCAGACTGAATAATGAAAGGGTATTTATAGAGGTTGATCAGAAATGTATAATTGAAATATATTAAAACGGGGTGTTTACAATCGTCATGGGTGGAGTTTCGCTCTTTCCGAGCGTGCAACAGTACAGAGTTGTAACTAGGGAACTGCTTGATTTCTCCCATACAATTAAACTGATATGGTTTATTGTCAGCTTCTTCGAAAGCTTTCGGAATGGACCAAATTTTATAACATTTTCCTTGATGTAGGTAGAGTTGCATTTTTGGAATTAACGATTAACTATTTTGATGTATATTGGATTTCGTACTTTTTTCACTGTTTCAGGGCTTGTAACTCGTCAATAAATATTGCTATTTTAATACAACTTATGTCATTTCGTAGGATTTTTTCTGCTCTTTCTAAATATGTGCTTCGTTTTTATGTAGCATTATCGATAGTTTAGCAATGAGGGTTTTTTTACAAATTTCCGATTTTTCATTCTATTTGCTGTAACTTGAAAATTATTGAGATCCGGCCAGGCATTATATACTGATTTATGTTCCGTGTGATCTCCTCTATTACCCCTATTAATATTGGACCCCTTTAACGGAACACCCTGTATATTAATATATATACAAGTTACATGTTTCTGAAGTTATTTAATTTCACACGGTTCAACGGCTGGATAAGTTTTAAGTGTTTTTTAACAGTAACAGCCTGATTAAGAAAGCTTTCACTTGTATTTAGATGTTGAATAAGCCGTTGTTTCCATGGCAACAACAATTTTCTCTTGTTGTCTCCGACACTAACAATATTGAAGTCAAATTATCAGTGCTCAGAATCGGATTTTAATTTTCAGTTTCAAGCATTTTTAATCCATTTAAATTTTGTTCTAACCCGTAGAATACGATCGTTAATTTTGATTATTATATACATATAAATGTATATGGAAAAACCATAGTTATAAAAGTGTGATTATTTAAGTTAAACTTACTTAAACTAGTTCAGTACAAAGAGTAGAAAAAGGTTTTCCTAAAATAGTCGAATCTTTTAGGAAATACGCTATTTATCATAAAAGTGTATTTTTTTTTCATTGTGTCACCAACCAGCGATAAATCGCCAAAATCACGAAATTTTCATAATTTTTTTACGGACGCTATATCGAGGTTCCGCAACATTTTTTTCTATAAACGTATATATCCTCATGAGAAGAATATTCTCTATTTTTTTTCATATTTTTCTGAGTATGTGCTTATGGAGATCTTCATTATTAAATTTCCACTGATTTTATTAGTTTTCTTTTTCACTTTACTCAGTAAGGATATTAATAGATTTTTGAAGAAAAAATAAATATCTAAGAACACACAATTAAAATCTTAATTAGAAAATTAATTATTCAAAAAGAATATCAAGCATAGTGTTTAAGTACCCATCGTTTACAGTCTTTTGAGATAAGTTATTACTTTCTTCTATCTTTACAAACAGAAATATTGGACTTATGAAAATTTTCGACTTCCGGTTTTCAATGGATTTATACGTTTCTGAAGGTCCTGAACACGATTTGACTGTTTTCAGTAAATGTCTGTCTGTCAGTCTATCTGTGTGTCTGTCTGTGACAAAAATTTTGTTGGCGCTCTATCTCAAGAACAAATAAACAACGGAATTAAATAAAACTTTAGATTCAGTTATACCTTGATATAGATTGGTTCTGATTAGTTTGTGATGTAAATCGCCCAACAGGTGGCGCTGCTATGCTACGTTGTTCACGATTTTCACGATATCTATATCTCAAGAACTAATGCATAGAATTTTATCAAACTTCAGATTCTGTTAGACCATGACATAAATAGACACTGATTACGTTTTGGTGTAAATAGTCCAACAGGTGGCGCTGCCAATCAACTTAATTCATGATTTTCACGGTAGCTATATCTCAAGAAATAATGCAAAGAATTTCCTCAAACATAAAATTCTGTTAGACCTTGGCATAAATAAATGCTGATTACGTTTTGATTTTCACGATCGCTATATTTCAAGAACTCATGCACAGAATTTCATGCAACTTCAAATTCAATTAGACGTTGACATAAGTTGTTGTTGATTAAGTTTTGGTGTAAATTTCCTGACAGATGGTACTGCTATGCTGCATTTTTCAGGATTTACATGATTTTAGCGGTAGTCATATCTCAAGAACTAATGCATGGAATTTAATAAAACTTTAGATTCAGTTAGACCTTGATATAAATTGGTGCAGATTCGTTTTTTGTGTATGCGAAACCTGTGTGAGATGGTAGAAAGTTTAGGGATTGGCACATACGACAAGTTTTAATCTGACGTGAAGGTTTAAATGCATACTGATTTATATTAGGAAAACGAGCCTTTAAATTTTAATTTTGAAAAATATTTTACACTAATATTTAGATTTTTACGTTCTAAAGCATTTATGATACATTATAAATAATTATTTAATATTATTATTAAAATAAATTAAGAAAAACTCTTCGGAAATTATAACTAGATGTCGTTTGCTAAAAATAAAAAAATAAGGCACTCACTAATTGTGAATCTTTCTTTAAGAAATATTTACCAATTCTAAATCTCATGCATAATAATTAAAGTCCTCTACATCTGCACTGTTATACAATTTCTTTTTTAACTAAATGAAAATAAGCTTTTATCAATTTTATTCGAAATATATCAGTGCACAAAAATATAATGGTAGTTGAAAACATCTTTGGTCGCTCAAAATTCTAATTACAACTTGAGGAAATTATTTTTTAATTTATTTTAATTCCTAGACCTAGATCATCTTACCTTAAACTATCCTGTGTTATATAAATTTTGAAAATTATGATGATTCGAGCATACCAGTTGTTCGAAATTTATCAAAAAGTTATTATTAGTTAATTATTAAAAGTTATTACGAGCGCAGAGTTAGTTAAATTCATTAATAACATTTTGATAAAATTGATAAAATTTTAATAGTAATTATTCTATGAACGTAATCGTTAATTGATTAATAATGTTTGAGTTGCAGTTTTACGCATATATAACCTTCTTTGTGTTATTAAAAAAATGTTTTGAGCTATATTTTTCGAATGTGTAAAAATATCATGTTTTTAAATAAAAAGCCCTGAGGTAAAGAAACCCAACGGTAATTTATGAACACTCTGTATGTTAAAACCATTTTTTGCATTGCATTTTTAGGTGCGTTCATAATTACATAAATACGTAGCACCTATAGTCGTCGTCTGGTCCATCCGTCAGTCCGCATATAACAACGCAAAAACTTCCCAAACGAATGGTTTGAAATTTAATATATAGAATCGTGGCAGAATTTTGTAGAGTCATTTCAAATTTTATGAACATCGAATCAGAACTTAAAAACATATTAATAAAAGTTTTTTCATTCTATTAAATCTTTTCATACGTAATTAATTCAATGACATCCCATAATAGGTAATGTTTCTAGGTTGCCATGGTGATTACGTCCTCTTTAAGATTGAGTCCTATTATTTTCGTATTACTGAATTTTAAAACCGAATTTGTATACTAAAATTGTTTAATTATAGCAATCCTATAATCTACCGACAGTTTTTTGGATAGATGTTTCTGGAGAAATAGATATTAAATGGAAAAAGAGTTTAAATACGGATTTCAAGTTCGGAAATTTTTGAATCTAGGTTTAAGTTTCCCATTGGAATTTTCAGTAAATGTTAACAAAAAAAAAATGCTTCCCTTTTAAAATGTACTTATTTTATTACGGAAATGAATAATATCATAATAACATACGATATAATTCATTTCAGTGAAATAATAAAGATGATTTATCACATTGTCTTGTATTGGATATTTGCGCATAGTATAATTTTAATGTAACACAATTAATTGTAATGAATTGCTTGTAAAAATGTATTGAAACTTAATTTCGTAAAATAAAATTTATATCTATACTATTAAAATCCGCACATAAAACAAATTTTGTATTCAGGCATTTTTGCATAAGCGTGCAACAGCTGTTGCACTAAGATCTGAATATTTATATAAATAAAGTTATAGTATGTCGTACGTAAAATAATTGTGACGTTTCACGTACAATTTCCAACTTGTTCCAATTTATTTTTAACGCTGTCTTTCGGTTAAATATCTCCCAACCTTTTGAGTTTAAAAAAAAAAAAAAAAAAAAAAAAAAAAAAATCATGTTTTGGAACAGAAAATGTATTTAATAAAACACGCTTTGTTTATGTGTATTTGACTTCATTTAGTAGGGAAAATGTCTTGTTTAAAATATGGTTATTTGAATATTTAAAAAAGAGAACCGTTGACAGCTATGTAGTTATAAAAATATTTAAAACAGATGCAGATTCACTAATATCGATTTAATTCAAAATGTTATAGCAAGGAAATCAAGAAAAATAAAATCATATTTTGTACATTTTCTGTTTATTAAATCTTTAGTAAAAATATTTGAGTTAGATTTTAAAAGGATTCTCTGACAACAAACAGTCGCCCACAGAAACAAGTTCTAATATTTGACAGAAAAAGAATCCATTATAATATTTTTAACACAAAAATAATTAACAGCTTCCAATAACAATTTATCGATAAAAGAACTTTTATTAAAAAAATGAAAAAAGCAAGAACTGTCATAGAAAGTCTTCTTTCGGTTGTGAAAAATGGATATTTGTTCGTAAAAGTGTCCATAATGCTTCTAGTATGAAACGTTTTGAAAAGTTATCTCTTTATCTATCTCATTTGTTTAGTAGAGATAAAAGAAGTTATCACCAACGACGAAACAAAATAAGTAGGGGTTGATTATCCAGGGTTCGTACGCTTTCAGCGCAATTATTTAATAGAAAGTTTTTATTTAATATTTAAATTGCATAAATTGTAAACGTCTCGTTTAATTACATGATCTGTAATACTTTTCTGCATTTAAATAAGGCGAAAAATTTTATTCAAAAGTTGTGGTAAAAGCGTACGAACCCTGTTATCATATATTATTTTTTTATGATTTATTATGGGAATATATTAGTTTATATTTTTCTTTAAATTAAAAGCTAGGAGTATTTTATGTCAGGTGTTTTTCTTATCATTAATTAAATACTTAAGTAATAGCCCAAGTGTCGGCACCTGAAAAAAATTCTAGTTGTTACTTACCAATTATTTAAAACTGAATTTTTTAAAATGATAGCATTCATAGTGGCAATGCAAAAAGGATAGGTTTGGCAGAATAAAACCTGTACCAGAAAAAGATTTGGGCTCACTCATGGTGTTAATTTTCATCATGTATGTACATAGTTCATTAATTAAAAGATGAAGTAGGTGTTAAAATTTACAGCTTATATATCTTTACTATAATTACTTAATTACTGCATTATAAAAATTGCGATAAAACGTGTTGAAACCTTCAAACAATTAGGGCTATATTTGGACACTTGCTTAATTCATTAATTAACACTATTTCTGTAGTTGCCAAATAACACTTTTCAAGATTTATATTTATGTTTAGTTAATTTGTAAATTTTAAACTGATAATCATAAGTCAAGCATTCACTGTATTAAAAGTGTTTTGTGATTACTTTAATTAAATATAACGTATAAAATAACCGGTACTTCTCTATTATCCGGTCGACCACTTTTCATAACAAAAAGCTATCGCCAAACTGTAAGATTAAAATGCCAAAAATGCAGTCCCATTTACTGGATGTCAGAAGCATCATACGTGTTTGTTATGTCATCAAGTGGTTTTTAATTCGACATTTGCGTGTATTTTTCATTATGTTTTGCTGATTTATTAGTTGTTTCATTAATTAAAATAACAATTGTGTCCTTAAATTCTTATATTTTATTTATTTATTTATTTTGATATTCAAATGGCAAAGTTCTCCCGTTTATTTGGCGTTACAGTTTGGCGATAGTTTTTTGTTATGAAAAGTAGTCGACGGGATAATAGAGAAGTACCAAATAACCTTAAATAAAAATCTTAAAAGTTGTCATTTGCCAACGATAGAAGCAGTGTTAAAAAGTTAAACCAATGGTATAATATAGATTTTATTGATCTCTAGCCAATTATATAAAATTGCCTTCTGAAGTCCTGATACGAGTAAATGGCAACTATGAAAAAATAGAGTTTATGTTGGGTACCTATATAGTCCATTAATTAAAACTGAAACTAACGCAAACACGTACTTCTTAACGATCTCTACTAAAGTATATAGGTTTGCGCAGATAAATCGTAATGCATTTACTGGCAACATTTCGAAATTCAGGAATATTTTTGGTTACTTGCTTAGTTTATTAATTATAAGTTAAAATCAGAGATGATATGAAGAGATTAGAGATCTATACTAAAATATATAATGAAGTCGCGATGCAATTAATAGCAACCCTCCATAACACTCTAAAAACGACATTTTCAAAACTGAGCAAACAATATTCAAATCTGAGTGTGTCGCATAGTCAAAAGGGCTCCGAATCAAAATTACTCAAGTTTGAAACACGTATATACTCATTTCTGAAAACATGCAGACACTCAAGAATAAAACATCATGTGCTCCTATTTGAGTATGTCCATGTTTCAAAAATGAGTATAAACCGACCCTAATCATTTTTTAGTATTTCCACGTATCAAAAATGAGTATGAACTGACCTTTACGTGCTCCGTTTTGAGTATGTCCATGTTTCAATATTCTGAGTATTTCTCGTATTTCTGAATTGAAAGCATTGGTTCGACATATATGAAACAAAAAAGTTTCATAACAAAATGAAAACATCGATTTACTCAGATTCGAAAGTGTCACTTTTTTCAGTGAATTTACGCCTGGTTTTCGTCGCTTAGTTGATTAATTAGAAGATGAAACCAGTGCTATAATGCGTAACCTACTAAACTGTATTGAAATATGTGGGGTAGCCTAATGAAATCGAGATCCGATTTCCAGCAACCCTCCGAAAATTACAGTTTATTTTTGACACGTTATTTGTTCCTATTTTAGAAACTTAAACTTAATAGATTTCAGTTCTCTAATGAAATATATCGGGTTCCCTTGTAAAATCGCAATGCAACTAATGGCGACCCTTAATGTAGAGGTTACAGTTCTGAAATAACATTTATATCGAATTGCAAAATTAGAATTTAACTGATGGTAACCCTTTAAAAATTAGAGCTATTTCTTGCGGAGTTTATAAATTAAAATAGTAACTTTATTTACTAAATAGCAATATAGCAGGCGAAGAAATTTATTAATTGCGAGCATTTTAAAAGCAAAAAGACTTCTTAATAATATTATAAAATTGAGAAATGCGGAAGGCATTTCGAAGGATATTTGCCTTTATCTTTTAGGCGCAAAGAAGATATGCTACCACTTTGCAGGCAGGAGCAAGACCGGCTGCTATCTTCAAAGTGGTACCACGTCTATTTTTTTTGCCTGAAGAAGAAAGACGGAGTACTTTCGAAACGCATTGCGCATTTGTTCATTTTATGGTGTTATCAAGAAGTTTTTTGGCCTTTATTGTATCACGCCAGTTTGTTCAATATTTTAATGCTAGTGTTTTGAAAAACAACCAAAAAATAGCCAGACTGCTGGTATCTCCAAGTCAGTGATTGCTAAACATCAGTGATATCTAAACCAGTTTGTCCAAACATGTATTGCGAAGTTATGTAATACTAGTTGCCATAATTTGACAAAAACTTCAAATACGTACATTTTCCTTGTTCATATGTCATATTTTGGTATAATATAAACACTCTAATGACAATTTCTTTTCCCAGAAGCAAAATAATTCATTTATAACGAAAGAATTTATACAAAAGAATTTATTTATGCAATAAAAGTCTCGGAAAAAGTCTCGTGCAACTATATACAAGTGCTATTAAAACCAAATTGTAAATTCTCTCTTCGACACTTAAATTTAATTTACCATTTCTAAATACCAGTTTAGAAGTCTAACTTTGCTTATAAAAGCAATTTTTGTCAGTTTAGAACATTTAAAAGAGTGTAATGTTCCTTACACTGACAAGAATAACGACTGAAAATGTATGCCCCTTTAATCCCTTATCTCTCTCAGTAAAATCCTATTTTTAAATTATTAAAATGGAGAAACATCTCATAATACTATTTTATTACCTGTATTTCATTTATTTATTTACAAACAATTGAAACGGTATGCTTGCCGATTTTAAATATTTTATAATTTTGATTTACCATATCTTTATATAGGGTGTCATAAAGTCTTTCCCTGATTACAATAGTTTATTGCAGAAAACCTAAACTAATAGAATTAGTCATACGCCTATTTCAATATATTGTAAAGACATTTATGAAGTTTTTAATGCAAGTACTTACGTCAGTCAATTTCGATGTGAGCACGAATAATGTCAAGACGGTGTTCTATTTCTCGCCACGTATTGCCCAACATTTGGGCTGTCACACTAGACACAGCATCTGTGATCCTGACCTTGAGAGTTTCAATATGTTTTACTGGTGTTACAAACACTCTGTCCTTTACGTACCCCCAAAAGAAAAAATCTAGAGGAGTCGGTCTATTCCGATCCATCTTTCAGGAAAATTTTCAGCAAGGAATTCACGAACGACGGTAGAGACTGGACTAAAGAAAACTTAAGAGCATGACTTTTCCTTAATAAAAATTTTACAGTATTACATTCAATGGTTTTTTCGTAATATTTTTTTGCAACCGGGGAAAGACTTTATGACCACCCTATATATCATTTCGATATGCCATATCTGTATATAACATTTCGATATACAATATCTATTTGATATACTATTTCTCTTCATTATAGTTTTGGCGTCATATTTTAAATAATGAACTAAATATATGTCCGAAAAAAATAATAATATTAAGGTGTTGTTTCCATAGTGAAATTGTAACAAACTTGCAAATACGAACACCTAATTTTACACCATACTTAGATACATCGAGAAGTTTAACTTTAGGATGCCAAACGAATTATACACATTTGAGATTTTGAACTCCGAATGTTAAATTCATTATAAGTAGTTGGAAAACAAATTTAATGCGTGAAATTTTTAACGGAAAAACTACGAGACGGAATGATTCAGATTTCCGTATTTGGTATTTCTAAAAAACATTTATAGGTTAAAATGCAGATTGTTTTCAGATATGAATTAAAACATATGAAAATAATATTCGTATACAATATGTGTTTTAAACGATACAAATTTCAATAGAAATCGATGCTTTAATCATGCGAATCGAAAATATCACTTCATTCCGCCAAGTAGTTTTTGAGTTATGCTCAAACACCTAAGCGCTTTGCAGTGCGTTCTGCAACTATTAATAATGGATATGGTCATAGGGATTCAAAAGAGTAAACCAACATAATTCCTAAACAGGTTCACTGAAAGTCTTCCTGTTTGGTATCCTATGGCAATATTTACCGAAGAATTCAAGTATGATGTCAAAATTAGGTGCTGGTATTGAATATTTCAAAGTTTATTAAAATTTTATTATGGAGTTATGGAGTTTATTGATGAGTTTATTTTAAACATGAATAGAAATAAAATAATACATTATTTCCAGTCGAATGGTTATTTCTTTTTTTTTTCTTTTTTTGTGAAAATTTGGAATTAAAATTTATTAAATCTCTATATTTTTTTGTTTGTTTGTCCCAAATGTACGAAACAGGAAAATAGTTGCTGGCATAGCTGCTGTCACACGAAAATAGTTGCTGAAAAAACAATGGTTTATGTAGAATCAAATTACTCTTGTACCGTAAGCTGCATTTTTCTTGAGCAAACGAAATTTTGTAACATGCAACATTGATCTTTTCATAAAACATGTAAATGACAAAATATCTCAAGCGTGCTTTCGCCTTACTGACGAAAAATATTTAAAATTTTCAATCCATTTTTTTGCAGTAACTATTTTTTAGAGTATTGAAAAAAAAAAGGAATATGTAAAAAGATGGCTGATATGGAACTAAAGTTTTCAAAACCTGCAGCTGTTTTATGCATTGGATCAATGAAAATGTTTATAAAGTGAAGAACTAATTCAGAAAACGATGGCTTAAGTTCTGTTCTGAAGTATAGCTCTAAAAACTTTTTATAGTGAATTCATGAATTCTTTATTTATTGCCTTTATCAGCAATTTTTCTGAGACTATAATTTGATAAAAGGTAACATGGGAGATGAGGACTGAAAGAAAATAACACAAAGTTAGTAATATAAAATCACACAAACGATGTGATTTACTACCTAAAAAATGATTAAAACCCTTTAAAATATGTTAAAAATTATATTAAAATCAAGTAATTTCGGCAACGTACCTAGTCTTTCTTAGGATTCAGGATTTTAACTGGTGTTACGAACGTCACACGCCCAGACCAGTTTAAATCTTAAATCATGAGAAGGCTATGTACGTAGCTGAAATTACTTTATTTTAATGTAATTTTTAACACATTTTAAAGTGTTTTAAATATATTTTAGATAGTAAATCACCTGAAAGTGTATCAAGAAATAGCACAAAGTTTGTAATATAAAATCCCACAAACGATGTATGATTTACTACCTAAAAGATGATTAAAACCATTTAAAATATGTTAAAAATTATATTAAAATCAAGTAATTTTGGTAACGTACCTAGCTTTTCTCATGATTAAGGATTTATACTGGATTTACGAACGTCATACGCCCAGACCAGTTTAAATCTTGAATCCTGAGGATGGTTGTACGTAGCTTTATTGTACTGTTACTTTATTTTAATCCATTTTTTAACACATTTTGAAGTGGTTTAACTGGTAACTTTTAGCTAGTAAATCTGAAAAATTATCAAGAAATAACACAATTTTTTTTAATATAAAATCACACAAACGATGTGATTTACTACCTAAAAAATGATTAAAACACTTTGAAATGTGTTAAAAAATTACATTAAAATCAAGTAATTTCGGCTACGTACCTTAGTCTTTCCCAGGATTCAGGATTTTAACTGGTGTTACGAAAGTCACACGCCCAGACCAGTTTAAATTTTGAATCCTGAGGAAGGCTAGGTACGTAGCCGAAATTAATTTTAATGTATTTTTTTAACACCTTTCAAAGTGTTTTAATCATCTTTTAGGTAGTAAATCACATCGTTTGTGTGATTTTATATTGTATTACTAAGATACATTTTAGCATTCTGAACTACCGTATATACTCGCGTATAAGTTGAGGAATTTCTGACAATTTTCGGCAATCAAATTGGGGAGGGGGGGGGGTCAAGTTATATGCGAGTCAATTAAAACAACAACAAAAAAACTTCAAATACTGCCAAAATTCTAGCTCTTTATGTGTAAGAATAATAAAATAATATTTAAAATATACAAATAATAATAATTTATCATTAAAAAATATTTCGTTGATTTGTTTTTGTTTACTTACCACTTTTTCGCATTACTTTTCGTCTAGAAAGTGAAATCTTTGGCTTGATTTTATGCAAAATTGAAGTAAAAACTTAAGGGGTTGACTTATACGCGGGTTTTTGATTTTTTTTAAGAATTTGCATTTAACAGTTAGGGGGTCGACATATACGCGAGTATATACGGTAGTTTATTCTATGCGATTGCATTTGGAATTTTATTAAAGTGGAGGATAAAATAAGTAAGCCGAAACTAAGTTGAACTGGACCACTTTGACTGGTACACTGTGAAAAAATATAGGTATGTCTTAATACAGGAAAATTTAAGGTAACCATGAACGAAAATTCCTAATAACTTCTTCCGAGATACTAACGATTCCGAAAAGCTTTCTTTATCCTTAGCAGCTTCAGAAACTCATATGTTTTTTAAATTGATAGAAGCATGTACAGAACAAAATAAGTTAACTGAAACTAAGTTAAACTAGACCGCCTTTGCTAGTAGGGTTAGAAGTATTTTTCTTGGTCAACAGGGTGTTTCACTACCAGACCGACAAACTTGCAGGAGGTGTAGAGGGCACAGAGACGACTCGGAATCACATAGCAATGCAGGATCGAAAATGCCGTAGTTGCGAGCTATGGTTCAAAGAAGCAGAGAAAAAGATCAGAAACAGCAACATATTTATGGGACAGAAAACATTTTATTGAAAAGTTGTACTACAGAAGATGTTCGAAATTACGACCAAAAGTCGTCTTCTTCTTCAGGGGTCAAATGAAGAGTTTGGTGTACAAGATCCCCGTTCCTTCAGTTGAAAACCTCGCCGATCGAATATCTGTAGCCGCCGGGAGGATACGCGACCCGCCAGGAATCTTCCAGAACGTAAAGGAATCCCTGCAGCGCCGCTGTCAAGCTTGCTTGACGACTTCTGGCTCTACAGTCCTTGGCCAAATTATTAGACGCAGTTGTTTTTATTATAATTTGTTAAATATCTGGAAAGATACATGAGGAATTGTCCTGGAACTTCAGGAATGTAAACAACATGATAGACGTTATATACTTCCGTGAAGATTTTTTCCCGAAACCCCATAAGGGGCCGTCAACAAATTGAAGAAAAACGAATATATTTTGGATAACCCTGTAAAAACTAATATGGCAAAAGCATTCAAACTGTAGATTATGATTAAGTGGACTATTATAATAATTTGGGTTCGTTTTTATGAAGATAGCATGTATACTCGAAGAGAAATTCAGGTTTTTATAAAAACAGTCCCAAATTTTATCAAGTTTTTTGCTTATAATTTGCAGAGTTTTTAATAGAAAAACAAGTTATTTTCAGAAAATATGACAAACAAAATTGTACACAAAATCCTGCAATCAGAATTAAAAAATAATAAAAATTGTATGAAAAATAAGCAGGTTCACTAAATATTGTTTCACTGCGCATGCGCATATTCAATCAAAATATACTCAGCATAATATATTAGCTAAATATATAGACCAACTTTTATGAAAGTCTCAAAAACATAACTTGAAAATTCTGATAGTAATCATCGATAGAATGAGCTCGAAATTCGCTGTTCCCAAAAGGAAGCAAAAAGATGAGGAGTTGTATCAAATATAGAATGAGAGACACTTCATTCTTATTATGTCAACTTTCATAAGCTAGTATATTTGGATACAACCCCTCATCTTTTTGAAACCCGAATTTCTCTTCGAGTATACTTGCTATCTTTATAAAAATGAACCCAAATTATTACAATAAGCCACTTAATCATAATCTACAGTTTGAATGCTTTTGCAATATTAGTTTTTACAGGGTTATCAAAAACATATTCGTTTTTCTTCATTTTGTTGACGGCCCCTTAAGAGGTTTCAAGAAAAAAATCTTCTCGGAACTATATGACGTCTATCATGTTGTTTACACTCCTGAAGTTTCAGAATAATTCCTCATGTATCTTTCCATCCAGATATTTAACAAAACTAGACCAAATATTGAATAAAAACAACTGCGTCTAATAATTTAGCCAGGGACTGTAATTTCAAACATCTTCTGTAGTACAACCTTTCAATAAAATGTTTTCTGTCCCATTAATGTGTTTCTGTTTCTGTTATTTTCCTCTTGCTTCTTTGAACCATAGCTGGCAACTACGGCCTTTTCGACTCTGCATTGCTATGTGATTCTGAGTCGTCTCTGTGCCCCTTGCACCTCCTGCAAGTTTGTCGGTCTGGTAGTGAAACACCCTGTATATTAATTCTTTGAAATCTTCTAAGCAACCTCATATGCGATTAAAGTAATATAGCACTGTTATAATTATTTTGTTTATCCATAAAATAAATTTTAAAATATTGTGCAATTTTCGAAATTGATATAAATTAAACAATTTCGTTTCGTTCATAAAAACTCATAAGGCAATAGCTAAATATAAGGATTTCAGCATTACTAGTGGCTAAAAACTCCGTAACAGGATTTTAATATGTGTATTAGGATCCTTATAATAAAACTGACTTCTATGATTACTTTTGATTATTTTAATAATATGTAAAATTACTGCAAATATTAATAGTTTCTAATGGAAGATCATTCTTTTGAACAATCTGTAATTTTTATTATATTACTAGTGTGTGACAAATTATGCAAATTGAAGGGGATTATAAAACGAAGAATGGCATTATTAATAACAATAAACAATGCAGTATTATGTAACATTAAACTTAAAATCAAAATATCAAAAACCTAACTCAATCTTATCTTTTCGCTAAGTTTTAAAATGCTATTTCACCGTAAAATTCATGAACGACTTCTTTATTTCCCATACTTTTATTAATTTTTGTCTTTTGAAATATCCCAAATGGATTTTGAAGTCACGGTCATTTATTAAGAAATTCAACGTTATTAAGTTTCGCGCGTGGGTTGTTAATGGAAGAAATATTTTGTAAATAACGAAACACGAAATTAACCTAATAAATTTTCTTTTGAAAATAAACGATCGATTAAATTTATGAAGTATTATATATTTTCAAAGAATCAGATAAAAGTCGCAACTACTTTGCACTACTTCCGATTTCTACATTTTAAATATTTACTTAAAATTGAAATCTGATTTTAACTTCTGGAAGTGTAAAGGAATGTTATTTTTCGCTCAGGAAAATAAATGTGCCTTTCAGTCACATGTAACTGAAAATGAAATATAGTACAGTAACGTGAAGATTATTCAATTATCGGTTATCCGACACACTCGTTAATCGACATTCTTAATATATATCACCATCCGAATTGCACGGAAATATATAAGCGTGTTTTTCGTTATACGACGGAAAGTCATTAAGTAAGCCTAAAAAGATAATTAAATAATAACTTACAATGATATTCACTTCAAAACTTTTTTTTTCAACATATTCTCTACCAATATTTATGCACTTATATCACTGTTTTATAAGTACCCCAACACCAGCTGCGTAACAGTTTGTGGGTTGCTGTCTCAGCCACATTAGAACTTCAAGTTGAACCTTTTCATCATCTGTGATATCATCTTGCTTCCAAGATGGTTTTTTAGTGGACTAAACTGATGAAAATCGCTTAGGGCTAAGTCGAAGCTGTATGGTGGATGTTGAAGAAGTTGCCAACCAAACTTTTGATATGTCTCCTGTGTTCAACTTGAAGTCCTAATGTGGCTGAGACAGCAACCCAAAGAATGTTATGCAGCTGGTGTTGGGGCACTGATAAAACACTGATATAAGTGCATAAATATTGGTGGAGAATATGTTAGGAAATAAAAGTAGTTTTGAAGTGAATTTCATTGTAAGTTATTATTTATAGTTATCTTTTGTGACTTACTTAATGACTTACCCTCGTATTTCAGGTTTATAGAGAACAAATTATTCAGTTTTACACTGTTAAAAAATTGTGCCGAGTTGAACCAGTTTTTGGTACTGCAGTAGATTTAACCATAAGATGGAGATATTTCGTTCCAGATGTGAAAGTTTGGTTCACCCGGAGCTACAAATGCTGGGACGAGATTTCACCATCTTTTGGTTGCAGCTACTGAATCACCAAAAATTGATTCAGCCAGCACAAAATTTTTAATTGTGTATCTTATAATAAATTATACAGAGTTTTAAACATAACATGTAAACATTTATTAGTTGACATTTATAAACGGAAAAAAAATAAGCTCAACATTTTTAAGCTAAAATTCTGAAAATGGTAGTTATATCGATTCACAAATTTAATAGCTGCGTTAACTTTTCATTGCTATATCACAAAGTGTTAAAAAAGAGATATTTTAAAATATTTTAATCTTAAAATCTACTTTATATGAAATTTTAATAATTTTGTTTTTAAAATTTTTCATTAACTTTCAAGATTAATATTGTGCCATATCATTCTAAAATTATACTGACAATAAAAAAGATATTCTAATGCATTCATTATTTTCAGATTTTTACATAATTTTTTTTTCTTGATTTCGCTATTTAATATATTTTATGTTTACAAATAATTTGTCATCAATTTTTACGCTTTATTACGCTACATGCATAATTACTCACAAATCTGTTCCATTGCCCTTGCCAAATTTGTAAAGTATTAAAAATATATTTTGTCTATTTATTTATTTATTTATTTATTTATTTTTGAGCGAAAGATTTTTTTTATTAATTTTATATAGTTAATATTGTACTTATTTTTTAATCCAAAATGACTCTTTTCGTTTTTTTTCCCTTTTTGTCATTTTTTTTCTCGTTCATTTACACTTGGTAATTCCATCGCTAATTAAAGAAGAGAAAATGTTGTACGCAATCAAGCATGGAGAGGTTTAAGAAAATCTTTGCGCCATTAGAAGAAAATACAGAATTGCAAAAAGAAAGAAGAAACAAAGCAAGAGTGATAGGAGAGAATTCTTGAAAAAAGATTAAGCACTTTTTTTTGGTTCTGTAATTTTTAGTGCATGATACTGCTGTTTTCCTTTCTTTTTCCGTATTTTTATTTTCTTCTATCTTTAGAAGAAGAAAGTATTGAATTCATGAAAATTTTCTACTGCCAGTTTTAGAAGGATTTATACGTTATAGAATATCCTGAACACGATTTGCCTGTTTTTAGAAAATGTCTGTATGTCTGCCTGTGACAAAAATTTGGTGTATGCTCTATCTCAAGAACTAATGCATGGACTTTAATAAAACTTATTTATTCAGTTAGACCTTAATATAAATTGGTGATGATTAGTTTGTGGTGTAAATAGACCAACAGTTGGCGCTTTTATGGTACTTTTTCATGATTTTCACGATAGCTGTATCTCAAGAACTTATGCACAGATTTTCATCAAACCTCAGATTCAGTTAAACGTTGACATAAGTTGTTGCTGGTTAGGTTTCGGTGTTTATAGCCCAACAAGTGCGCTGCTATGCTGCATTTTTCAGGATTTACATGATTTTAGCGATAATCACGCATCAAGAATTAATGCGCGGAATTCCATCAAACTTCATATTCGGTAAAGACCATGACATATGTTCGTGCTGGATCGTTTTAGGTGTATGTGAAAACTGTATGAGAAAAAAGAAACTTTTGGGATTAGCACTTCCAAGTATTTATATTTTAATTAATTTTAAATAATGTGGATCAATAACTGAATAATTATCTTTTGTAGACTAAACTTGATTCGCACGTGTATGCATTTTAAAAACAATAACCTTGATTATACCGGGTGGTTATAATATTAGTATCTCTATTTCGAGCTGTCTGTAGCTTGAAGGAATAACCCAAATGAAAAAAAAATCAGTGCACTTACTATTCAAGTAGGGATAAGAAGATTGGAACAATAAAAAAAAAAATTGCAATAATCGCCGACAGATGGCGCTTTTGAGTGTGAAATGTAAAGTGCAATACCAAAACAAAAATTAAGGCGTAAAAACTGGATGACAAACCTAATTTATTGGAAAGTGTCACAGTGAATGTTGTTACACTTTCGAATGGCGGTGCCGATCAAGTTCAGGTTCCACATAGCTACTGTGCAGGAGGACACAATCCAGGTAGTGCACGACTTGTTCAACTGCGAAATGTTTTGCATGAGGAGTGATGTTTCCCATTTATTGTAACATGTGATCTTTTAAGTGTTTGAGCTTTGCGACACATCCAGGGTACACAACGGCGTTTTCACTGACAGCCCCATTAGCGCCATCTCGTGACGATTATTGTAACTATTTTTTTATTGTTTCATTCTCCCCCCCGCCCCTTCTCGAATAGTAAGTGAACCGATTTTGATTTCATTCGGGGTTATTCCTCCAAGCTACAGACAGCTCCAAATAGAGATATTTATATTATAACAACCCTGTATTTAAAAACTGATGAAATCGTGCAAGTTGTGTGAAATATCTATAGTAATTTAAGCTTGAAATATCTATAGTAATTTGAGCTTGAAAACTTTATTATAGATTTCACATTTTTTTTTTATTATTTTCACTTATGGATAATTTAACTTCCCAATTATTTTGTTTCGAATTTATTTTAAATTTTATTTCGTTTTCCTTTAATTATCGTTCTTACATCAAAGAAATGTTTTAAACCAGGTTGTGTAGTGAAATAGTCCACTCTGCGATGACGTTCGTATAAACAATTATAAAGCACTATTTGAATATTTTTATTATCATAAATATCCATATGATGATTCCTTTATCGTTTTAAAGGAACACATTTTCATCAAATCAGAATTACCCTTAAGCATTTGTCTGTTTCGAAATTTTCACTTTTTCTCGTTGATATGAAAAAGAAAATATGGATTTCGAAGAATCTTTTCTCATTCAATTAAACCAGCGTTTCTTATGTTTTATCGTTTTTTCTAAGTTTGTTTGAAACTATAATTGCACATTTCTCGTCCTTCTACTTTAAGTAGCTTTATATAAAAATCTAGAAAAGGATAATGCTTCACCTCCTTTATGAGTTCATGGGGATAATTAATTTATAACCCTAGGGATCAGATTTCCAAGAAGTTAATTATTTAAAAATAAAGAAATAAAATGTCATGACATACCTATGTATGTCATGACATTTTATTTATTCAGAATACAGTAAAAATGTCTATTTACATATAATTTGAACTATTTACATTACTGAAAATACGGTCTCTAATTTTAATGAAATGCACTTTAAGTATCATTAAAAACAAAATATAGAAAGACAATTAAAAAGTACCTAATCACATAATAAGATCACTAATTATAATTAAAATATAGATAAAATACTTAAGTGATACAAAGAAAAAGACAAAAAGGTTTATAAAAATGTTTTAATAATAGACATGTTTCAAGACATACAACGATAAACAACGGGGTATACAACGAGAATATTTTGTTTATCGATGTATATCTTGATAATGGCACCGTAGGAGCGTTGAAACATACGTCGATCATTAAAAGGTTTTTATAAACCTTTTTGTGTTTTTCTTTGTATCACTTAAAAAATACATTTCAAACTTCAAAACATTTTCAATTATAAACATGAAATTTCGACTGTTGATTAAACATATTGGGAATTTTATTATATTATTATTAAAACTGACCGTCCTTTTCACAAAATTTGTGCATTGTTAAAATAAAAATAACTCTTTTCTTATTCCGTATGTCATTTTGCGAGCTTGATACCTTTAGAACGTATGTGCGAATTGTTATGAAATGTGATATAGATAATAAGCACATATGCGTGTTTAAAATGATCTATTTTTAAGAATTTAAATGATAAGATTTTTAGTTATTATTTATTTTTTTATTTTTTTTAAAATGTGAAGTTGTAATTTTTATTACATTTTTTTTAAATGGTTAATGAAATAATTTTGACCTAAAGGTAGATCATTTTAAAAATACGTATGTGCTTATTATCTGTATCAAATTTCCTAGCAATCCATATATATTTAATAATTTAATATTTAATAAACTACCTATTTTTACAGACATTATTTTAATTTTTCAACATATAGATAGGCATTGTACATTTTTCGAAAGTCTTAAAAACATCTCTAAAATCACATAAAACCAGTCCACACGTTAAAAGTTCCACAAAAGTAAAATATTTTCACCTGTTGTTCCAGGCATCTTCAATACTGATGTTATGACTTTTCTGCTCTGTCAATCTGATTTGTTTGAAACTCCCATTCTGTCTTTTCCTAACAACATCAAACTAAACAAATCCTAAACAAATAACATCCTATACAAATCAGATTGACAGAGTAGAAAGCCATAACATTAGTAGTGAAGATGCCTGGAACAACAGGTGAAAATATTTTACTTTTGTAAAAAAACTTTTAACGTGTGGACTGGTTTTATGTGATTTTAGAGATTTTTTTAAGACTTTCGAAAAATGTACAATGCCTATCTATATGTTGAAAAATTAAAATAATGTCTGTAAAAATAGGTAGTTCGAAGAATTATTAAATTAGAAAATGACATTATGAAAGATCATAGATTAAATACAGTCCATATATACGTTCTCAAGACGTGATGCTGCGCAATGACTTACGGAGTAAATATAAGAGCTATTTTAATTTCGATAATACACTAATTCTGTAAAAGCCTAGTCAGTTTTTAATGGTAGTATATTAAAAAAAGACAATCTATTTAATCGATAGTAAACATATATTTCTTTTAAATGCTAAAAGGTGTAAACTAAAAACATAATATACAGTAAAATAACCTTTATTATTAGATTGTTGATATGTTTCGGCTCATTCCGAACCATTATCAAAAACAAATGAGATTATTCTATAATTGCACGGTCTTTGAAGTTATTATTTTAAATTCTACCATTTAATTGCCATATCAATTTAGTATGTTTATTTTGTTGTATACGTTTCTTGGACATGAAAATGTTTATTTGAGAATTTATAGCATCCGAAAAAACAAAATAAAACAAATCGAAACATTTAGGATATGTTTTATAAAATATTTTTCTCAATATCAGTTTATTGATCGCTTTCAATTCTCAAATAAACATTTTCAGCTGCATAACAGAATTTATACATGCAAGAGCAATAAAATAATGTTAATTTTAATATGAATGTTAATTAAGTCAATTTAGTATGTTTATTTTGCTGAATACGTTCCTTGTACATGAAAATGCTTACTTTAGAGTTGATAGCATTCGAAAAAACAAATTAAAACAAATTGAAACCGTTTAGAATATGTTTTATAAAATATTTTTCTTAATATCAGTTTATTGATCGCTTTCAACTCTCAAATAAACATTTTCAGCTGCATAACAGAATTTATACATGCAAGAGCAATAAAATAATGTTAATTTTAATATGAATGTTAATTAAGTCAATTTAATATGTTTATTTTGATGAATACGTTCCTTGTACATGAAAATGCTTACTTGAGAGTTGATAGCATTCGAAAAAACAAATTAAAACAAATTGAAACCGTTTAGAATATGTTTTATAAAATATTTTTCTTAATATCAGTTTATTGATCGCTTTCAATTCTCAAATAAACCTTTTCAGCTGCATAACTGAATTTATACATGCAAGAGCAATAAAATAATGTTAATTTTAATATGAATGTTAATTAAGTCAATTTAGTATGTTTATTTTGCTGAATACGTTCCTTGTACATGAAAATGCTTACTTGAGAGTTGATAGCATTCGAAAAAACAAATTAAAACAAATTGAAACCGTTTAGAATATGTTTTATAAAATATTTTTCTTAATATCAGTTTATTGATCGCTTTCAACTCTCAAATAAACATTTTCAGCTGCATAACAGAATTTATACATGCAAGAGCAATAAAATAATGTTAATTTTAATATGAATGTTAATTAAGTCAATTTAGTATGTTTATTTTGATGAATACGTTCCTTGTACATGAAAATGCTTACTTGAGAGTTGATAGCATTCGAAAAAACAAATTAAAACAAATTGAAACCGTTTAGAATATGTTTTATAAAATATTTTTCTTAATATCAGTTTATTGATCGCTTTCAATTCTCAAATAAAAATTTTCAGCTGCATAACAGAATTTATACATGCAAGAGCAATAAAATAATGTTAATTTTAATATGAATGTTAATTAAGTCAATTTAGTATGTTTATTTTGCTGAATACGTTCCTTGTACATGAAAATGCTTACTTGAGAGTTGATAGCATTCGAAAAAACAAATTAAAACAAATTGAAACCGTTTAGAATATGTTTTATAAAATATTTTTCTTAATATCAGTTTATTGATCGCTTTCAATTCTCAAATAAACATTTTCAGCTGCATAACAGAATTCATACATGCAAGAGCAATAAAATGTTAATTTGAATATGAATGTTAATGAAATCAATTTAGTATGTTTATTTTCTTGAACATAAAAATTTTTACTTGAGAATTGGTAGCATTTGTAAAAACAATAATCTAATTTGAGAAAACCGATTAATTCACTGTAAAATGTACTCCGAAACATTTCGTTTTTTTTGTCTCTATTTTTTGAAATGGGCAGTGAATACAGCTTTGTTTCAGAAAGGCTGCTTTAAATCTCGGTAAACAATTGGTTTTTGAAGTTTCGGAAGATAAAGGAACATTTTTTCGGCACTGTAGATAACTAGAAAAAGTTTACAATGTATTTATGATAAGTTTTGCTAGATAAATAAATATTTCCTTTTTATTCCTTTTTGAAGTGTAAGTGTCACAGAGATTGCTTGTAGTTTTATTTTTATTTTTAGCGATTTTGTTAATGTCATCTCATTGCTCACAATGCAAAGTGAAACGATTGAAAAAGTTGGTTTAAAAATTTCTTCTTTAACACAATCACTGTCGCCCCATTTTTCAAAAAACCGTCCACAAGCGCCACCTACTTTTTCTCTTCCTACAAAATTCTTACGAAAAAAAACATTACCATGATGAATATACACATATATAACGTGTTCTAATTAATTTTTTAATTGTTCCAACGACTCTTTTATTTACCCATCATACACAGTATAGGGTAAGTCTTGTAATCGTTTTAAAAATCAAAAAAAAAAATTGACGGATTTACACGTTTCAGACATTGGAAATTCCGAAAAACATATTTTTAGAAAAAAAAAATTGCCATCCGTCTGTGTGTCTGTAAACGCTCTATCTCCTGAACAAATTGAGATAGAGACTCGAAATTTGGTATGTACTTAGTATGTAATAATGGGAAGAATCTTATTGAATTTCAGTAACCTCGATTATCCGGAACTATCTTTTTATGGACTCTCAAAATTTTCCTTCTGATAAAAGGTATATAAAAATTTTCGAAATTGTTTATTTTAAGGAGGGAATATAAAAGACAATAAAAAAACATAAATTTTGCATAAAGAATGAAGTCGATTCGATAATTATGTCAGGTAACTGGGGATGCAATTTAACTTAAGCGGAAAAAAAATGAATTTATTAAATCATTGATTTCTTTATCTGTTTGTTTATTTATTGTTTCAAAATTAACTTCTTCAATTAGTGACACTTATGAAAATAAATATGAAACAATGCTCAAAGTTAATTTCTCTTTTTTTTTTTTCTTGAGTCCATACTTTCACTTCCTTCGCTTAATCCTAACATAAACTATAATTAAACATCCTTGTGAAAAGAATTAGACATTTAATAGCCTAAAGATTGGCAAATATATATATATATATATATTTCAAGTTACAATAGAAAGTACTATACAGCTCTTCAATGAGTTTGCTTTCCTTTTAACCTAGTAAGAATAAATAATAATTCTCCATTCTCTTAAGGTAAACTAGATGGAACCCGTCAAAATTTGACGGCAAAAAACTTGATAGTACCATAAAAATAAAATTCATAGCTGCTTTAAAATGTTTGAAACTTTTGCAGAATAATTCAAATAAATAAAAAACCCACTTTGAATTAAAGCTAGGTTGAAGAACAGCAATTGGCTAAGTTTCACTGGCACATGTACTCGCAGAATTTCTTTCATCTGACACATTTAGCGCTGTTGTGCAAGTAAATGGTAAGTGCCTCCTTGGGGAGGGGGAAATGGCGGGATGGACCAAGGAGATGCATAACATGAATAAGCAGTCAAAGACCTTTCAAACAATATGTAACATGAGGGGTGTGTGCAAAATTTTAAAAAGTACCCCCTTGGGGGGGGGGGGTAAAGTAGGGGATGGACACGGAACATGCATAATATGATTAAGTGGTGGTCACAGACCTTTCCAACGATATATAACATGAGGGTTGTGTGCAAAATTTAGAAAAGTACCTCTTTGGGTGTGGGGGGGTGGGGCAAAGCGGGGAGATGGACATCAGAGATATGCATATGATTAAGCAGTCACAGACCTTTCCAACGATATATGACATGAGGGTTGTCTGCAAAATTTAGAAAAGTACCCCCTTGGGGGAGGGGGGGGCAAAGTGGGGAAATGGACATTGGAGATATGCATATGATTAAGCAGTCACAGACCTTTCCAACGATATATGACATGAGGGGTGTCAACAAAATTTAGAAAATTGCCCCCCTTAAGGGGGGGGGGAAGTGGCGGGATGGACCCCGGAGATGCATAACATGAATAAGCAGTCAAAGGCCTTTCCAACAATACGTAACATGAAGGGATTGTGCAAAATTTACAAAAAGTACCCCCTTGGGGGGGGGCAAAGTGGGGGAATGGACACCGGAGATGCATAATATGATTAAGCGGTCACAGACCTTTTTAACGATATATAACATGAGTGGTATGTGCAAAATTTAGAAAAGTGTCCCAATTGGCGGGGGGGAGGGGGATGGACCACACAGATGCATAACATGAAAAGGCAGTCACAGGCCTTTCGAACGATATATCATATGAGTGGTGTCAACAAAGAAAAGTCTCCGCCCCGTGTAGGCAAAACATACTCCCCCCCCCGCCGCCATAATTATTGATGCGGACTCATTTTTTAAATTCGTTCGCACCCCTCTTCTCCCGCAAAATGTTGTGAATTTTAAAAACTCCACTTACAAATTTTTTTATACCAAAAGCACTTATGTCTGTCGTCTGCATGCAGAGTTTTGTGCTTACAGACGCCAGACACAACAACACTCACACAGACAGACGTTTACCGACATTAATAGTATAGATGATACTCAGTGCCTACACATTTCACCCTTTATAATTCAGCCAATGAGTTGACGGTTGTTCATTTCCAGAAACGAAACAATAATTCTTTAGGATGAATTTTGTTTGTTTGATACACCGTGGCAGAATGCGTGCAATGCAGCGACAGGCGTCACAAACTTTTTAGGGCACCTGCAGACTAAAAACATATAATCAATCTTCGCGGGAAAAAAATCCTAGATTTCGTCAAATGATCACGGGAAAAACACTAATTTCATCAAAGGATCATGTAAAACGTGAATTTCGTTAAAAGGCCACAGAAAAACGCGATTTACACAAAAGATGAGCAAATTTTGTCAAAGAATCGCAAAACAGGAAATTTCACCCAAAGATAGCCCTTTCTTGCCAAACTTTCTCTAAAAATTGCGGAATAAAATGTATTTTATCAAAAAATCGCTGGAAAACGCACATTTCGTTAAAGTATCGCGAGAAAAATGCGAATTTCATAAAAAAATCGTGGAAAATAACGCAAATTTCGTGAAAAAAAAAATCGCAGAAAAAACACAAATTTCGTCAAATTATCACTGAAAAAAAACCACGAATTACGTCATAGGATAGCTGAAAAAATTATGAATCTCGACAAAAAAAAGATACAGAAAAAAATGCGAATTTCATTAAAGAATCACGAAAAAAAATGCGAATTTTGTTAAAGAATTGCGCAAAGAATGTGAATTTTCGTTCGTGTGAAAAATGAAACTGTCTGTATTAAAAACAGCACACACACAAACATCTATACAAACCTCAATACACACAAACATATTATAGGCAGGGCTTGAAATTCAATTTTTCCAAAGACGGGAGTCTCCCTACCAACATTTTTAAATGGAGGGGAGTTGTAATGTTTGGGAGGGAGAAAAAAAATCTTTAAACCCCACTATTCTTTTACGTGCTATTTAAAGAATTACATTAATGCAGACATGACAAAATACCATTGAAAAAAATTAAGTCAACTGAGAATGATTATGTAAAATGTTTATTTTTATTATAAAAAAGGGAAGAAAGTTAAGTTTTATATATGCAGTGTATTTTTCAAGTTCCATTAAATGTGTTAGGGACCCTTAACAATTAGGTTGTTAAATAAATTTCTGACTTTAGATTTTACTTGATTGAGATTCGATCGTGGAAAAGACGCAAAGTTCATCAATCTGTCGCGGAAAAATGCTAAGTTCGTCGATCTGTCACCAAAAAACGCAAAGTTCGTTGATCAGTCGTGGGAAAAAAGCAAATTTCGTCGATCGATTGCAGAATAAACACAAAGTTCGTCGATATGTCCCCAAAAAACGCAAGGTTCGTCGATCAGTCGCTTAAAAAACGCAATGTTCGTCGATCTGTCGCAGAAAAAAAATCAAAGTTCGTTGATCTGTCACAGAAAAAACCACAAAGTTCGTCGATCAGTCGCGGAAAAAACACAAAGTCCGTCAATCGGTTGCGGGGAAAAAAAATCACGAAATTTATCGTTCGGTTGCAGGTAAATTAAATAATGCAAATTTCTCCAAAAATGCTGAAATTTTTTGGGCGGGAGGCCGCTCATGATCTTTTTTGGGCGGGATTTCAAAATTTTCCGTGCGAATCCCGCCCTGAAAGGTATAGTTTTAATCTGAAATAATATACTGAACTTGAATTAACTTTTGAAAAATCGGGTTAACCCAAATCCAACTTGCAGAAATCTACACTCAGTCTGAAATCGACTCGAACCATAAAGACAGTTAACCCAACTTGCAACAAAAATAATTATTTTCTGTGAATTTTCTGATTTTTTCTTTTCTCAGAAATGCTGTAGTCATTTTGTCCCCCAATTTTGCCCTTTACAATTCAGCCAATGAGTGGAGGGGGCCAAAGGAGCGTTCCTTATCACAAACGAAAGATGAGATACGTTCGTTTGATGTCGTTGTTGAAAATTTATGGATTTCTATTATTAAAGTAATTTTTTCATTTTACCGTATTTATTTTCTTTTTGTGTTGTATGTATTTTGCTACTTTGAATTTTTTTAAACTAACCCTTTTTTTTTTTTTTGGAGAGTGAGAGAGAGAGATTTAGTAATTTGGTGACACAAAGTTCAGCAAATTCTTAAAATCCACAAATCGTTTCCAATGTAAACAATGAAATTTACAATTAAGTTGCAAGTGCAAAATTTCAGTTTTTTTAAATTTTCATGTCATTCTGTACACATTTTAATATGTCATTCTGATCATTATACATATTTAGTTATGCATTATTAATTATTTACTTGACCTTTACTTTTAATATTTTAAATATTTCAAACTTACAGCTGAATGTAATTATTAAAACATTTGAAATACTGCATTCGAAAAATGAAATTTCAGCTTAGAAACTCGACAATTAAAAAATTTAAAGTAGAAAAGTACTTATGATATAAAAAGAAGAAAAAAAAATACACCAGAATTTATCTGTATTACGAAAGCGGGAGAAATGATTTTCTGTGCTATACGAAAAGATATCCAAATAACTCAATCATGAACATAGAAATAGGTATCGGTTTTTATGTTCAGGTGCACTCAATCCAAACTTGAAACTTTTAAAACGGTCATTGAATGAATGAAATTCATCTCCGCCTTTCACATCCAGAAAACTTGCTGTGTCGCCAATTATGTTTATATTTTATATATATATAAAAAAATAATAATTCAGGCACTTTTCCGTTATACGGACACCATTGTCGCCAAACATACATACATACATACATTTTGGCATAGTATCCGTATAACAGAAAAGTACTAAAGTTCATGGTTTAAAATCACAATAAAATATCATGAAATTTATTGATTAGTTGTGGGAAAATAATGTGTTTTTCGTGAATTTTTTGTTTTGTTAACAATGTGGTTAGAGAGACAGGGAGAAATCCAGAAAACTTGCTGTGTCGCCAATTATGTTTATATTTTATATATATATATATAAATAATAATTCAGGCACTTTTCCGTTATACGTACACCATTGTCGCCAAACATACATACATACATTTACATACATACATACATTTTGGCATAGTGTCCGTATAACAGAAAAGTACTAAAGCTCATGGTTTAAAATCGCAATAAAATATCATGAAATTTATTGATTAGTTGTGGGAAAATATCGGGGAAATAATGTGTTTTTGTGAAATTTTTTGTTTTGTGTTGTTGTGTTTAATTGTAAGCATTCATTATAATTTTCAGTGCATTATTAAATTGAAATTTTTGTTTAAAATATGTAAACAAAACAGTGACCAGAAACCTGCACAATTTCTAATATAGATAGATAGATGCATGCATGTAGTACTTTTAATTATTTGGTAAAAATACTGTGATCGTCACTGAGAAAACCTGAATTTAACCTAAAAGTAATTGTCGAGTGTTTAAGCTGAAATTTCATTTTACGAATACAGTATTTCAAATGTTTTAATAATTACATTTAGCTGTAAGTTTGAAATATTAAAAGTAAAGGCCAAGTAAATAATTAATAATGCATAACTAAAAGTAATTGTCGAGTGTTTAAGCTGAAATTTCATTTTACGAATACAGTATTTCAAATGTTTTAATAGTTACATTCAACTGTAAGTTTGAAATATTAAAAGTAAAGGCCAAGTAAATAATTAATAATGCATAACTAAAAGTAATTGTCGAGTGTTTAAACTAATTTCATTTTACGAATACAGTATTTCAAATGTTTTAATAGTTACATTCAGCTGTAAGTTTGAAATATTAAAAGTAAAGGCCAAGTAAATAATTAATAATGCATAAGTAAAAGTAATTGTCGAGTGTTTAAGCTGAAATTTCATTTTACGAATACAGTATTTCAAATGTTTTAATAGTTACATTCAACTGTAAGTTTGAAATATTAAAAGTAAAGGCCAAGTAAATAATTAATAATGCATAACTAAAAGTAATTGTCGAGTGTTTAAGCTGAAATTTCATTTTACGAATACAGTATTTCAAATGTTTTAATAGTTACATTCAGCTGTAAATTTGAAATATTAAAAGTAAAGGCCAAGTAAATAATTAATAATGCATAACTAAAAGTAATTGTCGAGTGTTTAAACTAATTTCATTTTACGAATACAGTATTTCAAATGTTTTAATAGTTACATTCAGCTGTAAGTTTGAAATATTAAAAGTAAAGGCCAAGTAAATAATTAATAATGCATAAGTAAAAGTAATTGTCGAGTGTTTAAGCTGAAATTTCATTTTACGAATACAGTATTTCAAATGTTTTAATAGTTACATTCAACTGTAAGTTTGAAATATTAAAAGTAAAGGCCAAGTAAATAATTAATAATGCATAACTAAAAGTAATTGTCGAGTGTTTAAGCTGAAATTTCATTTTACGAATACAGTATTTCAAATGTTTTAATAGTTACATTCAGCTGTAAGTTTGAAATATTAAAAGTAAAGGCCAAGTAAATAATTAATAATGCAAAACTAAATATGTATAATGATGAGATTTTTTTTTTTCTTGAATTATTCAGTGAAACTCGTCTTATAAATGTACGCAAATAATTCACATCAAAATCTTAAAATAACAAAGTTTTCTTTCGTGTTTAGCTATGCTTAATAACCAAAAAAGCTTGATTAATACAAAAATTATTTGGTAAAAATACTGTGATCGTCGCTGAGAAAACCTGAATTTAATCATATCACACAGAATTACATATTAAAAGTTTAAAATTAGTTTGTTTACATCGGAAACGATTCGCGAAATTTCGTGCCACGAAATCTCTCTCTCTCTCAAAAAAAAGGGTTAGTTATAAAAAATTCAAAGTACTAAAATACATACGACTTAAAAAGAAAATAAATACGGTAAAATGAAAAAATACCTTAATAAAAGAAATCTATAAAGTTTCAACAACCGAACAACCAAATGGAACACATACGCTTCTAGAGAGAGGAAAAAGCCTTCACCTCATTGGCTGGAACATCGCGTCTGAAGATAGTAAAAGCCTCTAGCTGATTAGCTGAATGCTCGCGCATGCGTATAAATAGCATTTTTGCACGAAAAACTAAAAAGCAGGTTAGCTTTAAGTATATGGATATTTTATACTAAAGTTTGCAATAGAACTATTCTGCATTTAAACTATACTTTTCGTAAATTATCCTATTCTTTAACTATAGATATACAATGAGTTGTTAGTCCACCAAAATTATAGACCTTTACAATCTCTTTTTACTAATATAGAACTAAAACCAATACTTAAATAATATCTATATAATGAGGAATAAACAAAATGTAGATTAAATAAGATTCCATTTTGCAAATTGGAATATAATATCAGTCTCTGATACTTTCTTGAATTTATATAAATACCATATTAATTATAAATAAAAGAAATTATGAACATATTAAAATATTGTGAAAATTCAGAAAATCACTGATAATTTAAATAATATAAAACTCCGATCTTCTTTTAATACATATAAATAAATAATGAACTTGCATCGAACATACTTAGGAATCCAATGAAAGTAACAAATTTTAATTATACCTGAGAATATATATGAACACCTAGTATAATGATACAATATGAAAATAAAATAATTTTATAATAGTATAAATATTAATCATAATACTAAATCGCAAAGCCTTTATATACATATATTTACAAATAGTTAACTTTTCCCCTTCCCCTCTTTTTTTTTTCTTTTTTTTTTTTTTTTTTAATAACAAGAAAGAAAATATATGTACCGTCTTGAAAAGAAAGCAACAGGGAAAAATCTATCGAACTGCACTCCTAAATCTGACCTCACCTAAACACTAAAATCCATTCCTCTATTGTCAGGTAACTGGGGATGCAATTTAACTTAAGTGGAAAAAAATATATATATCAAAGGAATTTTCTTCTAAACTAAAGCCGTAAGGGATTAGAGCAAAAAATGAATTTTCTTTTACTAACGCAAGGGGTAGGTAATACTTTGTATGAGAAATAAAAAGGATTCTGTATGCAAAGTTAGGATACGGGAGAGGCAAGAATTTTGTTATTCAAAATATAGGAATTTTAGGGTGAGATGTAACAAAAGCAACAAATGCGTAAACAGAGTCGTAAACTTTAAGATATGAATACATTCAGAGGTGGTTTGAGTCGCCGAAAGAACGGGGTTCAGATTTTTATAAAATCGGCTTTATTCACAAATATGAATGTAAGGTTTACGAAGGTGGCGTAAGAATGGGTTGGATTGGGTTGATTATTGACGGCCAATTATCTACCCTTGGTATATAGGTCGGGGGGGAGTGCCCTTCATTGGGGTCTTTCTAAGGGAACCTAACCCGTATTTACTCATGGATAAATCTACGGCTCGAAGAAAACCACGAAAACTCCGAACGATTAGGCCGACGGGCGCGATTGGGATCGAACCCAGCACCTCCCGTCTACCAGCTTCGAGGGCAGAACCTCTCAGCCACTGGTGGGCCCAGCGTAAGAATGAGTACAGCTGCAAGGTACATGTGTGACCAAGAGAAGGGTTGGATCAGGGTAGGTTAGAGGGGAAAAATAAGACCCCCTTGAGAAGGGAAAGAAATAAACGTAATTTGTATAGAAGAGTTGGACATCCAACGAAATTTGTAGGAAAATAATAGGAAAGTCGATATCCAGTCAGAAAAGTTTATGATATGAATGGAAAGAAAATCGGCATCTTCGCGTTGGATAAGAAAGAATTTTGAATGAAAATGGGGGTTACGAATACTAAGTAGTAAGGAAAAAAATACGGTGCGAAGAAGTTCGATTTTACACATTGATAATTTTAGCCATGATGGTGTAACAACACTTTGGAGAGTCAAGAAAAAACTATAGTGAGTGAGTGCGGAAAGCCAAGATATCGAATTGTGAGAGTGCTTGCCAAAGGATTTGAACCTCTTAGCATGGACAGTCTTATTACAGTTATATGGGGTAAGCAAATCTTCATCATTTCTTTGAGCTAAATAATTAAAGGCATCTTTGTAACGAATAGTTTAAAATTGATACACATTTAAATTCAAACTGAGTTGTGTAATTGAAAGATATATTAAATCGTAATTAAGTAAAAATGATATCTGTAATTTTATCTAATACGTTATTAAATATATTTCAACCTATTTAAGTGTTTTAATTTGAGTAAATCTTGTTGTTTACTTTTAAAGTTTGGACTACATGGAACTGCCTGGGTTATATTCACTAACGACACGGGAAAAGGAAAATAAATCAAAAGGATTGATGAACAGAATTTATTATCGTTAAATATAATTTATCCAAAATTGAGATTAGTTTGGATTACAGTAATAGTATAGAAGATAAATTCTAGTAAATTAAAGGTATGCAGCCAAGTAGTCCAGCAATTAGTTGCCGATATATTTGTAATCCTATTTTCCACGCTCTTCGATTTTTTCATGAACCTGTATTTCACCCAAATGTCAATTCAAAGGTATATTTTAATTGGAAATGAGACGCTTAATCCGACGCAATAAACCGTTAGTTAATAGGATTATCAATTTTGGAGTTATAAGGATGTTTCTTTTATGCAATTCAGTAATAGAGCATTTAAAGTTTAGGACGTCATCAAGCCACGATTTTATTCGAGCAATGCATTTTATATGTAATTTACACATGTTTTATTTCCATATTTTATATTATGCATATCCATGATGGGTAAGTATTACGGTGCCCCCCCCCCCCCCAACGACTAGTTTTCTTGGCACGCAACAGATCTTTTTCTACACGTGTGCCAGCTCTGAATGTGTATCAGAGGAATTTTTTTCACCCTAACTTTTTTCCATACTTTTTTTTGTTCATAAATTATTATTTACCAGTATTTAAAAGCTGTACATTTCAAGAGTTTGTAGGGTCTCATTGAGGACCCTTGAAACCCGGAAGAATTTATAATGTAACTTCAAAGTTATGAGCCATACTAAAGTTTATCAGTTTATAATGCCATATGAAGTAGTTTGAAGTAGAATGAATTGCTGCTCTAGAGAACCCTTGTTAGCTCCCTCGAGTTGAGGCTTGTATAAGAAGGAGGGGGAAATAAGTAGGTTCGCTTTTAATGAACTGTGCGTAGGCGCCCATTAATACTGGTAATGAAGTAAATCTCACAGCATTAATCAGATTTCTCAACAAATGCACCTTTTCCTGTTCAACAAAGATGTTTTACATACAAACATGATAACTTAACAGCATTAACATGAACATTGTAATTAATATTATATTGTTACTCTTGCATATACTTCATTCATGGGCAATTCTATAAATGTGTCAAGTTTTATCAAAAAAAAATTAAGAATTTTAATAAATTAAGTTAAAAAATATATTGAAATATATTCCAAATTTTCAAATTAATGTTTTAGATTCAAAACGTTTAGGTTATAGCTGAAAAATAAAATATTTGCAGTTTTGTACAAATAGTATCTTTGAAAAAAAAAACTGAAAATGAATGTAATTGTTGTTTATTTTATATTTTCTTAATAAATGATTGCATGTAGTAAAATATTTAATGGTTTACAATAGTCTTAATGTCATATACTTGATAAAATTGCATGCAAAATAAACTACGCAATCGTGCTCGATATGCGTTTGAAAAAGCTGTCGCATGTAAATAGTTATATAATGTAACTTCTTATGATCATTCTAAATAATAAAAAATATATAAAATTTATTAGTTTAGTCGATTTTCTTTTAATAAATGTTTAAGAAACTTTCCGTCATTCCGTCACAGTCATTATGTGACTTCAAATGATAGTTAATAATTACAACTCTAGGACATATATGTTGCTCTAAGTTATAATTTTATATTGCTTATACATCATATTTAAGATATGTATTAGTTTAAAAACTGAATGGCTTCTTAATTCACAAAAGTTTCCTGTTTTAAATATCAGGGTTAGAGTCATGCTGGCAAAAATGTCATTCCGTCACACTATAAGAAATTCCTAAAAAAATAAAGAATAAAAGAGCTAAAAAATTGTTTCATACATTTTTTTATTCTTTTAATCAATAACAGTCATGTGCAAACTGAAAAGTCAATTTTCATTTGAAAATAGCTTCAAGGTAATTGCTTTAACTTAATTCTATAACACAAAATGTCATTCCGTCACACATGGAATTGCCCTCATTTATACAGCTGAAAATATTTAATGAGGATTAATAGCATCCTAAAATACAATATTCTGGTTTCAAAAAACTAATTTAAGCTGCTCGGAAAGGATGCCAAAAATCAATGACAAATACAGAAACTTAAATTCTTTAAATTACTTAAATATATTGGTTTCTGAAATTTTTAATGATAAAGAACGCTTTTCGGATACATGGTTTACTCGGATTAAGTCATTGTATATGGTCGTTCGTTGTCATATCATATTTCCGTAGATTAATTTTTTTTGTTAATGTTTACAGTGTATTTTAGATTATATCATGGAACTGTGACACTATGTTCATATGAGATTTTGTTTTGTTTTTTACAAAGTTGTAGCCTTACCATATAAGAATGAGAGAATGCTAGGCTGGATGTCGCCCGGATAGCTCAAAATGGTACAGCATTGGTGCGTAATACCAATGGTTCTAGGTTCGATCCCCCATCTGGACATTTTTTCACTGTGTACTAAGTGATAATTCACATCATTTGTTATATTTATGAATTTCCAGCGTAATTTAAGCTCTGTTGACAATTTAATTAGATATATGTCATGACATAAGTACAAAATACAGCAAAAAATGTCTATTCACTTAACATTTTTGTTTAACAAAAATAACTATTTATATACTGTAAATCTGATCTCTAATTTTATGAAATGCACCTTAATAATTGTCCGAAAATAGACAGTTAATTAAAAAGTACATGTTGAAGTTTCAGCATTTTGATCTTAAAGGTACATGTTGAAAATACACAGAAGAAGATAACTTTAATGAGTGCAACACAGATACAAGTAAAGGTAAATTCATGCAACAAAAAGCCCTTTCACATACTTGTAATCATCGGATCTTTACGTAACTTTGCCAGAATATATTTATATACATTTTTATAAAAATAAAAAAAAATTGGAAAATCGATTTTTACGTCGTATTTCATAAAGGGGAGGATAGCTAATCCCTTGCGTACGCTATATTTACTCATGTATTTTTTACAGGCTTCCATACTCTTCCTGTATACATATTTTATCTTTCACTTTTTAAGCCAGAAAAAAGTCTGTTAGATTTTATTAAACAATAGTCGCAGAAAAATGACTTCCAGAACATTGTCTTCTAGTATTTCGCACCTCATTATGTTAAAAGAAGACAGAGGGCCTTGTGAAATTTACGGACCAAGAAAAACAGATAATTGCCAGCTGGAAGTGATAAGGATGGCACATTTTGCAGGGAAATAGGAGAGAAATTAGGTAGGCTTCATTCATTTTCATCACATGAACTGCATTTTTTTACATGCTTGGGAAATAAATATCGGAATAAATCGCGGATAAGTGTCTCGGATATTATCGTTTATCTTTCTGGACTATTATTTTTACATTTATGTTGATATTTTTTTTCTTCCACAATCCTTAATAGGATAAAATTTTTAATATAACGTTTTAACACTTTCGGGACTGACGCGATTTAAAAGTGCCCTTCAATTTAAATTGATTTTCTTTTGTTTTAACAATAATTTTTGTTGTTATCTGCATGTAGTAATGATAGGGCATGTCTATACATATTTTCTCAACACTTCATTTAGCATTTAGTAATAAAACTAAAATATAGCATTTGCCTAAATCTCTTTGCAGCGTTGATGATTATTTTATTCTAAACATATATTTTATTATAATAAATTATAACACCATGTAATAATATATTTGTTTTAAATGCTAAAAGGTGTAAATTAACAACATAATACAAATTAAAATAACTTTTATTAGGTTGTTTGACATGTTTCGACTCACTCCGAGTCATTTTCAAAAACAAATGAGACTATTCCATTGCACGGACTTTAAAGTTATTATTTTCATGTACTTTTTTAGAAATTGCTCACGTTATCTTATATTTTTACTTGGTTGTTTATTTTTATTTCTGTAAACATGGAGTAACTCGAGCCACAGTTTCGGTAAATTAAAATATGCCGCATCGTTACATATTTTATTTTTGCGTATTAGTATATCTATGGTTTCTCTTATTATGGCTTATTAATGAAACTAAAACAATATTTCCCTCCAGTCTATACTATCCACCCATAATAAGAGAAACCATAGAGATAATAATATGCAAAAATACAATATGTAACGATGCGGCATATTTTAATTTACCGAAACTGTGGCTCGAGTTACTCCATGATCACAGAAATGAAAATAAACAACCAAGTAAAAATAAAAGATAACGTACGTAATTTCTAAACAAGAACGAAAAATCATGCGTCAAGCATATATTATGTAACACTTTCCAACGCTTCCAAAATAATTTTACGAATCATACTCTTTAATAAGCTAAAAGATAACATCTAAGTAATCCGAATACTTTTATTCAGCCCTGTATAGGATCTATAGATTTGTATATATACTACATATGCTAAATTTTAGTTCAGTTAGGAAACACGTAGCACAGTTTAAAATTCTCCGTCTGGAGTTAAATAATACGGAAATGTGTTCCCGAACTTTTGTGCTTCCCTGTATAGGATCTACAGAATTTATACACACCACGTAATATACAAAAAGCGATTTAAAATTAAAATCGCGTTCAGTAACTTAAAACGCACTTCCAGGAATTATTGTTAACAGACAGTAGAGAATTCTTTTGTGTGTCCCTGTAAATGAACGATGACTGCTATACACACAATACTCTGTAGTACGTCTCTTGTAATGAACCTTATATAAATTTCAATGCGTTTAAAATAGGGAAACATTATTTAAATAAACCGCAGACGATTTTTCTCCATAGACGTAATGTAACGGAATTCTTTTGACTGTCCCTGTAAAGTAAGTATAACTGTAAGTAGCACACCCTATTCCATATTAAGCTTCTTCTAATGCACCTTAGTGATATATATAAATTTCAATGCGTTTAAAAGAGTGAAACATTATTTAAATAAACCGCAAATGATTTTTCTCCATAGACCACTATGTAACGGAATTCTTTTGAGTGTCCCTGTAAAAAAACTATAAGTGCTACACACTTCCGTTGAAATAGGGCACATGCTATAGATAACGATTATAACATATAAAAATTGCAGGGCAATCCGAGCATATTTACGGGAGTTAGAGCACGGCCAGACGGCAGACGGCCAGACAAACCGAAGTCATAAACACTTTTCAACTAGGTTGGAAAGTGTTAAAAAGTACATGAAAATAATAACTTCAAAGCCCGTGCAATTCTGGAACATTCTCATTTGTTTTTGAAAATGACTCGGATTGAGCCGAAACATGTCAAACAACCTAATAAAAGTTATTTTAATTTGTATTATGTTGTTAATTTACACCTTTTAGCATTTAAAACAAATATACATTTCATTGTTTAAATTTAAAATAGATGCTACTGTTCCGGAGCAATAAGTTATGATAAAAAAAATAAAACATCTGAACGTTGTTATGTCTATTTAATATTGTTGTAATTTAACATTTTCCAAAAGTCTTCATAAATTATTCCATATCCTATTGCCATATTAATGGAAGGCAAAATAACTATATTTGTTGAATTTTATTAAATGACATATTCGTTAAATTAAGGCAAACCTTAACGTTTGTGATTTGTTAAGCTACTTTTAATTTTTTAAACCTAAATGTAATTTTTTCCCACAATTAAAAATCATCAGTTAAAAAAATAGTCATTTCTAATCAGTTTCTTTAAACAATTTTATGAAAAAACAAACTTTCAAACTGTTCTAAATACAATTTATATCTTACACTAACCTCAGACTAGAGAACAACGTAAGTCGGGTAGTACTCGAACCTGAAAATTCTGCTTAATGTCAACACACAGCCCAAACCGAACTTGAAAAAAATCGTCAACCTGAAACTCAACCCGAATACAGTTAGTGTGAAATGTTTTCTTTAAACATTTTTATGGAAGAACTAACTTTCAAACTGTTTTAAATACAATTTTTATCTTACACTAACCTCAGACTAGAGAACAACTTAGGTCAGGTAGTACCCGAACCCGGAAATTCTGCTTAAAGTCAACACACAACCTTAACCGAACTTGTAAAAAAACGTCAACATGAAACCCAAACCGAACCTGACTAACTTTACCGTAAAACGACCCGAACTCTAAATATTCAAATTCGAATAGGAAATGAAGGAATATTAATCCCTATCTTAGTACAATTATGGAATAGTAGTCTATAATTGAGCCTCTAATATCAATTTTACCTTTTTCGCATAAAACTGAACCTATATATACTCATTAATATTCAAATATAAAGTTTTGTTTAATTGAAAAATGCTCAGGACTCCTTTGGAAAAATCGTGTCGACCGAAACCGACCCGGAAGAATCGAAACCTACCGGAAGCCGAAATATCTAAAGTCAAACCAACCTGAATCCGACCCGGAAGAATCAAAGCTCAACCCGAAACCAACCGGAAGCCGAAACATCTAAAGTCAAACCAACCCAAATCCAACCCACAATGAAACAACTTATTATCAACCTGATCCAACCCGAATTCAACCACGGGTCGTGTCGGTTTCGGATAAAATCCGATTATACGACCTAATGAAGGAATCCAGACTTCTTCTAATCCAATGTATCGTACGGAAGTAAAATACTAACGATGGCTTTAACTTCAGTCCTAATTAACGCATAAATAAAAAGATATATTTTAGATTTGAGAAATTTCTTCACGTTTGTGTATGGTTTATTTTGTTATAAGCATTGGTCTACATATTAAAAAAAAATGTACTAATCTTAATTTTTCAAATGAGATGTTTGGCACTGTAAGACTTCCTTGGATAAAATCAGTAAAGAAGAATAGTTTATGTTTATTTTCTTAAATCTTCATAGAGTTAGAATAGGTCAAAGTTTGCTGATGGTAATTTTAAATCCACGTAAAAAGTTTATTTTATGTTCTTCCAAAAAATATCATTCGTTAGAAAATGTCACTACTACCAAAATATTGGCTTTATTTTGAAAATATAAAAACAAATGTTACAGAAATATTGGTTTTATATTGCAAACATGAAATTCGAAATTAGGAAATATTTCTTGTCAATATTTGTAAAATATCGGTAAAATGTAATGACCCCAATCCTGTGGTAATATTTCATGCTAATATTGTTAAAATTTATCAATGTATATCAAATATAATTTTTTTTTTGCAAAGTTGTTTTGTTACTACAGAAGGGATAAATTGCACGATCGTGACTTACACATAAGTTTATTTCTTCTTAACATGAATTCAGTGGAGAAAGAAAGTGTTTTTAGGTCTCGTGAATAGTAAAAAATGTCATCTAGAACATCTTTACAGGATAAACAAACAATATTCGCTTCTTTCTTTTTTTAAATTCATTTTTAATCCTACTAATGCTATCTGGATCCTATAAAACATCCCAACAAATCGAGAATATAGTATTTCACAAAATGATTTTAAAACTTTCTGTAAAATGAATAAATACAATAAACTCCAGAATCATTTCAATTGCAGAACTTTGCAAGTGAAAGCCTCGAGGTGAATGTTTGAAATTATTCTCGGCCTAGCAAAATATTATCTGCATTGCCTTTTATCGATTATTCTCTGTGATCTCTCTGTTAACTTTTGCGTGTATTGTGCCTTACATTACAGATTTTAATTAAATCTCAAGTACCTAAAAATATTTCTTTATGATCACGTATTATTCAGTTAATTAGGTACTCGTTTAATTCAGAAATAACAAACTTATGGATTTGTAATTCTAAGCTGAGAATGTGATTAAAGTTGTACTAGACAAAATCCTACGCGGGCCTGTTGTACCCACCCGAAACCACACCCGAACACGAAAGAAACAAAATTTAATCTACACTTTACAATTATAGAAATATATTTTACAATTATATCTCTAGTTTATGAAATTACCGCCCATTGTCGCGTTTGCTGACGACTTCAGCTACGGCTGAACACTGTATTTTTTAAGACCTTAATAAAGGGATCGGGAGGGACACTATGCTCCACAGACTTCGTTTCCTGGTCTGATCAGTCCCTCTTAGGCAATCAAATCAATTCAAATTATATCTCTAGTAAAAATTACATCTATTTTTATTGTATGAAAATGAAGATATATCCACTAATGAATTATCAATCGAATACTATATTTGATAAATCGGGTCAACCTGAACACGACTCGCAACAAAAAAAAATATAGCGTTAACCCGACTGGAATCGGATAAGTTCGGGTAACCCGATCCGATACAGGATCATATACTAAACAACTCCAGAAGTAAACCAATATTGAGTGTATTGGGTTCCAATATTACACTGATATGGTATTCAAAGGAAATACTTCGAATGACATAATAAAATTTGTTAAACATGGACTTTACCCATGCCACGTCAGCTGCGGGTATATAGAAGAAAAATACCAATAGGCGTGAGGAAAATTTTAACACTGCATCCCCTTCGTCCAATAAACGGTCTTTTTCGGAGGGAATATACCCACAGAGGCGTGGCTGTTGCCAATCGTGAGTAAAGTCCATTGGCTTTACATTACAACATTTTTCAAGGGAACGATAATATTGTACACATACTGACCTTACATTCGAAATATTGAAAAGGACGGTGTGATAGCTTTGTTTTGAATATTAGTACAATATAATAACAAAATGTAAACATATAAACACACAATTCAAACATTGATTGCTCATTTTCATTTGCTATTAGGATAATAAATTTCAAGATTGCGATTTGTTAAATAGACCTCAGAACGTCTATAAATGATTGCATAAAGAAGTAATATTCTAAATTTATTACAGGATTCCTAATATACGATCAAACTTCAAGTCAATTTCCGTCATTTGAAACATTTCTGATCTCCTTAATGGCCAACTAGATTCAGTAAATTTAGTAATATGAGAAAAGCCATTTACATGAAATAACCTTTTGATTACGGGATTGGAACTAGTGCTATCTATTAAACGTTTATATGAGTAAATGTATAATACGTATTATACTGGGTACAGATTTGGATACATATGAAATGGCCAAAGCGGTTATACGCATTATACGAAAAGTATATATGGTACAGCGTATTGACGGAAAGAACTGATCTCAGCGGTTAAACGTATAAACGTTTAAACTGTTTTCAATCATTTCGAAAGATCAATTCGTCAAAACATTCCGTTGGGTAGTTTTTGCGCTGTTATAATGCGGACGGACGGACCAGACGACGACTATAGGTGCTATGTATTTATATAATTATGAACGCATCTAAAAATGCATATCAGAACTGAAAATGCACTTCCAATAATTATCACTAATAGACAGTACTATATTCGAAGCTTCAAATTTCGTAATCAATCTTTACTAGAGTTTAAGTTTGTATGTTGTAAGGTATGTAGAAAACATTGCATGTTGTGAACGTAGTTACTATATCAAATATTTTACCTGTGGCTTTTTTCTTTGCTTAAAAGCTCTTTCTTAACAAAAATATAATTTAAAAAAATTAAATGTAAATACAATTAAATACAATTAAATTTAATAAAATAAATATACTTGTCATATTTTGATCCCACGAGAGATGTAATTATTAAAAACAAATTTGTCATTTATTTGCACTATTCTGTATTACAGTTGTAACAGTGTTTAAAAACGGCTGCATATTCATTAATATCAAATTATTTCAAAATATTTTGCAAAAACTATCAAGAAGAAAGAAAAACAAACATCTTCTGCACATTTTAAATTTGTTAAATCCTTAGTAAAAATATTTTCGTGAGTATTTAAATTGAATTCTCTGACGGCAAACAAACAGTCTCTGTCAAAAACATGCCTTAAAATCTGACACACACACAAAAAAATTATTATGACAGTGTTCAACGCAACAAATTAAACAACATCTTCCAATGACAAATTATCGATTAAATGAATTTTAATTAAAACATTTTTAAACAAGCAAGAAGTGTCATTTCAATTTTTCTTTCAGTTTTGAGATATACATATATATTTATTGGCGAAGTTGTCAATATTTTTTGTGTTATCAAGAGTTCTCCGCTCATCAGAGTGAAAACAAATAAAATTATCATCAAAAACGTAAGAAAGTAAGAAGAAAATATTTTATTAAATATTTCAATTTGAATTAGTCATTTTAAAAACGATATAAAATCAAAGATTCAACATTTTTCAGGAAACAATAAAAGCTGTACTACACCAAACTGCTAATATTTTTAAGATATGTTTTGTGTTTATTATATTTCTTTGATTTTCAGATTCAGTTATCAGTATATACAGGGCGCGTCAGAATATGCACGCTAGGAAAAATTCCACTTTTAAATCTGAGTAAATCGATGTTTTCTTTTTGTTTCAAATAGGACGAGCCAATGCTTTCAATTCTGAAATACCGGAAATGCTCAGAATATTGAAACATGGACATATTCAAAACTGAGCGCACAGAGGTCAGTTCATACTCATTTTTGAAACATAGACATACTTAAAAATGATTAGAATCAGTTCAAACTCATTTTTGAAACATGGAAATACTCAAAAATGAGCACAGAGAAGTCAGTTCATACTTATTTTTGAAACATGGACATACTCAAATAGGAGCCCATGATGTTTTATTCTTGAGTGTGTGCATGTTCTCAGAAATGAGTATATACATGTTTCAAACTTGAGTCATTGTGATTCGCAGCCATTTTGAGTATGCGACATACTCAGATTTGAGTATTGTTTGCTCAGTTTTGAAAATGTCGTTTTTAGAGTGCACACATACACTGTTTAACAGGTCATAACTGTCTATTTTTTCTTTCTTTTCAAAGTGTAATCAATTGGAAATAATGAGTAAACCAGGATTAACTTTTGAAAAAAAGAAAATTTCATTTACAGTACTACTGTAGGTATGAAAATGTAGCAGAAGTAACAAAAACAATATCACAGGAAGTTTCAGGCAGATCCACGTATGCGACTTACAACTTATCGGATAAAAGATAAGTTTGAAACGAATGGATGTTCATAGACACCGTTCCGGAATCCGCAATTGAGCAAGAATGCGCCACAACACCAAATGAAATGTTTGTTCAGGTTTGTCATTGAATATTCCACCGTTATAAGCTGTGTATTGATTGACCAGAACGGTAATAATTACGAACATCTGAAGTAGGAGGACAAGTGATACATTTTATGTAAATGTTTTTGCAATTTCAATATTAACAATATGTGAATAAAAACTGGGGTTATAATCATTCAAAGTACGTATAAATTTTTTTAATCACCCTGTAGATGAAATTAAAAAGACATCGTTAATGTATTTCCTAAATTTGTTATATAGTAATATAAAAATAATTACAATTTTAGTCAATAGGCGTTGATCTGTCTGAACCTATTCTCAGTGTAATGTGGGAATCTGGATCAGTTATCACTGAGATTTCGCACTTCATTTTACTTGGTTGCTGAAATGCGAACAGAAAGTTTTGTGTAAAGAAGTATAAATATTAGTTTGAACATTCTTACAAAATTAGAGATTGTAGCGCCAACTACAGACTCAAATTTGGTAAATATCGAATACAGTGGGTGTTTTTCCACACCACAATAACATATATTATGGGAAACTTATTGATTTATTTGTATCCAGTGAGGAAGTATAAGAGTTCCGAAGTGAGTATTCTCTTAGAGCAGGGCTCTAAACTTACTTTTTGAGGTCGCCAATGACGACTAGAAGTTTGAGACTGGCCACTAGAAAGCAGTGTATGTATTGTTATCATTTTTATAAACTATGTACTGAAAAATGTTATTCAAGATTTCTTCAAGTATGTTTAAACTAGTGCTCCCGATGCGATACGTATTTCAGTTATACGTTTAACCGATATACATATATACGTATAATACGTATTTAAGAAATACGTATACTTTAAAATATACGTTTAAACGTATCCATATACGTGTAAGCGTATATCGGTTAAACGTATAATTCAAGTATACGTTTAATTCAAGTATACGTATATTTCAAGTATCGTATTTACTTTTAATGCTAATGGATCTCATCAGTGTTACGTCACTGAAAGGAGAAGAAGTTGGAAATCGGTAGCGTTGCTTTAGTAATCTGTATAATATATTTCATACATAGAATCTTGTTATTTTGCCCTTTAAATGATTATCTATATATATAAAAGCCGTTCTTGGTATGTATGATACTTATACAAATCTACAGTTTTTGTCCGATTTGAACGAAACTTCATGTACATACGTTTTAGATCACGAGTAAAATCACTGTCAACTTTAAAATTTTCTCAGACGAATTATTACCACTTTTTTCAGACATCTCCCATAGTTTATCATTACAGAAATCTTTTTTCTTTCTCAATTTCTAATGCAATTTCTTTCCCGTTGCCATTCAAAGGAACTGCGTATGGACAATGTTTTTATAAACCAATTTCAGATTAACTCGCTATAATTTGAAATCTGAAACTGACGTCAATTTTGGCATATGTGATTTTTTTCGCATAGTACAAAGATTACTATAAGTGCTTTAAACGACATAGTACATATATTTAAATGTGTTTGGTGAAAAATAAATAACTTAGCTCCTAATTTTACAAAGGCAAATTGTTTCCACTGGTTTGTTAATATTAAAGTAAATTTTCTAAGAAATAAAAATATATTTTTGCGCATTCAAACTTCATGATTCATTTTATTCTACATAATCAAAAATCGTCTGTCAAATATTGACATTTTGCAATCATTACAGCATAACTTATTTCAGCTTGAGCCTCAACCAAGGAGGCATATTTAAATTCCTCGGATGCAGGTGGACAGTAGATGCCCTATTAATAAAAACTGGATTTAAAAAAACGATGCAGTATTTTCCATTATTTTTTCTTCAAAAATGGGTGTTAAAACAAATGGGATTAAAAGTAAAATAGTTTATCGGGAAAAAATTTAAATGCATTTTTTTAATATAAAACATTAATTTTAATTTTAAAAATTAATATATTTTTTATAAGTTCGACAACGTGGCGACATTTTTATTTCGCCAGCTTCGAAATTATTATTCAATTCTTAAAAGAACACTATATTTTTGAAAAATAATGTTTTGCATCAAAAATCACATAATTTCAAAACGCAATTTTAGCAAATTATGTTTAAATTACATTGTAAATATAATTTCGGAGTTAAATTTAGTATTTAATAATATTGTTTAAAATTTTTCTATGAGTAAAGTAGTATTGGATTTCTTTAATCGCTTTCATGTTTTAAATACAAATGCGCATATTCGTTACGCACTCAAGTAAAGTCGTTTTTCTCAATTAACTGTAGACGAAAAGTAACAATTCTTGCGGAGTTAGTAATTTAAAATGTAATATTTCCTACACATAATATAATGCATTTTAACTACTTGAAAATTACGAAAAACTTGGCGAAATATCAAGCAATTTAGCTCAACGTTTGACTAACATGCACATTATCTATAAATATAAATGCATATATGTGCATGATTCATGAAGTTAAAGAATTTGTTTTAACTAGACAACGTATTGGTGCAGAGGAATATCCACCCCGGTGAAAGTGTTGTCATATTTTAAATCATGTGCCTGTTTTCATTCACAAAATATTAGTATTTTATAGCAATTACACAAAGTAGCATAATTTGCATAGAATGTTTTTGTCGCCAAAGTATATGTTTAACACTCTTTTTCCGTACAATTTTCAAGAATATTAAATTACTTTAAAATTACTTTAAAATCCATAAAACATCAGTAAATTGAGATACGCTTTTCAAACGAATAACATTGAGAGTACGTGTATTTTATTCGACTGCATAAAAATTGAATGTCTATGTTTAGAAATAAATGTCTTTACTTTATAAAGATCAAATAAGTTAATCTATCGTAATTGGATTAGACACAGATTTACAAATATACATGCTTTAACATTACTTTAAAATCCATAAAAAATCAGTAAATTGAGATAAACTTTCAAACTACATTTGAAAGTGTATTTTTTTTCTAATTGATAGTTTAAAAAATGAAATTATGCGATATTTAGTAGTTACAAATATGCAGTACAAGCCAAATTTAATGGGTAGGTCGTTGCTACCGACAATATGATGTCGACATTACTCACCGATATGTTTTTGTTTTATAATATAGATAGATGCCATATGAAAGCGAATTTCACAAAATGTTACGACAGTTGGTATTTTGTTCTTCATTTTCAAGAAAATCGTATATTTTTATATTGTATGCACAAAGAAAACGTGCATTCTCATTTATAAAGCTGAAAAAAATTTTATGGTTGAGTTAAAGTAACGCTTTTTTTTTTCTAATTGTCTTTTTTATCGATTTATGGTTGAGTATGCACAAATCATATTGTCGTCATTGTTATTGTCGTATTATTGTATTTTCATTTATGTTAACTCGGGCAAAGCCGGGTGGTTCTGTTAGTTGTAAATATATAACGGAACTAAAAAATCTGTTTGTGCAAATAAGGAGAATATACACGTTTCAGATTTATTGTAAACCTTATTAAGTATATTCTTTCTGTTTTGATTAAATATATATGTGTGTGTGTATATATTTGGTGCGTATACTCAAATTGCGCTAGGGGTCAAATATTGTTCTTTCCACAGTGCTAATGTTTTCTACTCTGTGTTAATGTATAACGCAATTTCACTTTTTTAACCATGACACTCGTGATATTTTTATACAAAGTGTACGTGCATTACAAGATATTACGCTTTAAGAATTGTTGTTAATTTTGACAAATTTCATTTTTGTGTTAGTACCTATAAACTTCGATTACTTATAGCCTGACAAATAATTGTCACTGCAGGTTTCAGAACGCAATTACACAAGCTTAAAATGACTTGCCTTCTCTTTTATTTTTTGCAGTGAAACATATTTTCAAAATATTTTAATATAGAAAAAAGTATTCTTAAATAAAATAAAAGTATGTTTAGTTAGTTATTTGCTACTGCCGATTATTGTCACTAGTTATATAGGCCGGTGGGGGGGGGGAGTGCCCTCTGTGGGGGGTCTTTAAAATAAAAATAAGATTATGCGAAAGGTAAATCATTTCATAGTAAATCATTTCATAATTAATAGTTTAGATTTAAGGGTGAAAAGAACAAAATCTAAACTGAGAAAAAAAAATATTCCGATTTTCTTTTCAAGTACCGACTGCATAGAACACAGCGGGTGTTTATCAAAGTCTCTGATCCGCAGACCAGCAGAAGAAAGGCATAATTTTTTAAGCAATGAACGAAACCCGTTTAAACGTTGATACGTTTAACCGCTGGTGTAAGATCCGTATATACGATGTACCGTATATGCTGTTTCGTATAATACGTATAACCGTTTTGGTCGTAGCATACATATCTAAAATCTGCATCCCGTATAATACGTATTATACGTATACTCGTATAAACGTTTAATAGGGAGCACTAGTTTAAACACTTTGCTGAAATATTCTATGTGTATCTGGCCATTTTCTGATAAATTCAGTTATTGCTTCAATTCACTATTATATTTTGTGTGATAATACCATTTAAACTAGTCGTTGAAGGCCATCGTAATACTTACCCATCATGGGTATGCATAATATAAAATATGAAAATAAAACATGTGTAAACTATTTATAAAATGCATTGCAATTCCAAAATAAAATGCTGGCTTGATGACGTCATAAACTTTAAATGCTCTATTACTGAAAGAAATATCCTTATAACTCCAAAAATGATGATCATATTAACTAACAGTTAACTGCGTCGGATTAAGAGTCTTATTTCCAATTAAAAATATTTTTGAATTGAAATTTGAATGAAATACAGTGTCATGAAAAATCGAAGAGCATGGAAAATTGGATTACAAATATCTCGGCAACTCATTATCCGATCGACTTCATTCTTTATGCAAAATTTATGTTTTTTTATTGTCTTTTATAATCAATACTCAAATTAAAAAATTCGAAAAATTTTATATACCTTTTATAAGAACGAATATTTCGAGAGTACGAAAAAAGTAGTTCCGGATAATCGAGGTTACTGAAATTCAATAAGCTTCTTCCCATTATTACATACTAAATAAATACCAAATTTCAAGTATCTATCTAAATTCGTTCGGGAGATAGAGCGTTTACAGACACACACACAAACAGATGGACGGCAAATTTGATTTTCTTATAAATATATGTTTTTCGGAATATCCAGTGTCTGAAACGTGTAAATCCGTAATTTTTTTTTTCGTTTTTTAAAACGATTGCAAAATTTACGCTATATTACGTATGATGGGTAATAAAACGTAATTGAATATGGTATTTGACAGTAAAATTTATTGATTTTTTTTTTCAAATAATAAGAATTTAGGTAAGTTATGAACATTTCTCATTTTTCCTTATGACGGAGTTTTCAACCATTTTAATATTTAGATGTTTTATCATATATTCTTGAATATTTGATATTGCAACTTCTATTAAAGAACTGAATGATCGTGAGTATAGTGAAACTTTTTCAACATATTAAATGCATCAAAGATTTAAAAAATTCCAAGCCCATATCTGTCGACAAATTGCCCAGATAATGGACATATAAATAGCAGAATAAGTACTCCCGATGCGAAAATAATTGCTGAAAAGCCAATGGCTGATATCAAATCAAATTACTCTTTTATCGTAAGCTTTTAAACTCTGCGCTTTTCTACATGAAATATTGATCCACTCCATATAATATACATAAGTAGCAAAATATCTCAAGCGTACCACAAACTTAGTGATAGAAAATGTTTAATGTTGCCATCAGTTCCTTAAATTAGAGTCGCAATATTTTTTTTTATAATCTAGAAAATAGACATGTGGGTAAGTATAATCGAAAATAGCACAAAGGGTTTCGCTTAATATTCCAAATAATCCAAATAAATCTCATTTTCCATACAAAAAAATCAGGTTTTTTTTATAAAATAAATATTTACCGGTCTATTATTTCTATAGGCAATATCTAAATTTATTAAATGCATCATTATCAATAGCAAAGTTCTCTACAACAGAATTTTAATATGTATATTAAGGGCCTATTTACATAACTGACTCCTATGATCACTATAGGTTCATTATACAATTAATACAAGTTTTATTATATTAAAATTGATGATAATCATTTTATAATTACTTTATATCATACTTTATATTATAAATATCATCAATTCTAAAACAGTAAAATTTGGAATAATTGTATAATGAATCTATAGTGCTCATAGGGGTCAGTTATGTAAAAAGGCACTGAGTATACATATTAAAATTCTGTTATAGAGAACTTTGCTATTGATAATGCTGTATTTAATAAATTTAGATATTGCCTATTAATGTAATATCTAAATTGATATTAATATAAATGTATTAATATAAATTTAGATATTTTTATATTAATGAAAATAAACTAATTAAATAATTTCTATTTTGAAAATTTTAAAATATTTACGAAAGAAATTATGTTAAACAAAGCAGAGATAATAGTGTTGCTTAGTTTTAACACTAAGTAAATTTGCTTAGTGCGTATTAAATATATATATATATATAATTATAATATCTATGAATTTCAAAAACATATCAAGTTCTAATATCATTCTACTAAAATCTACAAAGAGATAATTAATGATATTGTGTAATCAGAATACCACATATCTAATAATTAACTTGTGCAATCATAAAATTACCATAGCATGTGCTTCAATGGTAATTAGCCAAATTTACTCATACCTGAAGAACATTTAAAAAGAAAGAGAGAGAAAGGGAAAAAAATTATAAATTGGAGTTGCTATTAAGTAAACACAAATGGATTAATAAATTAATTATGAACATTATTCAGTGGAAAAACTGGACCACAAGAGAACCAATCAAGAATTGGATATGAAAAACATATGTGGATGTACTCGTCAGCTTGGCTGCACCAACATGTGTTTTAAAAATAATTCAGTATTTCATAATTCTACTAGCATGATGCTAAGAACAATAGAATCAGCCAAGTATACTGAATTATTACCAGACAACAATTGGAAAAATTTAAAATTGGAAATATGTAAAATGTAAATAAAAAACCATTAAGAAATATATAATATATCACTTACAACGATTATCCTAAAATCTTTATAAATCACCACACTAAATGACCACCAGATATCATTTTTGAAATAATATTTGAAATTAGAACCCTTAAATTGTAGAAAAAATGTTTTACTCACAAGAATGATCCAGAATCCTCAAAATATAGCAACTTCTGCATAATGATCAATTCCACATGGCACGTATCAAACATGTTGACATTCGAGTCGAGTTGAGAGAAATGATTTGAAAGACAAGTTGAGAGCTCTTTTTTTTTCTTTTTTTTTAAACACAACTCGATCAATGACACCCCAACACAAAATAATTCAAAAACACACAAAACTATTCTGTTGATAATACTCTTATAACAAAATTATATCAGTGAATATATAATTACTCCATCTAATTTTAATTCCTGAAAGTAAAATTAATATACAAGCAGTAGCTCCCTCTATAGTTAAATTAAAAATAATATCTATAATATCATCAACTAACTTAAACGTAAAGTGTCGCCATCTGTTGGTATTATAATTATTCATAATTAATATTTAGTTACATATCCATATTATTATTAACATAATCACTTCATTATATTTAATCAATATATAAATTTTAATAAACAATACTTCCTTGTAGTTTTTACATTAAATTCGAATAAAATCCTACAATATGAATAAATATACACAGAATTTATTCATCCTGCACAGCATTTCAGATATTCTTAACAAGAGTATATTTTGTAAAAGAGATATTATTTTAAAACAAAGTGCTATGCTGCCAGCTGTGTTAAACCACTTATATATATTATAAACTTATAATTAAATTATCAAATTTTTTATTGTTACTTCTACTTAAATATATTTTAGACTTGTTATTAAATAATTAATGTATTGTTTATACTTATACTTAATTATATTTTAGATTTCAGAGATTAATTTAATATCAAATTAAATAATTATTATTATTACTACTGTGCTTCAATCAAATTTATGCTATGCAGTAATTAAAAATACTTATTAAATTTAATTTCATATATAAAAATAAAAAACTATATATATATTTATACACTTTGCAAATAGATATGTTTGTGAGTTATAATAACCAATGTTATCCATGTATAATTTTATGTGTTATTGTATAAGTTAAATTATAAATGTATGAAAACTGCTCATCAAAGACACCCTAAACATATGTGATCGGCAACGCACAATCACATACTATACAGAGTGTATATAATGTTCAATCAAATTTTAAATTTCCTAATATGTTATAATTGTATTAATGTATATTATAATTGTAATATTATATCTATTGTTATATGTTATCGCACATTAAAACAAAAATTTATTACATACAGTGTTAATAATTAAATGATATAATAAATGTTATTTAAAAGAGTTTATAATTGAATTTATCATAAAAATTGGATAACCATATATTTTTGCTTGATCTCGAATAAATCTAATATTTTTGTTTTTATTTATATCTGAGCATAAGTATTTTATACGATGTAGATAATTGATAATTATATTTTTATATACAGATTTATCTAAACAAGAAGCATAATTGGTAAAAATATTTACTTTAAATGGAAAATCAAATCTCTTATCATAAATATCAAAAATTAATTTATAATTATTATTAATATTGATTTTTAAGTTAAAAAAGTTAATATTATTATTAATTAAATCATTTTCGCTTAATTTAAGTTGAGTAGGATAAAAATTGAGTGGTGATGTGCAATTTTTTTCATTGAAATAAAATATGATAATGTCATCAATATATCGATAAAATACATAATCATTGTTCGTACTAATATTTCTTTCATAATAATATAAGTAAAGGTCAGAGAGAATACTAGATGCTGTACCGCCCTTCGGAATTCCCTGGCATTGTTTATAAATAATATTGTGATATATGATGTAATTATTATGCAATGTAAAATTTAGTAAAGTTTAAAAAAAAATTACTGAAATTTGTTCTTTTAATTTTAATTGAGATTTAAATTCTTTAAATAATATACACATTGTTTTATGTAAGTCTTTTATATCAATGTTATTAAATAAATCATTAAAATCCAATGTTTTTATGAATTTTACCGGATTGATATTATGTATTTTATTAATGAGTTGAAAACTGTTTTTAGGCAATGTTGGTTATAATGTTTTAACGTTATATCATATATCTGCTTTAAAATATTAAGTAGTAAATGACTTGCATTATTATTATATGTGTTACACCCGATGGTAACAGTGCGAAATTTAATAGGATTTTTATGAAATTTTGGAATTATAACAAGATAAGGATAATTTAAATTATTACATTTGATTTTTAGTAATTTGTGATAATTTAATAATTTTCTATTATTTATTTCAATATTTAATTTAGTTTTATTAAAAATATTGCTTGTGTTGATTGCATTGTGAATTAACACTTTATAGTATTCTTTACAAATGATAGCATAATTATTTGGAGATTTATCTACATAAGTAATTATAAATTTGTTTTGTAATTCTGATATATGTTTATTTATATTATTAAAAGCTGCATGTGTAATATGATGATAATTTTTTATAATTTCATTTTTCATTTTATCTATAACAGAAAATCTCCATTCACTAAAATACTCGATTGGTTTATTGTAATCAATAGCGATTTTATATATAAATAAATCAATATCTTGAATAAACTGCAATATTATGGATTTGATATTACACTTATATGGAAGGCGAAATTTTGTTCCATTATGCATTAAGTTTTGTAAAATAGGTTGTTCTACAATATTAAGATCACCAGTAATGATATGACCATGTGTTGTATTTATGTACTTTTGATATTTTGGGTCATTACAATAACATGGGTAATTATTTGAATAGACCATTTGTTTTGCAAAAGAATTGTAATTAAAAATTTTACGTCCAAGTGTGCGATTATATTTGTATGTCTTGTGAATGGTAAAATTTTTTATTGGAAAATTGTTAGTAATGTTGTTTATTATATTGTGTAAATTAATATTATTAAATACATGATTGGAAAAAATTATAATTAATTGTGTATTATTAGTTTTATATTTAGGTTTATTAGAAATACATGTATTTAATAGGTTTGCTCTATAATGTAGAATATCATAAAAGATATCACAAAAATGTGTAGAATATTGATTCTTTTTAAATACCTTGAAATATTGGTTCAAATATTTCTTTTTTATACTAAAAACATGTTTTCTTATATCATGCCAACAATAATCATTACAAAATTTTGCCTCAAGATCATCAAGCTCCTTTTGAATCACAATATCATCAGTGTATTTTTTGTTATTATGTTTACCTCTAGCAGATCTTGAAGTTTTTTTTATGTTTGAAAAATTTAATCCTGAATAAAGATTTTTATAATTTTCATATTTAGTTAAATCTGAAAATACAGGATGTGATTTTTTGTATACTAATTGATTTAATCCATAAGGATATGTAGTATTAAAATGTCTTATATATTTAGATTCTAGAAAAAGTCGTTCAGTAAAATTTTGTTTGTATTTTAAGTATTTTAATAGTAATATTTTTAAAATCATGATTTTTGAAATGAGTATATTCAATATTATGAGTTGTTTGAAATTTAGATTTTTTATATTTATCAATATGAGAACGATGTAAATTTAGCCGCTTATGTAATTTTTGTCGATATATATATATATATATATATATATAGATTATGAAAAGACTGTTAAGATGATTCACCTTGGATTCGTTTCACTTATTTTTTTCTCCCCTGTAATAAACCAAGGAATGTCATGTACTTTATATTGTAAATATTACCAATGTATAGCAAATTATGCAAAGACGTAGTTCAATTTAAAATATTGAAATATAATAAATACAACAAAAGTGCAGTTTCATTCTAATTCTATTCAGTTAAAATTCTATTTCAGCGTATAATTGATGAACATTAAAGTTTTTAAAGAAAATTATTTTCTGTAACATTATATTTTTCACAAAATACCTTTGAAATATGCCAAATAGGTTTTAAAGTCATGGTTATTTATTCTGAAACTCAACATTATTAAGTTTTATACAAGGACAGTGAATTTTAAAAATATGTATGTAAATATGGAAATGATGATTCTAAGCCTTATTTTAATTTTTTTTTCTTCTTCTGACAATAAACGATAGATTTTAAACAATTATATACCTGCAAATAAAAACTCATTTTTAAAAAACTTTTCACTTTTTATTTTTTAAATTATATTTCTTACTTTTTAGTGTTTAAAATATTTCGTTGTTGCAGTTTCACAGTCAGTGGGAATATTTTATCCAACGTGGTTTGGCGCATTATTAACTCTATTGTTGGATGTTTGTAACACATATACTGTTGTAACCCCAAAGAATATTTGGCGATTTATCACCTGTGCCTGGCTTGCGGAAAAATGCCTTTAAAAAGATTTAATAATTTATAATTAAGTTCTAAAAATATCAAAACGTTGTATTGTCGTTTGAAACCCACTTTTGTGCATAATTTTTATAATACTAACTTATCAGTAAGTAGGTGAAAAATCTATTACAGAGTTGAATCTATTCATACATGAACCCAATCTTCTTCTATAACCATGTTAAGTAAAACAAGTTTCAAATGATACGTCAGACGGGACAAATGAGGTGCGTTTGTAGTAGTTTTATAAATATTCAGATCTTTGTTCAACAGCTGTTGTACTCTGATGCAAAAATGCAAGAATACAATTTTTTTTCTATTTGCAGATTTTCATATTAGAGATATTTTATTTTATTTTATGTAATTAAGTTTCAATAACTTTTTACAAACAATTAAATACAATTATTTTACATTAAAATTATACTATACGCAAATATTCAATACAGGACAATGTAAAAAAGTCAGCATTGTTATTTCAGTGAAATGAATTAAATCGTCAGCTATTACGATAGGATTCATTTCCGTAAGAAAATAAGTACATTTTAAGATGGCAACATTTTATCTTTTGATGACATTCACTGAAATTTCCAATGGGAAACTTAAGCCTAGCTTTGAAAATTTACGAACTTGAAATCCATATTTAGACGCTTTTTCCATATAATATCTATTTCTCCGAAAACATCTATCCAAAAAACCGTCGGTGGATTATAGGATTGTTATAAATAAACAATTTTAGTATACAAATTCGGTTTTTAAATTCAGCAATACGGAAATAATAGGACTCCATCTCAAATAGGGCGTAATCACCATGGCAAACTAGAATCATTATCTATCATGGGATATCACTGAATTAATTACTTACTATAGGACTTAATAGAATGGAGAAAACATTTATTAACATCTTTTTAAGTTTTGATTCGATTTCCATAAAATTTGAAATGACTCGACAAAATTCTGCAACGATTATATCTATTAAATTTAAAACCATTCGGTTGGGTAGTTTTTGCGCTGCTATACGCGGACAGACGGACAAACGGACGGGCCAGACGACGAATATAGGTGTAACGTATTTCTATAGTTACGAACGCACCTAATAAAAAAATAATCAGAGAAAGCTCCCACTATGTACGATTTCTGATTTTTTCCTCTACATTTAAATCTAAATTGTGATTTAAACTTCTGAAAATATTAATGGATATTAATTTAAATTCAGAGAAATAAATAAATGTCTCTTTCAGCTATATGTAACTGAAAATGAATGAAAATAATATGAAAACGTTAATTTCCTCTTCTTGTTTCAATTCAGAAAACATATCAGTTTTCCTGATTATCGGAAAAATGATTCCCTCTTTTGCTGTTCTTTTATATTCGGATGACAGATTAGTGACAATTTATTTGTAGGTTTTATTACATGTATCTTTATTTTCTTTATTTGTTTGTTTTGTTGCTAGATCGAGTATTTTTTTTTGTTTGTTTGTTTGTTTTGAAACGCATCTGAAATAAAAACTTTAATAACTCTTAACTGGTAAGAAAAATCTCTTCTCAATAATAAATTTATATAATAAAAAAAATCTTACTTCGTTTGTGGGTTATTAAACCTTTGTTGCATATTTTAAAACTGGGAAATCTTCAATATTAAATTTGCCATTTTCTAATTAAAAGGGTCACACAGAATGAGAAAAAAAAATTATGTATAATAATTTTAATGCTTTTTACTTACCCATCATACGTACTATAGGGTAAATCTTGTAGCCGTTTTGAATATCGAAAAACAATTTATGACGGATTTACACGTTTCAGACACTGGAGATTCTGAAAAACATATTTTTAGAAGAAAAAAAATTACCGTCCGTCTGTCTGTGAGTCTGTAAACGCTCTATCTCCAGAACAAATTGAGATAGAGACTTGAAACTTGGTATCTACTTAGTATTTAATAATGGGAAGAAGCTTATTGAATTTCAGCAACCTCGATTATCCGGAACTGTATTATATCTGGATTATATCGAACTATTATATCGAACTCTCGAATATTCGTTCTGATAAAAGGTATATTAAAAAAATTGAAATTGTTTATTTTAAGGAGTGAATATAAAAGACAATACAAAAACATAAATTTTGCATAAAGAATGAAATCGATCGGATAATGAGTTGTTGAGATATTTATCATCCAATTCTCCACACTCTTCGATTTTTCATGACCCTGTATTGCATTCAAATTTCAATTTAAAGATATATTTTAATTGGAAATGAGCCGCTTAATCCGACGCAGTAAACATTTAGTTAATAGGAGTATCAATTTGGAAGTTATAATAACGTTTCTCTTACGTAATTCAGTAATAGAGCATTTAACGTTTATGACGTCATCAAGCCACGATTTTATTCGAATTGCAATGCATTTTATAAATAGTTTACACATGTTTTATTTTCATATTTTTATTATGCATATGCATGATGGGTAAGTATTACGGTGGCCCCCAACGACTAGTTTTAATTACAGCCTGTCTGTTATAGTCCAAAACGAAACAAATAAAGTATTTTTATACTTGTGTTTTAATTATGCATTTAGCCAAGAAAGCTAAAAACAATAATTAACAATCAAAATACCATTTAAACAACATTATGATAGGTTTAGAAACATTTTAGTTCATGCGGAGCAATTTACCGACAATCTGAAGTCACATCCAAATAAATGATATCTCTAAAAGTAAGTTACCCTTTGTCCTGGCGTGCTCTCGATTTTTCTACTACAAGCATTGATGTCACAGAGTAACATACGCTTTAAATAGGAACTGTAAATGAAATATGTTGGATAGGGAAAAAATAGCTTTTTTGTCCACTGTGGTGAACAGTATGCAACAAAGGGATAAAGATTTTATAATAGTAGATCTCTTGTGCAAGTATATATTTTAATCGAAGACTGCGTCTTTACGAAAAAAAAGTTTTCATTTCGCATAAAAATGCAAACTGGTACTCTAGAGCTATCCGTTGACATTTGTTAATACTAGAACGGCGGTAGGGGTCATTTTGCCCCGTGAGCACATTTTCCCGCTTATTACTTTTGTTTGTTTGGAAGACATTTTTAGATATTTTTTGACTTTTCCTACACAGATAACAAGTTTTGTTTTCTTTTAATTCAGCATTCTAGATTTGTTAGTTTTTGAAATAGTGGACAATGTTGAATATTTAATATGAAATATGATGGAAAAAATATTAATTTATAAATTGTATTTTATTTTAGTTAGCATTAGTTTTAGTTTGTGAAACCAATCAATTTTTATATCAAATTAATGAGTTATTTGAGTAGTTGTAGTATGATCCAATGGATCACCCTGTAGCCGTTACATTTACAATACTTGAAAAATTCAATAAATTATCAAGTAATATTAAATATAAATTAAATACAAATTTCGAAATACACGTAAATTACATATTTTTTCCAATATATTTTCATTTAAAATTGTTTTATCGTTGTTATTTCAGTAGTTTCATCGAGAGGTCAAAATGACCCTCTCCCACCGTTCCAGTAGGTAAGATTTTTCCGCCGTTCTAGTGTTAAATAGCATCTACTTTGTTGGAAATAAGAGAATAAAAAAATTTATTTGTCAAAAATCCCTTATCATCCGGCTATTTTTCGAAGGCAACTGAAATTCAGGTTCACTCTATCGCCGAAATCTTTATGAATTTTCACTGCCTTTTTTAGGTGCGTTCGTAATTATATAAATACGTAGCACCTATAGCCGTCGTCTGATCCGTCCGTCAGTCCCTCCGGCCGCATATAACAGTGCAAAAACTACCCAACCGAACGGTATGAAATTTAATATATATTATCGTTGAAGAATTTTGTCGAGTCATTTCAAATTTTACGAAAATCGAATCAAAACTTAAAAAGATATCAATGAAAGTTTTCTTTATTCTATTAAATCCAATCGTACATAATCTATATAATAAAAGCGCAAGTCATGTGACTGAGGAAAACAAATACGGGCAAACCATTTCTTTTTTCATATGCCAGACGGCCATTTTTATTAAAAATTAGTTTTTCGAATAAAGTTTCTTAAAAGTTACATTTTTAGAAAGATCGCTGAAAAAAATTGTTTGTTTGAGAAATGAGTTAGATTTAAAAATGTATAGTTTCTGAGATAACTTCAGTGGAAATTACGTTAACAGCCGAATATCTCAATCCATTAGAGTAAATAAACACCGCAGATTCGTTCATTAAAAGTCACAAAAATATTAAACCATGGACGTAATCATTTGCAAAGCAAGATCTCCATGGTGAATTTTATAGTGCTATGTGGTGCAGAAAAAAAAATCGCATTTGTAAACGTGGCATACGTAATAGGAAAAAGAAAGGCATGCTCATTTCGCTAGCAGACGATATAATTCATTTCACTGAAATAATAAGAATGATTTTTTTTTTACATTTTGAAACTAGTTATAAAATTAACGCACGTTTAACGTACAAGTTCTACTAGTTTACATAAGTTGCTTTACAAAGATGACTAGTAAATTACAGTACATAGACAAAAAATTATTTTATATAGAAAACTTACCAGAATTTTTTAATAATAATCTCAGCTTTATTTAATGGCGGATATTTCGTGAATAAATAAAACAAAATTTGCTATTCGGTTACTCTCACAAATTGTTTTAACCAAAAACGTTGTTAATAGACAACACTCATCAACATAGTCTCCGAACTTTTTGATCAAAGATAAGCAGAAGTGCTTATCACCCTTTTTAATCTACTTGGTATTTTTCCAAAGTATTTGTTTTTTTTTCAAAATCCAAAAATAAAGTAAAATACATATAACTGAACATTTTTCATCAACATGTTAAATTAACTCCAGTATTTGTACGCCTTTAATTAACAGTCTTGCAGTATATAATAATGTAATATCTATAAAATAACGACTTTTTCACATTTGTTCATGTTTTAGTGCTGATTTACGTTGACGAGAAAAACAGTAACGTTCATCTTTAGGAAATTTATGAAAGAACTTATTTTTCAAGAGAACTTTCATGTTATGTTCAGAAATATATTGCAACTGCAAGGATCAATCGACGGAATAAAATGCATCAATATTTTTTTTCCATACAAGCTAAAGAATAATAGTAACACAGATGCGAATATTCGTGGTGTGATGTTTTAAAAGAAACAGAAAAGAGTGAATATTATACATTCAATAGTATTTGTTAGGAAAATATGATCATCTGAAAATAAAATATGAGATTAAAATTATTTCTAACATATTGGAAAAGAAAGAAAAAATTAAGTTATGCATACCAGTGCAAAACTTAATGCAATAAAATAAGCTAAAGTGTAATTATTGCTCAAAACCTTAAAAAACATAACACAAAACGTTTAAAAATATATTTTAATATAGATTACATACACTGTTAAAAATTTTCATTTATTGACAGGTTGTCTTCCATGAATTTTGATCAGAAATTTTCTGTTTTTTTAGAAAAATGGAATATTTTCCGTATATCTGTTGCCATTTTAAGATTACAGAGTTTCAAATACGGAATTATTACTGTAAAAATCTATCATCCAAAGGGATTCCAGTATTTTTGATCACCACGCATGCGCTTCTATAAACCTATATTTACATATGCCCAGCAGGAAATTTAATTGCAGAAAAAAAGAGCATATAGCTGATATTACATATAGAAAAACTACAGCCGTAGCAAGATTATATAAAGAAGAAACCATCCAAATAAATTTCAATGAAAGTAAAATAATATTTCCCTCTAGTCTATACTATCCATCCATAATAAGAGAAACCATAGAGATACTAACACGCAAAAATACAATATATAACGATGCGGCATCTTTTAATTTACCGAAACTGTGGGTCAAGTTACTCCCTGGTCAAAGATAAGAAAATAAACAACCAAGTAAATAATAGATAACGTACGTAATTTTTAGAAAATAATAACTTCAAAGCCCGTGCAAGATTGGAATATTCTCATTTTGTTTTTGAAAATGACTCGAAAAGAGTCAAAACATGTAAAACAACTAATAAAAGTTATTTTAATTTATATTATGTTGTTAATTTACACCTTTCGCATTTAAAAGGAATATATTGTTTTCAAAGCTTATAATCATAATGTAATTAATTTTAAACCATTAATTGATAAAAAAATAATTTGAAAAAATATATTTCACTCTTTTTTAACACTTTTCAACCTACTTGAAAAGTGTTTATGACTTCGGTTTGTCTGCCGTCTGTCCGTGCTCTAACTCCCGTAAATATGCTCGGATTGTCTTGAAATTTTTATATGTTATTGTCGTTACCTATAGCATGTTCCCTATTTCAACTGAAGTGTGTAGCACTTATAGTTATTTTACAGGGACCATTAAAAGTATTCCGTTACATTACCGTCAATGTAGAATAATCGTTCCAAGTGCATTTTGATGACGCTACGTCATTTAAAACATAATGGAATTTATATATAATTATGAAGCTCGTTAAAACATGCTTTTTGTAGAATATGGGGTGCAAAGCATTTATAATTCATTTACAGGGTCAAACAAAAGAATTCTGTTACACATCGTTCTATGGCAGGTATGTCAAATACGTGGCTCGTGGGCCACAACTGGCCTGCCGAAAACTTATCTGTGGCCCACCAAGACTTTGGCATTTTACCTGTATTTAATTCAGTTGTTTGAACACGCATGCTGAAAATACACTTCGCAGAACACTCTTACACCAACCATGGTTTTTGAGATGGTAAACATCCGAAGCATATGTATATCAGTGTTGCCAGTTAGGCGGGCCTTTTTAAAATTCAGAATGCTACCAATATTTTTGAATAGTAATTTTTACCTTAGTAATTCCATCAATAAATTAGGGGAATATTTCTCTTCAGAATGTGGTAGCATTCTGAATAATAATAATACAAAAAAATCCCACTCATCTGGCAACACTGATATATATAGACAGACAGATGTAATTCAATTTTAAATTTTAGCTTCGAAAAATTACGGATGCACAGATAATTAACTGGAATGTAGCAAATCGCGAGATCTTGAATCTGAAAATTTAAAGATTCGTACAATTTTTACAATATTTCGCGATGTTTTATAATGTTTATGATTTTTATGTCGAAATTACTATTTTATTTTACTGCTCACTTCCTTTCACATGTGCTGTATTTATTAAATAAGAAATGTATCATAAAATTTATAAAATAGGTGCTAATTAAAAACAGCTTAAAAATCGAAATACAAAATTATAGGGTTTTTAAATGCGTGTAAAGTGACACGAATTATCAGTTTTATGCTTGACACAAAAAACCTATATCTGTCATCCAGGTTCTTCACTTGGGCTTTAGTCGAACATATGGATTTTGGATTTAAGTTTTTTAATTATTTTCATTTCTTAGGTTGCTGTTGTGGCATTTTTAAGGAATCTTGCGGGATCTTTTTTAAATTTTTCATTGATCTACACAAACTTTATTGACATATCGTAGGGATTGACATCCCTTGAATTATTATTATTTTTAAATGTTAAAGCTCTCTATCAGTATGAATAATATGATAAATTGAATATGAACAACGCAGATTTTTTAAAAAGGGATTTTACAATACCATTATATCAAAAGAAAAACTGAAATTTTATGATCATATGTAGACACTATTGGAGTTTGGGAAGAATGTAATATTAAGAAGTACTAAAGGACAAAATATAAAGAAAACTCAATGAAAATCGGGCAAAACATCGGAAAGATAAACGGTCAGAATTGAAACTTATACTTATTAAAATAGACACACCGTGCTTTCACCAAGACTATTGAAGAAAATATATTTGCTTCATGAAACGAATTATTGTCTTTATCACATTAAATATCTATCGCGTGAGTCGAAATCATTCACTAGAAACTAAAGAAATGATGATAGCAGTTAAAGAAATTAAAAAATACTATAATCATAAGTACCATTGATAGAAAGTATTATATATAGCCCGATAGATTTATAAAAGATGGATATGTGCTTAAATACTTATGGTGCTTTTAAACTTATATTTTATTCGTAAGCACATACCTAATCATCGCCAATCTAGAAAATATCTTGGAAATATTGGGTAGTGAATATAAACAGATCTACCTTTCTTATACAGAAATTTGACGGGTTTCCACCATAAAGTTTTAACAGTTAATTTCGAACTGCTAAAAAAGGTTACCATTTTCATTTTAAATTGACAAATTATGAATGTGGATTGTTAAAAGACCACCAATAGACAAAGTATTTGGAGTTTTCAATTGAAACTAAATTACAAACCACCTGAGTTACAAACCACTTTTTACCTCAAGACAAATTTCATAATGTTATCATTTTATTTAAAAGCATTAGAGTTTTCATATAAAATTTATTATTTTAACAAACCAATTTTAAAAAAGAGAATGTATTTCATTTTAAATGTCGCCAGGCATTATTAAAAAAAAATCATCGGTGTAGAAATTTTTGGAAAATCTAAAAATAAACTGAAAAATGAATTCAAAATAAAATTTTTGAATTTCAAGAAATGGGAAAATTAGTTTAATCTATTTACTTCACCTCTAATGATTGATGCTAAAATTGTTCTTTAGAATTTATTATACTGCAGTTAATCAAAATTCAGTGCGATTCCATTTTAAATCGAAAATATATTGATATGGGCTTTCCAAATTTGTCTAATTAATTATTAATTGACCGATTTTTAAATGTATAGTGTGCAATTAGGCCTATTTTAGCTATGTTCGGTAGCGCACTTTTGTAAGACATCTTTGCGTAGTTGCCAATCTTTAGTTGTTTTTAAAATATCGAAAAATGTATTAAATAAGTGAAATCAAATAATTAGCGCATAGATACAAGACACAATTTATTAAATAAATTCTCTTATTTGAAATATGATTTTTTGAAAAATAAATCCAGAAGATTGACAGCCATGCATTTGCTAGATAAAGATTAACAGACCAGCATCTGCTATCAATTAAAAAAATAAATGTAATTTAGAAAATTCCATTAAATTTTGTAGATTTGGTTGATGAAAAGTAATGTCCCGTATTTTTTCGAAAAATAAGATAAAATAAACTATGAATAATGATAACTTTTAAACTTTACATGAATATTTCTTTAGCATGACTGTGTTTTGTACGTACAAATTTTATTCTGTGCAATGGTAATAATACTATCTATTTTTTTATGTGGCCCGCGGCTTTGTATATAATGATAAATTGGCCCGTCGCTTTAAACGAGTTTGACATGACTGTTCTATGGGGAAAAATCGTTTACAGTGTAATTTAGTGATATTTCACTATTTCAAACATAATGAAAATTATATGCATTACTGAGGTGCACTATAACTTGCTCTTTTGTGTGCAGTGCGTTTATTTACAGGGTCAAAGAAAAGAATTCTGTTACACATCGTTCTATGGGAAAAAATCGTTTGCACTGTAATTTAGTGATATTTCACTAATTCAAACATAATGCAAATTACATGCATTACTGAGGCGCACTATAAATTGCTCTCTTGTGTGCATTGCGTTTATTTACAGGGAGACACAAAAGATAATTGTCACAGTGCATGTGCGATATTTACAGTCTATGTGTGATAAGTGTGTTTTCAACTCTGGTTTGCGTTTTTAAGTTTAACTTTTTTTTCCATATTACGTGTGTGTTTATAAACACGGTTGATCATATACAGGGCTACACAAGGGAATTCGTAAATGTTTTAAGTTGCCTTTTAGCTTAATAGGTGGTATGTACAAAAGTCTTCAGATAATATACAGGGATTATATACAGAAAATCTACAAATGTACATACACAAAAGGTTTCGAGTGCATTCCCATCGATTGGCGAAAATTGCTAAATGTGAATATTCTAACAGAACTCAATTTTATCATACTATATATCCACATCTATTGATCATATACAGGGCTGCACAAAATAATTCGATTTCTTTATTGACACTGGAAGGTAATTTCGAAAATTATTTTTCAGTGTGTTATATGTTTTCTAAATTGTTTACTTACATATCTTCTTTCACCTTCTTTCACGGTGAGGTTTCACTACAGTCTTCTGGTTGTGTTGGAAAGTGTTTCATAATCTATGCTTGACGCATGATTTTTCGTTCTTGTTATTGATTATATTTATTTTCTACTTTTGAGTGTTTCAAATATTTCATTGTTGTAGTTTTGCAGGCAATTGGTTTATCTTAGCAAAATTGTTTTGGGCGCATAGTTAACTTCATCATTGTGTTAACTCGTAAACAGTTGTAACCATAAAGAATATTTGTCAATTTATCACCTGCGCCCGGCTAACATAAAAATGCATAAAAATTAATTTATTAATTTATAATTAGGTTCTAAAAGTATTAAAATATTGTATTGTTATATAGTCAGTGCACCTGCGTACATAATTTCTATAATTCTAGCCTGCCAGGAAATGATTGAAAAATCAATTACAAAATTCCGTCTTTACATACATGAACCGAGTTATGTTAAACAAGGACGATAAATCATGTGTTAAGCATAGATTATAAAGCACTTTGCAAGACATTCAGAATACTACAACAAAACTTTATAGAATAATAAGGTGAAATGTGATATCTAAGTAAAAATTTTGGAAAACAAATAACATAGTTGAAAAGACAGTTTCAGAAAATTATCATTAATAATAGGAAAAATATCCGAATTTTTTTCTGAAGCCCAATATAGGATCAATAGATTTGTATATATATGGTACGTACTATGCTAAAATTTAGTTCAGTTTGAAAACTGAATTTATTTAATTAGAATTTATTATTATGAATTTATTTAGTGTCAGTTGGGGTAATTATGAAAATGGGGTAGTTCAGAACAAGAGCCACCAAAGCTACTGTGACAGTAGCTGATACCAAAGTGAAGCAGAAATCAAAAGTTTCCATCCTTGTTGGCAGAATGAGAGCATTCCGGCCGTTTTTGCTTTGCGGTAGGGATCTTTACTTCCACGTGTCAATTACATGAACAGTTCAAAGTGACAAACAGTTTTATAATGAATATTCTTTGTTTCTATCGGATAAAATCAAGGTAAGTCGTTGTTTTTCATCAATGATTCTTAACTTATATTTACTCTAAGATAACATCAAAAAGTTTTTGCTCCAACTCATTCTTAACAACCTACAGAACCACGTTCACAATTACCCCACAATTTTTGTGATATGGGATAATTACAAACAGAGAAAAGTTTTGTTGAATCAACAAAAATTTGGTTGATCCAAGAAAACTTTTCGTTTAAATATGGGTCAATCGAAATTTTGTTTGAATCAACAAAATAAATATTGTCGATTTTTTTTGCAATTCCAAAAAAAAATTTTGTATCGTGAGCAAAAAAATGTTTTGTTACTCCAAGTAAAATTGTTCAATTTTACTTGAATTAACAAAATTATTTTTGTTACATAGATATATGCTGTCTGTTATCTTAACAATATATTTCCTTTTTTCAACAAAATATATTTCGTTTGTTTAAATAATAAAATATGTTATATTACGAACTTGTTTTGTTTATACAACAAAAACTTTTGTTAAATGAACCAATCTAAATATGCAGTTTTAACTATTTTAATTATTTTTTTAATTCATTTTCAGCAGTGAATTATGCCTGTAAACCTTGAATAATAACTAGTTATTTTTATCCTGCTTTTTTTCAAGCGCAAACCGAGAGAGTGAAAATTGCCCAATTCGGGAATCGATCACGTGTCCTCAGAACAGCTCTCCGAGGCTCTACCACGGGGCTACAAGGAACTATATCTGAGTTCGGCATTTATCACTCTTATATATGTAGGAACGGCTGCAACCGCAGCACAAGATGGAAAGGTTATTATGAACACGCAAATTTCTGCGGCAAACATGAGACCAGCATACGGCAACACATACTTAATTTTTAATTCATTTTCAGCAGTGAATTACGCCTGCAAAAAGCAGAATAAAAATCCACTTGTTATTATTCAAAGATTACAGGCGTAATTCACTGCTGAAAATGAGATAGAGCTATTGCAGAAATCATGAAAAATGCAACATAGCAGCGCCACCTGTTGCGCGATTTACAGCAAAACTAATCAGCAACAATTTATATCAGGCAGTAACTGAATAAAATGTTTTATTAAATTCCGTGCATTAGTTCTTGAGATAAAAACACTTCTAAAATCCGTCGGAAACAGGAAATTGAAAATTTTCATGAATCCAATAGTTTCTTCTTGCAAAGATAAAAGACAATGGATGAATGGGACAGGGGATTTTTAAAACTGCCTTGGTCCGTCCCAATGAAAAAAAAATTTAATTACCCCAAAATTATGTTAATCATGTAATTATATAAGTCAAATAAATCAAGTTACGTAAGAGAGATATGGCTACTACACAACAATTTAAATTTTGCAAAAACAACAAAATTTTGTCGGAATTACAAAATTATTGTAAAATTAAAAAAACTAATTTTGTTAATTCAAATAAAATTGATGAAATTTTGTTAAAATTTTGTACGAGTGTTAACAATATTTTTTTGTCCAAGCAACAAAACCAATTTTTTTTACTTCAACTAAAAATTTTGCTAAAACAACCAAAATGTACTCAACAAAACATGGTTTGTTATTTTAATCAATTCCTATTTCTGGGTGTATGAACAGTTTTTTTCTGAGTGTTTTGTTTCATATTAGATCCTATTAAACCTCATCTGAAGTCGTAATTGCGTACATAATTGAAACTTTATGTTTTCCCAGGAAATTTTGTTCAGTATTGGACGTATTTAATATATCTAAATGGCAGCAAATAAATCGACAAACATTATAATAGGGCCTCTTTATTTTGTTTGGATAAATTTTCGATTAAATATAAACGACAGTTGGTCACCTAAAATTAGGTTTGTTTGGAAAAATTTTCGTTTAAAGATAAAAACTTAAAACAGACCATACACGCCTGGCTTATGCTGCTGAAGGCAGTAGGAACCCCAACTCTAAGTTCGTTTCGATAGATATACATTTAAAAATACAAAATCATACAAATTATATGGTGTACGCTGACGAATGTAGGGACGTTTCGTCAAAGTGGTGAAATTATTACTGATTATTCATTCCGTAATACCAAAGATCAATTCCCCAATTAACTACTTCGTAATTACTTATTTTGATTAGATGTTTCTGATTACTTATAGGTATAAAGTTTAATTTTTCAATAATTTAAAAAGTTGAAGTTAATGGAAACAGCAGTTTTGTAACTTTCAATTAAAATAATGTATTTTTAAAGAGTTAAGACAGTCAATGTAAGATTGATTTTTTTATTGTCATTATTTTTATGCTTTTTGTAATTTCAATCTAACGGTTATTTTAACCATTTTCATTTGTCGAATTCGGCGGATTTCGACTCGTAGAAAACAAAATATAAATAAAAAATAAGGACTGCACTATATATTTATTTTTTAATATATTTTTGCTTATTTAAAATTTCTCATATAATATTGCGTATATAAACTGTGCATATATCCATTTTAATTATTTTGTAATAAATTAATCATGATCATATCATACTCAAATAATTTTCATTATCCCTTCCAAACTTTCTTCATTTCTGGTATCTCCTTTTGTTTAATCGATTTTCACCGATGCCACTGGATTTAAAGAAATGGCTTAATTGAAGATGTCAAAAGAATGTGACAGATCAATTCGAACTCTTTCAGTTAATCTTTTTCTTTTTTAAAATGAAATTGGCAAATAGATTTTTTTTTTCGAGGATTATAATAAATGAATTCGCTATTGTAAGAATTTCACCTGCGTTAATCTAGTAAGTAATTAAAAATGTATCAATCTTATATTTTTACAATATATATATTTCTCTGTTTTTACCTAATGTGTAATATCATGAAGATTAAGTTATTATTTTTTTTTCTATTCCACCTGCGATAATCTAATACCTAATTAAAAAATTATCAATCTTATGATTTTCACAATATATAAATAGATTTCTCTGTTTCTACCTTGCGAGTAATTTCATTTACACAGAATTTGTAATTTTTTTGAAGATGTTTTGAAATCATATAATATTATGAGTAGGATGAAAGATTAAGGATTAAAAAAAAAAAATCTATCCATTTTCAGTTTAAATTTTGTGTATACAATATACTGTGAATATTATATTATTTAACACTAGATTTACGGGCATCGATCAACACCTTTTTTAAAAAAAATTTGACGGGTATATTAAAATGCAACTTTTTGGAAATTATTTATTTAAATATATAGATTTTTAAGAGTTGTCTTCAATACATTTTTCCATGTGTAAACTCAGATGGAAATTTATTTCTTACATCAGACAATGAATTGAAACTAGTATTTTGTTCGTCGTGATGGCCACTGCTTTATTCTATAGCCAATTAAAAAATAGAATTATTCCGAGATAGATTTACACAAGTGCTCTCTTTGTATAATATCCAGGAATTGAGGGCTACCAAATCCAAAATGTTATAAAACACATGAAGGGGCCATCTACGGGATTCAGTGTTCACACTGTAATTTCCACATATTTGATCGACAATAACAACCACATACTTTGTTTGTTATAAAATGAAATTGTTTTAGGAACACGGTTAACATTTTTATCTACAGGATAAGTCAAAATGAATATACCGATTCAAAATGGCTATAACTATTTAATGAAAAAGAATTTATCGATAAGATTAACACAGAATGTAGACGGAACTTCAAAATTTTGTATACATACGTCATAGATGTTCTACGTGACTTCCCTTATTCACACGGACAACATCTAGGCGGTAGTCCATTTCATGCCATACATTCTGAAGCATTTGTTCAGTCACCGACGCAAGCGCATTACAAATGCGTACTTTGAGTTCTTCAATTGTTTTGGGCATGGGAGTCACATATTTCACATAACCCCATAGATCGGTCGAAGCGGAAATGCCGTCGATGTCTTCTGCTCTTGGCTACCAAGATCTCCGGACTTGATACCCTGCGATTTTTTTCGATGGGGTTATGTCAAATACATGTCTGTATGTGACTCTCATGAAATATACAATATTCCTGGCAATACGGAAAAAATACGTAGATTTAATGAAATTCGATTTTGCATGGTTTCAAAATCCTTCCTTCGCCTTATAGCCTTCACGGATAGTTAAACATTATCTTTATTTTCTGGTATGAATTCGAATTTTCTAAATAAAAATTCCGGTAATTTTAACTCGGCAGTGAACGTGTTAAGAAAAAGAACTAAGATTGGTCAATTGATAATTTTAAATGTAGCCAGTAATTTTACCCTGATTCCAATAAATACACTAAGTTTCGTGCAAATAAGTCGAAATTTGTAGATTCATATAAGGAACCTGTACGCGTTCACAGTTATTTTCTATACGTATAGAAGATAACTTAATGTGAAAACCCGTGACAAGCTTCTGAATTTTACGTTAAATCTATGGCACTTATGTTCTATTAATTAATCCTCACCGACGCGGTTTTTGTCAAATTTTCTTTTTTTTTTACTTTTTTGCGAACGATGCTGGACTATCGCTTTGCTGAATTTGATCAGCAGCCGAACAGTTTAAGACGAGTAGAGCCACAAAGTATCATCGTAGTGGACGCTGCTTGCTCAGCTTAATTAAAATTTTAATAAATACTGTAGACTCCTTCAAATCGGCGGCCCTAAAATCCACAAACGCCTAAAATCCAGATATTTCTTTAGACATAAACAATGGAACTTACAGTTAAAATGTAGATGAAAATTTCAAGTTTTTTTTTTCTTTTTATATTATTTTGTACACATTTTAAAATGCAATTCTAGTTAATATGATTTAACTCATGTTTTCTCATGACATACGTATAAATTTATTTCTGAAAAAAATCACGATACCGCTGATGTCAGTGGCGATCGCGATGTTTTTGCTAAATACTGTTATGTATTAATCAAGCTTTTCTTATTATTAAGTATGGCTAAACATGAAATCAAACTTTGTTACTTTAAGATTTTGACGTGAGTTATTAGTGTACATTTATAAGGCTGAGTTTCGATGAATAATTCAAAAAAATATCTCATAATCATTATGCATGTTTAGTTATGCATAATGAAGATTTACTTGACCTTTACTTTTAATATTTTAAGCATTTTATTTTTTTAAATTTTCGTATTTTTTGTTACTTTACTTTGTTATTTTAGATTGTTGTAGGCATTCATTATCATTTCGAGTGCATTATTAAATTCAAATGACTGTTTAAAAAATGTAAACAAAACAGGGACCAGAAATCCACAAAATTACAAATTCTGCATAAACTCTGGTTTTAAGCTATGTGGATTTAAGGGCGTCTACTTTATAATGTTTCGTCATTTTAATCCACTTTTATCCCTTTAATAGTATATTTTTATGTAATTATGATGCACAGCAAAAACGGAATACAATCCTTCTGTTTTTCTGTTATAATTTAAAAAATATAACACAAAATTCAAATTATACACATATTTGACTGTTTGTACATAATATGTATTTTTATTTGCTGTAACTACTATTAATTTATATGAAAAGTTTAACAAAATTAAAATATCCTAGATTGATAGCTGTTAAGACTCTGGTTTCTTAAATCAATATGTTTTGAACGATAAATTTTACTTAATAAATGAAAGTAAACAAATAATACATGCAACATCAAACAGTTTATTAAATACATTTTCTGGCTCGATAAACGCTTAATTGACTTGAAAAAGTATGTAGATTGGCAAACCTTTTAATATCTGAAAATGTCTCAATGTTAATGTCTCAGAAAATATTGGGTATTCTAACTTTTTTTAAATACATTGTTTTTTAAAATAAATTAATCAAGATCATATCAACCGCAAGGAATTTTCAATATAATCTTAAATTCCCTCGTAATTTTTGCCTCTCTTTTCCCTTGCTCCAATCGTTACCACCGGATTTGAAGAAGTGGTTTAATTGAAGATGTCAAAAGAATATGACAGATAAGTTGAAATTTTTCTTCTTTTTTTCAGTTAATATTTTTCTTTCTAATTTCATTTAATCGGGTAAATTGCTTTTCTGATGGACTATGCCATAAACGATTATATTTAAAAAAAATTTATTGTAATTTATAACTTATAATGTTTTATCAACCTTACTTTTCACTTTCTTCAATCTTTTACAAAAAGAAAGTATTGGATTCATGAAAAAAATCGACATCCTTTTTTCGGCGGATTTATACATTTGGAGGAACACGATTTGACTGTTTTTAGAAAATGTCTGCCTGTCTGTCTGTTTGTTTTTGGTAGTGGGTGCTCTATCTCAAGAACTAGTGCACGGAATTTAATAAAACTTTAGATTCAGTTAGTTTCTGACATAAATTCGTGCTGATTAGTTTTTGGTGTAAATTGCCTAAGAGGTGGCGCTGATATGCTACATTTTTCACGATTTTCATGATAGCTATATCTCAAGAACTAATGCACAGAATTTCATCAAACTTCAGATAAAGTTCGGCGTTGACATAAATAGTTGTTGGCTACGTTTTGGTGTAAACAACACAACAGGTGGCGCTTCTATGCTACTCTTTTCATGATTTTTACGATAGCTATATCTCAAAAACTAAATGAACAGAATTTCATCAAACTTCAGATTAAGTTAGACGTTGACATAAGTTCTTGTTGAATAGGTTTTGGGTGTAAATTTCTCAACAAATGGCGATGCTATGCTGTATTTTTTAAGGAATTACACGATTTTAGCGATAATAATATCTCAAGAACTATTGCATGGAATTTAATAAGACTTTAGATTCAGTTTGACTTTGACATGAACTGGTGCTGATTCGCTTTTGGTGTATATATGGAAAATTTGTATAAGATATAAGAAAGTTTTGGGATTGGCCCATCAGACTAGTTTTTATTTAATGAGAAAAACGAAATTTTATGAAAAGATTTTAAAGATTAATTATAAAAAGTACATTTTTGCTTTCTTCTATGCATAAGAATAAATTATTTTCGTAAAATTGTCTACTTCCGTTTACGCGGTTTGGGATGTCCTGAACTCGAATTGACTATTTTTGGAAAATGTATGTCTGCCTGTTAGTCTGTGCATGACACAGTTTTGTGACCTCTCTATCTCAAGAACTAATGCATGGAATTTAACAAAACATCAGATTCAGTTAGACCCTGATTTAAATTGGTGCCGATTAGGTTTGCGTGCATATCGCCTTGCGCTGCTGCATTTTCACGTTTTCCTTCTCAAAGATTATTGCACCGAAATTTCTCAAACTATTAGACCTTGGCAGAAATAGATGGTTATTTGGTTTGGGAGTATACCGTCCATCTGGTAGCGCTACTGTACCATGTTTTTCACGATTTCTGCAAATTCTATATCTGGAGAACTAAGGCACGAAATTCATAAAATTTCTTATTCTGCTAGACTTTGGCATAAATAGGTGTTGATTTAACTTCAATCACACAACAAGAGGCAGCGCTATGCTAAGCTTGGGGAAAGATTATAATCAGGTCCACAATCCATTGACTCAATTTAGCTAGTGCGGTTTTATTAACGCCATTCTTTTAACTCTCATACACATTTAACCACATTGTTCTCAGAATCACTCATTTTTTACATCCAAATTTTGATTGTGAACCCATATTACGAAATATCAGCCTTGTGGGTTTTGCAGTGATCGTTATAGCAGTATCTCATTTTCTATTCTATAGAAATGCACGAAATTTTATGTTTGAGTTTATTGATTAACAGGGATGAACAGGGCTGACCACCTCGGGAACTCAGCTTACACTTTAGAGTGATAGTGCAATCCCGAAGGGCAGACCAAATCCACTACCAGCTTGCGTTACAAATAACTTTTTTTTTAATGTGTATACTGCGATTTTTCAATTTCACATTTCAACATAAATATCTATCATTTTTTAAATAATTAAACAGGTTTATAGTCAATTCAGGTTACAACTGACTTATTATAGAACAATACTTCATTAAACAATATTTGTGAAGTTTATACTGGATTGTCAATTATTTTAGTATGTCAGCAATATATAACCACAGAAAACTGAATACTATAAAGACTACATCAAATTACGATACTATACACTTACATGTATTATAACATGTTACAATACCATGATAAAACAGATCTTTTGTACAACATAAACTACATAGTATCTTGTAATAGATCATATGATGAATTATGCTGTTTCAATGCTTTTTCAATTTTCTATTTACAGGTTTGACAAAAATATTATATATACACTTTCATTGAGATACTGAGGACACTTTTAAAGTTATTACAATGGAGAGAATTACTACGATGGCATAACCTAGAATAGAGTACAAGATGCTGTTACCAGATAAAATTTTGTGGGTAATGTAAGAAACATTACATAACTATATCATATTTTACGTAATTTATATTTTAGTAGAGACACCTAGTCACCGAAAACTACGACGATTGTACAAATTTAAATACTAAAAAAGGGCTATCTGAGAGCGAACCTGTGAAGAGAGAAACAGCTCAAAAAGGGCCAGGGTGCATAAAAATTCATGTTTTCAAAAAATTCTGTACGTTCAATAATTTATATATTGATTTAATTTAAAATGTTAATACCCAACAGGAGGTGTTGTTATTCTGTTCTTTTAATTCACTGATCACTGTAAAGCTATATTAAATTCGAAGAAATGCACTATATTGTTTTATATTCATACATTTCGATGCTATTATCAATTAATAAAATAGTATAGTATAGAAGAAAGTTTTGTGATTGCCACTGTATACTACAGGGCGGCTACTAAATACTCTTACACTTCAAAAAATAAGAATTAATTTTAATCGTTTGGTAAAACAATTTTTTCTGCATTTCAGCGTTTGGCAATTTTCTGTTCCTGCAGACGATTTTTGTATATAGCAAATATTTAAAATTATTTTAACGATGAAATCTAAAAGAATGATGATTAAACAGCACTTTTATCGTGGATTTTCCGCAGGTAAAATCCTTAAGCAATGCAAAGGCCTTGGTTTTAACAAAACATTTATATATAGAACTTATAAATCGATTATTAAATACTAGTAGCTGTAAAGATCGACCTAAGATCTAGTCGTTCACGCTCAGTTTGCGCAAAAGAGCGCATCAAAAGAATTAGTGAACAGATACGAAGAAATCCACAACGTTCTGCAAATAAAACGGCTGCAGAAGAGAATGTGAGCCACAGAACTATGCAAGTTATTATAAATGAAGACCTGGGTTTTTGCCGTTATCGCAAAAGAAAAGTTCAGGGTTTGACTGCTGCACAAAGAATAAAAAATTTACAAAGATGCAAGAAATTGCTAAACCGGCATGGAAATAAAATTGTGAACCGAATAATTTTTCTGATGAGAAGCTATTTTGCACTCAACAGTGTTATAATGCTAAAAATAATGTAGTATATTCAGCAATCTTCGACGTTATACCTGTAAACCTTCGAACTGTTAAACGCTTTCAGAACAAGAACTTTGTTATGGTTTGGTCTGCAGTGTTAAACAATGGAAATTTGCTTTGAAATTCACCGATAAAGGGATAAAAATCAATGCGGAATATTACAAACAGGACATATTGACTACATATTTATTGCTACATGCTGACAGGTTGTATCCAAAAAGAATTGGATATTTCAGCAAGATTTTGCCCCTTCACACTGAGATAAATCAACACAGGCTTGGCTCCATGTCAATAGCCCGAACTTTATCATGCAAGAAGATTGGCCACCTTTTTCACAGGACCTTTTAGATTATTACGTCTGGGGGATTTTAGAGGGTAAAGTAAATAGCAAACAACACAGAAGTTTGGACAAAGCTTCCATATTGCGTGAATGAGACCGATTTCCTCTTACGTGCCGCAGTCGAACAATGACATAAGATATTATCTTTGATAATCGATAAGGATGGCGGTTTATTTGGGTAAAATTATTACCAAAAGCAACTCTCATCTCTAATGTTCATCATATTAGTGTATTTATCATTTTATATTTTATATTTGTAAAATAAAATGACTGAATATTTGTAACAGTATTTAGTAGCCACCCTGTAGTTTAAAATTATAACTGACAAATGCTCAGAGCTTAGACTTTTGTATCTGCCTGTCCTTTTTTTTTCTTCAAAACCAAACCACATTTCAGTTTTTGAAAAATTATTTAAATTAGAGCGCAATTTTACGCGATCGTCAGCAAGAACATGTTCTAAACTGAAAATAATTTCTAAGAAATTTCATATAGAAGCGCTCGTAAAATGCAAAAGTCAGAATTTGCAACATTAACAATCGAAATAAATAACTCTTTTCTCAAGTTTTCGGAGATTTAAAAATAGTTGATAGGTAACCGGTTTAAAGATCAGAAAAGGCTTCTTCTACACATTTTCAATTTAATTTCTCAAAATATATTGTGAGTATTAACTGTATTTAAATCCATTTTCCTTTTTTCGAAATAAGTTAATCAAGAACTTGTCAACTGCACAGAATTTTCAATATTTTTTCAGCTTTTCTGCATTTTTTTAATTTTTTTTTTTTTTTGCTTTTTCGATTTTCACCAATGCCCCGGAATTTAAAGAAACGGTTTAATTGAAGATGTCAAAAGAATTTGACAGATCCAATTCAAACTAATCTTATCTCTTGCAGTTAATCTTTACTTTTTTATTTATTTATTTTTCATTTTTTTTAATTTAATGGAATAAATGGAATTTTGTGGTCGATTCTAATAAATGGACTTGTCATTGTCAGATTTTTTTCTTTTTAATTCACCTGCAATTAAAAATTGCCAATTTTATATTTTTCTTCATTAAGAAACATGGAATTTTATCAAAGTATTTCAGAAACCCTTCTAATTATAAATCATTTTCTGTTGTGTATTTTTTGTGGTATAAATGGAATAAATAAGAATAGACTAAAAGCTATTTTGTCGCATTTTAAATGAGCGAAGAAACAATTTAATTAAATATTTAACCTGGTTTAACTACTCATTATATGGTTCATGAAAATAACCTTATATTGGTTATAAAGAAACTTTCTATTGAATCAAGCACCGTTAATATCGAAACTTTTACGTTATGCAGACATCATCTATACTATTATATAAAGAAATACTCAGAATATTGACACACGGACATACTCAAAACTGAGCACATAGAGTTCATACACTTTTTTTAAACATGGACATACTCAATAATGGTTAGGGTCAGTTCATACTCATTTCTGAAACATGGACATACTCAAAAATGAGCACATAGAAGTCAGTTCATACTCATTTTTGAAACATGGACATACTCAAATAAGAGCACGTGATGCTTGAGAATTGCACGTGATACAATTCTTGAGTGTGTGCATGTTTTCAGAAATGTGTATATTCATGTTCCAAAGTTGAGTCATTTTGATTCGGAGCCATTTTGACTATGCGATATACTCAGATTTGAGTATTTTTTGAAACATGGACATACTCAAATAAGAGCACGTGATGCTTGAGAATTGCACGTGATACAATTCTTGAGTGTGTGCATGTTTTCAGAAATGAGTATATTCATGTTCCAAAGTTGAGTCATTTTGATTCGGAGCCATTTTGACTATGCGATATACTCAGATTTGAGTATTTTTTGCTCAGTTTTGAAAATGTCGTTTTTAGAGAGTATGATTCATGAGAAGCACCTTATACTGGTTATAAAGGACAATTCTATTGGATCAAGCATTGTTAATATGGAACAGTTTATGTAATTCAAACATCATTCATGAATAAATATAATACATTTTTTTGTTTTTTAACGTGAATTTGTCCTACAAGCTTCGAAATGTTATGATAGCAAAACAGTCCTTTCAAGATTGTTTTCATACCTGCATGAAAGCATAGGTTCGGTGCTGCGTGAAAGCACTAACGAAATCTCAACCTTTTCGCAACGAGCTTCATTTAATGAATTTTTAGTCCTTTGTATCACCAGTTATTCAAAAAAGTTGTAAATTGCCCGTCAAACGTAACAAATGGGGTGTGTTCGTACTGTAACTAGAGTCAGTGAAATGAGTATTATATTGTTTGTTATTATGACAGGTTTAATTTCCGTAATAAAATAAATACATTTTAAGTTGGCAACATTTTATATTTTTTAGCATTTACTGAAAATTCCAGTTTTGAAAATTTCAGAACTTGAAATCCATATTTAGACTCTTTTTCCATTTAATATCTGTTTCTCCAGAAACAAATATCCAAAAAACTTGTAAATTATAGGATTGCTATAATTAAACAATTTTAGCATACCAATTCGGTTTTTAAATTCAGTAATACCGAAATATATGACTTCATCTTAAATAGGACGTTATGACCATGGCACCATGTTTCTATGATCATTACCTATCATGGGATATCACCGAATTAATTATGTATAATAGGATTTAATAGAATGAAAAATGTGACTATAACTTAGTCATAGAGGTTATAAGATGTCATAAATGACTGTAACATGATACATGTCAGATACCTTGGCGATACATCTCGGTCGCTTGACGATTAATCCTCGGGAGTACTAATTTAAAAAAAATCAAATTACTTAATAAATATTTTTAATAATATCTTTTTAAGTTTTAATTCAATTTTCATAAAATTTGAAAAGAGTGGACAAAATTCTGCAACGATTATACGAGGTATGATCCAAAAGTTCGTGGATAAAGTATAAAAAACCTTACTCTGAATAGTTCACAGCACCGAAGCAGATCCACCTTCAAAGTAGTCCTTGGCGACGTTAAACTTCTGCCAGCGTTTGTATAACTTCTAGAAGCACTGCTAGAAGCCATTTTTCGCAACCTCCCGTAAGGCCTTTTATGATGATGCTTTCACTTCATCTGATGACACAAAACGGCGTCCCTGTAAATGTTATTTCGTTGATTAGAACAGGTAAAAGTCACACGGGGCTAATTCCGGTGAATAGGGGGGATGTGAAAGCACATTAGTGCGAGTTTTGTCGAGGAAATGTTTTAGCAATTGGGATCGATGTCATGCAGAAGGTACCAGTCGCCACTCTACCAGAATTGAGGCTGTTTACGACGAATGGATTCCCTCAAACGACGTAAAATGCATAAATAATGCAGCTTGTTAACTGTTCGATCTTCGGGAATAAATTATGAATGCACAATTTCTTGTGAATCAAAAATACCTCCATCATTACTTTCCCTTTTGCTCCGATCCTGCCTGATTTTTTTCGATTGCGGTGAGCCGGGCGAATTCCATGTTGAGGACGCACGCTTCTATAGGATGCCAAACAAATAACACCATGTTTCGTGACCTGTAATGATGTGGTTCAAAAAACCTGGGTCCTTGTCGGCTTTGTCGATTAAATCACTCCATATTGTCATTCGTTCCTCCTTTTGTTCAGTTGTCAACAATCGAGGGACAATTTGCTGGGACACTCGATGCATTTTGAGATCTTCCGTTAGAAAGCACTGGCAACTTTTCTTCGATAAGTGTGTAGCCTCAGCGATTTGTGCAAGTGTTTGGCGACGATCATTTCGAACACATTCACAGACACCGACACAACATTCCGTGTTCCGTGAAATCGAAGTTTCATCGTCTTCGATGGAATCTCGGCTCTCTTTAAAACGCCGATGCCATTCGTAAACCTTGGATCTCGCCATGATAGATTCACCGTACACCTTTCTTAGCATTTAAAAAGTCTCCATTGGTGTTTTACCTAAGCGTTGACAGAATTTAATGTTGCAGCGTTGTTCAAGAAAAGCCATCTTTCTTACGTCGCGGAGCAAAGGTAACTAACTTTGGAAGATAACAGCTGAGCGTGCGGTTCTGTCACATGACATGGGCTAAACAACCTGGGAAGGTAGCAGAGGGTTGGGACAATGCATTTCAAGCTGATTAACTTTAGGTGGTACTTGCTTTCGTTGTCAGGAAGGGCCGCAGTCTTCGAATTTTTGGATCGTACCTCGTGTATATTAAATTTCAAACCATTCATTTCGGTAGTTTATGCGCTGTTATGCAGACGGACGGACCAGATGACGAGCATAGGTGCTACACATTTCTATAGTTACAAATGCTCATAAAAATAAATTTTTTCCTAATTTTATGACAAAATTTGTGATTTAATAACACATAATTTTCAATTAAAAATGATTGGTAGGAATAATGAAGTAATCGCAACACTTTATGCGTTTCGTATGCGTAGTTAGCTTTGGCTGTTGGGCCTCTTTTTAGGAGCGTTCGTAGTTATATAAATACGTAGCACCTATAGTCCATCTGTCGCATATAATAGCGCAAAAACTACCCAGCCGAATGGTTCGAAATTTAATATGCATAATCGTTGCAGATTGTTGCCGAGTCATTTCTAATTTTATGAAAATCGAAGCAAAACTTAAAAAGATATTAATAAAAGTTTTCTTCATTCTATTAAATCCTATCATACGTAATTATTTCACGATATCCCATGATAGGTAATGATTCTATGTTGCCGATATTAAATGGAAAAAGGAGTTTAAATATGGATTTCAATTTCTGAAATTTTCAAATTTTGGCCTAAGTTTCCCGTTGGACGATATATTTCCTTTCTTCAGTGAAATAATAACGATGATTTTCTTTACATTGTCTTGTATTGGATATTTGCGCATAGTATAATATCAATGTAACAGGATTGTAATTAATTGTTCGTAAAAATATATTGAAACTTAATATCATAAAATAAAATGAATATCTATAATATGAAAATCTGCAAATAAATCAAATTTTGTATTCATTCGTTTTTGCATAACAGTGTAACAGCTATTGCACCAAGATCTGACTATTTATAAAACAAGTTATAGTACAAACTCACCTCATTTGTCACGTTTCACGTACAATTTTCAACTTGTTTCATTCATAATCATATTTTAAGGACAGTTTTTTTGTTTTTGGAATCAACTCGTTCTGGCTGAACTGTAATTTTAAAAATCCCTACAGGCACAGGTAGATTTCGATGACGCAGAACGTGGGGCGCCTGTTTGTCGGGAATTGCGGAAGAAATGACCTTTTTGCGATGATGCTGCAGTTGAAACCGCCTATTTCGAAACCAAACTTGTTTGCAGGCGGAGCCAGCAAGGATTTTTTTTTTTGCTATAAGAGTTGGTGCTATAAAAAACATGTCAATATAAAAGTTTTAGATAATATTAAGAGGATTTATAATAAATTTAAGCGGATTTAAAATCTTGGGAATTGACGAAGTTATGATTTTTTTTCTTCTAAAACCCCCCTTCCCCCCCTTAAGGCAATTTTTAATTATATCAAAAATCTGTCATACATAAATTTTCGGCCCTTCTCCTAGAAGTAATAATAACTTCAAACGAATTCGATACGTATCATAATTAAGAAATTATGGGGTTTTTTCTGTTTTCACAAAAATTCCCCCATTCCCCCCCCCCCCTTGGTTCGATTTTGCCCATTAACGAACTTGACCGAGATTTTATGCCCCTTGATTTTATGTATCAGTTTCGAAAAGATGCGGGAGTTGGAAACGCCTACTTCGAAAAATAACTTGTTTGCAGGCGGAGCCGGCAGCGATTTTTTTGTTTTTAATTTTTTTTTTGCTATAACGTTTGGTCCTATAAAAAACTTGTCAATATAAAAGTTTTAGATAATACTAAGAGGATTAATAATAAATTTACGCGGATTTGATATCTCGTAAATTGACGAAGCTATGATTTTTTTTCTTCTAAAACCCCCCTTTTTTCCCCCCCTTGGGGCCATTTTTATATATATCAAAAATCTGTCATAAATAAATTTTCGGCCCTTTTCCTAGAAGTAATAATAACTTTAAATGGATTCGATACGTATAATAATAAAGAATTTATGAGGATTTTTGTGTTTTCACAAAAGCCCCCCATTTCCCCCTCCCTTGGTTCGATTTTGCCCATTAACGAACTTGACCGAGATTTTATGACCCTTGATTTTATGTATCAGTTTGGAAGAGATTTATGCAGAATTTTTCTAGTTATCGTGGCCAGAAAAAAGTGACATAGATAGATAGATAGATAGATAGATAGATAGATAGATAGATAAACTTTTGAACTGGGGGGTGGTTTTGGGTTCTGGGAGTCATGATCGGTGTAGATCTGCAAAAATTTTTCAAAATTTCCAACTTAGGTGAGAATGTAATAGGTAGTATTTCTTACGAAAATCTACCTAAAAATTAAGGATGGAGTTCTTAAATTTCTCGTTTAATTTTCTCAAGACAATTTATATGCTGAAATATATGACAAGTACTAATGCAGTTATATTATTATTAATAGGATCATCAACCGGTTAAATAATAAAGAAATACTATTCGGAATTTCTGGTATGAATTTGTAGTATCTGAATAAAAAAGGAGGTGAAAATGGCAATCCTGTTCGCCTGGAAGGAGTTAAGGATCTCAAGCATTGGAATATTTAAAGCTAAAAAGTTTGGGAACCAATGCATTTGGAGTTCTAACGTCAGACTATTTAGGCTAAGGTTCAGAGTATATCTACAATCAGAGTGTTTTAGATGTGATTGTTTAAGATTTTGTCATAAGGCATAAGATTTAAGATTTTGTCGGCTTTTACACATTAATTAAAAAATATATTTTTTTCTTTATGGATTATAACTTCTCATGTAGTTTTTTACACATTCATATCTTTGGACACTTTTGCAGTCATTTGTTCAAAATATATCTCGTCTGCTAAAGCATTTTAAGTCCAATCTTGTATATCTCACCACTATAACTCCTACAAATATTGTCTCCATAACTTACAGGGTCATAAACTTTTTCCATGATTACAAAAATGTATTACGAAATAACAAATCAATGTAATACTGCAAAATAATATGGAAAAGTCACGTTCTTAAGTTTTTTAATTTGATGACAAATTTCCTGGTAGATGGATCGGACCCGATGGACCAGCACCGTCGCCTCCTCGCTCACTTGATATTACTCCTCTATATTTTTTTCTTTTGTGGGTACATAAAGGATAGAGTGTTAGAAACACTAGTAAATGCTATTGACACATTCAAGGTTACGACGAGAGATGCTGTGTGTAGTGTGACAGCCTAAATGCTGGACAATACGTGGCGAGAAATGGAATACCGGCTTGATACTCTTCGAGCTACCAAGGGTGCTCACATCGAAATTTACTGACGTAAGTACTTGTATTAAAAACTTCATAAATATCTTTACAATATATTGAAACAATCATAGGCCTAATTTTATTAGTTTTTTCTGCAATAAATTATTGTAATCAGGGAAGGACTTTATGACCACTTTATATGTTCGGTATTTTCTTCAGACTGTTTCATTTAGCTTGAAGATGCTCCATATTGATTCTAGAATATTATTTCTTACGCCTTCTTTCTGTTTTATCAGATTTTTTTCCAGTATTTCTTGTATCCAATTTTTTATGTATGTAATATGCAACACTAAACAACGTGAAATCTATTTTTGTCTGATATATCTTTTTAAAAATGAAGATATTATACTCTTTATTGTATATTGTGCAGCTTTTTATTATTTAATGATTTTAAAAACATTCGCTGCAATGAATTTTGCTACAATTAACTCTACTTTTGTTTAAAAACCTACTGAGTATTTTATATGAATAATTTTACCCGACTCGACTTAAGTTCATGCAATCAAAACTCGCACTGTTTGTGATTCTTAAATATTTCTATGAAAACTGAATTCAGTTTTTCTTTCAGACACACGTTTATGCATATACTTACTATTTTCTTATTAGTCTAATTATATTTGATGAAGATGGGGAACCAAGCCATGCTGGTAAAGAAAAAATGCGATTAGTTAGCTTTGTAGGCCTATCTTCACATTTTGCATATAAATATTTAAGAACGTTATTGTGCTAGCCTTTTTGTATATTAAACTATTTTTTTCTTCATTTATAAAATTTTTTAAATCTCATTAAATCTAAAAACGTTCTAAATTTATACCAGAAAAATACTTTAGGAAAATTCTGAAGAATATCGATAATTGTTCAAAAGGAAAAATGAAAATTAAACAATGACCATAACTTTGGCATTTACATTCGTAAAATTTAAAAATCATGTTTTATACAAAAAATTGAAAAATCATCCTTTAATTTGAAGTATATTTTTATTACTTTCACAAAAAAGACAAAAGCTAACACTTTCTCCATATAAAAGTGTTTTTCGTAGCAGTCTTGGATTTAGAAAGTATCATAAAATGTTTATTTTTTATTTTTTATTTCTTCGTCGAAAAAAAAAAAAAAAAAGAGTATAGGAAAATTTCGTTTTCTTTTTTTCCCTTAAATATACAAAAGAATTCACAAATGTTCTAAATCACGGATGAAAAAGCAAATTTCAATTTGAAAGTGTCGTTTGTTCCACCTGGAGTTTATAGCAGGTTAAATGAATCGATTAAACGATTTTATTTGTATACATTTTGTTATAAAAGTTTTATAACAAATATAAAAGTTATATAAATGTTTATACAAAAGTTTCTTTCGAAATTTTACAAATTGTTTTGAAAATGTTTTGAAATATTTTAAAACAAATTTAACAATTATTTAAATACTGAGATTTATTCATTAACACATTCCAGAATAGCTGAAAATTGTTTATGAATTCGGTTTGTCTGTACGTCTGTCCGTACTCTAATTCATTTATATATACTCGTATTGCCATATAATCGATATATGTTCGTGCGGTTTATTACGACATGTTTCTTATTGAAAATACAGTATGTAACATTTAAAGTTCATTTACAGGGAAACTCAAAATAATTACTTTGCATTATGGTCTATAGGTAAAAATCATTCACGGTGTATTTTAATGGTGTGACACTATTTCAAACATATTGTAATTTATATACATCACTATGATACATTACAAGATGCTTACTACAGAATATAGTGTGTTTATCCGTTTATCGTTCATTTACAGGGACACACAAAAGAATTCGGTTACAGCACTGTCGATTAACAATATTTTTTGGAATTGCGTTTTCAACTGTGGTAAGCGTTTTTAAACGTAACTATTTTTTTGCATATTACTTGGTGTGGATAAATTCTTTAGACTATAAACAGGTATTCACAAAAGAATTTCGGGATTGTTTCCGTTTATTGATAGTAATTGCTGAAAGGGAATTTTCAACTGTGTTATGCATTTTCTAACTGAACTAAATTTCTGCATACTATGTAGTATTTCACTACACACTATGCACAAATCTCTAGATCATATACAGAGATTCCCAAAAAGAATCCCTGTTTGGGCATGTCGGATAAATTTTGGGCAAATTCAAATAGTTTTCCGACTATAGATGATAATTGCTTAAATTGGGTCTTCAAATATGTTATGCGTTTCCCAAATTGTTTACTAATGCTCATATTCCTCACTTACCCAACCTAGAATACCTGAATTGAACGCCCAAATGATCCCGATTAACCTGATTGGACTTGATCGCGGCCGATGTCCAATCAGAATAAAGATGAATACCATTCGAGCGTTTGACCCAGGTTTTCTAGGTTGAGGTTGATGGTGAATACGAGCATCAGACATCATTTTTTACCTAATTAAACGGTGAAGTTTTTTACAGTACTCTGAATTGTTGGAAAGTATTTCATAATCTATGTTTGAAGCAGGATTTTTGTTCCTTGTTTTTAAAATTGATTTACCTTATAAATTAGTATCTCCATAAAAAGAAAATTTTCTATAATAAATGGTTCAAGACACAATATTCTTATTCTACTCGTGAATAACACAATGTATTTGAGGTATAATTTTCCCAGCTGAGCGTAAAGACCGGGCGAGGATTCGAACCAGAGATCTCTTGGCTGAAGCTGTCAATGCTATACCATGTAGCATTGATAGAGCATTGTCAGCTTCAGCCAAGAGATCGCTGGTTCGAATCTTGGCCCGGACTTTTCACCCAGTTGGGAATATTACATCTCATATGATTTCTTTACCAATTTGAATAATTGTATCAAAAAATAATCTAGTGTAACACAAGGTATGCCTAAAGTAAATGATTTATTCTTCTCAATTGCAGCCAATAAAATTACTCGTATTATTATTAATCGTGAATAACATTCCTTTAAATTTATTAACTTTCACTCCTTATCGAAGTAACAGTTTTGCTCGTACACCATATGAGCAAAAAGAGTTTGTTTGGTCTGTTATTCATAGCTTTATGATACTACTAATTTTAATGGTAGTCTTTGCTTTTTTTAATGACAGAAAATATTTGATTAAATAAGGCGAATATTTTAGGTCAGAAAAAGTGGTGCTTTTCCCGTATTTTTTAGATTATTGTGTCAAAAAAAAGAGGGACTGTCAAGAACATTATACAGTCAGCCAATCCTCTTAACATACCTATGATCTGTGTGAACGTCGTCATTCAACTATAACCGGGGCCTAATTGAAGTAAGGGTCAACTAGGCCATGTGCTTGAGTCGGTGAGTTTGACGGGTTTCAAATTTTGTATGCAATTATTTTACAGCTGATCTTTTAAATATAATTTTACCTTATAGCTTACATAATCAATATTTTGTACTTTCAGAGCAGGATAAGATGAAAAACAAAAAATATACTTAAGTATATGTGTATTTATATATTCATAATTGTATTGTAAGGCATAGAAAATGTTTAATGCAGGGTCATCGAAAAAGTTTAGACAGAGTTGGAAGAATCATAACTCTAAAAGTAATTGGGTAAACGCGATTATATTTTCTTTCCAAAGTACTCGGAAATTATCCAATATTTGTTAGATGTAGCTTTTTTAAAGTCGTGACATTCAGACGATGCGCAGAATCAATGATCTGAAAATGCAAATTGCACCACACATTCCCAATTTTCTTGGATGATTCGAGAGTGGAAAGCGTGTAACTCTAAAACTATTGGAGGTATGGGCAAAATGTCAATTAGAAAGTTTTTTAGCACCGTCGATTTAGTAGTAAAGGATCCACTATGTACACGAATAACCTAAGAGAAAAGGGAAAATTGCGAATGTGTGGTAAGATTTGCATTTTCAGATCATCGAATCTGCGGATCATCTGAATGCACGACTTTAAAACAGCTACATCTAACAAATCTTGGATAATTGCCAAGAGCTTTGGAAAGAAAACAATTGTGTTTACTCAATTACTTTTAGAGTTATGATTTTTTCAAATCTGTTCAACCTTTTTCGATGACCCTGTACTTTGTGTCAGTATAAGGAGAGGGGGCATCGAATGGGTACCAGGTCAATAACCTCTGTTTGGTTTGATCGGAACTAATTTATATACTGCTTATTAGACTATAAAAAAAAGAGAGATCATTGTTAATCTAGGAAAATGTGATATAACCACGAACGGAAATATACAATCAGCTATTCCGAGTAACTTAGGACTACGAAAAGCGTTATATATCTTTAGAAACCTCAGAAAGCAATAAATATTTTAGATCTAAAGAAGCATTTATAAAAACAAAGTTTCTTTTCCTACCACTGATTTTCTGAAACTTTCCCGAGTCGTTTGTGTTGTGTATTCATACACATCAAAATGTATGCGTATGATTTACACATACATTGTAAATCATACACATACGCCCACTTTTCACATACCGTGATAAAGGTTTTGGGATACTACTATCTATTATGAAATATCTCTTCATGTTCAACAAACATGTTTTAGAGACAAACGTGCTAAATTAACTGCATTAATATTAACATAAAAATTAATATTATTTTGTTACTCTTGCATGTATAAACTCAGTTACTCAGCTGGAAATGTTTAATTGAGAATGAATAGTATCCAATAAACTATACCGGTTTAAGAAAGCGTATTAATACACTATAAAAACCCACTATAACACACTATATAACCCACATTGCTCTGAAACTGTGACGACGACCATTTATACAGCGGGATAAATTGTATGAGCTTATCCATATAGACTGGACTACAATTATGGGGGACGATGAAAGTCATCATAAACTCTAATGAACTAGGTGATCAAAGAAAAAAGGAGGACTGTAATTTGATCAAAGAAAAAAAGAGGACTGTATTTTTTAGACAACCACATACAAAATCAAGCCCATGGTAAATGTGGTGAGTGTTTCATTTTGTTGCATTATTTAATTCACATACATTTCAATGTAGTGTAAGAAAGAGTATTTTATAATATGAAATTATTAGAAAAGGTCTTCATTTGATGATAGACATTGCTCCTGTTACATTCTAGATAGATGTAGTTAGTGTGTATAAGCATAGTAGTGTTTGTGCATAGAGATAGTTATTGTTACTTCTAATTGCCATGATTTGTAAAAATTCCAATTCATAAAACTCTGTGGTTTATCCCAAATTTATGTTAGGTTCTCTTGAAAATTAACTAATGTAATTTAATAGACTTTCACTTTTCTTCAAATAAATTTGTTTATTTTATTCAATTAATTACATGGTTCGTGTTTCTCTAAACTGCCTTAATTACTTGTGCAAAGCTTAAGTTGAAGCACTTGTAATAGCTCATTATTGTTAAAGTGGAATAGTTCCAGCCCTCTAAAGAGTTAAGATCAATTTTAAAGATATGGTATTTTCCAAGTAATAATATACTTATTGTTTGAATTCACTAGTTTACTAGATGGAACCCGTCAAAATTTGACGGCAAACAACTTGATAGTACCATAAAAATAAAAATTTATAGTTATGATTAAGCAGTCACGTAACTTTCCAACAATATATGACATGAGAGGTGTCAACAAAATTTAGAAAGTATCCCTTGGGGGGGGGAGGCAAAGTGGGGAGTTGGACATCGGAGATGCATAATATGATTAAGTGGTCACAGACCTTTTCAATGATATATAACATGAGGGTTGTGTGCAAAATTTAGAAAGTAACCTTTGGGAGGGGGGGGGGGGAAAGTGGGGATATGGACATCGGAGATGCATAATATGATTAAGCAGTCACGGACCTTTCCAACAATATATGACATGAGGGTGTCAACAAAATTTAGAAAGTATCCCTTGGGGGGGAGGCAAAGTGGGTAGATGGACATCGGAGATGCATAATATGATTAAGTGGTCACAGACCTTTCCAATGATATATAACATGAGGGTTGTGTGCAAAATTTAGAAAGTACCCTTTGGGGGGGGCAAAGTGGGGAGATGGACATCGGAGATGCATAATATGATTAAGCAGTCACGGACCTTTCCAACAATATATGACATGAGGGGTGTCAACAAAATTTAGAAAGTATCCCTTGGGGGGGGGGACAAAGTGGGGACATGGACATCGGAGATGCATAATGTGATTAAGTGGTCACAGACCTTTCCAATGATATATAACATGAGGGTTGTGTGCAAAATTTAGAAAGTACCCTTTGGGGGGGGGGGGTGCAAGGTGGGGAGATGGACATCGGAGATACATAATATGATTCAGTGGTCACAGACCTTTCCAATGATATATAACATGAGGGTTGTGTGCAAAATTTAGAAAGTACCCTTTGGTTGCGGGGGGGGGGGCAAAGTGGGGATATGGACATCGGGGATGCATAATATGATTAAGCAGTCACAGACCTTTCCAACAATATATGTCATGAGGAGTGTCCCCCTTAGGGGGGGGAAGTGGCGGGATGGACCCGGAGATGCATAACATGAATAAGCGGTCAAAGACTTTTCCAGCGATATATCACATGAGGGGTGTGTGCAAAATTTATAAAAGTGTAACAGTTGGGGGGGAGAGTGGGGGTATGGACCCCAGAGATGCAAAACATGAAAAAGGTCACAGGCGATTCAACTTGCAACTTTTTTCTCGAAGGCATTTGACAATATTAATTTTCTTTTTACCCAAGACAATGTAACGATATTCTTAATTTTTTTGCGTAATTCGTCAAACATTCATGGAAAAAATCATGAAATTCGCTAATCAATAGTTGATAAATTATAAAATTCAACAGTCGATAGCAGTAAAATTGGTCAATCGATAATGGAAAAATCACGAAATTCATCAAATGGTCTCCCGTAAAAAAATTGTCCTGCACACTGATGTGATGATCAAAAGGGTTTTGAAGTATAGGACAAAATTAGCACTTGCCAAACAGTGAGTAATACTGAAAATTTGGCAATGGACTTTATTGCCACCACTGGTCAAACATAATAGTCACACTCACCAATTGCGATGATTGAATGGAAAACGATTTTTTTCTCTGCTGTCGCTCGACAAATTTCGAAACCATTTGGCGAATTTCACAATTTTTTCCCCGAAATTGACGGATTGTGATTTTTTTAGTCGAAGCCATTCGACGATATTCGAAAACTTTTCCCCCCGGAACCAGTTGATGAATTTTGCGATTTTTCCACTGTCGATTAATGAATTTTGTGATTTTTTCGCTATCGATTGACGAATTTCGCAATTTATCGACTATCGATTAACGAATTTCACAATTTTTTCCATGAACGAACAAATTGCGCATTTTATACTTTATTTATTTTTTTCATTAAATCATAATTATAAAATTGAAAAACACATAAAGATGCATATATATTGCTTTTGAACTCCTACTTAAAGATAAAATTTGACACTATAAACCAAATGACTTAAAACAGACAACAATTGATGTCATATTTAAGAAATTTAAAAAATAATAAATTATTTTTTACATAGTTATTAAATTATCTACATATGAAAATGTGTAATTCATTTATTTTTTAGTATTAGCAATCTAAATTTGTCCAAAAAAGGAATTTTAAAAAATGTAAACAAAGATTAAATAGACATGGCCTGTAATCCGCAAAAAGCCTCCAATCCGCACAACACTTGGAACCAAGCTTTGCGGATTAGTGGCTTTCTACTGTATTTGTAAATTTGTTATTGGCCAGTGCTGAAAAACACTGGCAAGTAAACAAATCCATGTACTGGCCAGTGGCCAGTGAGTAAAAAAGTTAATTTTTACCTATATTTTTAAGGTATTTAATTTATTTGTTGTACTGTGTATAAATAATACCTAGGTGTCGATAATCTTTCCCAAATATAAACATTTAAATGCATTATCTATCATCATACTACCAATGGAAGATAATACTGTCCCAGTTGCACTCACTTCCAAGTACACCCATGAGGTCGAATGTTTGTACGCATTAACCCTTATACAGTAGACTCCCTTAAATCCTCAAAGCTTAAAACCAGAGGTTGAAACCTTGAAAATTTTAAGAAATAAATTTATGCTTTCTTCATGAGAAAACATGAGTTCAATCATATTAACCAAAATTTAATGTTAAAATGTGTACAAAATTATATTAAAAAACTTAAATTTTTCACCTAAAACTTAACTGTAAGTTTCATTGTTTACATCAGAAACAATGTGCGGATTTGAGGAATATGCAGATTTTAGGGTTACGGATTTGAGGGAGTCTACTGTATATAACCTTCCAGCAGGCATGCTATTGAAAAATTTTCAACAAAGTGCGACCAAGGTCAATCACTGGTCAATGGTCCTGAAATTTTAAAGTGGTTAGGGGAAAAAAAAAACTTTTCTCTGGAAAACTTAGAAATTTTGAAAAAAAAAGACGACTTTTTTTTTTTACAAATAAAAGATTTTCTTCAATTATTTCTCTTAGAAAACAAACAATTATTAGGCTTATGCTAAAATAATTTTTGGTACTTGTTGATTATCTCATCGACCACTTTTCATAAAAAAAACCAGTCGCCAAATTACACGTGTTTTTATCGTCAATAGATTTTTAATTTGACATTTATCTGTATATTTAATGTTTTAACGATTTATTAGTTATTTCATTAATAAAAGTTACAATTACGTCTAAAGTGCGTCACCAAGATATTAAAAGAGAAAAAGCTTTGATAAAGTGTTGCGATGCATACTTAACATCAGTTTCCTAAAATTAACAAATATTCACGTTTCTACTTTTTGCTAGGAAAAATGTAAGCATGACTACTGAATGGGAAAAAATATAAATGCTGATAAAGGCGGGTTTCCCCCACGGCCATAGATAACAGTGAATAATAAATTTGAATAAAATTATATTTCATAAAATTAGTATTTGCCATAATCTTATGTTAAAAATTTCAGAACAAATTTGGAAAATATTACTGAAATAAAACAGTGGTATTCAAAATCCATTATCCTTGTTATGTATGCCCATGAGGCATATTTCCTCAATCAGCCAAAATAGATCACATATACAAAATATTTAAACAGATATTTCAGTGTCCATTAGGGCTGGGCGATATCAGAATTTTAATATCGTAATATATCGCTGACAAAATATCGATATTTTCGATATATTTTAATTCATATGTCACTCTATTATAGTGTCGTAAATGTAACTGTCCTCTGTATAAAATACTACAAACACACACACACACACATACATACATACATACATACATCTATATGTGTGTGTGTGTGTGTGTGTGTTGATTATCTAGAAAAAACAAAAATTCAATATCTTAATTTAAGATATTAAAAGGATACATATATTTAAACTTTTATATATTGCTTTAAAAAATGCAAATTTTTTCCCTGCGGATCTGATCTAAAACGCGTATTATTGAAAACTTTTGGAAAGTTAAACATTATAAGTTATTCAAATGAAACAAAAAAATGTACATAAGACAGCAGATATGTTAAATGAAAATAATTTAAAACTACCTATAAATTAAAAATTTAAACGTAATGTGTCAAAACAAATCAGGAGGAACCAACTTTCGTGCTGATATTCGGTAGATCCGAATTTCCGTTATTTCCGAAACTCCATAGAAGTAGGATGAAATACCGTTTGAAATGATATATCGGAAGGATTGAAATCTCAATCTCACAAAACCACAAATATCACGCAAGTGTCGATATTGGCGAGGTATTTGCAAAAGTAACCAATTTTCGCGGCGATAATCGGTAGATCTGAAATTCCGTAATTTCCGAAACTCCGGAAGTAGAATGAAATACCGTTTGAAACGATATATCGGAAAGATTGAAATCTCAATATCGTTACTGCAGTCTTAAAAAAATATCGATATATAACGGTATTGCGATATATCGCCCAGCCCTAATGTCCATTTTAATGTTATGAAGAAACATTTGAATTTTACAATATAGTACAACAAAAATTACCTGTTCAGATTTGTTGGGAACTTTTAAAATTTTCATCAAACTTTTTCTAGAAATGAAGTATAGTAAGATATTTTTTGAATTAAAGTACAGACATGCAGACGGCAACGCACACCATGCACATGAATGTAATTTACCTGTTTTGTACTATAATTTAGATTGCAGTTACTATTTGAACTATTTACCAGTCGCCTAATTTGAACCTTTGTGTTTTTTTAATTGAAGTACAAACAACCATGCAGGCGGCTACACGCACACCATGCAAATGAATGTACATAACTAAAATTACTGAGAATTCTATTACTTTAGGACCTCCTTGTATACTACATTCACAGTTGTTACCTTTTGGTATTATCTGAACTTCTAAGTTATCAAATGAACGCACCCATCACTTTTTTGTTTACTATTTACCTTTTTGTATATTATAATTTAGAGTGCAGTTACCATTTCTCTTTATTTGGACCTTTGTGTTTTCTGAACTGAAGTACAGACAGACATGCAGGCGGCAACGCACACCATGCACATTAATGTAATTTACCTTTTTTGTACGATAATTTAGATTGCAGTTATTTTAACCATTTACCAGTCGCCTAATTTGAACCTTTGTGTTTTTTGAATTGAAGTACAGACAGACATGCAGGCGGCTACACGCACACAATGCAAATGAATGTACATAACTAAAATTACTGAGAATTCTATTACTTTAGGGCCTCCTTGTATACTACATTCACAGTTTTTACCTTTTGATAGTATCTGAACTTTCAAGTTATCAAATGAATGCACCCAAGACATCGCCTTTTTGGTTACTGTTTACCTTTTTGTATATTATAATTTAGAGTGTAGTTACCATTTCGCCTTATTTGAACCTTTGTGTTTTTTGAATTTAAGTACAGACAGACATGCAGGCGGCAACGCACACCATGCACATGAATGTAATTTACCTTTTTTGTACTATAATTTAGATTGCAGTTACCATTTGAACCATTTACCAGTCGCCTAATTTGAACCTTTGTGTTTTTTGAATTGAAGTACAGACAGACATGCAGGCGGCTACACGCACTAAAATTTACCTTTTTGTATTATAATTTAGAGTGTAGTTACCATTTCACCTTATTTGAACATTTGTGTTTTTTTAATTGAAGTACAGACAGACATACAGGCGGCCAATGCACACATGAATGTATATAACTAAAATTACTGAGAATTCTATTACTTTAGGACCTCCTTGTATACTACATTCATAGTTCTGTTACCTTTTGGTAGTATCTGAACTTTTAAGCTCTCAAATGAGCGCACCCGAGACATCGCTACATATAACTGGCCATGGCTAAAAACAGGCTGGGGTAAATAAATACCAACACGATCTAAGGTTTGTCCTTGTGCTTTGTTTATAGTCATACAAAAAGCCAGACGTATGGGAAATTGGCGTCTTTTAAAGGAGAAAGGGAGTGTTGTGTCGGATGGCGATAGGTCGATTCTATTAATTAAAGTCCTTTGTCCTTTTCTTTCGCCAGTGATTATTTCCAAATCTAAACAATTGTCATACATATTCCTCACAATTAATCTTGTCCCATTTAAAAGTCCCTGGGTAGAATTTAGGTTTCTTAGCAGCATTACAATTGCACCAATTTTTAACGTGAGAGTATGCGGAGGTAAACCACTTAACTCTAAACTGTTTAAACATTCTGTAGGAAATTGAAGAATTTGGCTTTCCTCTTCAGTTATGAGATTATTTATGCTATTATATGGCCTCTGTGTGCCAGGTATAAGATCTAGAACTTTAGAATTTATTTCATTACAATGTTCATTTTTTGGGTAAAGAATAGCAAACTTAGAGAAATTAATAACATTATCTGGTGAAGCAAAATGCTTGCCAAAAATTTCAAATACAATATCTTCTTTTGCAATGATATCTACTGGTAAATCAATTAAAGAAGAACCATATGATGGTTCATCATTAACTGAAGGATAATCTCCATCACCAATTTTAAGCAGAAAATTTGAAAATTCTAATTCATCTGGTTTAGCTCGCATGTTTTTAATTAACCGATAAACTTTAAAATTTGGCCAAAGAGGTGAAGATTTAATGCAGTTTTGAGTTATTGTTTGTCGTGAGGCATGTGGAACCACTGGTAATACCTGTCTAAAATCTCCGCCGAGGACAATTATTTTCCCACCAAAAATAATATCATTGCTCATTAGATCTTGCAGAAGTCTATTAACAGTCATTAAGGCATAAACATTTGCCATAGGTGCTTCATCCCAAACTATTAGCCTTGCTGACTTGATATCAGATGCCGCTCTGCTATTAATTTTTAAAGATGATACTGAAGTTTCATGCAAAATCAAAGGTAACTTGAACTTACTATGAACTGTGCGGCCTTTTGGTAAGAGCATAGCAGCGATGCCAGTCCATGCAACAGAGATCACTTCTAGACCTAAATCAAAACATTTTTGTATAAGGCATTGGTATACAAATATCTTCCCAGTACCACCTGGACCATCTATGAAATATGCATTACTTTTTCCTGTGTTATTCTCTTGGACTACTTTTAAAAATTCGCGTATAATCAAAAGTTGTTCATCATTAGCTTGCTGAATCATCAAGTCATAGTTAAGATTAGGATTTTTAGAGAAATTAATGTTGTGATCAGTTGCTAAGAAATCATTGATAACTGGCAAGTTAAATGTTGAAAGAGAAAAACCATGCAATTTAAGTGTTTCATTAATATCTCTGAGACTAAAATTGTAAGATTTATTCGGGTCATGAAGCTGCAAGTAATCTTCACTAAGGTAATCTTTAAAAGTTTCCCATAATTGAGTAGTGTTTGATGGTTGTTGAAATATGGCAATGAAACAAAATAACTGTCTTAATTGACACGGCATTTGAAGAGCTGATGCTTCATGCAAACAACGTAGCCACTCAGTATCATCCTGAAGTAATCCATGATGCATAGCTGCTTCTTTGAAAGAAGAAAAAGTAACATTGTACACTGTCCTTAAATCTTCAAAACATGTAGCCCCAACTACGTGAAGCAACAGTAATCGAAGGTGATAGCGCTCAGATTCAGCAGGAGAAACGTTATACATTCTGCCTATTACTTTTCTAAAAATAACGCGTTTTTCCCAAATACACTTAGTTTTATTCCATTTATAATAAAGAGGTGTTTCTGGATAAATGTAAGGGCTTTTTATTTGTAAATCCTTATTCAAATTAAACCATGCGATAAGTTGTGTGCTTTTCAATTCTGATCTAAGTAAAGCTTCATCAGCATTATCATCACGAAAATATACTTGTTGTTCCTCTGGTAAATGTACAGGCAAGCGAACGATTGAGTGAGACTGTTCATGCATAGGATACGAAAAAATTCTATATGCAGCTTCACTTGAACTAACGTATCTGGTGTTTAGAAAACCAGTAACTTCATCATGATGAAGTGAACCACCTTCAGCACTAATCTGCACATTGGCGCAGTCATGGCCTTTGTAAACATACTTATGTATATATTTTATACTGTGAACACTTGCACAAATTTCAACGTTTATATGGGCTTGAAAATAAAGTAAGAGAAAGGGATTATATGGAACTATGTAACGGTTGTCAACCTCAATATTTTCTTTTTTAATGCGTTTGATAATAGTCCTGCCATTTTCTCTCCTTCTATAAAGGGGATAACCGTTAACATTTTCTTTTGTTTCATTAACAAACTCTTTTGGAAATTGCTTTTTACATTTACTGTCTAATATGCAAACTGAGTTAGGATTAAGAATACCACAAGGACCATGTACCATGTGACATTTAACTAAGTTATATAAGATTGTATCATTGGGGTCAGGAATTTCTGCAGAAATAACTTTGTCTATGTCTGCTATTTCTCTAAATTTACATTTATCTTCGAGACACAATAATAAATGAACATGGGGCAAACCTCTCTTTTGAAATTCAACCGTATATAAATATGTTTGTACTTTGCCAAAAATTTCTTTATGATTTATCAAAAATAAGAGTTCTTTAATTTTAGAATGAAAAACACGAACTGTAATATCTGGTCTATTATTAGCAGTTTCAAAAGAATGTATGCTATTAGTTATTTCTGGCCATAAAGGATTACATGTAAATGTTAAGAAAATATCGGGTTTACCAAATTTTCTAACCATTGCCATGGCATCCTGATAATTTTGAATCATGTTTCGAGGACTACCAGTAAAAGAAGAAGGTAAAATGACAATCCGCCCAGCACGTAAATTCTCTTTATCAGCACGTGCAAACAGTGCATCTGCAAGGCCAGCGTATGTGTCTACTCGCAATTTTGCCTGTTGATTACGGATAAATTTCAATCTGTCACCTTCAATGCGACAGTAATAATCGACTATCAATTGCTGAGTTAATTTCCCAGCATTAATAAGTGGGTTGAAATTTCCCTTAGGAGGACATCCTCGAACCATAAGTCTATACGATACATATTCTCTCATCGAAATGTTTTCGCGAACATTAGTTTCCCGCTCTCCTCCAGCTGGCATTGAAATATGCCAACCTGGTTCACCGCAAGGCCAAATTAATACATATGACATTGGATCACAATGCATACTATCAAAATCTAGAGTTTTAAAACCACCATCTTTAGAATAAACATTTATGTACCTATGAGATGGGGGAGCACCATCATGAGATTCAAAAACCGCTGCAACCTCTGAACATGTTGGTTCATTGTAACGGCGAGGATCTGATATAGGTTCATGATAAAAACGCATAACAAAATCGACTGGTACTCTGTTTTGTTTTAAAGCTAATTCACGTTCCTCAGATACTTTTTGATGCATCGTTTTATAACACTTTACATAGGGATTACACTTAATTAAATTCTGATTAATTATTTTAAGAATGTCTGCTCTAATGGAACTATTCTCAGCCTTTCCCAATCTAATTTCATTAGCTTCAGAAAAGTCTAAAATGTACAACTGACCATAAGAAGCATTGCATGAATTATCTGGATACAAAGGGGAAATTTTGTGGTGTACTGAACCTAGAATTTTGAAACAATAAGGACCATGACCAAGAGGTAACTTTATGTTGGCACCGAAAGACACAAAAGATAACGCATTATTGTATTGCCGAATATTTTGCCTCAAATTGTTTGACATGTCACTATTTCCTGTAAATAAATGTTTTATTTCATCAATAATACAAAATTCAGGCAATTTAAATTTACGGTTACAGCAACACAAAGTAAAACACCCATCTGAATTTTTTTCATATGAAAAATACAATGCATTGCAATAAGTGCATTTATTGCCTAAATTACCGAAGTAGGATGGAGATAAATTGGTGATGCTATCTGAGACAGCACACCGATACTTAATTTTATATGGCTTCAACGTTTTCCTATTAGCGTAATTTTTTTTTTGTAACTCTTGCAGTTTTTGCTTTTTGGATGGAGATGACTCTACATTTTTTTTCAGAGACTCATAACGCTTTTTATCGTACTCTTGCTGTTTTTGTTTTCTGTCTTTTTTGAGCAACACATAGTAGTGACCGTTATGCCCATCTCCCTCATACAATAAATTAACTTCTATTTTACCCCTAGTATTTACTCCCAACATTGTGACATTACCATCATGTGAATTTATAATATTCACAAAAATATTAAAAATTCTTGTTGCCGCATCTAACTCTAAATGATTACTGTACGTACCATCTTTTGACATTATATTTACATAATCGTTTACATTAGTAATCGGAACACCGTAAGAGTCATCCCCGATAATAAAAGGACTATAAGAGTTCCAATTTCGTATTACGTGTTCTACTATACGTTGACGTACTAACAAATAATTATTTTCTGTACTGTATAAGCAAAATGACAAAGCTCTGAACAGACAATTTCCATCAGCACCGACATTGAGAATGTTAAATGACTCTAAATTCATATTTAAAATAACAGTAAAATGGAAACCTAAGTATTTATGCAAATAAATAAAATAAGAAATAAATTAAATACCTTAGAAACAGCCCACAGTTTTATTAATTACCTACCAAAATCATCCAAGGCTTACTGCAATCCGCAACGTGCTTAAAGTAACTCGAGATGAATGAACGCTTCTACAGAGGAAATGCGCTCACCTCATTGGCTGAAACAAATATGTCTGTAAAGAGTAAAAGCCTCTAGCTGATTAGCTGAATGCTCGCGCATGCCTATAAAAGCGATTTTTGCATGGAAAACGAAATAGCAGGTTAGCTTTAAATAGATGGATACACAACAGAAGTTCTTAGCTTTTGTATTTATAATTATCTATATTAGGTGTAATAAAATGATAATTTAATATTTCAGTTTGATTTAACACAACGCAATTATTTCGTTTTTCCACTTAAGATAAATTGTAAATTTATAGAGGCCTTGTGTTTATGCTTTCTTGACACAAAAAGACACAAGTTAAATTCACAGCCCTTTTGAAATGTAAGATTTATAAGATAGTTTTGCATAATCTTAAACACGTGCAAATAAAAAGATAAATTAAATAAAATCCTAAAAGTTCTTATTAATTCAAACAATATTAACATTACTTAACTGTAATATTTATTCAATGCTTGAAAACTTAAATCTTGATTAAATTTGTTTAGTAACCGTCTCTTTAAGTACCTCTGTATAATCGAATCAGATGATTTAAAAATTAAATCAAGCATTGCGAAAATCATAATTTTATCCATGGCTGCCATAAAATCATTTTTTTTCAATTAATCTAATATATTCGGTATAAACATGATTCGTGTAAACGATATTAATGGTGCTTAACTGCAGTATTTATGCAATGCATCAAACCTTAAAAGCAGATTAAATTCGAAATTACTCGTGCCTGTTTCAAATTATATTTAACAGTAATAAAACAGCTAGATGACTTAATTTACATAAATCGGGAAGCAGAAGATGCTGACAGACGATAATCCCAAATTTACTTATGCAAGCTACGAGGAATATTCATTAAACAATTCGAATCAAAATCATACTGCTATTTATGGCTGTCGTACAATCGTTTTTATCAATGAAACTAATACTTTTGATATAAACATGATTGAAATGATATTAATATTACTTAACTGTATTATTTATTCAAAGCTTAAAATCAGTTTAAATTTGTTTAGTAACCGTCTCTTTAGGTCCCTCTGAGTAATCGAATCAAATGATTTAGGAAGGAAATCATAATTTTATCCATGGCTACCATAGAATCAATTTCTTCAATGAATCTAATGTTTTCGGTATATATATGATTCATGTAAACGATATTAATGATGCTTAACTGCAGTATTTATTCAATGCCTCAAAGCTTAAAAGCAGATTAAATCCGAAATTACTCTTGCTTGTTTCAAATGATATTTGTCAGTAATTAGACAGCGAGGTGATTTAATTTACATAAATCTGGAAGTAGAAGCTGCTTACAGATGATAATCCTGAATTTACTTATGTATACAAGATACGAGGAATATTCATTAAACAACTGCAATCAAAATCATACGCTATTTATAGCTGTTGTGGAATCGTTTTTATCAATGAAACTGATACTTTTGATATAAAAATGATTGAAATGATATTAATTTTACTTAACTGTATTAGTTATTCATTGCTTAAAAGCTTAAAAGTAGTGAAAATTTGTTTAGTAACCGTCTCTTTAGGTACCTCTGGATAATCCAATCAGATGATTTAAAAATTAAATCAAACAATGCGAAAATCATGTGTCATTCATGTCTGTCATAGAGTTATTTTCTTCAATGAATCTAAGATTTTCGGTATAAACATGATTCGTGTAAACGATATTAATGAAGCTTAACTGCAGTATTTATTCAATGCATCAAATCTTAAAAGCAGATTAAATGCGAAATTACTCGTACCTGTTTCAAATTATATTTGACAGTAATAAGACAGCCAGGTGATTTAATTTACATAAATCTAGAAGCAGAAGCTGCGGACTGACGATAATCCCGAATTTCCTTTTACAAGCTACGAGGAATATTCATTAAAAACTCTAATCAAAATTATACTGCTATTTATAGCTGTCGTAGTATCGTTTTTATCAATGAAACTAATGTTTTTGATATCAACATGATTGAAATGATATTAATATTACTTAACTGTATTATTTATTCAATGCTTCAAAGCTAAAAAGCAGGCTAAATTTGTTTAATAACCGTCTTTTTAGGTACCTCTGGATGATCGAATCAAATGATTTAAGAATGAAATCAAACAATGCGAAAATCATAACGTTTTTCATGTCAGTCAAAATTATTATCTTCAGTGAATCTAATATTTTCGGTATAAACGGTAATAGTTATGCTTAACTACCGTATTTATTCAATGCCTCGAAGCTTAAAAGCAGATTACATTCGAAATCACTCGTGCCTGCTTCAAATGATATTTTATAATAATAAGACAGCCAGATGATTTAATTTACATAAATCTGGAAGCAAAAGATGCTGGCAGGCGATAATCTTGAATTTCCTTACATAAACTTCGAGGAATCTACACTGGCCTCCAAAAGTTAAGGTACAACATGTTTTTCAAAGTTCACCAGACAAAAAATTGCAGTCAGATTAAACTTCATAGTTTATATGAATGACAATAATAAGTTTTAAAAAAACTTACGCAAAAATTACAGCTACCACTTTTATTTTATAGAAAAGAATAGGTATTTGTGAATGAGAGAAAAATATGCAATTACGAAGCTTTCGTAATTTCGAGTGTAAGTTTTGTTGTATTCGAACTATTGTTGTCAGTTTTGTTCACAACAGCCAGTAGAGTCTAGAAATATCTAGAAGAAGTCGTTTGCCCGATTCATTAAGGTGGCGGGTGGTAGGATGGATGGAAATGGAGTTGTCACAGGCCGATACTGCTAGACGGCTCAATGTGTCTCGCAGTGTAGCCCAACGACTCTGGGATCAGTATGAATCCGAAGATTCTGTGTCCAAAAGACATGTTACAGGCCGCCCACGTGTTACAACACCTGCAGAAGACCGGTTTCTAGCTCTTTCGGCCCGAAGAAGAAGACGCACTATTGTGCCGAAACTCATTGCAGACTACTTTGCAGCATCAGGGAGAAGAATCTCCGCTACTACGATGCGAAGACGTCTTCAAAATGCAGGTCTCTATGCAAGGCGACCAGTTGTTTTTGTCCCCCTCAACAGACGACGGAGAAGGGTCCGCTTAAGTTGGGCAAGAGTACATGTTTCCTGGACCAGACAACAGTGGGCTTCTGTACTCTACACAGACGAGTCCAGATTCACACTGGAGAGCGATTCAGGACGTCTTCTGATCTGGAGAGAACAATGCAATCGATACCATCAATCAAACACTGTCGAAACACACAGGTACAGAAACGGTAGAATCATGGTTTCGGCATATACCTCACTCGGAGGCCACACTTACTTTCATGTGTTCGATGGAGGAACTGTGACTGGTGCGAGTTATCGGGATGAGATCCTTGATTCATTTGTGCGCCCATATGCCGGTGCTATTGGCAATGGTTTCATTCTAATGGATGATAATGCGAGACCACACCGAGCTGTGGTTGTTGAGGATTATCTTGAGGATCACGGTTTGGAGAGAATGAAATGGCCAGCTCACTCTCCAGACTTGAATCCGATAGAACATCTTTGGGACTATCTTGAAAGTCAGGTTGCGGTTTTAAGTCCTCCTCCAAGGTCATTAAATGAGCTGGCTTACTCCAATGACAAGGCTTACTCCAAGTCTGGTCAGCGTTACCTATTTCGGTGTCCGACAATTTAATTGAGAGCATGGAATGTCGATGCCGCCAACGCATTCAAGTCCAGTGTGAACATATTCCGTATCAGAACCAGTTTTTTAATGTATCTGTCACATTTTACTGCATAATACTGCGATGTACTGATTTCTCCAAGAATGGAATTTTCCACCATGAGTGCTTTTTTGTTGTAATTTCATTTATACGTTTAACTTAAGTAAATTTCTATGTCGCATTTAATAAATAACAGTTTAGCGCACATTTCCTCCAAATTTGTTGTTTCTATATTCATTCATTTGCAAATTAGACGCAAAAAACCGGTTGTAACTTAACTTTTGGAGGCCAGTGTATATTATTTAAAACACGAGGCTTTTTTTTTTTTTAATCATCTGCCCTAAGCTTTCTAGGAACCAATTTTAGTAATTATTTTGTTAAATAAAACTGTTAGTTTGTAGAAGTGCTAACTACTAGAAGCACTAACTAATTTTTTAAATATTCCCATTTTTATATTTTAAATTTAATTTTAAAAGTTTTTTTAAGAAATTTCTATAAAATGGTGATAATTGGATTACTTCCATTGAGAAAAGAGAAATAACGGGGTTTATTCGCGTTTATTGATTATATCCATTTTGATTTCATTTTCTTATTACAATTAAAAATAACTTTTAAAATTTTTGAACTGAAAATGATTTCAGGATTAAAAAAAACGCATTTTCCCCCATAAAGCTGAAACATTTCAACATTTTTTCATTCCGCTGATACTTAATTTGAGACACTGACAATGACGTTAGATTTATATTTCATAGGGGAGGGGGGGGGGGTTATTATATGTTACCGATTACATATACGAATAAAGTTTATTTTTTTTCAATAATTTGAGTCGTTGAAGTTTAGTGCTTTTATAACTTTAGGTTAAAATCATATTTGTTTTAAGTGTTAGACTAACCAATGTAAGAATGATTTTTATTGTAATTAGTTTTTTAGGCTTATCATAAACAAGTAATATACATTTTTAAAAAATTTAAAGTCAATTCCTACTTAGGTCAAAAAGAAATTTTTTTCCAGCGATGTACACGCTTCACCAATGGCGGTATTTATTTCTAAATTTATATCCTGCTAAATATCTTATATAAGAGAAATTTTTGAAATGTATTAAAAATTAAATAAAAAATAAATAGCTAAAATACCAAAAATTAATAACTCGAAAAGTATTTCTCACAAAATTGTTAGACAAACGGCGTTAGAAAGGTAAAAAATTGTATTTTTCTTGATATAAATTTCAAATCTAATGATTATGCCGTTTTTCAAATATTGAATTTAAAAAATTACCAAACTTCACAATGAAGTACCATAGCGAAATCTTCACGCTTAAAAAGATAATGGGACTGTTCACGGTCCAAGATCAGGCGGCGCGCAGGCGAAGGAAACTACAAATATGGAGTGAGTCTGTACTTTTGAACAGAAATGAAATATAAAACTAAAATTAATTAATTAAATGTAATTAATGAATTAATATTTGAAAAAACTGTATTAATATCAAGTGTCATCCACTACAAGTTTTAAAAAATGTATTTGAACTTCAGTCGATAAATAAAAAGTATTTTATTAACGATTGAAAATTTTAACACGATATATAAATATATAGAAGGTGTGAGCTAATAGTAGGAATTGAATGTATGAACAATGCGACAGTTTCTATTTAAACATTTTCTTTCATCGAAATTCGACAGGTTTCACATTGTATTCATTAAACAACTCCTATTCTAACTGCCTGCGCATACGTGTTTCGTATTTACAGAAATTCGTTTTCGAGTGGATAATTCGTTTTATTTTCCATGTAAATTGTTTTTTTTCCACTTTAGAAATTTTCTCTTGTATAGGCAGAAAATTCCAACACAAAAATATATATTAAGAACCATAAAAAAAAAAATCTTTATATCAGATTTGGCAAACTAAACCCGACACACGTTAACAGCGTTAGCTAATATTTTGCTTGTCTAGGTTAATTATTTTTATTCAAATTATAAGTTTTGTTTCTTATAGTCTTGGGTAATTAATTAGTACTTGATTAACATAATCGACAAATTGTTCTCTCAAAAATATTTTGTCCGCTGGATCGGACATTGAATGTGACCTTATAGCTTAACTTTTTCTATAAGAATGTGCAGAGAATGCTACAAGAAAACATTTCGCTAGAATTTAATCCCAGTATTTAATATATTAATCGTTTCTGTTCGGTAGCGTTGTAACCACCACATGTTAAAAATCTGAACAACTGAATCAGTCCATCCAACTATCAGAAAATCATAATGCTATTTCTGAATTATCATATACTCATTTTCTTCAATGAATCTGTTATTTTCGGTACAAATGTTATTCATTTAAATACTATTAATAATTTACTTAACTGCAATATTTACTCAGTTCCTCAAAGCTCCAAAGCAGGATAAATTAGAAATTCACCATGTTCATTTAAAATTATATTCGATAGCCAGGTGATTTAATTTACATCAATCTGGGAAAAGAAGCTGCATGCAGCTGATAATCCTGCATTTAATCACACAAGCAATGGAGGAACATTCATTACGTAACTGGTATTCCAAATGTCTGCAAATATCTTTGGATTAAAACAAACTCATGTTTAAGTGGATGATTACGCATGTAATTTTCTAGATAAAGATTAAATGTTTTACGATAACTTACGAATATCGCAAATACGCTCTCTTATAAACTCAAAACCATACCTGTTGGTTTATTCTGTCTTATTTTAGCGAACCACAGCAAAGATTTTTGTCATGATTTAATAGTCAAAACTATACGGCAACTCATATAACAAGACCAGTGTAACATCGTGAAAACACAAAAAGTTACAGGAATAATTGAAAAATTGAAAAGGACATCCCATGGTATTATATGGGATTTCCTCCTCAATTTTTCAATCATTGCTGTAACTTTTAGAGTTTTTACGATATTTTACGGCTCTTGTTATAAGAGTTACCCTATAGTATTAACTATCAAATCATGACAAAAAAATATTTGCTGTAATTCGGGAATGCGCAGTTAAAATGTATTTCATAAAGATATATTGAATATTTCATCAAATATTCAATATTTTACTATTTTAATCACAGTACACTATGTCTACGATTTTTTGTCAAGTTTTTGGAAAGCGGTGTTAAATTCGGCTGAAATTCGGCTTCTGATACCCGGGAAGCCGGGGATATATCCCCTGGTTTATTTAATAAAATTACTCTGTTTATGCAAACATATTCTTGAAATACAGAAGTTATAAATATTTTTCAAGTATATTTTTGAATAGCCCATATGTAATATAATGTAAGGGATAATACTACTCGGCTTTTGTTATACACTGCATATTTTTCATTGTCATATTTGAACATCGAATAGATTTTCTAAACGTTTATTAAAAGTAAGAACTACAAAGATATTCAAAACTTTTCCTGGCACTCAAAAACAGCAAGATTCCCGCGGAATAATGAAAAATTTTATTATTCATGCAATTCATTTATGAGCAATTTCGCATAACGTGATATATATTATTGGACTTTAGGCAGTCCGTTAGCAGCATAAAGACTAGACCAAATAGATATTCTGTCATTAAGAATGCATCCACAGCATTAAGTTCTTTGTTTTTCTATGGAAGCTGCTGTGATTAATTAATTTTAACATTATTAACTAATGAGAAATTGTATTCTGTAATAGTGCAAGGTTGATGCATTTTCCCACCGGAGACTTCAGATTCTTCGAATATTTCGCTTACGTTAGTAATGACCATGACCCAAATTATCAAGACATTTACTTTTTTTTCTACATTTATTACATTTTTGGTACATTTTGCAGATTAATGTAATTCTTAAGAGTTTTCTAAAGTATTTTGTATTTTCGAATATTTTATTGTGTAGTTACATAGGTCCTTGATTCCAATACCACTATTTACGGACAATTTAATAATAATAATCGTATTAATTAATGATAGAAATTCGGAAATTAAACTACCTGTTAATTTTTTGTTTATGGTTTAAAGATTAAAGAAACGTTACTCAACTTGATTCGACAAAATTGTGAACTAAATGTCTGCACTTTGGAAAATCTTTTAAAACATTATAAAATTTTTATTTCATATAGTTACTGTGTAGATAGTGTATAGTTGCTGTGTAGTTACTGTGCATAAATATTTTTGGAGTACAGAAGTTTTATAAATATTTTTTAAATATATTTTTGAATAGCCTACATGTAAATATGATGTAAGGGTTAATAATGTTTGGCTTTTGTTATACACTGTATATTTTTCATTTTCATATATGAACATCGAATAGATTTTCTAAACGTTCATTAAATGTGAGAACTATAATTTTGTTCAGCTTTCCTGGCATTCAAAAACAGCAAGATTCAATTCCAGGGGAATAATGGAAAATTTTATTAGTCATGCATTTCATTTATGAGCAATTTCGCAAAACGTGATATATTTTATTTGACTTCAGGCAGTGCGTTAGCAGCATAAAGACTAGATTAAACAGATATTCTGTCATTAAGAATGCATCCAGAGCATTAAATTCTTTGTTTTTCTATGGAAGCTACTGTGATTAATTAATCTCAACATCATTAACTAATGAGAAAGTGTTGTTTTATCCTGTAATAGTGCAAGGTTGATGTATTTTTCCGACAGGAGACTTCAGATTCTTCGAATATTTCGCTTACGTTAGTAATGACCATGACCCAAATTATCAAGACATTTACTTTTTTTTTACACTTATTGCATTTTTGGTAATTTTTGCAAATTGAGGTCAGTTTTTTTAGAGTTTTGTAGAGTATTTTGTATTACCGAATATTTTATTGTGTAGTTACCTTGAATTTGAATACTACTATTTACAGATAATTTAATAATAATAATAATCGCATTAATTAATGATAGAAATTCGGCAATTAAATAAGACGAATTTTACTTTTCAGAAATAGTGGTGTTATCATTTAAACTCCATAAAAATCCTGTATAAATAGCGAGTAAAGACACATCGTATTTTAGAAATTTTAAAAGTTAATTGATAAAATGTTTTAAATAAAAAACAGTAAATAAAAAAATATATATCTACCCTATATATATAAAATCTTAATGAAACGAATTTACGAAACGATTTTATGAAACGACTGATTAAACGAATATAAGTTTTCGAATATTTTATAGCTATTCCTCTTAGAATATGGAACATTCGGCAATCAAATTAATATGTTATCAGCATGGATTAGAGGTTTTCAAAACTGGTCTTAGAATTTAAAAATTTGAATTAGTTTTTGAGATATTAATTTTTTTTTTCTAATTTGTAATGAAATTTCTGTATTGATGGCAACTAAATCCCTCCATTTTTGTGGAGAAAAGAGAAAAAAGGGAAAACGATAGGGATTTATTAGATTTATTTTTTTGTCGTCATTTTCAAAGTGAAATTGAAAAGTGAAATTATCTTTCATTTGATTATATAGTGATAACAATATTGTGATTAAATTATGGCTTTGAAGAAAATTTAAGGGAGACCCGTAAGAAAAAACCTAAAATTTTTATTATTGATTTCAAAGTAACGAATTTTGGTATACTATTTAAGAATCTTTTTGTAATTAATAATCAGCAAAAAAATCCACTTTTTATTAAAAGTATATTTTTATGGGGATTTTTATGATTTTTTTTTTTTTTTTTTTTTTGGTGGAAAAATACTCTTTTTTAAAAACACTACTCCACTTTCAATTTTCAATATTTTAGTATAACTAAAATTTCTTAAATAGTATTATGGTATGTGGAAAAGACCTAGGGAGAGATATTTTTAATTTTCTTTTTTAATGATCTTGAAAAAAAAACATTTTAATTATGCATAGTAAATTTCTTTAAAATCGTTATAATTTTGATGTTTACCAATTTATATACAATTTTCAGAAACATTAAAAAAATATATATCTCATTACGTTTGTTGCAAATTTTTTCAAGATTCTAAAAATATAAACACTTTGTTTCTAAATTATTTTACCATTGAGCCTACATTGAACTTAGGCAAAATATATAAAAAAAATAATCTTTAGAATAAAAGCAAGTTACAAAATACAAAAAAATTAGTAAAACAAAACTTAGTGTTGAAACTATTTTTTTATATTAATTTCTGATATATCAAGACTATTTTTTATATTGAACAGAATAAAAAATTTTGCTTCCCATTTTGTTTTCGAAGAAAATTTTTCGCTTTTACAAAAAATGTATACAATTTTGTACTTGTATTATTATATTATTATGTATTCTTCTTTGATTAATCATACTAAAATTAAAATGTTATTAACTGTACCTAACTTTGTAATAGGGTAATATAAAAATAAAACAAAGATGTATGAGCTTTTTAAATGGCCGCTAGCCCTTTAAACTCTGGTGAATACAATTAAAAATTCTCATCTACTACCTGTTCCAAGTGTTCCCAAGTTCTGACATTTTGTATGGACATTCGCAAATATGTATATTATCGTTTTTTGAGCTGAATATATTTTTGAACTTTTGATGATTTTTTGCTGAAATGAAAATTTTTACCGGTCTATATTTCTCGTTTTCTCGAAAATCTGAACCGGTCCGATAGCCGGCGAAGCCCGATATTATACTCTGTCATAATAATATCTCTCATGTAGACTAAATGCGATATTTAAAAAAAATCAATTTCAAAATTAAACATGTTGTATAGAGGCTTTCAAAATGTTAAAATATGCCAATATTTCCATAATCGGATTTTTATCATTATTCAATACGTTTCTCAAACTCACATGATGTGATAATCACTTGCTGACATCATACCTACTTGCTTTATCTATTACTCATATTGATATTCTCTTTGCATTATTCCCAACCATTTCAAAACGTCCGTTAAACTTCCGATATGACGTCAGATTAATTTTCTTTTCAATTCTCTAATGACATCATATTAGCCTGCTTTCTGTATTTACACATACTCATACTCCTTGTATTATTGAGAAATGTTTGAAATTTTCCGTTTTATTACCAACAGGACGTCCTATTAATCTTTTTTTAATTAGTGACACTTCTTATTTCATTTTCATTTTTAAAGTGGAAATCTTTCAATACAAAATTATTTATTGTAGAAAGAATTTTGTTGTAAATTTGTAGTTGTTGGCAACTGCTATAACGAAATATGTTTAAATTTAATAGGAAAAGGCTGTTAGAATTTTTTTTTTTTTATCTCTCTATATTAAAATAATACGACTTTTTTTTAAAATGATTTTCAGCTTCATAGTAGGTATTAAGCTATAAGTACACAAAATTTCAAGTCTGTAAGTTATATAGTCTCTGAGAACCAGTTCTGTGACGGACAGACAACGGAACGGGACGAATAGGGTTTCGTGAGATGAACGAAACTCTAAAAAGTCCGTCGACAAATTGACACGAAATTATTTAATGGTGAAAATTATGTCATATATTAAAACAATACATTTCAAACGATTTTCTTGTGACAATATTCATGTGACATCACAGTGGAAGTAACATGGCATGACAGGAGCGCAGCTACCAAATTTTGTTATATATTTAATAATTTCATGCAGTATAAATACAGAACAGATAAATGCATGCGTAAAGTACTTTAGATTGTTTTGTCCGAATTACAGTTGGATAAATACATATTAGAAAATTGCTTTTTAATTAAAATATATTAGTATATGCTTATTAATTAAAATATATTAGTATATGCTTATTAATTAAAATATATTAGTACATGCTTATTAAATAAAATATATTAGTATATGCTTATGAATTAAAATATATTAGTATATGCTTATTAATTAAAATATATTAGTATATGCTTATTAATTTCAATAAACAATTTACATTGTAAAAAGTTTTGAAAAATGTGCATGAAAGTGCAATAAAATGAAGAAAATAATTCATGCATAAGCTATACCTGTTTCTGAAAATATCAAACTCGATATAAACATAAAAATCGTAAATTTTCTATACACAGTGAATTTCAAAGCCGTGATTCTGAACGTTATTCATACGAATAACGTTCAAAGTAGGCGAATTTTTTTTCCTCGAATGTAAAGGAATAATATTGTCCATAGCGTAGTTATAGGAGTATGAGAGGCAGCAACATTTTTTACTTACCAATTTCAGACAAACTGATTTTCAAATGTGTAATTGAATTTGCATATAAATCCCAAAAATAGAAGTCAGAGTAAAACTGTATATATACTTTTATATTAATCTGTTTTGCTGGTTTATTTAACACCTGTTAGCAATTAACGAAGTGTATTATCCATGGGGTGTTCTGATTTGTTATATAGTTTTAGAATGTTTTAATAAAATGCCTTCATTTAGTTATCTATTGATCTTTTAAAAGAAACACATCTAGAAACAAACAGTAAAAATATTTAGCTTTTTTTAAACCTTTATTAAACAGCAATGAATAAACGTATTACTGAGAATTTGAAAAATATAAATAAATAGAACCGATGTTTATGTGGTGTCAAAGAAAATGAATTTCGTTTTCAAACATGCCATTTTAAACAAGCTGAAAATTGTACGTCAAACGTGACAAATGAGGTGCGTCCGTACTATAACTAGTTTTAAAAATATTCAGATCTTGATGCAATAGCTGTTCCACGCTAATGCAAAAATGCATGAATACAAACTTTATTTTATGTACAGATTTTCATATTATCGATATTTATTTTAATTTATGAAATTAAATTTCAATGAAGTTTTATAAACAATTAATTACAATTCTGTACAAATTATACTATACCCAACTATCCTATACAAGACAACGCAACGTAGAAAAAAAATGTATCGTTATTATTTCACTGAAAAAAATGAATTATACCGTCTGTTATTATGATATGATTAATTTCCTTAATAAAATAAGTGCATTTTAACTTGGCAACATTTTATCTTTTGTCGACATTGACTGAAAATTCCAATGGGAAACTTAAGGCCAGCATTGAAAATTTCAGAACTTGAAATCTATATTTCGAATCTTTTTCCATTTAATATCTATTTTTCAGAAAACATCTATCTCAAAATCTTTGGTAGATTATAGGATTACTATAATTATACAATTTTAGTATACAAATTCGGTTTTTAAATTCAATAATACGGAAATAATAGGTACTCAATCTTAAATAGGATGTCATCACCATGGTAACCTAGAATCATTACCTATCATGGGATATCATTGGACTAATTGCATATGATAGGATTTAATAGAATGAAGAAAACTTTTATTAATATCTTTTTAAATTTTGATTCCAATGTCATAAAATTTTAAATGACTCGACGAAATTCTGCAATGATTATGGATATTAAATTTCAAACCATTCGGTTGAGTAGTTTTTGCGCTGTTATATGTGAACAGACGGACAGACGGACGGACCAGACAGCGACTATGTGTTGCATATTTATATAATTACGAACGCACCTAAAAATTAGTAGTACTTTTATCTAAAGTTGTTAGTTTTGAAATAAAGTGCATTGTATATTGAAGTACCTTTATGAAGGCAGGCAAATCAGTCCTTTTTAAATTATCGAATTTTTTAACCTTCCTGCAACGGCAACAGTTGTGTACGTATCTCCATGTATAAAAGGTAATGTATCCTCACTGACTCATCATCGCCCAGCCCAAACTACTGATCCTAGAAGCATGAAAATTGGGGAGACATACTTCTTTTGACATAAGTTATTATATATATTAATATATTATTAATTATTATATATATATATATAATATTGTAGAACGACCTATTTTACAAAACTTAATGCATAATGGAACAAAATTTCGCCTTCCATATAAGTGTAATATCAAATTCATAATATTGCAGTTTATTCAAGATATTGATTTATTTATATATAAAATTGCTATTGATTACAATAAACCAATCGAGTATTTTAGTGAATGGAGATTTTCTGTTATAGATAAAATGAAAAATGAAATTATAAAAAATTATCATCATATTACACATGCAGCTTTTAATAATATAAATAAACATATATCAGAATTACAAAACAAATTTATAATTACTTATGTAGATAAATCTCCAAATAATTATGCTATCATTTGTAAAGAATACTATAAAGTGTTAATTCACAATGCAATCAACACAAGTAATATTTTTAATAAAACTAAATTAAATATTGAAATAAATAATAGAAAATTATTAAATTATCACAAATTACTAAAAATCAAATGTAATAATTTAAATTATCCTTATCTTGTTATAATTCCAAAATTTCATAAAAATCCTATAAAATTTTGCACTGTTACCATCGGGTGTAACACATATAATAATAATGCAAGTAATTTACTACTTAATATTTTAAAGCAGATATATGATATAACGTTAAAACATAATAACCAACATTGCCTAAAAAACAGTTTTCAACTCATTAATAAAATACATAATATCAATCCGGTAAAATTCATAAAAACATTGGATTTTAATGATTTATTTAATAACATTGATATAAAAGACTTACATAAAACAATGTGTATATTATTTAAAGAATTTAAATCTCAATTAAAATTAAAAGAACATATAGTAAATTTTCAGTAAATTTTTTTAAAACTTTACTAAATTTTACATTGCATAATAATTACATCATATATGACAATATTATTTATAAACAATGCCAGGGAATTCCGCAGGGCGGAACAGCATCTAGTATTCTCTCTGACCTTTACTTATATTATTATGAAAGAAATATTAGTACGAACAATGATTATGTATTTTATCGATATATTGATGACATTATCATATTTTATTTCAATGAAAAAAATTGCACATCACCACTCAATTTTTATCCTACTCAACTTAAATTAAGCGAAAATGATTTAATTAATAATAATATTAACTTTCTTGACTTAAAAATCAATATTAATAATAATTATAAATTAATTTTTGATATTTATGATAAGAGATTTGATTTTCCATTTAAAGTAAATATTTTTACTAATTATGCTTCATGTTTACATAAATCTGTATATAAAAATATAATTATCAATTATCTACATCGTATAAAATACTTATGCTCAGATATAAATAAAAACAAAAATATTAGATTTATTCGAGATCAAGCAAAAATATATTGTTATCCAATTTTTATGATAAATTCAATTGTCAACTCTTTTAAATAACATTTATTATATCATTAAATTATTAACACTGTATGTAATAAATTTTTGTTTGAATGTGCGATAACATATAACACTAGATATAATATTACAATTATAACATACATTAATACAATTATAACATATTAGGAAATTTAAAATTTGATTGAACATTATATACACTCTGTATGGTATGTGATTGTGCGTTGCCGATCACATATGTTTAGGGTGTCATTGATGAGCAGTTTTCATACATTTAAATTATACATGGATAACATTGGTTATTATAACTCACAAACATATCTATTTGCAAAGTGTATAAATATATATATAGTTTTTTTATTTTTATATATGAAATTAAATTTAATAAGTAATTTTAATTACTGCATAGCATAAATTTGATTGAAGCACAGTAGTGATAATAATAATTATTTAATTTGATATTAAATTAATCTCTGAAATCTAAAATAAAATTAAGTATAAGTATAAACAATACATTAATTATTTAATAACAAGTCTAAAATATATTTAAGTAGAAGTAACAATAAAAAATTAATAATTTAATTATAAGTTTATAATATATATCAGTGGTTTAACACAGCTGGCAGCAAAGCACTTTGTTTTAAAATAATATATCCTTTACAAAATATACTTTTGTTAAGAATATCTGAAATGCTGTGAAGGATGAATAAATTCTGTGTATATTTATTCATATTGCAGGATTTTATTCGAATTTAATATTAAAACTACAAGGAAGTATTGTTTATTAAAATTTATATATTGATTAAATTTAATGAAGTGATTATGTTAATAATAATATGGATATGTAACTAAATATTAATTATGAATAATTATAATACCAATAGATGGCGACACTTTACGTTTTAGTTAGTTGATGATATTATAGATATTATTTTGAATTTAACTATAGAGGGAGCTATTGCTTGTACATTAATTTTACTCTCAGGAATTAAAATTAGATGGAGTAATTATATATTCACGGATATAATTTTGTTATAAGAGTATTATCAACAGAATAGTTTTGTGTGTTTTTGATTTATATTGTGTTGGGGTGTCATTGATCGAGTTATGTTTTTAAAAACATGAGCTCTCAACTTGTCTTTCAAATCATTTCTCTCAACTCGACTCGAATGTCAACATGTTTGATACGTGCCATGTGGAATTGAACATTATGAAGAAGTTGCTTTATTTTGCGGATACTGTATCATTCTTGTGAGTAAAACATTTTTTCTACAATTTAAGGGTTCAAAATTCCAATATTATTTCAAAAACGATATCTGGTGGTTATATAGTGTGGTGATTTATAAAGATTTTGGATAATCGTTGTAAGTAATATATTATATATTTCTTAATGGTTTTTTATTTACATTTTACATATTTCCAATTTTAAATTTTTCCAATTGTTGTCTGGTAATAATTCAGTATACTTGGCTGATTCTACTGTACTTAGCATAATGCCAGTAGAATTATGAAATACTGAATTATTTTTAAAACACATGTGGGTGCAGCCAAGCTGAAGAGTACATCCACATATGTTTTTTCATATCCAATTCTTGATTGGTTCTCTTGTGGTCCAGTTTTTCCACTGAATAATGTTCATAATTAATTTATTAATCCAATTGTGTTTACATAATAGCAACTCCAATTTATAATTTTTTTCCCCTTTCTCTCTCTTTCTTTTTAAATGTTCTTCAGGTATGAGTAAATTTGGCTAATTACCATTGAAGCACATGCTATGGTAATTTTATGATTGCACAAGTTAATTATTAGCTATGTGGTATTCTGATTACACAATATCATTAATTATCTCTTAGTAGATTTTAGTAGAATGATATTAGAACTTGATATGTTTTTGAAATTCATAGATATTATATATATATATATATATATATATATATATATATATATTATATATTATATTATATATTATATATTATATATTATATATTATATATTATATATTATATATATATATATATTATTATATATATATAATTATATATTAATATATTATTAATTATTATTAATATATTTATTATATTTATATATATTAATTTTTGAAAATGCCACTCCTAAGAAGGTTAAAAGGGGTCAAAAATTTTATAGCATGTGGCCATATCTCACAAGCCTAAAACAGGTAGGAGCATAAAATTCCAGAAAATAAATCTGCTGAGAAAATTATTAAACATATGTTTCAGCGATTTTAGAAATCCCCCCTAAGGGTGTTAAAATGGGAGAGTCGAAAGTTTTAGAATATTTGTCTTATTATTTAGAATTATTTAGAATATATATCTCAGCAGCCGTTTTAGGTAGAAGCGTGAAATTCCAGAAAATAAATCTACTAAAAAATAATTGAACGATTCAGCGATTTTAGAAATCCCCCCTAACGGGTTAAAAGGGGTTGTCGAAATTTTTAGAATATTTGGCCATATCTCGGCAATTTTCAAACTGTTTCAGAAACCCTTATGTGATATATCATCGGAAAATCCTCAGACCGCTCTTTCATATTATGAACTTTTCTCCCCCCTTCACTCCAATTCCCCCACAAGGATTCAATTTCTAACTCAGTTCCTAATTAAGTTACAGAGAGATTCGACCTCATATGAAGGCTTGACTGAAGGTTAAACTCATCACAGACCTTCAATTGGTGATATTCAATAATATAAGAAGGTCCGAGGATTTTCAGATGTGCTTAAATAATATAAAATCGAGATAAAGATATAAAATCATACAAATGTAAGGTTCATTTAAGAATATAATCACGGACCCTGGCAACGCCGGGCGGATCAGCTAGTAATCTACAGATTACACACCAAGTATTAGACAAAAAATGAGTTAAATACAAAGCGCATTCAGCAACCGAAAACACACTTCCAGCAATTGTTGTTAACAGACAGTACCGAATTCTTTTGTATGTCCCTGTAAATGAACAATGAGGGTTTACTGTATGCAAAATATTCTATAGTAAGCCTCTTGAAATGCATCTTAGTTATATATTATCTTTTTTAACATGTTTGAAATAGTGAAACATCATTAAAATAAACCGCAAACAATTTTTATGTAACGGAATACTTTTAAGTGTCCCTGTAAAGGAATTGTAACTGCTATGCACACCAAATTTTATAGTAAGCCTCTTGTAGTGTACCTCAATGATATATATCAAGTTCAATATGTTTGAAATTGTGTAACATCATCAAAATATACAGCAAATGCTTTTTCCTCATAGACCGTAATACTATAACGGAATTCTTTGGAGAGCGTTTGTAAAAAAACTATAAGTGCTTTACATGTCATTTTCGATACCGTATTTTCAATGTCATAGTAAACGTCAATAACATATACCAATTGCATGACAATCCGAATATATTTACGCGAGTTAGAGCACGGAGAGACAGACAGACAGAGAGATGGCAGACAGACAGATAGACAGACAGACAAACCGAAATTATAAACACTTTTCAGCTATGTTCGAAAGTGTTAAAATGGGACTACCTAAGATATATGGCGATAAGTGTAAATGACCATGTGGGTTTCGTGTCCAATAAGTTGTTAATAGGGTGATCAAAATAATGGTACCTTGTGCGCTTTATAAATATATGTGGTTAATACGGTGATAACTATAACGGGAACCTGTGTATTTCACGCCTCGTAAATCATTAAAACGCCAATGACAATAACAGGGCTCTGTGATTTTACGTACATAAACGGTTACAACGACAATCATTCTAACAGAGCCCTGTAGATTTCTCACCTATACGGCTATCACTATAACGAAGCCTTGTGCACACCCGAGTCCAAAAATACGGTAACAAATTTTTAAATCTTAAGTCTATAATTACAAAAAACTTTTTTGAGAACAGGGGGAAATATACAATATTCTGTGTACAGAGTGAAATCCGATCGCTAAAAGGTGAAAAACGCAAAAACAATTCATGAAATATGAAATTAAAAAAATATATATTAATACATCAAAATTTCCCTCGGAAAAATGTCTTGCGCATTATATGAAATCAAAAATCAGCAATAGGTTTCTTTATTGTCTAATCTTCCACAATCGGATTCATAGAAAAGGTTGGCGATAAACATAAACGATGCTGGTAACATTTTAGTGTGAACATTATGAGAGCGATGATAATGGTTACAACATTAAAATTAGTTTTGCACCGAACCACGCGCGAGTTGGCTATAGACATGATTACGGTAAAATATTTTGTTTTGGATCTACAGTATCTCCTTTCACGCCATTGAAGGTTGAATTTCTAAAATCATTGAAATATGGGTTTAACGATTTATGCTGCATTTTACACTCCTCCTAAAACTACTGCTGGTATATGCCGAAATGATCAAAAACTTTCGCCTAGGGTGGAATTTAAAAAAAGTTCTTTCTTAATGGATCCATTCAATATGTTAGGAATATATACTCAGATATTTCCGTTAAACGAACACCATGCCAAAATGTGTGCTAATGCATAATGTATGGAAATGTATGTAAATGTATGTATGTAAATGTATGTAAATGTATGCATGTATGTAAATGTATGTAAATGTATGTGTGTAAATGTATGTAAATGTATGTAAATGCATGCTTGGCGACAATGGTGTCCATATAACGGAAAAGTACAGGGTTTTGTATATAGATATGCAGATATTATATATTCTTTATAAAGTGATTTTTTCTTCATTTCCACGGAAAAGTTCTGGAACGTGTGTCGCAGACGCAGTGGCGTTGGCGCGATTTTATTTCGCGCCATTTTGGTGAGAAATCCCTAGTTTTCGCAGCTTCCCAAACAGCATGTAAGTTTTATTTTATTATGAAACAGTTTATTTAATTATAAAACACACACAATTTTTATTATAAAATCACACATCTTATTTTATTATAAAACACACACACTGATTATTTTATTATAAAAAACACAATATTTAATTTAATATAAAACACATGGAATGTGCTCGACCGAGATGCCATACGAAGCAAAATCTTGCCAAAGTCGCCGGGTTGCCCAGCCATAAAATTGCCATTTTTGCGCCAGAAATATACCCCGGTGCGCCTACGACAGCTGTGCCAAAGTTCTTACCGTTAATGCCACACAATAGTGAATGGAAAAGTTCTTTACATATTTTCCTTACATCAGTAATACCAATTCGGCAATTTTCGTTACACCAACAGCATTGTCGCCAAGCATAGCAGTTAATGTCATCAAATGAAACATTTGAAAAAAAAACATTTCTGGTGCGATAGTTACCATTTAAAAAATATATCATTTGAAAATTAGACTATCACAAACTACGAGTATTTTATTAAATCGATTCAAGTATATGCTTAAAATGGGAAGAGTTCCATATCATGTGCGGTTGGCACGATTGGCGAAAAAATAGAAAATTGCGCCAAAAAACATCTTCAGCATCCAATAAAAATTTTGATGATTTCGAAAAATGTTTTTTAAATATTTATAAACATATACGTTTATTAAACTATGTTCTTGTGCCATCTTAACAAAAATAAGTACGATGCTAAAACAAAATTTTATCAACCTTTTCGATTCCTTAACAAGCAATGGAAATACATAAACGAACATATTTAATAAAGCTAAGATGCATTTTTCTGATAAATAATTGCTATTGTCAAGGGTTAAATTGTAAACAACTAATAAACGAACCAAATACCTTATCGAAAATAACTTGTGGGAATCTCAATGAAGATGTATCTCATATAAATAGCACTTAAAATCATAAAAGTGATGACGTGATCCACATAAAAATAAAAAGAATTATACGATTTATAGAAATCTTCTTTGTTTTTCAATATAGGTAGGGTAAAAGGTAAAAATTTAGTTCACAACTGCCATTACAATTTCAAAAAATATATGTATATAAAATAGAATAATATCTACAAAAATACATAAAAAATATATTTACATAATATTACATCTACAAAATAATATCGTTTAAAAAAAAGGAACCCTAAAAGCTGAAGATCGACACAACCGCATCAAAACATTTAGTAAAAAAAAAAAAAAGAAAAACTCGCCAAATCTAACCGCACAGGATGTGGGACTTTTCCCCTTATAATGAAAGAACAAGTAAACATTATGCAATAAAATAATAAAATTCAATTCAATTTAAATTGCAGGAATGATATTATAAATGTAGTATCCTGCATCTCGCAAAGAAACTTTATTAATGTATAATTCCATAACTCTGAAACAATTTTATTGCATTTTCCTCATGATCAGATAACTGTCAAACGGTTAAATCCTTGTCAGGCGTCAATCAAAACTACAATTTATAACTAAAAAAATATTGTAATTCGAAAAATAGTAAATTAAGATCTTCTGCGTGCATAGGATTAAATAATAAAAATAATAAAATAATTCACGTTCAATAAATAGCAAGCTCAAAACATTTAGCATCTTCCTAAATCTAAAACCAATTTCATTGGTTCATACCGATTGTCGTTATAGGTCTTTTTCTGATTTCATTCTCTGCAGAAGACTACCTACCGTTTTCTCCATGATTTGAAAATGATAAAAATCCCAATCATTTCAGTCTTGTTGAAGCAACTGTCGTGTTACGTCACGTATGTACGCCCTGAATACGTCATACTCATACGTCATAGCTACGACATAGCTACGTCATACGCATGCGTCATAGCTACGTCATACGCATACGTCATAGCTACTTCATACGCCTACGTCATACGCATACGTCATACGCTTACGTTATAGCTACGTCATACGGCTACGTCATAGCTACGTCATACGCCTACGTCATAGCTACGTATTAAGCATACGTCATAGCTACGTCATACGCATACGTCATACGCATACGTCATACGTCTACGTCATACGCATACGTCATACGTCTAGGTCACAGCTACGTCAAACGCATACGTAATACGTATACGTCATACAAATACATCATAGCTGCGTCATAGGCATACGTCATACGCCTACGTCATAGCTACGTCATACGCCTACGTCATACGCATACGTAATACGTATACGTCATACTAATACGTCATAGCTGCGTCATACGCATACGTCATAGCTACGTCATACGCCTACGTCATAGCTACGTCATACGCCTACGTCATACCCATACGTCATACGCTTACGTCATAGCTACGTCATACGCCTATGTCATGAGCATACGTCATAGCTACGTCATACGCATACGTCATACGTCTAGGTCACAGCTACGTCATACGCATACGTAATACGTATACGTCATACAAATACGTCATAGCATTCACTTTACACTTAATCGCATTTTACCAAATAGCACCGTGATACAAAAGTGACAAAAATACGAATTCATCGTGACACAAATGCAACTTTTATATTACAAATTGTATTAACGTAAAATGACGTGATAGATATTTCGTATTATCCACGTCACTGTGAAGTCCTTGAGTCCCATTTTTTTTTTAACGAGAAGGAAATGACTAAACAATCTGTCACAGTGGCTTACATTGTGCAGTTACGAAGTAGCTGTGATCCGAATGTGGCTAAATAAGGTCGCTTTTTGGTCCCCGTCGTGAATCTGAATATGTGCGATGATTGTAACGTCACTACAACGTCTCATCAACTAACTACTTTGTTGGAGCGATTATAAAAGATTTGCTTCCTCATTTAAAAAGTGGGCTAGTAAGTATTCAGTTGTAACTTTTTTTTTTATTATTATTTATTAAAGCTTGCGAAAGTGTAAATCTCTTTGAATACATGTAAACTATATTTCATCGTGTTTATATTCGAAAAACCTTCTTGCTTTAGCATTTCACTAAAAATCGCTTCCATTTATACACATCATATATTTCTGCAAATATAGTGATAACCTATGATTTCTTTTTCTTTTGAAAAAAATTTATAATAATGAAGAAATAAACATTTTTTTTCTGTTACTGGATTTTAAAGTAATATTTTTCAATTTAACTGATAAAAAAACACAATTTTTACACATTAAATTGGATTTTCCAACTATTTTTTTATATCATTTAAGAGAGTTATATATTATTTTAACTTTCACTGAAAAAACGAATAACTGAAAAAAAATTAACTTTCCTTGACATTGTCGGAGACAGCGCTTTTTTTCCCTCGAAAATGGACAAGATTTTCGATAAAAGAAGAATCAAGAATCCGTTCTATTCATCATTTTCAAGTTGGAGCAAAAAGTCGAGAGCAAAATCGTAAAGAAATTTCATCGGTACTTAAACTTGATAAATGTATCTTCAAGTTTTATTTTATTCTTCATTTAAAAAGAGTGAAAAGTTAATATGCGTATTTTAACTAAAAATCGGTTTAAATAAAGAGATATTTTGAATAAAATAGTTACATTTATGAATGAATATGTTACAAATAATTATTTAAAACACTATAAATGTTATCACTTTTTCAATAACGAGTTATTTTGAATGGATTATTTATGTTTATGAGCAAAATTCTAATATGTTTTTGTTTATTATTTAAAATACTATTAAAATTATACCTTCTTAAATAATGCGTTATTTTCAGTAACAAAGTTACGTTTATGAACGAAATTCTAATGAATATGATTTAATTGATTATTTAAAATACTATTAAAATTATAACTTTTTAAATAACGAGTTATTTTGAATAAAAATGTTGCGTTTTTGAACGAAATTCCGATGAATATGTTTCAATCTATTATTTATCTATTATTATCTATTATTAATCAGTTTTGCGGTGAGCTGCACGTATACGACGGTAATACTGAAACATATGAAACAGGGAGACATACGATATGCACCAACACATTATTGGTCGGATATTTAAATTTGAACACTTATGTGTCCGCAGACGATAATTTGTGGCAACAATTGCAATTTAGCTATCATAGAATACCTTTTGAAAGAAGAAAAAAATTAAGTTCACGCGAGAACATCATCGAGGTATAATTTTGTATGATTTTAAAATGGGGCTAAATCAAGAAGAATGCCTTCGACATCTACAATTTGCGTATGGAAATAAAGCTCTATCTCATTCCACTATATTTAGATGGTTAACAGAATTCAGAAGAGTCGAAATTTTCTCCTTGTCGAATAAAACACAGGAAGACCTTTGTCAGCTGTAGTTCCAGAAAATGTCTTGGTTGTACGAAAAAGGTCGATGTTAATCACTGTACCTGCCAAATGAGAACTTAATATTGGATCTGCAGCAATACATAAAATTATTCATGAACAACTGCATATGAAAAAGTTAGTTGGGTCCCCCATAATTTCACAGAACACCAAAAGGTGGAACGTGTCACAATCAATAAAGAAAGCCTAAAATTACTTAATGGCACAGTCAGGACGAGAACTTATCAAACCACCCTCGTACTTGTGTCTGCTTGAATGGCTTGTTACTATATTTTCTTTTAATTTAACGATGACCGTTGTTTGTGTATCAATGTACCCTTTTCCCCTGACTATAACACGTTAAATATGTATAAAACTATGAAATTGTAATTTAAATGATGATCATATATTTATGAAATTATTTTCTCTGTTTTTCTTAAACAAAAAATTGTATGTTTACAAAGTTCAGTGTGAATATAGGTTATTAAAAAACTATCTTTTAAGCAAAAAATTGTGGAGAAACTGGTTTGAATCATTGGTCACATTCATACGAAAAAATTTACTAAAATTATCTATTGAAAGTAGATCTGAAAAAAAACGTAGCGTTAGTAGTAAAAACGAATTTATTTTATTTCCAAGCAATTTTATACAACTAAAGTTACTTACAAATTATAGGAATTAATGAAGCAACTAAAATATATAGTCTAAAGAGATAAACAATATTTTAATACCTAATCAGAAAAGATAATAAAATGAATCATAAAAATGTACAAAAGTCATAATTAAACATTTAAGACTTCTCAAAAATAAACGTAAATATTTCACTTAAAATTTCACGTTTTATAGATTTATACTTGAAATAATTTTCTGATTACAAAACGTAGCTTACTTTTTACACATTTTTATTTGACGTAACTTAATTCATGTATGTAAACATGAAATTCTGTAAACGATTTTCACTCATTTCAATATCGGCTATAATTATATAATGTTCTCTCGTACCTGTTTAAAGGACGAGGTTTTTTTCCATAACTATATATGTCTTACCTTGAAAATCGGATGTTGGAATTATTGATAGCGTTTTTGTTAATGTTGAAATTTGATATTTTGTAAATTTTGTTAAGTAGAGTGGAGCAAAATGATGTTCTGTGGAAATTCCAAGTGGTGTTACCCGAGCGAACTCAGCCTCCAACTCTAGCTGTAGATGCAGTGACCCAAAAGGACGAGTAGGGCCGCTGTTGAAGTAATCTTATATGCCCTTATCTAAGTAAAAAATTTGGAAAACACATAACATATTCAAAAATCTAGTTTCAGTATTTACCATCAATAATCGGAGAAATATCCAAACTTTGTTAAGCAGTCCAGTATATGATCAATAAATTTGTATATATGCTACATAATTCCCTTTCAACAATTTCCATCAACAAATGGAAATGTACTGGAGATGTTTTATGCAGCCCTGTATATGTTCTGCAGAACTCATACGAACCAAGTACTATGGAAAAAAATGAAGAAATTAAAAACCAAACGCGTACCACAACTGAAAATGCACTTTCAGCAGATATTGTCTATAGACAGTACTGCAACCGAATACTTTTGTGTGTGACTTTAAATGAACGATGAATGCTATGCACACTGTGTTCTGTACTAAGCGTTTTGAACTTCACCTAATTGATATAATATAAATTTCAACATGTTTCATATAGTGTAATTGTTACATCATTAAAATACACAGCAAACCAATTTTTGAAATAAAACGTAATGTAACGGAAGTCTTTTGAGTGTCCCTGTAAATTAATGATAGATATTATGCTCACCATATTCTATAGTAAGCATCTTGTAGTGTACTTCCAATATATATATCTATCTCAGATTCAATATGTTTGAAATAGTGTAACATCATTAAAATACACAGTAAATGATTTTTTCTCATAGACTGTAAACGGAATTTTTTGAGTGTCCCTGTAAATAGACTATCCATGCTAAACAGTTCAATTTCAATACCGAACATGTCAGAGTAACGCTCGATAACATATATAAATTTTATTGAAATCCTAGTATATTTACATGAGTTAGCGCACGGAGAGACATACAGACAAATCGAAATTGTAAACACTTTTCAACTATGTTGGAAAGTTACATAATCACATAATAAGATCACTAATTGTAATTAAAATATAGATAAAATGGTTAAGTGATACAAAGAGAAACAGGAAAAGGCTTATAAAAACATTTTAATATAAATATGACATATGTTTCAACGCTCAAACGGTGCCATTATCAAGATATACCACGATAAACTTACGATAAATTTGGTACTTTTCAATTAAAAAAAAAGCAATAAGGAAATATTAATTTTCACGTTTACAGTTGACTATTTTAAACACCTGCTTTTTTATATATAAGATCGCGTGATTTATGGTTTTTAAGTTTATTTTAGAAAAAATTGCAAGAATATTTTGTTTATCGCTTTATATCTTGATAATGATGTGCTAAAACATATGTCGATCTTTATATTAAAAGGTCTTTATAAGCCTTTTTGTGTTTCTCTTGCATCATTTAAGCATTTTATCTATATTACTTACACATCATACGTAGTATAGGGTAAATCTTGTAATCGTTTTGAAAATAGAAAAAAAAATGACGGATTTACACGTTTCAGACAATAGAGATTCCGAAAAACATATTTTTAGAATAAATAATTTGCCGTCCGTCTGCCTGTGTGTGTGTCTGTAAACGCTCTATCTCCCGAACAAATTGAGATAGAGACTTGAAATTTGGTATGTACTTAGCACGTAATAATGAGAAGAAGCTTATTGAATTTAAGTAACCTCGATTATCAGGAACTATTTTTTTCGGACTCCCAAAATATTCGTTCTGATAAAAGGTATATAATAATTTTCGAAAATTTTTTTTAAGGAGTAAATATAAAAGACAATAAAAAAACATAAATTTTGCATAAAGAATGAAGTCGCTCGGATAATGATTTTGTGAGATATTTGTTATCCTATTTACCACACTCTTCGATTTTTTATGACCCTGTATTTCATTCAAATTTCAATTCAAAGATACATTTTAATTGGAAATGAGACGCTTAATTCGACGCAGTGAACCGTTTGTTAATATGATTATAAATTTTGAGTTATAAAGATGTTTCTTTTACGCAATTCAGTAATCGAGCCTTTAAAGTTTATGACGTCATCAAGCCACGATTTTATTCGAATTGCAATGCATTTTATAAATAGTTTATACATGTTTTATTTTCATATTTTATATTATGCATATCCATGATGGGTAAGTATTACGGTGACCCTCAACGACTAATTTTAATTATGTTGGAAAGTGTTAATATAAAGTATACGTCAGATTTTTAAAAATTGAAATACATACTTTCACACTGAATCTTTCATTCAGGTGCAATTAATTTACACAAAAAATAAAAAAATAAAATAAAAACAACTGTAATAGATGGACCATCATTCCGTCATTTATCACTCGCCATGAAGTGTGATTCTCCATTAGTGCGAGAATCCCTTGAGATTCTTAATGACCAAATAGATCTATCTTCAAGCAATTCATCTTGGAAAACTTTCTTTTTTAAGATCTATCTAAAACAGTTGAAATTGTGCTGATTTTTATTTTCCCCACTATCTTGACAGCATTTATTTACTGAAAAGAGAATGGAATTTAGTCTAAATTTTAATATACTTATACGAATACACTGCAACTAGGAAAATGTGTTTTATTTAAAAGAACATATTAAAGTGTTATTCGATCAATCTTACACGTGCTGATGTTAAAGAAATTTGGATCTCTAAACATTTCTTATTGAAACTAAGCTTAATTTGTTTTTGATATTCAATGGCTTGACGGCATTGTTCCATTAAAAATGCTGCTTTATTACTGCATTGCAACAGTTTTATATATAACGGATTTATTGGGTAATGGAAACTTTTCATTTAATTTGTTTCTTATTTCAATGACTTGACGGCATTGTTCCATTAAAAATACTGTTTTATTTCTGCATTGCAACAGTTTTATATTTAACGGATGTATTGGGTAATGTAAATTTCTAATTTAATTTGTTTCTGATTTCAATGGCTTGACGGCATTGTCCCATTAAAAATACTGTTTATTTCTGCATTGCAACAGTTTTATATTTAACGGATGTAATGGGTGAAGCAAACGTCTGATTTGAAACACTTTAATTTGTTTTTGATTTCACAGTCTTGACAGCATTGTCACATTAAATGAAATTCATTTAATGAAATTAAATGAAAACGTTAAAAAAATTCTTTTATTTTCGTATTGCAACAGTTTTATATTTAACGGATGTATTGGGTAAAGTAAACGTCTGATTTGAAACACTTTAATTTGTTTCTGATTTAGCCATCTTGACAGCATTGTCACATTAAAAAAACTGATTTTGTTTTTGCATTGAAACAGTTTTATATTTAACGGATGTAATGGGTAAAGTAAACGTCTGATTTGAAACCCTTTTATTTGTTTCTGATTTCACAGTCTTGACAGCATTGTCACATTAAACAAATTTTTTTTATTTTTGTATTGCAACAGTTTTATATTTAACGGATGCATTGGGTAAAGTAAACGTCTGATTTGAAACACTTTTATTTGTTTCTGATTTCACTATCTTGACAGCATTGTCACATTAAATAAACTGATTTTGTTTTTGAATTGCAACAGTTTTATATTTAACGGATGTAATGGGTAAAGTAAACGTCTGATTTGAAACACTTTTATTTGTTTCTGATTTCACTGTCTTGACAACATTGTCATTAAAAAAAATATTTTATTTTTATATTGCAACAGTTTTATTTTTAACGGATGTAATGGGTAAAGTGAACTTCTTATTTGAAACAGATTTGTTCCTGATTTCAAAATCTTGGCAGTATTGACACATTAAACAAATTCTTTTATTTTTGGATTGTAACAGTTTTATATTAAACGGATCTAATGGGTAAAGTAAACTTCTAATTTCAAACAATTTAATTTGTTTCTGATTTCAATGTCTTTACAGCATTGCCATATTAAAAATACTGCTTTTATTTTTGCATTTGCAACAGTTTTATATTTAACGGATTGAATGTGTAAAATAAACTGCTGATATGAAACAGTTTAATTTGTTTCTGATTTCAATGTCTTGACCGCATTAACGAATTTAAAAAAACTGCTTTTATTTTTGCATTGCAACAGTTTTATATTTAACGGATCAAATGGTTGAAGATAACTTCTGATTTGAAACAATTTGTTTCTCATTTCAAAGTGTTAACAGCACTGAAACATTAAAAGAAACTGCTTTTATTTTTGCATTACAAAAGTTTTCAATTTAAAGGATGATATTATATGATTATAACCGGATTATATTTAACGGAAATGTGTAAAGTGTAACTTGCTGATCTGAAATAATTGTTTCTGATTTCAAAGCTTTGACATCATCGTCACATTAAGAAAACTACTCTTATTTTTGCATTGCAAAAGTTTTATAGTTAAGATACGAGGGTGAATCAAATATGAACCAAATTTATTTTTAATCGTTATTATAATATCCCTTGTAATTCTTATTATAATCTCAAAGTAAACTGTAGAGTTGCCTGTTGAAAATAAACATTGGTTAAAATTACAAGCAATATCTGAAAGCAAAATAAGAACACAAGTAAAAAGACGACATTTTACGTGTTTTTATTTCAAAGTTTTCAATTATCTTCTTGATTTTTTAAAAGTTTTTAAACAATTGCATTTTTAGGTTTTTGAGTTTTTTCTTCTAAGAAAACAAAAGATTTATTTTCATGCGTGTTTTTTTCCTTTTTTCTGAAGATATTTTTATGTCAAGAAATTAAAATTAATAATCGAAATTCACATTTAAATGTCTAAAGTGAAAATCTTCTGTAATCTATTGCGATTCCGTCTTATTGCGTAATTTTACTTGGAATATAATCAGTTTATTCCTCCAATTCAATATGTTGTTACAGTTTTCAATCACCACAGGAGCATCTTACACAAAAAGGAATTTAATTTGCTGTTATCTCATCTGAAAATCAAAAGTACTCGACTGAAGAACTCAGAAGCCTTTTACAATTCAATCGGAATGAATGAAATCTTTTCCAATATGATTAAACTTCTGAGATTAGGAATCTGGTCTTTAAAAAGAATCTCTTCATGTTCAAAGTTAAGCGGTATCTTTAAAACTTCTTCCTGAAAAATAGCAGCAAAGGAAAATACATGAGATATTTCTGAAATCCTTTGAGGAATATTTATCTTTAAGAAAATTTTCCTTTGCTGAAACCTCCAGTGACACGAATGTATTCAAACTAACGGAGAAATTTAATTTTAAGTAAGCGGTGAAAAATCCAAATGACACACAATTAATAGAATTGAGATCTCATGGAATGTAACGAAGGAAGAGTTTCTGCACTTTCAAATTCTTTGAAATCACAAATAGTTATCATATAAGTCGATTCTTTTTATCGGTGGAAATGCCACTATTAAACCTTTTACGTTAGTAACAAGAGTTGAGTTTTAAGATCTTAAGATACTTGTTGAAAAATGTATGTTTAAATATTAGTTATCTCATAAACTTTGGCAGCGTGATTGGTGGCGGAGGTACTTGCCATGCTAAAGGTCCGAGTTCGATTCTCGGGAAAATCATTGATGTAAACGTGTGAATTCTTTTTATTGGTAGAAATGCCACTTATTAAATCTTTTACTTTCGTAATAAAAGTTGAATTTTAAGAACTTAAGATACTTTTTGAAAAAATTATGTTTAAATATTAGTTATCTCATAAATGCTGGCAGCGTGATTGGTAGCGGAGGTGCTTGCCATGCTGAAGGCCGAGTTCGAATCTTGGAAAAACCATGGATGTAAACTTGTCGATTCTTTTTATTGGTGGAAATTCCACTATTAAATCTTTTACTTTCGTAATAAGAGTTGAAGTTTAAGATCTTAAGATACTTGTCGGAATAAGTATGTATAAATATGTATAAATGTTTTGGAAAATTAATAATCGAAACTCACATTTAAATGTCTAAAGCGAAATTCTTCTGTAGTCAATTGCGATTCAGTCTCATTGCGTAATTTTATTAAAATATAATCAGTTTATTCTTCCAATTCAATATGTTGTTACAGTTTCAATCACCACAGGAGCATCTTACACAAAAATTAATTTAATTTGCTGTTACCTCATCTCAAAATCAAAAATATTCGACTGAAGAACTCAGAAGCCTTTTACAGTTCAATCGAAATGAATTAAATCTTCTCCAATAAGATTAAACTTCTGGGATGAGGAATCTGGTCTTTAAAAAGAATCTCTTCATGTTCAAAGTGAAGCAGTATCTTTGAGACTTCTTCCTGAAAAATAGCAGCAAAGAAAAATACATGAGATATTTCTGAAATCCTTTGAGGGATATTTATTTTTAAGAAAATTTTCCTTTGCTGAAACCTTCAGTGACACGAATGTATTCGAACCAACGGAGAAATTTAATTTTAAGTAAGCGGTGAAAAATTCAAATGACACACAATTAATGGAATTCAGATCTCGTGGAATGTAACGAAGGAAGAGTTTCTGTACTTTGAAATTCTTTGAAATCCCGAATAGTTATTATATAAGTCGATACTTTATATTGGTGGAAATGCAAATATTAAACTTTTTACGTTTCGTAATAAGAGTTGAATTTTAAGATCCTGAGATACTTGTTGAATTTTTTTTTTTTTTTTAATGTTAGTTATCTTATAAACCTTGGCAGCGTGATTGGTAGCGGAGGTGCTTGCCATGCTGAAGGTTCGAGTTCGAATCTCGGGAAAACCATGGATGTAATCTTGTAAATTCTTTTTATTGGTGGAAATACCACTATTAAACGTTTTACTTTCGTAATAAGAGTTGAATTTAAAGATCATAAGATACTTGTTGAAAAAGTATGTTTAAATATTAGTTGTCTCATAAACCTTGGCAGCGTGATTGTTAGCGGAGAGACTGCTGGCTGAAGGCTCGAGTTTGAATCCCGGGAAAACTATGAATGTAAACTTGTCGATTAATTTTATTGGTGGAAATGCCACTGTTAAACCTTTTATTTTCGTAATAAGAGTTGAATTTTAGGATCTTAAGATAATTGCTGAAAAAAGTATGTTTAAATATCAGTTATCTCATAAACCTTGGCAGCGTGATTGGTTGCGGAGGTGCTTGCCATACTAAAGGTCCGAGTTCGAATCTCGGGAAACCCATGGGTGTAACCTTGTCCATTCTTTTTATTGGTGGAAATGCCACTATTAAACTTTTTACTTTCAATTTTAAGATCTTAAGATACTTGTTGAAAAACTATGTTTAAATATTAGTTATCTCATAAACCAAGGCAGTGCGATTGGTGGTGGAGTTGCTTGCCATGCTAAAGGTCCGAGTTCGAATCGTGGGAAAACCATTGATGTAAACTTGTCCATCTCTTTATAGGGATAATGCTGACAACCGATGTTGTTCCTCCATAATGGAAGGGTCAGTAAAAATCCGCCCTAATAGTGGTCAATGGGAAAAGGGCAAAGTGCTCACAGTTGAGGGAATAACTCATATGTTTAAATACAATAAAAAAGTAGGCAATAAGAGTTAACAAATTAATCAATTAAAAATGTAATAAAGTAGCGTGAATTTCTTGTACGAACTTGCAAATACATTTATATAAATCAATTCAAAAAATATATAGCAATTTATTAATATGAATTTGACTTTCAGTCGTGAAAGAAATCTAATGTAAACAAACAATTACATATGTACAGTCTCAAATTTTTACATATTATGGAAAAGAACTACACAAACATAAATTGGTATTCTGGAAGAAAAATCGCTTAATAATACGGTAAAAAGCACTTTCAAAATCCTATGGAATATAGCTGATATTGAAGTACCGTTTTCTCGAAAACTACTCGAGCGATTTTAATAATTTTTTAAATAGTGTTGGTTTTAGTTAAACTTTAAATAGATCGATCGCAAAGAAAGAAAAATAAAAAAACAATAGTTTCACGATTTTGAAAACAAAAAGTGCCAAGTTTTATTGAAAATTAATCTTATTAAAAGAAACTGATTTTTCAGAAAAAGAAAATATATTAAAATATTAATTAAACTGGTGTGATACTATAAAAGCATAGGAAATTCAGTAACATCATAAAATAAGGAATGCGCTAGGCCTTTCAAAATAACCATGACTTTCATCGTGAAGAACAAAGAAAACGTGCTACAACTTTGAAGAGTACTGCTCCAGCCTTCAAAGTGGTAGCACGTCTCCTTCGCGCCTGACGAAGAAAGGCTAAGTTCTTTCGAAAAACCTAGAACATTCTTTATTTCATAGTGCTATTAAGACATTTTTATGCTTATAATTTAAACAAAACATAGATATATATATATATACTACCAAAGAAATAAAAAAAATATATTTAAATTACTTGAATACCGAGAAAAATGTGCATGAATGTCAGCTGTTTATCTTGTGATTTCGAAACTGCTTTTCCCCTCTTAAAATGACATGAGAGGAAATATACTAAAAGGAATTACTGAAAACTACCATTGTCTAATTCAACTCTGCAAAGAAAAAAATGTATTTCCCCGAGAATTTATTACGCCTCTACTTAAAACGTACTTACCGCCCCTCCGTCGTGATTGTAAAATATTTGTAAGTTATATTTCATTCTGGCGTTAATTGACCTGTATAAGTAAACTAATGGATCATTAATATCTTAGAACGGTGAGTGAAGAAAGCCATTTATACTGCTATTTTGCTAAAACCCTTTCCAATGTGTAATGCGTTTAAATTTAAAGCAGTGCTTCTTAAGTTGTTTCGTGTTAATTCCTGTATTCTTAACATTATTGTTTGTAATATATTTCAAAAATACAAGGTGGGTAAATAGTTCATAGGAAATTTTAAAATTCTTTAAAAATGAACAAATAATGATGCAGAAGTACCGTTTTACACTTTAAGACTCGTCAAAGATTCAAGGTTTTGTGAAAAAGTTTTTAAAAAATAGTTCGATATTTTATCGATAGGTGGCGCTATTAAGACCCATGTTGTTTAAGGCTTGAAACAAAGTATGTTATACAACCGGTATTTATTTGCACTAGAGAAAATAGTATAGAAAAAGTCTTTCCGGCCTGTACCTGGGGGAAATGGTAGCTCCCATATTTCATAAATAAGAGAGTTCTATGTTTTTAAAAATTTTACTCATTTTACACAAATACCAGAAGGTAAAATGCTTGTAACCCGATTATAGACGATTCAATCCTGGTTTTCGTTAATACTGAAGTTGAATGCGAATTTAAGCATGAGAGTTATAGCATAACAAAAATCAGATTATTTCAAAATATCAGAGGACATAGAATTTCAAACAGATATTTCTCAGCTTTTTTAAGATAAAGCCAAATTAAAAAATGCTCCGGAATCCTTATATCACGCTCTAACATTTAAAGGAAATATTCTTTTCAATTTATAATTATTTTTTTGTAAATATTTTTGATTTTTTAAAATATTTAAATTATTTAACTGGCCGCCAATTTTAAACAAGATGGCGGATGAAGCTGGCTAGCGAACTCGGTTGAGACCTTGGAAGGTACTGTACGCATGATCAGTCACACTCACATCTGTTCATAAATAAGATTGTTACAGTATAACAAAAATGAGATTGTTTCAAAATGTCAGCCACCCTAGAATTTCCAACTTCCATATCTCAGTCATTTTTTAAGATAAAGCTAAAACAAAAAATGCTCCGGAAGCCTTGTATCATGATCTAACACTAAATGGAAACAGCTTTTTCAATTTACATATTTTTTCTACATCTTTTTGATTTTTTAAAATTAAAAATGTTTTTAACCATTTTACCATTTAACTGGCCGCCATTTTGAAACAAGATGGTGGATGAAGCTGGCCAACAAACTCGGTCGAGACCTTGGTATGTACTAAACACTTACTCAGTCGCATCCAAATCAGTTCATAAATAAGTGAGTTACAGCATGACAAATGTCAGATGTATATATATATATATATATATATACAGTGGTGGCCAAAAGTCTGGATTTTTTGAAAGTTTCATGTTTTTCAACTTTGTGTACTTATAGAATACATTAATTTTCACTTAAATACAAACGTTTATATATCAGATTGAAGATAATTTAATGTAGAATTTAATAATAAAAAAGTATTACAATATCTGTATTACAAAAAAAGTTATGCAACTAATAGTAAGATATATCTTAGATTTGCATTTTTTTAAAGTGATACTTACACAATCAATACTTAGTAGGATAACCCTTATTTTTTAAGACAGCTTCACAGCGTCTTTTCATCGAGTGAACGAGTGTTTGGAGTTCATATTTCGTAATCACATGGTACCAAGAATCAATTATAGCTTCAATAAGTTGTCTTTTATTGGATGGACGTTTTTTTCGTACAAGAATTTTCAAACGTCACCACAAATTTTCAGTTGGATTGAGATCAGGGCTATTTCCTGGCCATGGTAATATATCTATGCCTTTATTTTGAAACCATGCTTTGCATACTTTTGCTGTGTAGCATGAAGCTGAATCCTGCTGAAAAATAAATAGTGCGTTGTTGGGGAAGAGATCCCTGATGGAAGGTATCAATTTTGGTTCCAGGACAGTTTCGATTTATTTTTGGCATTCAGGATGCCATCAATCACTTGAATTCAACCCACACCATCTGCAGACATACATGCCCAAATCATGACATTTGTTGGGTTTTTTGTAGTTGCTTCAATGCAATCAGGATGAAGTGCTTCTCCTACTCTATGTCTCACGTATTTACTACCATCACTACCAAAGAGCGTTATTTTACTCTCATCGCTCCAGATTACATGCTTCCATTGATTTTCTAACCATTTAATGTGTTCTTTTGCCCACTTAATTCGTTTTTCGCGTTGCTTTTGATTTAAATATGGTTTTTTTTCTTGGAATTCTAGCTTGTAGTCCAAATCCTGATAACCTTCTTATTGTTCTTGAACTTACTGCAATACCCGCAACATTCATTTCACATCTAATGGCATCTGATGAAATTTATCTATCTTGAAGGCATAGTCGTTTAATTTTTCTACCGGCAGTAGCACTTGTGCATTTTTTTCGGCCTGATTTGGCCTTATTTTCCACTGATTTCGTTTTTTCATCACGTAAACAGAACTTTCGTACACCAGAACAAGTCACTGAACCACCAAATTGTCTTGCAATTTCAGCATAAGATAGGCCATTTTCTCTCATTATGACAATTCGGCTTCTTTTTGTAGATGTCCTATTAGTTCTTCTTGTTGATGACATTGTTTAAAATTAGTTTAATTAAAAAAAGGAATTTAAATATTCAAAAACAGCAATACTCCATTTAATTGTACTAGTATGCATCATTCTGCAAGATATTTCCACAACAATAACTGTTTTACCATCCAAATAACCTAAACTATATTTACAGACATTTGATTGGTCCTCAGAACAATGTTTGTGATTGGCTAGTACGCTTATATAACAAAACACGTCCTTATTCAAAACGATTTGTGTTTGTTTTTTCTACTAAAATGAGCAAACTGATTGCATTGAATCAACTACAAAAAACCCAACAAATGTCATGATTTGGGCATGTATGTCTGCAGATGGTGTGGTTCGAATTCAAGTGATTGATGGCATCCTGAATGCCAAAAAATACATCGAAACTGTCCTGGAACCAAAATTGATACCTTCCATCAGGAATACCAATTGATACCTTCCCCAACAACGCACCATTTATTTTTCAGCAGGATTCAGCTCCATGCCACACAGCAAAAGTATGCAAAGCATGGTTTCAAAATAAAGGCATAGATATATTACCATGGCCAGAAAACAGCCCTGATCTCAATCCAATTGAAAATTTGTGGCGACGTTTGAAAATTCTTGTACGAAAAAAAGTCCATCCAATAAAAGACAACTTATTGAAGCTATAATTGATTCTTGGTACCATGTAATGACGAAAGATGAACTCCAAACACTCGTTCACTCGATGAAAAGATGCTGTGAAGCTGTCTTAAAAAATAAGGGTTCTCCTACTAAGTATTGATTGTGTAAGTATCACTTTAAAAAAATGCAAATCTAAGATAGATCTTACTATTAGTTGCATAACTTTTTTTGTAATACAGATATTGTAACACTGTTTTTATTATTAAATTCTAAATTAAAGTACCTTCAATTTGATATATAAACGTTTGTATTTAAGTGAAAATTAATATATTCTACAAGCACACAAAGTTGAAAAACATGAAACTTTCAAAAAATGTCCAAACTTTTGGCCACCACTGTATATATATATATATAGTCAACATTTGAACGGAGTGTGGTTTTGAGGTCTGCGGGTCATGATCGGTGAAAATATACCAAAATTTTCTGAAATTGCTTTTCTCCGAACGGCCGCAATAGGTAGCTTTTTGTAATAAAAGTTACTTAATAGCAGTCTCAAGAGCAAATAAAAGTATCTTGTATAATCTCAATGTACTTTTATGTCTTTCAGTAACGAGGACTGCAAAATAAAACCACCTGTTGGTGAAATCTTGAATTATTAAGTTTTTCTTTTGTCGCAAAAGTTCCGGCTCTTTCATAAGTCTAATTTTGCAAACAGCACTCTTATACGATAATCAGTTAATTGTTCATGAATATTTCACATGTAAAGTGAATTATTAAATAATTTGTGTACTAAACTGCATAATTAAAAACAAACATTTCCTACTTGAGTTTTTCTAAAAAATGACATTTTCCTCCGTAATTCCGCAATTTATGTCTAGACACCTCCCATTTGAAAGATACATCCCACCCCTCCGTCGTGATAATAAAATATTTGTCAGGCATAATTCATTCTAAACTTAATTAACCTGTATAAGTAAGCTAAAGCTAATGGGTCGTTAAATATCATAACGGTGAGCAAAGAAACAATTTTACGAGGATGTTTTTGTAAAATATTTTAAAGAGCTAATGCGTTTAAATTTAAAGCAGTGAACTTGAATTGATTTGTTCTTGGCTCATGCTTCTTAGAAGGGAACCATTTTTAGTGCAGCTCGCACCTAGCATTGAGACAAGTACTATACTACGAAATTTGCGAATCCATAATATTTTTCTGTTAAAATCATATTTTTTGATTTTATAACAGCATAATTTTCTAAAAATGCAATTATCGAGACAACTTATCGACTATTAACATAGAGGTTTTTTTTTTTTTTTTTTTTTTTTTTTTTTTTTTTTTTTTTTTAACAGCAGTGAAAAACACAAATTAGTTAATAATAATATAAGAACACACATTTTATCAGACAATTAAATACACTAAACCAACATGAGTGAAAAATTGTCCTGGCCAGGACTCGAACCTGGGACCTTCAGCGTACCGTGCTGATGCTCTGCCACTAAGCCACTCAGATCGACATCCTAGCCCAGCAATTTCTCACATTTATTCATGTTGGAAACAGTCAACGGCCATCAGTTTTACAGCTTCAGATGACATAATACGATGAATAACCAATCATCGGTCAGTAATTAATATATATATTAAAGCATAAACACTACATCTGATTACTTTATTTTACACAATATAAGAACACACGTTTTATCAGACAATTAAATACATCAAACCAGCATGAGTGGAAAATTGACCTGGACCAGGACTTGAACCTGGGACCATCAGCTTACCGTGCTGACGCTCTGCCACTAAGCCACCCAGATCGAAATCCTAAGATCTTAGGATGTTACCTTCCTAGTTAGTAACACTATTCCGCATAATCTATATATTTAAAACGCTAAGCAATTTCTTTCGACAGTCCGCGAGAACAAACTACTACATCAAATTACATCATTCTTTTTTTAAATGAAAGATATTTGGTCACAGATTTGTTATCGTACATTCGTTTGTTCGAAAATTTAATTAATTAGCCGTAATCTTAAATTAAAATTTTACTTCTGCTTATGACGTCATAATGTCGGCAATCGGATTAACGCCCACTGTTGCGACGTACAGAGTTTATTTTCTGAACCCAATGATTGCGAGCATAAAAAATAAATATTAAATATTAAAAGCACGTGACTTTTAGGCCGAATTTTTTAATTTGTAAGTTAAAATATAGTTAAAATGTTTAAGTATTTCGGTAAAAATATTTATCCGTATGTTTTATAAGCAAATAAAAATTCATATTTACTGTGACGTCACGGAAATATTGTCCATTGGGTTCATTTTATCCTTAAGCATTATAACTTTGTTGATGGCCCCACCAGTGGCTGAGAGGTTGTGCTCTCGAAGCTGGTAGACGGGAGGTGCTGGGTTCGATCCCAATCGCGCCCGTCGGCCTAGTAGTTCGGAGTTTTCGTGGTTTTCTTCGAGCCGTGGATTTATCCATGCGTAACTACGGATTAGGTTCCCTTAGAAAGACCCCCACGAAGGGCACTCCCCCCGGGCCTATATCCCTAGTGTAGATAATTGGCCGTCAATAATCAACCCAACCCAACTTTGTTGATGTCATTTTTTTCCATTACAATTAAATGCAAAATATATTTTTATATGTATGCATGGTGCTAAGGCATAAATGTACGTGTGAAAAGTTTGTACCGGTGAAAAAGACGTTATGCTTATCTTGAAATGCATTTTAACATTTATAAAACTAAAAAGAAAAATTTATATGATTGTGTCAACATGGCGTAATATTAACTGATATTTCAATTTTTAATTTTAAAGATTAGAACTGGAGCCTTTATTGGTTGCTTCATCTTGATTGCATACCTTGATTACATGTTACCAATTACTTTTTTTTAATTATGGGATTAAGTTATAGGAATTATAAGATTTAAATTATTAAGATCTCCTTTTTTAATAAAAAAAATTCACAAAAGTAAAGAATTTCAGGAAAAAAAACTTGAAATAATGATTGTATTTTTAGCTAGAATAAACAATGTAAGGCTAATATTTTATAGGAATTATTTTGGTAGGTTTGTTATAAGTTCATTTAACAGTTCCTTATTAGCGACAAAGTCTTATTTCTTTCACTGTGAATTTTTCTTTCGATGTCAAAAAATGGTAGTCTACTTTTGGACGCCAACCAAAACACAGTGGCAATATTTATAAATGTATAATGGTTGTGACAACAAACGGCACTATCGCTTTAGCTTTCATCGCGCTTGCATCACTTCTAAATACTAAAAATTTAATTTTTTTACTACATTTTACAATTTTAATTCTTACATCCTCAATTAGAAAAAATAAATTAGCTTTCGATTGAAATTTATTTGAAATCTGCCGCTTAATTTAACGACTTTTTAAATAATTTTCAAGCATGAAATATTTTTCAATTCTATCTCAACAATGACCATCCGTTTGTTTTAATAATGTAAAATAGACCCTTGGAAAGTTGCAACAATTGAAAATAGGTATCCCTAACCTTCATGAAAAGTGAAGAAAATAATAATAATAAAAACCTGATAAATCATAAGATCAGATTATCCATAAGATAGAGTATTTTGGGGCTAATATAAAATCTGTCAAAAGAAATAAAAAACTATTTTTAGTTTATGATTAACATAAAATTGATATGTTGAATTCGTTGATGACATGTATATGTTGAATCAGAATATGCTAGGAACTGTTATTTATTATTTTTTTAAAGATCCATTGGATATTTAACTGTATAAGAGACCGACTGTGATGGAAAAGGAATAATCATCCTGATTATGTAAAGGGATAGAAGAAACCATACAAATAAATTACAATTGAAAACATTAAAATTCTCCCTCATCTGCATATTAATTTATTATTTTTAACAAAAATTCTTCATTTTTACATAAAAATTGATTAGTTTAAAACAATGGATGCGTTTTAGAAGATATGGATTTGAAACGAACAATGATTAAAGAGGACATTTTAAAACTTTTAATTTAAACATTTTAAAACTTTTTTAATGTCGAATTTCAACGGTGCCTTTGGGCAGATGCAATACATATGCGCATAGGAGCTCATTCGATTCCATTATCACAGGTGGGGGGTGCTTATACTATGTTTTTTTTATTTACTGAATATGAGATGAAAGTAGGAAATTTGTATGATCCTTTATGATAGGACTATTTGTATGATACTTTATAGCTCATTGACTTTTTTTTTTTTTTTTTTTTTTTTTTTTTTGTCGTGGGGAATATGGTGGTAATGTCAAACTGATTTGCATTACACATTTGTTTACGGAGTGTTCATTTGGAGTTTGCATCGGAAATAGCATTTCACTGGGAGGGGGGGGGGGTTAAAATAAAATATTTGAAAGACTGTTTCATACGAAGCCCTACTTAAATAATAAAGAAGCTTATTTTACTGATATTGTTATAGTATTTTTTTCCGTCACGTTTTGACGGGTTCCATCTAGTATAAATAAAATCAGTAATCATTTGTTTGATATTGCGGAGAAAACATGGTTCTCTCCACAATCAGAAAGCCTCCTTCAGTGCTTCACTGCTTGAGTCAATTTGACCAGGCATTGTATGGTGCTTTGAGCTTATCAAGGCGTGTTCTATCCCCCTTAAAGTTGTTGACAGGAGTTAAGAAACACCCTGTATTTAAAACAATACATGCGCTGATAAATTTATGCATTTTTGGTTTAAGTAGGAAATATTTCACACACACACACCAAGGCAAAATATTCTACTAGTTCTTTCATTCTCAGTTAAATTTTTGGGTAATTTTTATATACAAATTATCAAATTACATTTTTAAAAATTTAATAATTCATCAATAAATGATGAATAACGTTTTCCTTGTTTGTGTAATTGTCTAAACATAAAAAATAAAAAGTCAAAGTCCCTTTTAAAATTTATTCTCAAACAATTTAATTAAACCAAAAAAAAATGTTCAAATATATTAGTATAGTTAGAAATATCTGTATCACTGTTCTATAGAAAAAAAAAATATTTTTATTTTTTCCATTGGAAATACATCACCTTTTTTGCATCGCTTATTTTTACAGCAAAAATCTTCGGAAGATTTTCTTTTGTTTTAAAAGCAGTAAAAAAAAAGAGCTCCCATTCCCTGATTTGAATAATTTTTTTTGCTTCATAGCGAATTTTTTTTTCTTGCATCTGCATTTTTTTTTTCACTTTTATGGGAAGTACTGACGCTGAATCCATTCTTCAGATTTTGTTGTCATGTATTTTAAAGTTCAAACTATCACGTTACTTTATATGCTTAAAAAAAAAATACATTTCATGATTGTAAATATTGTTATTTTATTTTTCGAAATGTGTATCGAAGTTTGAATCTTTTCAAGATCTAATTCTATTAAGGATTTTGTTTTCTGAAAAGCCAATTTTTAGAATTTTTCGTATAATGGTATTATTTACTTTGTAACACGAGACAAGTGCAATTTTTATGGGGTATTGATGCCAAAGGTGGTATTTGATTTTCTTATTAAAATAAATTGTACCTTCCTTATATGTGTTACGTTTATTAGTAACTGTGTACTTTTCAAACGCTTTACAATGCAATACTTGTGTATGCAACTGTGGCGTATTTACGCTGGTGATCGGATATAAATCATTCAAAATCCAGTCTTTCTAGAAATAATGTTATTATTATTCGTAAGTTATCATTTTATGCAAAATCAAGGTAGCGCTGTAGCTTTTTTGTTGACCTTTTTTCCGAATGCCGTGCCATTTTCAAAATAGGAAAACGAACTACACAATTTTCCGCTATGTGGAACTTAATGCCAATTTTATGAATATACACTGAAAAAAATGACACTTTCAAATCTGAGTAAATCCATATTTTCATTTTGTTATGAAACTTTTCGTTTCAAATTGGACGACCCAATTCTTTCAATTCTGAAATACCAGAAATTTGAAACATAGACATACTCAAAACTGAGCACTTGGAGGTCAGTTCATATTCATTATTAAAACATGAACATACTAAAAAATGATTAGAACCAGTTCAAACTAATTTTTGAACGATGGAAATACTCAAAAATTAGCACATAGAATTCCGTTCATATTCCATTTTGAAACGTGGACATACTCAAATAGGAGCACATGATGTTTCATTCTTGAGTGTGTGCATGTTTTCAGAAATGAGTATATACGTGTTTCAAACTTGAGTCATTTTGATTCGGAGCCATTTTGACTATGAGACATACTCAGATTTGAGAATTTTTTGCTCAGTTTAGAAAATGTCGATTTTAGAGTGTAGCAGTCACCTATTTGCATCAGGAACCTAGACAAAAAAAATAGTATCTTGTCTCATATAGGGTAGAGTAGGGTAAAACCGGGTACCCTGTTTTCTGGCTGACGAGTGTTGCCCTGTGGACAGCAATAGTCTTAACTGCATCCGTTAGCCTCCCCTAGCAGTGTACCATCGTCTTTTGAAGCGTGTTAATCTCTGTGTAAGTGTGGTACTATTGGATAAAAATCATCTCAAATGTTTTAATTTTTCGTCGTCTTTGTTGTTCTTCAGATAAATCCAGCCTGGTGGATCGATTTAGGTAAGTAAACCACTGTTTTTTCATACGATTTTTCACACGAAACAAAGAATAATAAATTGAATGCATTCAAAATACAATGTAATCTAATATAACAAAGTATATCTTTTATTCTACATCTGAAATACCACTCTGTTTCGATCGATCGATGGTTTATTTTTCTTCTAAACACTTCAATTTAAATTTTGCTTTTTAACCGTAAAAACAAAATAAACCCGTGCGGAGAAATCATACTTTTTTTTTTTTTTTTTTTTTTGTACGATATATTTTTATTATAAACGTTGTTGAGCATCATGTAATGCGATATTTTATTTTTGCGACAACATTAATTTGAAGAAATCCTTCCATTTCATTTATGAAAACAATGCCGATTTAATGTTTAAATAACAGCAATTTTTAATCAAAAAAACATGTTTTAACGAAATGTGAGTGTAGTATGTCAGAAGCTTCTTCGAAAACCTTTCGAATGATAAATTAAACGTAGTTGTGCGTTTCGTAAATTCGTAGAAAAAGGGATTTTGACAACAGAAATAATATATAATGATTGCAAAAATAATTATTCTTATTTGCTTATAAGTATCACACAAAATAGCATTTGCTGCTCCAAAATAGAAGTTGTTGCCATTACAGCTTCCAATAGACGTAAACTAGCAAAAGAAAAAAAAACTTATTCAAGAAAATTATGCAAAATTGTAGGGCACTTTAACTGACCAAGTAATAGATACAGGAATGCATCAGCAAATTAGGTTCTCTGTGTTACATTATTGTAATTGCAATCAGAGTGAAAACAGCTGAAACTGGTAAAATATATATTTTTTAATACCGATTTCGTCGGCTTATGGAAAGAAACCGTTATTGAGAATAAATATTAAATAACGACTCTGAATTATCCATCGGTGTCCGTATATTCTTGAAGTCACATAATAAACTGCTTTTGCCGTATTCAAACTTTTTCGCAGAGGACAATGTACAGGGTGTATAAAAAAACCTTGACACATTTTAAAAATTTATCAAAAAAAATGTGCAAGAATATGCATAGAAAATCACGTACGCGTTACTTGAGATATTGGAGTTTACAGCAATAATAACAGATGGCACTAGGGTAAATAAAAATTGAAATAATATTTAACGTATATTTTTGTGTATAAGCAGAGTATCCGACTTTTCAATGAAAAATTCTTCAATATCAGAAACCCATATATAAACCGATGTTAGTAAAAGGGGATGAAAAAATACAGCGAGCGGAAACGTAACACCGTCTTCTATCTATCTATCTATATTATAAAGGACAAACGTGTCCGTGCGTAACGCTGACGTCATTTTGCGAATGGCAACACTTAACGATGAAATTTCGGTTTTGCGATTCTTGCTACTGCATTTTTTTAAATTTCTAAACATCGCACATTTTTAATTTTTACAGCGTTATATAGGAAAAAAATCTACTTTCAAATGCAATTTGTTTGACAACCGTCTCGCCTTTTACTCATTTATTATAGCATTTAAATTAAATTTCAGGCATGATTTTAAAAAATATATATCTCTATCTCTTGCAGACGATAACAAAATATTAATCTGTTTGCACTTTAAGCAATTAAAAAAGTTCAGCATTTGTTTCCCCCTAATATTCAATAACGAAATTAAAACTTCATTACGCAATCAATAAAATAGTATAAATAAAACACAAATTTAACAGACATGTTTTTGAAATAAGCGCTTAAAACCTCTGAAATTATGAGAATTAAAAAAACTGCTGTATATAATGAAATTTGTAGCGATTTCTTCGGCTATTAACTTTTGGCACGAGGCCAATACAAAATTAAAATTTTTAATAAATTACAGAATTTTATTTGAATATATAATTGGCATATTTCATATAAAATTGCTCTTTGGTGTTGTTAGGGGCAATCTTAAATAATTAATAAATGTAAAAAATCTATTAGCGTTTTCAATATAAATAAATAAATAATAAATAAATTTCACATATACTCTCTATCCCGGGAAGCCCGGGTTGGATACCCTAGTATAACTAATAGCAATAAAAATAAGAATAAAAAAATAAAATAAACTGCACGTTTGTCTAAATAGGCCTTTAAAGACAGGATCCGTTTAAAATGGACTGAACGCCTATCACCTGACGATACAGCTGTGACAAATGTTTATAATTTAAATAAGTTGGAAATTGTACGTTAAACGTGACATAGGGGTGCTTTCGTTTTATAACTAGTTTTACAATGCAAAAAAAAAAAAAAAAAAAAAAAAAAAAAAATCATCCTTATTATTTCATTAAAATGAATTATATCGTCTGCTATGAACGAAATGAGAATGCCGTTTTTTTTCTTATTACGTATGCCACGGTTTTTTTTTCGACACCAAAGAGTGCTGCAAAATTGACCATGGAGATTTTGCTTTGCGAAGATTACCTCCATGGTTTAATATTTTTAGGACTCATAATGAACGAATCTCTTAAGTTTATTTACTCTAATGGATTGAGATATACACTTAACCTAATTTCCACTGAAGTTATCGCAAAACTATACATTTAGTTTATTATTATTATAGAACTATTACGTTAAAAAACTATACATTTTTTAACGTATCTCATCTCTCAAGCAAACAATTTTTTTGAACGATCCTTCTAAAAATGTAACTTTTATGCAATTTTATTCGAAAAAATAATTTTGAATAAAAATGGTCGCCTGGCATATGAATAAAGAAGTGGTTTGCCCGTATTTGTTTTCCTCAGTCACATGACTTGCTCTTTTTTTATATAGGTTACGTACCATAGGATTTAATAGAATAAAGAAAACGTTTATTATTATCTTTTTGAGTTGTGATTCGATTTTCATAAAATTTGAAAGAACTCGACAAAACCCTGCAACGATAATACATATTAAATTTCAAACCTTTCGGTTGGGTAAGTTTTGCGCTGTTATATGCGGACGAACGGACAGACAGACGGGGAGATGGACGGACCAGATGGCGACTATAGGTGCTACGTATTTATATAATTACAAACGCACCGAAAAAATGTTGACCACGTCACCATATGGGTGAAAGAAGCTTAACTTGAAATACAACAAAAATTATCGTTCGATCTTTCAAAAATATTGCGTGAGGATGATGCAATTTTTGAAGAAGATAGCGACGACGACGACGATGATGATGATCAAGTAGACGATGACGATATTCAACCAATGAAAGGAAGAGATTTTAAGAAGGTGTTTAAAAAATCAGATAATGACTTGAATAGTGAGTGATGATTGTTAACCTTTTTCACTGTAAAAGAATGCGATATTAACTTTTTATTTTCATTTGTAAGTTTTTTATATTATTTATATTTAATATTTTTTATTTTAGAATATCAATTTTTGAAACTTTCCTTAATTCATATACTAGCCGATCCCGTCGCGCACCTCCCTCCCACTTTGGATCCAAGAAAAAGTCGAAAAATTCTCGGCTTGTATGTATACAGAAATATACGTTAATCTGAAATTTATATTCGTGTAAATTTCAAGGATCTAAATACTCTCTTCCCCCCCCCCCTCTCTCAGTAAGATTGTCTGTTTTTGTTTCCCAAATAGATCTAAAATATCACCAGTTTTGCGTTACATTAAAATAATAATTTTTAAAATAAACATCAAAATTAAAAAAAAAATCGATATTGTGTTTTTTTCTATCATGGAAACGAATATGAAAAATATAGAATCGTTAATGAATCTAATGGCTGTTTGAATTATCGACGAATTTTGATTCTGAAACATAACTACTAGTTCAAATTAACGAACATTAATTCTAATTGATGTTTCGTATGGCTTACTTTATTTTGTTTATCTCTTACAGAGACATCCAACCATTTTTGACAGATTTATTATTTTTGAAAAGCCTCCGGAATTCGAAACTTCCCTGGGGTGAATTCTGCGTTTCTGTTTTAGAAATAAGAACCGCTTTCCTGATATAAATGAAATGTACTTTTTACCTTCGGGAGCGAAAGTGAACGTTTCTAGGAAATATGTACCTGACAGATGATGCTTACCCATGAAAAGTCTTCTTTCTAAGTATAGGTAAGTTTACTTGAAGGAAAAAAAAAACGAGTATTGGAAAATTTATTCCATGAAAAAGATTTTTCACTTTTCTTCAAAACCAAAGTCAATGTAACTTAAAGATACATTTGCGGCATTAGAAATGCGTCATTTTAAAATTTAGTATAATTTTTTTTTATTTACATTGATGACTCAAAATAAATCGGCTAAACATTAAAAAACAGATATAGCATAAACACTATCTGGATATATTATAAATCGAACAGAAATACCAACAATTAAACTTCACCCAATAGTGCCGAAATCGCGCAAGATATTTAAACAGTATTTCAAATGTTAATTTTTTTATTGAAAATTTTAGAACTAAATCTTTCATTCACTATTAATAATTGATTTTAATCTTTGAGAGATATATTGCATTTAATAAGCAAGAAAGTGGGTTATTTGTATTATACTTGTAATATTTTCCAACTGCGATAATATAACTGGCATTCGAATACAGGACGCTTTACCATCTTTGAATAGGTTGGTAGAGCTTTGAGCCGTTTAGTCTAAGCGTTATGTCCACCGGATTTGTCTAGTGTAGTTTAGTTGATAGAGAGTTTGCAGCTTAAGGGGCTACTCAATTTGTATATGGTCACCTAAAAGACAATAATAGTAATGAAAAATGTATTCCATTTAAAACATATTTAAAAAATCCACATAATATAATAAAATCACTAATTATTATTAAAATACAGATATAAATTCTTAAAGTGATAAAAACAGAACTCAAAAAGCTTATAAAAATCTCTTAACAGGATGATGGACATGTTTCGAACGCACAAACGGCGCCATTGTCAAGATCAACACGATAAACAAACTATTACCGCAAAAATTTGAAAATAAACTTGAAAAACATAAACCACGAGATCATATGTGTAATGAAAGCAGGTTTTAAAAAAAATCAGGCAGATATCAAATATGACAGTATTGTAAAAAAAGTATTATTTTCTATAGAGAACGAAGAATGAATGATTCTAGGCAAAGTTCTCCTAAAAGACGATGTTTATTCATAGAAAGAGTTCTGTCTACATTTGGATAAAGTAACATGAAATAATTAAATGTAAAATTTAAAAAAAAAAACATTATCATACTTTCATTAAAATTCACAAAAAAAGTCAACTTACATTATAAAGCACAAATGTGTGCGTCACTCAATGCTGACGTCATAATAATGCGGGCAACAATCTTGTGAGAATGGATGGATGTTGCAACAATGGAAGTATTGTTCAATTAAACAATTGTAATGCTATTTCTATGGGGAAAATGCAAGTTTTGGGCCGACATTGACACCCCTCAGGGATCAAATTTTTAAAAAATAATATCTAATTCATATATTGCCTTCAAGAATACATGTATACATTCCAAATTTCAAACCTCTACTTCAACAGGAAGTGGGTGAAAAATGTGTCACAAGATTTGACTACCACATACATACTGAAATGTAAGTTAAAAGAAAGTATGTAAAAATAGAATAGTAAAAGATTTACTAAATGAGAAAAAATATTTTTTATAGATAAAAATTAGTAGTCTGTACTTAACAGTAGTCCTTATACATGCATATGTTCGAAATTTAGTATGAAATACTATTTATGTGTATTTTGTTGATTCAAAATGAAACATCTAAAAATAACTTATCGTAGATCATTTCTACACGTATCTATACTAATAAAAGAAAGTTTAGCTCTGTGTGTGTGTGTTTGTTTGTTTGTTTGTCTGCGATGGCTAGCAAGATCTAGCCCACCTAGAAGTCTGAAAATTTAGGTGGGAATTGTCCAAGCATTGGCCGGGTGCACCCGAGTCTCAGAATTTTAATACTTTGAAAATTAACAAAAATATTAATTAAGAACTGATCAGTAACACATATCCTTTTTTGCGAGCCGGTTTTCGTAACTCGCGCATGTCCAGAACTCGATTCACCGCAGCGCACGAGAATGAAGAACCATTTGCATGAAGAATGCGTTTCTTTCGCAATTCTGTTTTAAATTATATCGACTAAACCGTTTGGTTTATTTAAAAAAGAAACGCATATTCTGAAAAATTGAAATCTTTCGTCTCCAATGCCGTAATTAATTTGAAAAAAAAAAAAGTTAACCCTTTAAAAAACATTTTTGAACAAGTAATATAAAAAAATAATAATGTCAATTCCTACTTAGGTCAAAAAGAAATTTTTTTCCAGCGGTCTACACGCTTCGCCACTGACGGTATTTATTCCTAAATATCTTATATGAGAGAAATTTATTTTCTAGTACGGGAGAATTTCTTTCCATCCCAGACGAGGCTCGATCCTGGGTCCTTGTGGTTACGAGATCAGAGCTTAACCGACTGCGATATCAAGACTTGTGAGTAAGTGCTTTTAAATGAAACTAATGTCTGAAAAAAGTCGGCTGCGTGTTGATATTTTTTCTCCCATATAAAACTAAAATTAATTAAAATTAATTAATGAATTAATATTTGAAAAAAACTGTATTAACATCAAGTGTCATCCACTACAAGTTTAAAAAATTTATTTGAACTTGAGTGGATGAATAGAAAGTATTTCACTAACGATTGAAAATTTGAACAAGATATATAAATATATATAGGGAGAATGTGAACTAATGGTAAGAATTGAAAAGGGGTCGTTTTCCGGGCTTATGTTTTCTCCCTTACGCCCCTCAATTACACAATTTTAGCGATAGAGACTAACGAAACGTATGCTCTTAGAGCTGAAACTTTCTTTTAACAGACGGTATAATTATGTTTTTTAATACGAATTTTACCCCTCTCAAAAACACCGTCGAACGCAGGTCATTTCGCGCCTCACGAGAATTTTTTTTCTTATGCTATAAGTTTCTAAACGATCGTATCTCAACACAATCTTTTTAGAACATCTCGGTAGATCAGATTTACATCGTCTACAACAATTTCGAAGCGTTCGGACGAGAACAAGTATTTTTTTAAAATGAAATCTGAGATATTTTCGGCAAAAACCCATAATATTGGATGTTTTCCGCGGTCACGCTTGGCTTCGGGTAACGTTTTCACTATTTAAAATGCATACATTTTCACATAATTTTATAGAGGACTTGGAAACAGTTATACTTATAAACGAATAAAATTTCAGAGAGATCGGAGGACGAATACTATTTTTTTTTATGTTAACGGACCCGACGCGAGAAGAAAGCATATTTATTTTATAACCAGATAACAATATTTCTGAAGTGATTTTTACACGGGCTGTAAAACCGTTATTTTTACCCGCTGGGTGGGTCAACTAGTTATAAATAACACCGAAATGCGAGAAATTAAACTGCACCCAGTCATATTAATATGAATAAATTTTCAAACAATATTTGAAATCTTATGATTCGTATTCCAAATTTTAGTACTCAATTTTTCATTTCGGTCTCATATTTTGTTTTATAACATTGCGATGATCTCATATTGCGATCATAATTTGTTTTAAGCTTTTATGAAATATTTTCCGTTTAAATACTCAAGAAAATAAGTTTTATCTGGTATAGTTTTTCAATCATTCCATTTGAAGGTTTATATATTTATTTTATTTATTTTTTATTATGACATTAAATTACACAGGCCTACAAAATTTAACTTTTTGTCTGGGGTTTTCATGAATTTATGTAAATTGTAAGAAATCTACTATGCTTATTTCAAAAATAATATTCATTTTTATGTATCACTTCAGGATTTTTTACAATTAAGAAACTAAGAATTTGGAATTTGAGAATATACAATCTACACAACATTCATTAAAAAATGTACAAAAAAATCAGATAAATAAATAAAATCATATATTCATATATAAATGTGTGTGCACGTTTTATAAGAAACTATATTCTAGTATATACAGTAAAATTACTTTTCTTTATCATCAAAAGAACACTTGTGTCCTTTAGATTTTGAAACTGGTTTAGTGTCTCTTTTTAAGCCCCCAGCAGTAATCTGCCAACATATTTACATTCCAGTGTCCTTGATAGCGTTTCCCCATGTATTTTATGTCCTGGTGAAATCTCTCACCTTGTTCTTCATTCATTTCACCAAGATTTTCAGGAAAATATTCAAGATGGGGGTGCAGAAAATGCATTTTCAAACTCATGTTACAACCTAGTTTTTGAAAGTTTTGAAGCATTTTTTCAACAATCATTGCGTAGTTAGGATTTTTGTAATTTCCTAAAAATTTCTGAGTAAATTCTTCGAAACTAACCCATGCATCTTTCTCGACTGATTTCATTTTTCCCTCAAATTTCTCGCCCTTCATTAATTGTCTTATATCTGAGCCAACGAACACATCTTTTTTGATTTTACCTTCCGATAAATGTGGAAAAATTTCATTTAAATATCGCAAACTCTCCCATGATTTATCTAAAGCTTTTACGAATTGTTTCATTAAACCTAATTTAATGTGCAGGGGAGGCAAGAGGACTTCTTTTGGATCAACTAAGTTCTGCCGAATCACATTTTTTTATCCTGGATTTTTGCAACCTCTTGCTGTTATATCTCTATGAATGAATAGTCTATGCTTGAATAAGTGACAAAACAAACGTAAGATATCAATAAACGAACAAAATAAACGTATGTTCTCACTACAAATGCGCGGGAGAAAATTGCACCTTCTCAGGCAAATGCCAACACATAAAGTGGCACCATCTATATTTATGCTTCACATCCTTTCGTGCAGTATTGTAATTTAACATTTATTAATGTCATTTTTCTAAGACATTAATTTTTGTTTTTATTAAGAATGTATTTTATTTAATAAATATTACACATTAATTTTATTAAGAGGCACCCCCTTCTTTTTTGTTTTGTGAAAAAACTGTGAGTGATAGCAAAAAACTAATGTCATATTTGAGATCAGCGTGACTGATTTACTAAGAGAAAAATGGTGTTCTACAAACCCCAGATTTGTGTTGACCTGTTTTATCTATGACAGATAAAGTATCTCAGAAATGACTTCGGAATTAGAAACGTCCCTTAGGAAAATTCCGTCTTCATGTCTTAGAAATGAGAAACGCCACTCAAATATAAATAAAAAGTATTCTTTTACTTACGGTGACGAAAAATAAATGATACAATAAAACTTTAAACTGACAGATGATGCTATGAGGATAAGGTTAGTAGAAATAAATCGATTATTAAAATAATTATGCCATAATAATAAAATTTAAAAAAAATTCTTTTTCGAAGAAAGGCGGGAAAAGGCTTAATATGAGCTTAATATAAGACATATATTTCAATGAAAGTAAAATAATTTTTCCCTCCAGTCTATACTATCCATCCATAATAAGAGAAACCTCATAACCTTATAAATAAGAGAGGTACTAAGCATCCAAAAATACAATATGTAACGATGCGGCATCTTTTAACTTACCGAAATTGTGGCTCGAGCGACTCCATGGTTACAGATATGAAAATAAATAACCAAGTAAAAATAAAAGGTAAAGTGCGCAATTTTTTAAAAACGTACATGAAAATTAAATGATAGTATTTTAAATAAGAACTTCAAAGACCGTGCAATTCTGGAATATTCTCATTTCTTTTTGAAAATGGCTCGGAGTTAGCCGAAACATGTCAAACAACCTAATAAAAGTTATTTTAATTTGTATTATGTTGTTAATTTAACATTTTAGCATTTAAAAAAATATATTTAAAAGAAATAAGAAATATATGATAATAGTTTTTGATATAAAATTTTCAATAAATTAAAACATACCACTCCCCCCCCCCCCTAAGTTCTCGAGTTGAAAAAGAAATCTATCTAACAGACTGCAGAAAATTAAGTATTTAACAAATAAATAAATTCCGATTAAATTTAAAAGAAGTAAAAACAAAAACGAAAAATCATGCATCCGTCATAAATTATGGAACATTTTCCAACACTAACAGAATAGTGTTAAGAAAAAAAAAATTCATATGATGAAACGAGATATCTAAATAAGCAATTTAAAAAATACACGAGCAGGGAAGACCGAGCTATGCTCGGTCAAAATCAAATTTGAGTTCAAATATCATGACCCATGACCAAAATGACCCACTAATTGAATTTTCTCGAACATGTGACTTAGCCCAACAGTCTTGTCGTGCCCGAAAACCATAGGATGCATAATTTAGTGTAAATAGTCTGAGCCGTTTTCAAGACAAAATAGCTTGACCCATAATGACCCATGACAAAAATGACCCACTAATTGAATTTTCTCGAACATGTGACCTAGCCCAACAGTCTTCTCGTGGTCGAAAACCATTGGATGCAAAATTTAGTGTAAATTGAGCCGCTTTTTAGATCTTGACCCACAATGACCCAGAAATGACCCACTAATCAAATTTTTTCCAACATGTGACCTAGCCCAATGATTATCGCGTGCCCGAAACTCGTAGGATACAAAATTTAATCAAAATTGTTAGAGCCGTTTTTTAGATAAAATTAATTTGACCCGCGTTGACCCAAAAATGACCCACTAATCGAAAGTTCTCGAACATGTGACCCAGCCCAATAGTCTTCTCGTGCCCGAAAACCGTTGGATGCAAAATTTAGTGTAAATTGAGCCGCGTTTTCGATCTTGACCCACAATGACCCAGAAATGACCCACTAATCGAATTTTCTCGGACATGTGACCTAGCCCAATGATATTATCGTGCTCGAAACTCGTAGGACACAAAATTTAATCAAAATCGTTAGAGCCGTTTTTTAGATAAAATTAATTTGACCCGCGTTGACCCAAAAATGACCCACTAATCGAAAGTTCTCGAACATGTGACCCAGCCCAATAGTTTTCTCGTGCTCGAAAACCGTTGGATGCAAAATTTAGTATAAATTGACCCGCATTTTAGATCTTGACCCACTAATCGAAATTTCTCGGACATGTGACCTAGCCCAATGATTTTGTCGTGCTCGAAACTCGTAGGACACAAAATTTAATCAAAATTGTTAGAGCCGTTTTTTAGATAAAATTAATTTGACCCGCGTTGACCCAAAAATGACCCACTAATTGAATTTTCTCGAACATGTGACCTAGCCCAACAGTCTTCTCGTGCTCGAAAACCATTGGATGCAAAATTTAGTGTAAATTGAGCCGCTTTTTAGATCTTGACCCACAATGACCCAGAAATGACCCACTAATCAAATTTTCTCCAACATGTGACCTAGCCCAATGATTTTCGCGTGCCCGAAACTCGTAGGATAGAAAATTTAATCAAAATTGTTAGAGCCGTTTTTTAGATAAAATTAATTTGACCCGTGTTGACCCAAAAATGACCCACTAATCGAAAGTTCTCGAACATGTGACCCAGCCCAATAGTCTTCTCGTGCCCAAAAATATTCGGATACAAAATTTCGTCAAAATCGTTTGAAGCGTTTTTTAGATATAATTAGCTTGACCATGACCCAAAATGACCCAAAATGACCCACTAATTCAATTTTCTCGAACATGTGACATAGCCCAACAGTCTTCTCGTGCCCGAAAATCGTTGGATGCAAAATTTAGTGTAAATTGAGCCGCGTTTTCGATCTTGACCCACAATGACCCAGAAATGACCCACTAATCGAATTTTCTCGGACATGTGACCTAGCCCAATGATTTTATCGTGCTCGAAACCCGTAGGACACAAAATTTAATCAAAATCGTGAGAGCCGTTTTTTAGATAAAATTAATTTGACCCGCGTAGACCCAAAAATGACCCACTAATCGAAAGTTCTCGAACATGTGACCCAGCCCAATAGTCGTCTCGTGCTCGAAAACCGTTGGATGCAAAATTTAGTATAAATTGACCCGCATTTTAGATCTTGACCCACAGTGACCCAGAAATGACCCACTAATCGAAATTTCTCGGACATGTGACCTAGCCCAATGATTTTGTCGTGCTCGAAACTCGTAGGACACAAAATTTAATCAAAATCGTTAGAGCCGTTTTTTGGATAAAACTAATTTAACCCGCGTTGACCCAAAACTGACCCACTAATCGAAAGTTCTCGAACATGTGACCCAGCCCAATTGTCTTCTCGTGCCCGAAAACGGTTGGATACAAAATTTCGTCAAAATCGTTTGAACCGTTTTTTAGATACAATTTGCTAGACCATGACCCAAAATGATCCAAAATGAACCACTAATCGAATTTTCTCGAACACGTGACCTAGCCGAATGGTTTTCTGGTGCCCCAAAACGGTAGAATACGAAATTTCGTCAAAATCGTTAGAGCCGTTTTTAAGATAAAATTTGCATATATAACCACACACACGATTTGCTCGTATTAGAATATATGATAACAATGTACAGCAATCGCTGCCCATATTGAAAGTCTTTCCTGCAGCCCTGTATATCATCTACAGAATTTAAAAACAGCACGTTTCGGTACGTACAACAAATACGTAGCGAAACTAAATAAGATTGCAACATTTCACATAAAATAAACTATATATTATAGAAATATAACTGAAAATAAAAGAAAAAAAGAAAAAAAACGAAAAGAAAGAAAACCATTTTTTGAATTAGCAGTATATAGAAAAAATAAATTAAAAATATTAATTTTCTGAAGAGATATTTTAAAAATACGAACGCATTACTGGACTGTAGGTTTCAAGGAGAATTTGAAATTTCACTGACCAAGAACGTACACTGACAATAATGCATTTTCAAATCTGAGTAAATCGATGTTTTCATTTTGTTATGAAATTTTTTGTTTCAAATAGGACGACTCAATGCTTTCAATTCTGAAATATCAGAAATACTCAAAATATTGAAACATGGATATACTCAAAACGGAGCACATAGAGGTCAGTTCATACTCATTTTTGAAACATGGCCACACTCAAAAATGATTAGGATGAGTTCAAACTCATTTTTGAAACATAGACATACTCAAATATGAGCCCACAGAAGTCAGTTCATACTCATTTTTGAAACATGGACAGGACATACTCCAATAGGAGCACATGATGTTTTGTTCTTGAGTGTGTGCATGTTTACAGAAATGAGTATATACATGTTTCAATCTTGAGTCATTTTGATTCGGAGCCATTTTGACTGTGCAACATACTCAATTTTGAGAATTTTTTTTCTCAACTTTGAAAATGTCGTTTTTAGAGTGTATAGAAGAAAACAAAAATTCCAGTAAATCAAAAAACAATTATGATTGTGGCACTTTAATTATACTTTATTGAGGCGCTTTAATAATAATAACAAACATTTCAGAAATTTAATTTAATTTAATTCAAATGCAGTATACAATTGATTCAAATTAATTTACTTTTTATTTATTTATTTTTTCAATATTAAAACAATTCTTAAGCTAAATTATTTCAGAAAAGACATCGAAATTATATACTTCCTCGAGAATAATCTATTCAGTGTTTGAAATATGAACCACTCTTCAGATATAAATAAAATGTATTCTTTACTTTTGAGGCGATAAATCAACGATACAAGGCAAAGTTTACCTGACAGATGATGGTTGTTCGTGGGAAGAGTTCTCTCTTTTGGATAATGTTACTCAAAAGAAATCGAGTAATATTAGAAGATTTATTCAAACATTAGAATATCTTTCTTTTTTGAAGACAAAACTGTGTGTTACAATTAGCCCTGTTAAAATCCGAGCGCGTACCTATCTATCTAACCCCAAAAACTCGGAAACCACAGGGCGCAGGGCTAAGACATTTGGCACAGGGGTTGCTGCCAGGAGGCCCATTAACGATTGGATCAAAAAATTTGAAAATTTTAAATAGATTTCTTTTTAATTTATGTTTTTGACGAATTTTTGCCCTTTTTTTTATGTTTAACCCGTAATCGCTCAAGTTCTAACCAGTTCTAAACGTTTACTGCAGTGTGAGATATACATATTACGTACGCCACGCTGCAATACTAAGAACTTGTAGCGGGTATTACGACAATTCTTTTAACTCGCATGCAAATAATTAGAGATTATTTAATTCGGCTTAATTATTACTTTAAAAAAAATAAAGAAAAACATTTTATCACAAACATCAACAAAACTTTTTATTCTATTTATTCCCTTATTCCAAAGATATCGTTGTATCGTCTGCTTCCATAGCAACCTGATAAATTTAATTTCATTAAAAAAAATGCACAGTAGTAGAACATATTTTTCTGCATACTACATAGATACATTAAGTTGTACTGATTTTTATTTTAAATTTTGGTTTTAGAATTAAATTCACGAACTCCCGTGCGTAGAACGGGTTAAACAGCTAGTATTATATGTAAAATTTGTCAAGTGTGCGTCTTTAAATACCCCTTCTTCCTTTTTTAAAAATGTTTATTTATTTTGTTGATACATAAAAAAAAATCGGAAAATCAATAAAAAGCTAAATATCTTACACAATTTCTGAATATGTTGTAAATCTTTCCGAAATGCCAGCAATTAAATTTCCCCCAGAAATGATCAAATTATACATAGAATTTATAGAAATATTTCAAAATCTTTAGTTATTTAAAATTTCAGTACAAAATCCTTCATTCCAATATTGCCTTTTAACCTTTTAGAAATATCGCATTTAAGTAATTAGAAAATAAGTTTTCAATATAATATTTGTTTAATAAATCCCTTTGAAGTTATATTTATTTATCGTATTGACATTTTAATATGATATTCATCTATTCCTGACAAATATATTAATTTTGAAAAGGCTTCGGAATTTGAAACTTCCCTGGGGAGAAATATTGTTCTCCTGTGTTTGAAATTAGATCCGATTTCCAGATATACATAAAAAGTATTCTCCATATTTGTAGAGAAAAGATGAGTGGTACTGGGCAAAGTTTATCTGACTGATGAAGTTCTCTCGTATAAAGACTTGACAAATTTGGATAAGTTTATGGGTAAGGATAATTTAATACATCATAAAGATTTTCTTAAAAGAAAAAAAAAGAGAGAGATATTTTTAGCTGAAAATAGTTTTCGATATCTTAAAGCACATGAAAACTTATCTTCCCTTGCTCTGTTAGAGGTTGGTTTTCGTTTCCTAAATTAATTTGTAAGCATCATCTTACAATCTGCAGAAAGTTTTTAAACGTTCAAGAAATAAAGAAATCCTGGTTAAATTTATAGGAAGCAATAACAATAACAATAATAATAATAATAATAATAATAATAATAATGTATTTATACAATAATTGCAAAAAACAAATGTTGAATTATCCCTTTCTCTGTTAGAGGTTCGTTTTCATTTTCTTAATTGATTTGTAAGGATCAACTAACAATCTGCAGAAAAATTGTAAATGTTCAAGAAATAAAGAAATCCTGGTTAAATGTATAGTAAGCAATAATAATAATAATAATAATAATAATAATAATAGATTTATACAATTAATGCAAAAAAACAAATATTCAATTATCAAAAAATTATTATTGTGGCATGTTAATTTTATTCCAAACATTTAAGAAATTTAATTTAACAGACTTTAACTTCAGTAGCCAATTATTTAAAATTAGTTACTTTATTTATTTTTTATTACGATATTCAAATATTCCTGACCGAAATTATTTCTCAAAAGTCTTCGAAATTCAAGCCTTCCTAGGGGAGAATTTTGTTATTTTCTGTTTGAAATGAATATCCATTTTCAAATATAAATAAAGAGTATTATTCACCTTTAAGGTAAAATATGAATGATAAAAGCAAAGTTTACCTGACAGATGACGGATACTCGTGAGAAGACGTCTGTCAAAATTTGGATAAGGTTACATGAAAGAAATTGAGTAGTAGCGAGAGATTTCTTTCAACATTAAAATATGTTTCTTTTTTAAATAAAAAAAATTACATGTAACAAAAATGCATGAAAAACTTGTTAGGTATGCGTCTCTATATATCCTTCTTTTCAAAATTTAGCTTAGATTTCTTTTTCTTGTGATTAAAAACAAAGATTTGAAATTTAATAAAAGGAAAATATCTTACTTCGCTGATTCAGAAACTCGATTATATACATTATACATTGGATTATAAATTGGGTTTATATCAAGCCATATAAGGGAACACTATACAACATAGTAAACAGTAATTTCTGAATATGTTATAAGCCGTTCCGAAATGCCTGCGATTAAAAATCACTCAGAAATGATCAAATTATACGTAGAATTAAAAAATATATATTTGTAATCTTAAGTTACTTGTTTAAAGTTTAAGTACAAAATCCTTCATTCCCATATTGCTTTTTAACCTTTTAGAAATATCGCATTGAAATAATTAAGAAAATAAGTTTTCAATAGAATATTTGTTTAATAAACCTATTTGAAGTTATATATATTTTTTTTTTACCGTATTTACATTTTAGTATTATATTGACTTTTTCCTGACAAATATGTGCATTCTGAAAAGGTTACGGAATTCGAACCTTCAGTGGGGAGAAATATTGTTCTCCTGTGTTTGAAATGAGATCCGATTTCTAGATATAAATAAAAAGTATTCACCACATTTGTAGAGAAAATATGAATGATAATACTGGGTAATGTTTACCCTCCCGAGCCTTCTCTTAGAAAGACTTGTCTAAATTTTAATAAGGTTATGGGAAAGGAATTGGGCAATGAAGATTTACTACATCATACAGATTTTTCTTAAATGAATATAAACAAGTTGGAAATTATACGTCAAACGTGACAAATGAGGCGCGCTCGTTCTATAACTAGTTTTATAAATATTTATATCGTCTGTTATTATGATATGATTACTTTCCGTAATACAATAAGTAAATTGTAAGTTGGCAACATTTTATCTTTTGTTGACATTTATTGAAAATAATTAAACGATTTTAGTATACTAATTCTGTTTTTAAATTCAGTAATACGGAAATAATACGACTCCATCTTAAATAGGACGTAATCATCGTGGCAACCTAGAATCATTACCTATCATGGGACATCATGGAATTAATGACGTATGATAGGATTTAATAGAATGAAGAAAACTTTTATTAATATCTTTTTAAGTTTTGATTTGATTTTCATAAAATTTGAAATAACTCGACAAAATTCTGCAAACATTATATCTATTAAATTTAAAATCATTCGGTTGGGAAGGTTTTGCGCTGTTGTATGCAGACAGACGGAGAGGTGGACGGACAAACCGACGACTATAGATGCTATGCATAAGCATATATATAATTACGAACGCAACTAAAAATTATTTTCTAGGAAATGAAAAATGAGTGATTCTAGACAAAGTTTACCTGATAGATAATGCTTACTCGTGAAAGATTTTTGAAAGTTTTGAAAGATTACTTGAAAGACATTGAGTAGTAATGCAATAGTCGCTTTATCAGAAAAATACGTTTCAACCAAATACTAACTTTAATTTAAAATAGGTGAATTTAGCATTGTGTCGTTATATTAAAAATAAACGAACAACGTAAAATAGCACAAATAAAAATATATAAAATGGCAAACAGCTGATTCAGAGCTCCTAAAGCTGCATCATCAGTGCCAAATTCAAATTTGGCACTGATGATGGAGCTTTAGCGGCTCCGAAACAGTTGTTTGCCATTTTATATTTATTTTTATTTGTGCTATTTTTCGCTGCTCTTTTATTTCTAACTAACTTTAATCTTTAAAACCACAAACAGTTTGTAGTAAAATAAAGAAACGAATGCCGTACTGTATGCACCAAGGCATTTTAAAGCATAAATATCAAATTCAAATTATATCCCTGTTTAACACAATGTCCAGTAGTAGTATAAAAGTAATAAGCATGAAAGTATAAAAAAAAAGATTAATTTAATTGCAATTAGTCTAATATGGACGGTTTATATTAACAAAAAGATACGGGCGGCGTATTCCATGAGCCAATGCTTTTTAAAGTCTAAATATCAGTTTTTTATGCTAAAGAAGAATAGCATCTAATTTCTAATACACTACTTTTCAATCATTAAGGGACAGCGACCGGACGTTTTCGCTTTTTTCACGGTTTGTCGAATATCAAATGAAATTCGAGACAAATTGTTCTTGGATTTCGAGGATGTAAAGCACATGTTTGACTTCAAGAACAGTAGAAACAGTATACTGCAATTAAAAAATTAACATATTGAATATTTGATGAGATATGGGCATTTGTATGAAATAATTTAAAGCTGCGCAAGCGCAAACTTTACCAAAGTTTTTTTTTTCAAGATTTTTTAGTCAATTCTCTCGAGTAACTCATATAAAAATAATAGTCAAATATCGACCAGTCAAATATCAAATTTCAGTACAAAATCCTTCATTCCCATATTACCTTTTAACCTTTGAAATATATCGCATTTAATTAATTAAGAAAATAAGTTTTGTATAGACTATTTGTTTAATAAATCCATTTGAAGTTATTTTTATTTATCGTATTTGCATTTTAGTATGATACACATCCATTCCTGACAAATATATTAATTCTTAAAAGGCTTCGGAATTTAAACATTCCATGGAGAGAAATTTTGTTCTTCTGTGTTTGAAATGAGATTTAGTTTCCAGATATAAATTAAAAAATTCTGTAGATTTGGAGAGAAATAGTGAATGATAACAGACAAAGTTTACAAGACAGATGATGCTCTATCGTAGAAGTCTTCTGTCTTAATTTGGATGGGGTTATGGTAAGGAATCGAGTAGTAGAAGATTTACTGTGTTAGGTTTTCTTTTCTTAATACACACAGAAAAAAATCCTGTAAAATTACGGACAGAGGTCGGCAGCAGAGATTCCAATCATACACCGTAAAAAAAAAAGCCATGCCCATCATTTTGTGCAACCCATAATTTTACGGAGCAAAGTAATACAGCATTATAATGCACAGGATATAATGCACTTTAAAACACAATAACACTTTACTTACTGTTCCGTAGCACATAGCACGTTAGATAATCATCACAGAATCGCTGTTTTCGCGGGTTAAAATTTTCGAAACACGAGCAAAATGAAGGGTTACACCCTAGCGGAGGACAATGTATGGGGTCGTACCGTATTTTTGTTAACATATGGGCTAGAACTGTAAGAATATGTGGATTTCTCTTAATTTCCCAAGTATCTAAGGGATAAGGCCGCTTATTTATTGGATCAGACCATTTTTCATCAAATAAGGCTGTTGCCCGTGATTATTGAAGGGCGCTCATAACTAAACGCTCATAAATTTACAGTTTTTTTCTGAGAGTGTAAAACGAAACAGTAGGATAACTTTTAAGCTGAAATTAGATTTCATAAAAAAAAAAAAAAAAATTCAATATTCTAAAGCATCACCTAAACTTCTTTTCCCCTTCCCTCTGTTAGCAGTTCGTTTTCATATCCTAAATTAATCTGAAATGGTCATCTAACAGTCTGCAGAAAATTTTTAAGTTTCCAAGAAATACGGAAGTGGTGGTTAAATTTATAGGAAATAAATAAATAAATAAATAATGATATATATACATAATTAATGCATAAGACAAATATTGAATGATGGAAAAATTAGAATTGTGGCATATTAATTTAATGACAAACATTTAATCAATTTAACTAATTTAAACTGCAGCAGCCGATTATTTCAAATTAGTTTATATTATGTTTTTACGATATTCAACTATTCCTGACCTAAATTATTTCTGAAAAGACTGTTCTTTTGTGTTTGAAATAAGAAATGCTTTCCAAATTTAAATAAAAAGTATTATTTACTTTTAAGGCGATAAATCAACGATACAAGGGAAAGTTTATCTGACAGATGATGGTTACTCATGGGAAGGCGTCTAAATTTGTATCAGGTTACCTGAAAGAAATAGAGTAGTAACAAAGATTTACTCCAACCTTAAAATATCTGTCTTTTTTACAGAAAAAAAATGCATGTAACAATATTTTATGTAAAAATTGTCAAGTGTGCGTCTCTAAATGTTCTTCTATTTTTTTCTAGAATTCTTACTTATATTGTTGATTCAAAATTCAAAATTTGGAAAACCAAAAAAAGGAAAATATCATACAAAAATTCTGGGAAGAAATTTTGTTCTCCTGTGTTTGAAATTAGATCCGATTTTCAGATATACATAAAAAGCATTCTCCACATTTGTAGAGAAAAGATGAATGGTGCTGGGCAAAGTTTACCTGACTGATGAAGCTCTCTGGTATAAAGACTTGTCAAATTTGGATAAGGTTATGGGTAAGGAATTGGGTATGGATGATTTACTTCATCATAAAGAGTTTTCTTAAAAGAAAAAAAAAAGGAGGGATGGCTTTTTCACAGAAAATGGTTTTCGATATCTTAAAGCACATGAAAACTTATTTTCCCTTTCTCTGTCAGAGGTTGGATTTTATTCCTTAATTGATTTGTAACGATCATCTAACAATCTGCAGAAAAATTTTAAAAGTTCAAGAAATAAAGAAATCCTAGTTAAATTTATAGGAAGCAAAATAATAATAATAATAATAATAATAATAATAATAACAATAACAATAATAATATAGTGACACAATTAATGCAAAAAACAAATATTCAATTATCAAAAAAATATATAACTGTAGCATGTTAATTTTATGTCAAACATTTAAGAAATTTTATTTTAAAAACTTTAACTGCAGTAGGCCATTATTTAAGATTAGTTGCTATATTTATTTCGTTTTTTTATTACGATATTCAACTACTCCTGACCGAAATTATTTCTGAAAAGTCTTCGAAATTCAAGACTTCCTGAGGGATAATTTTGTTCTTCTCTGTTGCAAATGAATATCCATTTTAAAATGTAAATAAAAGGTATTATTTACATTTAAGTTAAAAAATATATGATACAAGGCAAAATTTACCTGGCAAATACGGATACTCGTGGGAAGACGTCTGTCAAAATTTCGATAAGGTTACCTGAAAGATATCGAGAGGTAGTGGGAGATTAACTCGCCTACATTAAAATAAGTTTATTTTTTAATTAAAAAAATTACATGTAACTTATTTTTAATCAACTATGCGTCTTTAAATATCCTTCTTTTCTAAATTTAGCATAGAACAACATTCTTATTTATTTTGTTGATTAAAAAAATAATAAAATCTAAAAATTAAAAAAAGAAATATACCTTACATAATTTCTGAATAGGTTATAAATCGTACCAAACTGCCAGCAATTAAAATTTAGCCGAAAATAATCAAATTACGCGTATAAGTTGAAAAAGATATTTTAAGTCTTAAAATTCTTCTGCAATATTTCAGGACAAAAACCTTCATTCCCGTATTGCCTTTTAACCTTTTAGAAATATTGCATTTAAATAATTAAGAAAACATGTTTTCAATAGAATATTTGTTTAATATATCCATTTGAAGTTATATTTGAAGGGGTTAGAATGACAGTGGGAAAGACAAAATTTAGTAATTTGAGAAATGGGGGGTTTTGTGAAACTTGTATCGCCATTTCATTGAGTGGTCCAACTTGTTTTGCCAACTAGCAACTCCCTAAGGGAACTATGACGTATTTGACTGAAACATTGAACATATATTAATATACGTTCAGTGGAAATATGGTTATCTCGGTTTTCTAAATTTTTGACTTACTCCACTGTTTTATTATAATCCCCTCATTTATTTATCGTATTTCCATTTTAGTATGATACTCATCTATTCCTGACAAACTTTGTCAAGCGTGCGTCTTTAAATAAATATTTTTCTTTATTTTCTGAAATTCTTTTGTTATTATGTTGATTCAAAATAAAAAAAATCTGAAAATTTAAAAAAAGGAAAATATTTTACAATATTTCTGAATATGTTATAAATTGTTCCGAAATGTCAGCAATTAAACTTTTTTCATAAATGATCAAATTTTACATAGAATTTAAAGAAACATTTCAAATATTAAGTTACTTGTTCAAAATTTAAGTACAAAATCCTTCATTTCCATATTGTCTTTTAACCTTTTAGAAATATCGCATTTAATTAAAGTAGATAATACATTTTTTATAGAATATATTTTTAATAAATTCATTTGAAGTTATATTTATTTATCGTATTTACATTTTAATATGTTACTCATCCATTCCTGACAAATATATTATTTGTCTAAAGGCTTCAGAATTTGAAACTTCCTTGAGTAGACATTTTGTTCTGCTGTGTTTAAAAAGGGAACTTCAGATGTAAATTAAACAAAAATTCTTTGCTTTTGAGGGGATAAATCAAACATACAATGCAATGTTTACCTGACAGATGATGGGAAGGCATCTATCTAAATTTGGATACGGTTACAAAAAAAAAAAAAAAAAAAAAAAAAAAAAACGAGTAGCAGTACAAGATTTACTCCATCTTATAATATCTTTTTTTTTTTTTTTTTTTTTTTTTTTAAGAAAATATTGAATGTCAGAAATTTTTTTGTTAAATTGTCAAGTATGCGTCTTTAAATATCCTTCTTTTAAAAATTTAGCTTAGAAAATTCTTATTTCTGCTGTTGATTCAAAAGAAAAAAAAAGGATATACTTTCCGAAATTTCTGAATATGCTATAAATCGTTTTGAATGCCTATAATTAAATTTCGCCCAGAAATATTCAAATTATATGAATAATTTAAAGAAACATTTCAAATCTTAAGTTACTTTGTTTAAAATTTCAGTACAAAATCCTTCATTCCCATATTGCCTTTTAATATTTGAAAAGTATCGCATTAGGCAATTATGAAAATTAGTTTTCTATAGAATATTTATCAAATAATTTCATTTGAAATTATATTTATTTATCGAATTTAAAGTATAGTCTTATGTTCATCTATTCATGACAGATATATTAACTTTGAAAAGACTTCGAAATTTGAAAATTCCCTGGAGAGAAATATTGTTTGAAATGAGATCCGATTTTCAGATATAAATAAAAAGTATTCTCTACATTTGAAGAAAAAAGATGAATGATACTGTGCAAAGTTTACCTGACTGATGAAGCGCCCTCGTAGAAAGTTTTGTCTAAATTGGATAATGTTATGTGTAAGGAATTCCACACAGAAGATTTATTACATCATACTGATTTTTCTTAAAATATTATAAACAAGTTGGAAATTGTACGTCAAATGTGACAAATGAGGAGCGTTCGTACTGTAACAAGTTTTATAAATATTTATATCGTCTGTTTTTATGATATGAATTATTTTTGTAATAAAATAGGTTTATTTTATAAGTTCGCAACATTTTATATATTTTTTAATTTACTGAAAATTTTAATGGGAAACCTAAGCCCATTTTTGAAAATTTCAGAACTTGAAATCCATATTTAGACTCTTTTTCCAGTTAATATCTATTTTTTTCGGAAACAAATATCCAAACAACTGTCGGTAGATTATAGGATTGCTATAATTAAACAATTGTAGTACACAAATTCAGTAATATGGAAATAATAGGGCTCCATCTTAAACACAAAGGCAAACTAGAGACCTTACCTATCATGTGATATCATTGGATTAATTAAGTTTGACAGGGTTTAATAGAATGAAGAAAACGTTTACTAATATATTTTTAAGTTTTGATTTGATTTTCATAAAATATGAAATGATTCGAAAAACTCTTCAATGATTATGTATATTAAATTTCAAACCATTCGGTTGGGTAGTTTTTGTGCTGTTATATGCGGGCAGACGGACGGACCAGACAACGACTATAGGTGCTACGTATTTATATAATTATGAACGCACCTAAAAAAGGAGGTGAAAGGATAACTTTTAAACTGAAAATAGTTTTCGATATAATAATTTTCTATATTCTGAAGCATTATGAATACTCTGCTCTCTTCTCTTCTCCGTTAGAATTTCTTTTTAGTTTCTTAAATCAAATTTTAAGGATCATCTAACATTTTAATAGAATAACATAAATATTAAAATTTAAAGAAAGAGAAGGAATTCCTGCTGGTTTTTACAAAACGTAAAGAAATAAATAAGATTGTTTTGACACAATTAAAGCGAAAAAATATAAAAGAATTTCCTAAAAATTGGTATTTTTTGCCACTTGACTAGTTGAATTACATATACATTGTACGTTGTGAAGTAACATTTATAAAGCAGATGTAAGCGAAATAATATAGTAGTTTTTAACTTTAAACCGCAACATTTAGAAAATAAAAAAATATTAATCATTTAATGTATAATTTAAAACGTGAAAAAGTTTTCTTTATTTTTGGTAAGAAAACTTGGATGATTGTAGGCAAGGTTTACCTGACAGCTGATGCTGACTAGTAGAAAGTCGGCTGTCTAAATTTTAATAATGTTACCTGGAAGAATTGGAGAAGTGGAAGATTTACTCAGTCAGAGAAAACGAATAAAAATTGAAAGTAACATTTGAGCTAAAAATAATAAAGTTGTATAAATTTCAAGCCTCCCCAAAACTGTCTTTTTTCTCTCACTCTATTAGAGATTTGCTTTTATTTTATAAATCAATGAGAAAAACCATCATCAAAATATTAATTTTAAAATTAACCATAAAAATTCATATAAGAGTTAAATATTTTGTTGTTTATTTTCATAGAAAGATATGAAAAGACGCTCCGTGATGCTGAAGAGGCTTTTTGAGATGTGACCTATGTTCTGGATAAAATAATCTTACTGAAACAAATCTGTCTGTTAATTATCATGAACTTTATGGACATAGATGTTTAATCTACTCTGATTTAAAATATGTGATCAGCATGCCGGAGAACCCACAAATTTTATTCAAAACTTTAGATTGTAATGCCAAAAATTTTCATCTACAAAATAATACCTTTGTTTACGAAATAAAATTATCTTTCAGATATAAATATTTATTTTCATCGCTTAGTCCTACAGCTACCAAAACATCACTTCTCGGATTAGCCATGAAAAGGGCATCTAATTATCCTGTTCAGTGGTTCTTCTTTCAAATTTTCAAAGGTGTTTATTAGCAAAAGAAAAATGTTACTATATTTTAAAAAAGTGCTAGAAAAATGAGTATGTTGCTTTCACAGAATGAAGAAACAAAAAATCATTAAAAAAAAGATAAATCTTATCCTGAAATACTCAGATTATGCAAATATTTCATGAGCATATTTAGAGACAGTTAATCACTATTTTCTAAGAAATACAAAAGCTATTAAAAGGTGTTTATTAGCAAAAAAAAATTTACTTTATTTTTAAAAAGGGCTAAAAAATAATTATCTTGTTTTCAAAGAATGAAGAAACAAAAAAGTCATTAAAAAAAGATAAATCTTATCCTAAAATACTCAGATTATGCAAATATTCCATGCTCATATTTAGCGACAATTAATCACTATTTTCTAAGAAATACAAAAGCTATTAAAAGATGTTTATTAGCAAAAAATAGTTCCCATATTTTAAAAAAGGGCTGAAAAATAAGTATCTTGTTTTCGAAGAATGAAGAAACAAAATAATTATTAAAAAAAGATAAATATTTTCCTAAAATAGTCATATTTTGCAAATATTCTACACTCAGATTTAGCGACAATTAATCACTATTTTCTAAAAATACAAAAACTCTTAAAAGATGCAAATACGCACAAAGTTAATTTGTATGTTTCTTAATGGAGAAAATCCATGTTATAAGGGTTTATTATACCAGAACTTAGAGAAAGCTAAATGGTTATAATACTTAAGTATTTTTTTACAGAATAGACTTGTAAAACAATAAATTTCCCTAACAAAATTTCTGAATAAATGTTGAATGTTCCAAAATTACGCAGATAACTTTCGCCTTATTATTTAAAAAAAAAATAGATTTCTTCTTGTCATTTATTTCGATATTGGAGACCATAATTAATAATTTTTGTAAAGAAGAGAGATGGTAAATATTTTTCATCAACTCCTATATCCCTGTTCCCATGGAGACTATGCAAGTTAACACTTTCGTTGTGCCTAATTTAAAGGAAAAAAGCATAGAATGTTATTATTTTTTGAGATCTTTTTATAATAAGTGGTGTTGACAAAAAAACAATTTTTCATTCTTCTTTCCAATTATATTAATAATGTGTAATAGATAATGCCGGAAAAAAATGTGGTATGCATGTTAGTAATATACGCCATTTTTAACAAAACAAGGTTTAGACAATATCGTCGTAGAAAAGAAACTAAAAATTACTCATTAAACTACGAAGGTTATATTAAAATTTAATTAAAAGGATAACCGTAATTTATTGTTAAACGTACAAATAATTGTTTAATACTTTCTAATGACTTAACACTTACCCTCTGGATAAAAGGTATGAAGTTCATCATTTTCCATAACAGACCATAAATAAAGTCGTAGACAGTAAAAACAGATCCGTACTTTCTAAATGGTCAAATTTTATTACCTTTGAGAGAAATTTCTAGAAAAAACTGTCCGAAATTGTCTATAGTGAATGTTTGTTATTTGTGTGAAATTATCTCTCAATTTCGGAATTTCTAGAACTTTAAAGACATCCCTCGTATACATAAAAATATTTTTTTATTAAAACATTTTATACCACAATAACGAATCAATAAAATATCACTACATAATTCAAAAAGTGACAGAGTAATTTCAACTAGAAATCTCTGGAACAATAAAGTAAGAAATAAAATGGAAATTGAAAGAGAAGTATGATCAAGATTTCGGCAAGCATTTTCTGACATTTCCAGAATAAAATTCGGTGACAGAGTTTCGAGTTTAATATAGAATCAGCTTTTGTTGGGTTTCACCAACTTCAGCAGAATTTTTCAATTCAATCTTGTAATTATATGAGTGTGGTGTACTATTCTTTATATAACATGTTCATCCAGAAAACAATATTGTTGAACAACTAAACTCCCATTTGGTGATATTTAAACAGCTTTTTTTCTTTTTTTTTAAGAAACAAATTATTAGCTAATAAGTTTTTTCAATATTCTTGATGGAACAAAAATTTTCTTTGCTGAATAAGATTTTCCCGTTAAATGTGGCATAATAGAAATTTTCGTTTGATCATAAATCTTTTCGTTCGATCATTGCTGATACAACAAACATTTGTTTGGCTCGACAAAACTTTCTGTTTGAATATGATTCAATATGAATATTTTTTGGATCAACAATACTTTTTTTCTCTGTCTTTCTTTAATTCTGCTCTTTATAATAAAGATATTTAAACAAGTAATATAATAAAAACACTGTTAACTTTAAATTAAAGTGTAATTATTGCTTAAAGTGATAAAAACATAACACAAAACGTTTAAAAATACCTTTTAATATATGGATGACATATGTTTCACGCTCTCAAACGGCGACTTCTTCAAGATCAAAATGATAAATAAACTGTTTTCGCAAAGTTTTTGAAAATGAAAAACACAAATCATTTTGTGATTTGTGTTTATCATTTCCAAACTTTGCGAAAATAGTATATTTACCATTTTGATCTTGAAGAAGTCGCCGTTAGAGCGCATGATTTTAATATATAGATGACATACATTTCATGCGCTCTAACAACGATTTCTTCAAAATCAAAATGATAAATAAGCTATTTTCGCAAAGCTTTTGAAAATGATAAGCACAAATCAATTTGTGATTATCATTTTTAAAATCTTTGCGATAATAGCTTTTTTATTCATTTTGATCTTGAAGAATTCGCCGGTAGAGCGCATGAAACATATGTCATCCATAAATTAAAAGGTATGTTTTTATCACTTTAAGCAGTTTAAATTAAAGACATATTAATTAACTTTAGTAGTCTGTTACATTTAAATTTGTTATTTACTTCAAAAAAGGGCTAATATTTGAAATTAATATGGGTATGTAATTAATATAAAGTAATGATTACTTTTTATAATATTTGCTGATGTTATTTTCAGATTTTACATAGTGTTTTTATACATTGGACTTTTATTGGTGACCATTTCAAGCTACAGTCCTTTTTTAAACTATACTTTAATTCAAAAGTAAATTATTATAGACAAAATATCTCTTCCTTAGATAGAATAAATATCATATTTTTTGTTGTTAGTTTTAATGAACATCATTATTTCTAAATTTGTAAATTATTTCCTTTGTCTGTTAAAGATACAAAATCCTTTGAATACGTTATAGCTACATTAAAATAATGATACACAAACAATGTTCATGACGAATCGTGCGTTTTGTGCCAAGTTCAAATTAATTAAAATAAACGCATATAACAGTGATCGTCGGTTTTTGAAGAATTTCCAGAAAACAATGGGACACTATTTTTATCCAGAATAAATATTCATAAAGGGCGCAGCGAATTAGAAAGAGGGCGCCGCCTCTCACTCCTTTGTTTCCCGCTTCGCGTATGACTTTTGTATGTTTTCTCGGTTGATGGAGACACGGTTTAATCAGGAAGTCGAAATATGCTGTGTGGATGCTTGAACTGTGAGTTTAATTGCGACACAAAACGTATTCTTCTTTCACGAATTCTGACATTTTAATGGTTTATAAATAATTATGTACCAAAAATATAAATCGAAATCGAAATAAAATTGTATAATTTATTATCCGTAACAAATATGAAGATGAAACCGGTGATATATTTCATGAGGTAGCTCATATATTTTGTACACGGTAACGTTAAAAATAGTTCAAATTTTAATAAATAGTCTGAATCATTTAGAATGTATGAAATAATTTCAAATTTCAAAATGCAAAATGCAAAGCTTTTAAATGCTATGTTTTAAGATTTTATAATACCAGAACTGTAAGAAGGCTAAATTATTATACTACATATATATTTTTTTACAACATAGATTTTTATAACACTAAATTTTTCTAACAAAGATTCTCAATGAATAATGAATATTCATAAATTACGCAGAACAGTTTTGACTTATTATTTTAAAAAATAGATTTTTTCTTGTTATTTACTTACATATTAATGTTCATAAATAATTGTTTTTAGTAAAGAACAGGGGTGGTAATCATTTTGCTCGAAATTATTATCCCTGTTTCCATGGAGTCGGTGAAAGCTAATTTTTCACTTGTGCTTATTTAGATAAAAAAAGAGGCCAGCAAGTTATTATTTTTCAAAGATCTTTCTATAATAATTGTTGCTGATAAAAAAAGAAACATTTTTTTACCAGCTTTTCAGTTGTATTAAGTTATATTCAATAATGCGGTATAAACATGTGGTATGTATGTTAGTAACATACGCCATTTTAGCACTAAATTTGATTTAGAAGACAACGTAATGGTAGATTAACTAAAAATTGCTAACTTACGTAGCTTTTTCTCATATTTAAGGAAATTTATAACCGTACTTAATTCTTAAACATACAAATAAGTGTTTAAGACTTTCTAACGACTTTACACTTACTCTCTGAAAAAAAAGTATGACGTTAAGCATATTCCTAAACGGATCATTGTTAATTTTGTAGATCTTAAAAACAAATCGGTGCTTACAAAATGGTCGAATCCTGTTGTCTTTGCGAGAAAGTTCTAGAAAAACGTGTCATATATTATTTATTGCCAATGATTGTTATTGGAGCGACATTCGGTTTCCATTTCCGAATTGTCATAACTTTAACGACATCCCTCGTATACCTAAGAATCTTTTTTCAATTAAAATAATGTTACAAAAATAATGAGTCAGAAAAAATCGCCATATAATTAAGAAAGTGACATGGAAATCTCTAAATAGTATTATAAGAAATAAAATATAAATTGAAACAGACAGTACGTGATTTCGGCAAGCATATATAGTTGCACTCTGACATTTCAAGAATAATACCCGGTGACTTAATTCTAAATAGAATAAGACTGTACAGTTCTGTTCAATAGCAAGACGAGGACTTAGTGACTTCTGACATTTTGTTTAATATTGCACCAGCTTTTGTTCGGTGCTTCAGAACAATTTTCCATTCCATTCTTGTGATTATATGAGTGACGCACACTTATTTTTTTTTTACAATAACTTCATCCAGAAAACAATATTGTTGACCTGCTAAACTTCTATTGGGTCATATTTAAACAGATTTTTTTTTGAGCCAAACAAACTTTTATTGAATCAACAATATTTTTGTTCAATGCTGCAAGTTGCAGTTTAATACTGCAATTTTGTTCAATTCAGCAGGAGGCAAAATTTGCTTTGCCTAATAAAAATATCCGTTTATGGTATAATGTAAAATTTTATTCAATGAACAATATTTTTTCATTCAATTCTGTTTCAACAAACATTTGTTAGACTCAACAAAACTTTCTGTTTAAATGTGATTGAAAATAAATTTAGTATTGGACCAAAAATACATTTTCGCTGTTTTTTTAATTATGTACTTTGTAATAAAAATATTTAAATACATTTTACTTATCTATTATATTTAATTTTGATATTTAATGCATTAAAAGACCAAAACTTTAAATTAGTGTGAGTATCTGATTAATAGACAGTGGTTACTTTGTATAGTATTTGCTGATATTATTTTCAGATGCATTTATTTTACACATCTCATTTATACATTGAGCCTTTGTTAGTGACCATTTCAAACTACAGGGTTTTTTTTAATATTCTTTATTTAAACGTAAATTATTATAGGCAAAATATCTCTTCCTTCGATATCATAAATATCATAATTTGTGCTGTTTCTTTTAATGAATATCATTATTTCGAAATTTGTAAATTATTTCCATTGTCTTATAAAGATACATTATCTTTTGAATTCGTTATTTCTACACAGAAGTAATGATACATATACAAACAATATTCATGACAAAATCGTGCGTTTTGTGCCAAGTTCAAATTAATTAAAATACACGAATGCAACAATACAATAACGATCGGTTTTTGAAGAATTTCTAGAAAACAATAGGACACTATTATTATCCAGAATAAATATTCATAAAAGACGCAGCGAATTAGAAACAGGGCACCGCGTCTCACTCCTTTGTTTTACTCTTCCCATTTGACTTATGTATGTTTTCTCGGTTGATGGAGACACGGTTTAATCAGGAAGTTGAAAGATACAGCGTGGATACTTGAACTGTGAGTTTCATTGCGACACAAAACGTATTGTTATTTCACGAATTCTGACATTTTAATGGTTTATAAATAAATATGTACCGAATTCTTCAAAAATAAAGAAACATTTGTCAAAATCAGATACCATATAATTTGAAATCGAAATAAAATTATATAATTTATTAACTGTAACAAATATGAAGATTAAACAAGTGATATGATTATGAGGTCGCTCATATATTTTATATACGGTAACTTTAAGAATAGTTAAAATTTTAATGAGTAGTTTGAATCATTTAGAATGTATAAAATAATTTCAAATTTCAAAATGCAAAATGCAAAGCTTTTAAATGCTATGTTATAAGGTTTTATAATACATGAACAGAAAGAGGGCTAAATTATAATACTACATATATATATATTTTAATGAATATATTTGTAAAATGAATATATTTGTAATAGTCCTAACGAAATTTCTCAATGAATAATAAATATTCATAAATTACGCAGAACATTTTTGCCTTATTTTTTGAAAAAATAGATTTTTTCTTGTTATTTACTTACATATTACCCGTAAGGCATGGTGACGTCACGGCGACGTCACTGTGAAGTCACACTGTGACTTTGTGACCGTCGTCGTGACGTCAAGTGACGTCGATGTGAAGTCATTGTGACGTAAATGCGAGTTCATTATGGCCGTTTTCAAGGCTTTCTGTGACCTCACAATGTGACTACTTTGTGAAGTCACCGTGCGACATAAATGTGAAAAATGTGACGAATCTGCATCGGATAGGGTGACCAGATTTTACCCGAATCCTATACGGATTGTTCGGATCAAATTTTTTTATGGTTCAAGTTTGTGACGTTTGTGACGACACTGCACCGGGTCGGGTGACCAGATTTTACCCGAATCCAATCCAGAAACTTCGGATCGATCTTTTTGGATTCGTTTGGCTACAGAATAGATTTCGATTAGTTGTCGTGTGACCTGATTTTCGTGAACCCGATCTGACCCGACTCGGGTATAATGTTTTTACTTTAAGTCTTGTTTGGAATAGAATCTTGCATACGACCGAGTAACCAGATTTTATCAGAAATTGTGTTACGATACAATTTCTGATGTCAGCTCGGATCTAGAGTCATACACGAATCCGGTTATATACTTCTTGAACATGATTGAATGTCAACTTGAACATGAATGATGGTTGACTGAAACTATATTTTGATTCAACCCGTATTCTTACCCTAACCCAACAACAACAACAACAACAAATCTGTAAGCCCACAACCCGACCGAACCTGATAAATGATTTTGCATAGATTCGGATAACAAGATTTCATCAAATACAGATAAGATCGACGATAAGGATTGGATCGGCCATCATTTTTATTGATGCAACTCGTATTCAAATTAAAACTTTGCATCTGATTGAGAAACCGGTTAACACGAAACTTTCTGACACATTTATGAACAAACTTTTAAACGCATGGCACTTGCATGCCTGATTATTAAAGCTATTTGGAATGAATAGCGTTTTCCATTTTTAGATAAATGTAATACTTAAGATCAATGTCGGTCACGTTTTACCCGTTTCTTACACTGCGCGTCGGAAATTTGGTTCAAAACACCGACTTTGATAGTGTTTCCTGAAACATCATCTGCCGTTACCAAAAAATGGATAACGCCATTCGATTATATATAGGGTAGATGTGCCAGTAATGGATACCCTTAAGGAATTTCTTTAACAATTATTTTTTAATTAATAGTTATAATTGTTATATTCAACATTTTTTAATATTATATTACTCTACCAACAATATTTAACCATGCTCATAGTCACATTTCCCAATGTGAATCTAAATTTAATTGTAAATAACAGAAATAAATCAAAACACCCTAATCTCCAGTAATGGACACCTCACAAAAAGTAATAGATAATTGATATTATGATTGCATTTAAAACTAGAATTTAAAGATAGCATATTAATGAAATAAATAAAGCTGAATTTTTATTGGTTATTTTTTTATAAACCAAAAACATTGAAGGTGTCCCATTACTGGAAGGCGGTCCATTACTGGCACATCTACCCTTTTCTGAATAAGAACACCTGCCAATTTCATGTATTTCCGAATAAAAATGAATTCAGAAATATGCCAGAAATTAGCTATTTTGGATTTGAGAACAACTTTAAAGAAAATATAAGTATACATTTTCAAATAAGCATTCTGAAAAATTTATATTAGGAATCAATTTAAATAATAGATATACCTATTGTGCGATATTATTAAATAATAAACATTGTATCAAGCAGTAAAACAGTTTTCGTTGTAAATGAAATATAGAACTTAAGATCATAAATGCCAAAAAAAAATTATATATATTTTTTTCTTTACAAATTATTTTATTTATAGTTTTTGATAGAATACTAAATGCAGAACTTAAATATCAATTTTTACAGTAAAAACATTCGATAACACAGCTGGAAAAATTACCTTAACTAAACAGTTATTTTATTGTTTCATCAATATTTATTATTTTTGTGCATTGACATATCTCGACAAATAAATTATTCAATGCATTAAAATATCACATTTTTTTTTTCAAATATACCGAAAAATTATTTCTGGAAACCTACACTAGCAACGAAATTATTAAATTGCAAATCAAATATTAATAGTTTTAAAAAATTGCAATGTTTTTAATTATAATGAATAACTATGAAAATTGAACTAAGAAACGCAAAACATTAAATAAATTCCTCCTTTTACATAACACTTTACATTTAGAATACATATTGTTAGTAAATACTTTAAGCTTTTTTCGAAATAGTCTATTTAAAAAAATTTAAAACATTAAAGATAAAATTTAATACAAGTGATTTTTTAAAAGAAAATTTAAACATCTTAACTTTTAAATAATGCAATATTAAATGTACTAGTACTAAACATGCACTATTAACAAAACTGCGAAGACATTAAAAGTTACCTGCTGATCTATAGGTAAAGGTGTTACTGTTGAATGCTCCTTATCTGCTTCCCTTTCATTGAAAAATTAGACTGTACATCCACTACAATAATTTACAAATTATTCCAGCAGAGAGGTGTGTTCATAGATCTGAGAAATCAAATATCACCCAGGCCTTATGAACGCACCCGGCTAGACACAGGGAGATGTTAAAATGGATGGTTTACTTTAAAATGGAGATTGTTCACTTTAAAACGTTAATTTACTTACACAGTATAAATCTACAAACTTAAAACGCAACACACGCTAATCTTATCCTAACTTCGAATAAGAAAAAATCGTCTGCCTTCAATATGCGCGCGCAGTATTGTTTAAACACAACAAAATAACAGCTACCAGATGTTTCCAACTTTACCGCAAATGATATAGGAAGAATATAATTTAAATAGACATTTCAAAACCTTTATAATTTATATGGCTGAAAAATGAACTTCTAATGATGCTATAATATTCATTTTTTATATGAGAGAGTTTTGTATTCTTAGAAATAAGCTGTGAAAATTTACATTTTTATATATTTTTTAATCCATTGCATTTGCTTTAGACGTCAAAAGTAAAGATAAATTTTAAATAATAATTGATTTAATAGGCTTTATAAAGTAATTTCGATATAAATTTAAATTGCAATCAAATTTCCTAAGTACAATTTTTTTATTTTTTACACTCTGTCGAAAAGAGCAATATATTTAATAGAGGTGACATCTTACTAAGCACTGGCCAGTTTTGGATAAATTGCTTTAGGAATGACATATACTTTATAACATGTTTTTAATTCATTTTTGCTCGGAAATACACGAAATTGGCTCGTGTTTTGTTCAGAAACTATGTTATTGAAAAACCTTTTCCATTTTTTGTTAAAAGCAGAAGATCTTTCAGAAAAGAATGTCAAAGTCGGCGTTTTGATTTGAATATCTGACGTGACAGTGAAAGACAGGAGAAAAACTGGTCGTCACGTGGCACGAATTGCTTATAACTCGATAAATAATTAAATTTCTATTTAAGGATTTTTACCTGTGTATTATATAGTATATTTTGTTAAATTTCATGAAAATGGTAATGAAAATTGTAAAAAATTATCTGCCTCATATAAGTAGACAGATATTTATTTATTATTTTATTTTGGAAATACTCAATATATTTAAATAGAGTGTGACAATATTTTTATTAATGATTTAGGTACATGACATAATTCAAATCTATATTTTATGAGTTTTTTTTCCAAATTCACTCTCCGATCACACCGTGAAGTCACAGAGTGTTGGCATTTTGGTCATAGGTTTTACGTGACTTATGTGACTTGCAGTGACGTCATTGCAACGTCACAAAAATTTCTAAAGCTGTCAAAAAGTAATTTTCTTTATGTTATAAGATGTTCTAAAGTTTATTTTAAGTTTTCTTTAGATCTCCAAGACGTTCACATTTTGGTCACAGTGTGACGTTACAAAGTGGTGGCATTTTGGTCACAGATGTGACGTGACGTACGTGACTCACATTGACGTCACAATGACGTCACTGTGACTGTGCATGCTATGCGGGTAATGTTTATAAACAATTGTTTGTAGTAAAGGTCAGCGGTGGTAATCATTTTGCACGAAGTTATTATCCCTGTTTCAATGGAGATGGTGCATGCTAATGTTTAAGTTGTGCCTATTTAGTTAAGAAAGGAGACCAGCAAGTTATTATTTTTTCGAGATCTTTCTACAATAATTGTTGCTGGTAAAAAAACAAAAAAAAATTACCTGGTTTGGAGTTATATTAAGTTATTAGAAATGTCTGATAATATTTGAGCATATTTGTTTCAGATGCATTCATTTTACACAGAACTTTTATGCATTGAGCGTTTGTTAGTGACTATTTCAATTTATATATATATATGTATATATATTAATATTCTTTATTCAAACGTAAATTATTATAGGCAAAATATCTCTTCCTTCGATATCATAAATATCATAATTTGTGGTGTTTATTTTAATGGATGTCATTATTTCTAAGTTTGTAAATTAATTCCATTGTCTGATAAAGATACAAAATCTTTTGAATTCGTTATTTCTACACAGAAATAATGATACAGATATAAACAATAATCATGACGAAATAGTCCGTTTCGTGCCAAGTTCAAATTATGTAAAATAAACTTATACAACAGTGATCGTCAGTTTTTGAAGAATTTCCAGAAAACAATGGGACACTATTATTATCCAGAATAAATATTCATAAATGGCACAGCGAATTAGAAAGAGGGCGCCACGTCTCACTCCTTTGTTCCCCTCTTCGCGTATGACTTATGTATGTTTTCTCGGTTGATGGAGACACGGTTTAATCAGGAAGTCGAAAGATGTTGTGTGGGTATTTGAACTGTGAGTTTCATTGCAACACAAAACGTATTGTTCTTTCACGAATTCTGACATTTTATAAATAAATATGTACCGTATTCTTAAAAAATAAAGAAACATTTGTTAAAATTAGAGACTATATAATTCGAAATCGAAATAAAATTATATAATTTGTTACCTGTAACAAATATGAAAATGAAACAAGTAACAATTTTATGAGGTAGCTCATATATTTTGTAGACAGTAACGTTAAGAATAACTTGATTTTTAATAAATAGTCTCAACCTTTTAGAATTTATGAAGCAATTTCAAATTATAAAGCTTTCGTTTTATTCGCTTTTTACATCTAAATAGAAAGAAGAGTAAAACGTGAGGGTATTTTGATCTAGTTATGCACATTGAATTAATCATTTTTACAGATGTGCACATAAATTATAATACAAAAATATATTGTTCATTCCCTTAAATTTTAGTCATTTAAATATATATTGTGCAATTGGAAATCGGGAAACAATGGTTTAAATCATACTTACATAATGATATACAGTAGTGTGCCGATAAACTGAATCTGTTGGAGCCAGACCCAGTTCGCATTCGGAAATGTCCGTATAACTGGACAAACGAAAGAATAGTACATATTAAATGCAAAGAACAAGTTAGTACGCTACTGCTGTAAAATATTCTGGAACTTTAATGATACCGAGTTTGTCCAAATTCAGATACAATTATCAAAATCAAATATATATACAGGATGAGTCTAACTTAATCTGTCAATGGAAAGGGAATGATATAATAGCCCATGTGAAGATTAAAACACAATAGCAACCTTATCTTGTCTCTACCCATTTCTACGTTTAGGCGGATAGAAAGAAAACGCGTCAAACATGCATGGAGTCTGAAAACCTCAAATTTGCGTGGTTTTGGAAACACCTAAACGCAAAATAAGCAGATATTTGGAAAAGATAGAAAACAGTCTGTAAGATAACACTATTTACATCAGTATTTTGGCGATTATCAGTATTATAGCGATTATCAGTATTATAGCGATTATCAGTATTATGGCGATTTTAATGGTGAGCAACAAGCGCTATGATAAATATTATGAACTGTGTGCATTACGGAATGAAAATATAATTGTAATGCAAGAAGTGACAGAAAATTTGAAAGAAAAAGAAAAACTAATTGATTTTACCGAGCAGAAAATAGAGATTTGGAAGAGGAAATTTCATCGAAACAAGTATTAATTAGTACTCTTTTAACTAAACAGTCCGCGGAATACGGAATTTGGAATAAATTTGAAAAATTGCATCAAGACACAATTAAGACTATAAATATATTAAAGCTTGAATTGAACGAGGTAAAAGATTCCATACAGCCAAACAACAATAAGTTCAACAAAATATTGTGTAAGATATCTCTGTTGGATAAAGATCAAACTCAATCAATAGAAGATTTATTACAACAAGTCAAATTACATGAATTAGAAGAATTGGCAAATAAACCCATCAGAAAATATCCAAATGGCAATTTACAATTACAGTTAAACAGTACAGAATAATACAAAAAGCTAAAGAACACAACAAACAACTCTGAAATGAAAAATGAAATAGAACTGAATATTCAAGAAGAAAATTAATAATATTTAAATTACCCATCAGTAGAACAGATGAAGTTCTAACCACTGTATTACAAAAGAAAGTTCCAAATTTAACAAAACAAAATTTAATTAAAAATCTCCCTAAAAGTAACTTCTACAATCAAAGCATAGAAATTGATACATCGTCTGCAAACTCCTTGTTAAAACAAGGAAAAATCCATTACAACATCCGCTATAGCTTCGTTAAAATATATCTTTATCTACAAAGATACTTCAGGTATCAGCGCTTTGGCCACATGACATCTAGATGCCCCTCAGATAACTCATCCAGATAAGCACATTTTGCAGAAACTCATGAAACCAATCAATGTAAACTTCAACATAATTCTGATTGTTATGAGTGTATTAACTGTATGAGATACAATAGTTTGCATTCAGGATAAAGATACATTCAACGGTTACCAATCGACCCCCAGGCCACCAGCTCTTAATGTGAAGTTTTCCGCTATGAAATCTTCAATTTGAGGGGATATTCTCCTCAACAAGGCATCAATTAACATATTAGGTGCTACGGTGATAATATAGTTACAAAATATCGTTTTTAAGGTAGTCCTCCTCGCCCGGTTTGACCTTGACATTGACAAACAATTATTGCAAAATCGATTTCTCGCTAAAATTTTAACTGGCAATGTTGCAAACATCTAACTGCACTCGGTCGAATTTAGCAAAACCCTTCCATTACACTAGCTTTAATTAATTATACTAGCTTTATACTAGCACAATAAAACATGCCAATCACCTAGTTCAGGAAAAAATTATTCATTTGTGTGCAATACCTCAATGAAATTACTCTTTATGCCATGTTCAAGTTTCAGAATTGGCAAATTACGCTCAACAAAATCCGTTTGTAAGCCGAAACTCATCGTTACAAACGCTATTCAGATGAAGTGTTTAAATTGAAGTGGTTGGCTTGATAGGTCCCGCTGTGTTCCAGGGTCATCTGACAATTAATATATATTTGTATTTACAGAAACGCTATCTGGTAGGATTACTTGATGTGATTCCTGCACCACAACCTTGTATTGGAACCTTCTACTTCCCTTTTAAGTGTAATAATTTTAAAACACAATGGGGCGCTTGAAAATTGTTCAAATGCTGCTTAGGGCTTTATTATTACAGTATCTACGGTGGATTGGTCATACGAAATTTCGCTCGTTGTTATATCGAGATATTCTGATGGAAATGATGTCATATTTCGATTTTTTCTGTTTCCTCAAATATGTGATTATTTTGCTTTTTTGTTTTTAGAAACCTCGCAAATTTCCGTTTTTTTCAGACTTGACGCAGTCCTTAGGCATTTTGGTTCTGGTCATCATAACTAGGAATGGTTTGAGATACCACACGGTTGGTTAGGGTGTTTGATACTCCACATGGGGTTCTCTATTATTCCCTTTCGTTTGACAGGTAAGGTAAAATTCAATTTGTATATACAGTGGTGGCCAAAAGTTTGGACATTTTTTGAAAGTTTCATGTTTTTCAACTTTCTGTGCTTGTAGAATACAGTAATTTTCACTTAAATACAAACGTCTATATATCAAATTGAAGGTAATTTAATGTAGAATTTAATAATAAAAACAGTATTACAATATCTGTATTACAAAAAAAACTTATGCTCATTTTAGTAGAACAAACAAACGCAAATCGTTTTGAATAAGGACGTGTTTTGTAATAAAAGCATACTAGCCAATCACGAACACTGTTCTGAGGACCAATCAAATGTCTGTAACTATAGTTTAGGTTATTTGGATGGTAAAACAGTTACTGTTGTGGAAATATTTTGCGGAATGATGCATACTAGTACAATTAAATAGAGTATTGCTGTTTTTGAATATTTAAAGTCCTTTTTAGGTGCGTTCGTAATTATATAAATACGTAGCACCTATAGTCGTCGTTTGGTCCGTCCGTCTGTCCGTCCGTCTGTCTGTCTGTCTGTCTGTCCGTCTGTCTGTCTGTCCGCATATAACAACGCAAAAACTACCCAACCAAATGGTTTGCAATTTAAAATATATTATCTTTGCAAAATTTTGTCGAGACATTTCAAATTTTATTAAAATCGAATCAAAATTTTAGGAGATATTAATAAAAATATTTATTAAGAAATTTGAATTTTTTTTTTTATCGGTGCTTTTTTGTTATAGGAGCTTCCGAAGTTTAATCGTCAAGCGACCGAGATACTTATTTTATGACAAAAATTAATCTGCAGACGATATAATTCATTTCACAGAATTAAAAATCATCAAGATCTGAATATTTATATAACTAGCTGATACATATATATCTGAATATTTATATAACTAGTTAAGATATTTGTATGAACAGTGTCATAAAATATATACTTAACTAGCTGTTTAACCCGTTCTACGCACGGGATATCATGAATTTAATTCTAAAACGTGCGTACGAACGCACCTCGTTTGTAACGTTTGACGTACAATTTCCAACTTGTTTTTAATTAAACTAATTTTAAACAACGTCATCAACAATAAGAACTAATTGAACATCTACAAAAAGAAGCCGAATTGTCATATTGAGAGAACATGGCCTCTCTTATGCTGAAATTACAAGACAAGTTGGTGGTTCAGTGACTTGTTCTGGTGTACGAAAGTTCTGTTTACGTTATGAAAAAACAAAATCAGAGGAAAATAAGGCCAAATCAGGCCGAAGAAAATGCACAAATGCTACTGCCGATAAAAAAATTAAACGGCTATTCCTTCAAGATAGAAAATTTTCATCAGATGCCATTAGATGTGAAATGAATGCAGCGGGTATTGCAGTAAGTTCGAGAACAATAAGAAGAAGGTTATCAGGATTTGTACTACAAGCTTGAATTCCAAGGAAAAAAACATATTTAAATCAAAAGCAACGGAAAAACGAGTTAAGTGGGCAAAAGAACACATTAAATGGTCAGAAAATCAATGGAAGCAAGTAATCTGGAGCGATGAGAGAAAAATATCGCTCTTTGGTAGTGATGGTAGAAAATACGTGAGATGTAGAGTAGGAGAAGCACTTCATCCTGATTGCATTGAAGCAACTACAAAAAACTGACAAATTTCATGATTTGGGCATATATGTCTGCAGATGGTGTGGGCCGAATTTAAGTGATTGATGGCATCCTGAATGCCAAAAAATACATCAAAACTGTCCTGGAACCAAAATTGATACCTTCCATCAGGGATCTCTTCCCCAACAACGCACCATTTATTTTTCAGCAAGATTCAGCTCCATGTCACACATCAAAAGTATGCAAAGCATGGTTTCAAAATAAAGGCATAGATATATTACCATGGCCAGAAAATAGCCCTGATCTCAATCCAATTGAAAATTTGTGGCGACGTTTGAAAATTCTTGTACGAAAAAAAAACGTCCATCCAATAAAAGACAACTTATTGAAGCTATAATTGATTCTTGGTACCATGTGATTACGAAAGATGAACTCCAAACACTCGTTCACTCGATGAAAAGATGCTGTGACGCTGTCTTAAAAAATAAGGGTTATCCTACTAAGTATTTATTGTGTAAGTATCACTTTAAAAAAATGGAAATCTAAGATAGATCTTACTATTAGTTGCATAACGTTTTTTGTAATACAGATACCGTAATACTGTTTTCATTATTAAATTTTACATTAAATTACCTTCAATTTGATATATAAACTTTGTATTTAAGTGAAAATTAATATATTCTACAAGCACACAAAGTTGAAAAACATGAAACTTTCAAAAAATGTCCACACTTTTGGCCACCACTGTAAATGTGTGTGGGAATTTGAAACAGCTACACCAGATTTAGTAAATATTTGTCGGTTTTTTTGTTCGAGTTAAATGATATCACTCAGTAAATATTAGCACCTTGTGTCATAACTAAAATATAGAAGTCGTAATTAACTCTAAACAAATCCAGTAAACGGTTTTTGAGTCGCATTCTTATCGAAATTTCTGGCATTTGGGAATGAATTCGGCTAGTGATTCCCTTGGTGCAGAATAAATCAGTGTTTACATCAATATATCTTTGTTAATTCTGTAAATCACATCATACAGTCCGTGATAAATTCTAAAATCAATCCAGATATCCTTGAATATTGTTCAGTCTCATTATTTAAAAGTAAGTATTAGACGTTGTAATTAATAATGCATATAAAAGTTAACATATTTTAATTAAAAATTTGACAAAATATCAGTTAGGTTAAATGGGTTTAAAAATTTTAATGAAAAAAGAATGTTTAGTTAATTATTAGTTTTGTTTAAGCTAAAATTTATTTATTTCAACAAAAATAACTTTTATTTGTTTTTCCAAATAATTTTGACAAAGTAAATAAAATTCATTGTCATCCTCAAATTTCATCAAATATTTCTGTTAGATAAGAAAGTAAAGATAAATGAATAAGAAAACAAAACGCTTTTGAAAAATAGGAAAATATACATAAAGCTACAATTATTATTACTATTGGCACGACAAACGATGTGAATTTCTTTTCACTTTTGCTAAGCCGCGTACAACCAACAGAGTGAAAAATGTGTCCACACCGGGGATCGAACCCAGATACCTTGGTATAGCGCACTAAGTGCTTTACCCTTTAAGCTGAAGTGTTAAAACACTTGGTGCGATATACCAAGGTATCTGGGTTCGATCCCCGGTCTGGACACATTTTTCACTCTGTTTGTTCTACGCTGTTTAGCAAAGTGAAAAGAAATTCACATCCTTTGGAGTGCCATTTAAAGATTTACGGCGTAGTTTCAGTCCTGCTGAAAATTTAATTGGAAATTTATATTATTATTATTATTATTATTATTATTATTATTATTATTATTATTATTATTATTATTATTATTTGGGCGCATATCCTGAAGTGACGTTAACTATACATTTTTTTAAACATATATTTGTTAAAGTACAGATTATATGCTTAAAGTAATAAAAACAGAACACAAAAAGGTTTTTAGAAGCATTTTAATATTCTAACCGACATGTTTTGAAAGCACAAACGGCGTCATTATCAAAATATACACTATAAACAAACAATTATCAGAAATTTTTTTTAAATAAGCTTGAAAAACAAAACCACGAGATCATATGTGTACTAAAACAGGTGTTTAAAAATTAGCAACTGTAAACGTGAAATTTATATAATTCCTTATTGCTTTTTTAAATTTAAAAACATCTCGTACCAAATTTTAGGTAATTCAAAAGAGGCTGATTCATTGCATATGTCTCGTTAAGTATATAGATTTCTATTGATTCACGGATAATAGATGGGAAATAAAGTCTTGATGGATAAATTATTTTACTATCCTTAAAATCATTTTTTTAAGTCTCGGTCCTATGCAGTCTTGCCAAAGCTGTAGTTCTTCTTTCATATTTGATATCTGCTATATATCTTGATAATGGCGCTATTTGTGCGTTCGAAGCATGTCGATCATCATATTAAAATGTTTTTATAACCCTTTTTGTGTAATGTTTTTATCCCTTTGAGTATATGCATCTGCATTATATGATTATATATTTGTTATACAGTGAAGTGATTACCGTCTAAGTAGACTCGTTACCCTTTGTTTTTTCTTTTAATTTTTGGATTGGGGGAAACTCGGAATTAGACAAAAAAATCTTATTTTTATCAACTTAACTTATTTTTATACCTACATAAATTCTTCTACTTCGCTTTATATAAAACACTGTTCGATTTTTACACATTATTATTGATATCTTTAGGAAAAAGGGAAATGAAACAATTTTTTTAAAGGATCATATAAATCACATTTAGCAGCTACATTCTAAATTTGAAAAGATTGTCAAAATTTCAAATTTATCACTTGCTATGAAACATTCAGAAGCTGTCTAAACACTGTGAATCAAATATTGACACTACGTTTATTTTGTATCCTACAACATATATTTGTATAAGCAGGCGCTTTTTATCAGGGTTTATGGAAGAACTCATTATATGGAAAAGGCTTTATGCTATGGGGGATATAAGGCACGGAAATTGTAGGCCCCACTGACATAAATCCCCTGAAAAAAAAAGTGATTTTTAGTAGGAATTCAAAATATTTTTTTGAAAAATCTTCTATCACACACAACCATACGTTCAATCTTGAAAAAAAGCCTAGCTGTCTGAATGCATATTATTTGAGATTTACCGTCTGCTAAAAAAGTAAGTTTTCAATATTAAAATGTCGTGTATGAAATTCTTACGAATCAGATTAATTATTTTGTTGTCGTATAACAGTACGAGTATATGTATATAAATTATATATCACGATTATTTTCAAATGATCAAACACTTGAACCTTTGAGTAGACTTGGCAGCAACATGATAAAATTAAAAGGTTGCCTAAATTTCATACTTGATATAAATCACTCAGGGGCTGGTATTAGATATTCGACGCAATTCTAAATATCAACGAATAAACCGATGCTTATTTTGTAAATACAATGTATGTATAAGTAGCACTTTTATCAGTATAAACTGAAGAGTTCGTCGTTTGTCAGAAGGATTTATCATGTGTGTCAAAAAAGGGCAAGACACCCGTAAGTTCAGCCTTCATAAATCCTATGGATAAATCAACATCTTGAAAATTTTCGAAGTACTTTTTCATAATTCTCTTATCGCACACAAGCAGGCGTTGTAGCTTGAGAAAAAAAAACTAACAGTTGGAATCCGTATGATTTGAGATTTACCATTTGAAAGAAAGAAGTACATAGCATTAATAAATTTAAACTAAAGTTCTTACATATCACAATAATACTTATGTCTTTAATACAACAATATATGTATTCATATAATATGAAATATTTTTCATGATTATTTTTTATAAAAAGAGGAAATTATTTCATGTACTATATGAACAATAAATCCCACATTTCAAACAACGAATTTCTTACCAGCTATATAACATTTTGTCTGTAATCATAGATTTAAACTCAATGATCAAATACGAACCCCACGTTTATTTTGTAGCCTACAATAAGTGGGTTTTACAAAGACTGTCAGAAGTGCTCAGTGTTTGTTAAAAGAATTTATCCTGTGCCAAACGCAAAGAACATCATCCGTAAGACTCGGATGTAAATCCTCCAGATAAATGAAGAAAAGGAGTTTTTTTAAGCCGTTTTTGAAAAATATTTCTTCAAAATTCTGCTATCGCACACAACCAGGCGTTCAAGATACAGAAAAAGACTAGGGATTGGAATTCGTATGACTTGAGGTTTAGATTTGAAAGAAGTAAATTCACAGGTTTAACAAGCTTAAAATACGTATTTTTTTATGTACCTTAATAATCCTTATGCCTCTCATACAACAATGTATGTACATGCATGAGCATAACATTTTTTCAAGATTATTTTTGAAAAAATGAGTAAACATTTGAAGTGCTAATCGTAAATCTGGATCAGAATTGTTTCTTTTTTTTTTCTTTTTTTTTAACTACCCACACTCAGACATTTAAAACAGACAGTTAAAATTATGCAAAAAAATGAATAAACATTTGAAGCGCTAATCGTAAATCCGTATCAGATGTGTTACTATTTTTTTTTTACTACCCACACTCACTAATATTTTGTTTTTTTACTACCCACTACTATTTTGTTTTTTTACTACCCACACTCAGACATTTAAAACGGACAGATAAAATTATGCAAAAAAATGAGTAAACATTTAAAGTGCTAATCGTAAATCCGTATCAGAATTGTGACTATTTTGTTTTTTGATTTTTTACTACCCACACTCAGACATTTAAAACGGACAGATAAAATTATGCAAAAAAATGAGTAAACATTTAAAGTGCTAATCGTAAATCCGTATCAGAATTGTGACTATTTTGTTTTTTGATTTTTTACTACCCACACTCAGACATTTAAAACGGACAGATAAAATTATGCAAAAAAATGAGTAAACATTTAAAGTGCTAATCGTAAATCCGTATCAGAATTGTGACTATTTTGTTTTTTGATTTTTTACTACCCACACTCAGACATTTAAAACGGACAGATAAAATTATGCAAAAAAATGAGTAAACATTTAAAGTGCTAATCGTAAATCCGTATCAGAATTGTGACTATTTTGTTTTTTGATTTTTTACTACCCACACTCAGACATTTAAAACGGACAGATAAAATTATGCAAAAAAATGAGTAAACATTTAAAGTGCTAATCGTAAATCCGTATCAGAATTGTGACTATTTTGTTTTTTGTTTTGTTACTACCCACACTCAGACATTTAAAACGGACAGATAAAATTATGCAAAAAAATGAGTAAACATTTAAAGTGCTAATCGTAAATCCGTATCAGAATTGTGACTATTTTGTTTTTTGATTTTTTACTACCCACACTCAGACATTTAAAACGGACAGATAAAATTATGCAAAAAAATGAGTAAACATTTAAAGTGCTAATCGTAAATCCGTATCAGAATTGTGACTATTTTGTTTTTTGTTTTTTTACTACCCACACTCAGACATTTAAAACGGACAGATAAAATTATGCAAAAAAATGAGTAAACATTTAAAGTGCTAATCGTAAATCCGTATCAGAATTGTGACTATTTTGTTTTTTGATTTTTTACTACCCACACTCAGACATTTAAAACGGAGAGATAAAATTATGCAAAAAAATGAGTAAACATTTAAAGTGCTAATCGTAAATCAGTATCAGAATTGTGACTATTTTGTTTTTTGATTTTTTACTACCCACACTCAGACATTTAAAACGGACAGATAAAATTATGCAAAAAAATGAGTAAACATATGAAGTGCTAATCGTAAATCCGTATCAGAATTGTGACTATTTTGTTTTTTGATTTTTTACTACCCACACTCAGACATTTAAAACGGACAGATAAAATTATGCAAAAAAATGAGTAAATATTTGAAGTTCTAATCGTAAATCCGCATCAGAATTGTGACTATTTTGTTTTTTTGTTTTTTTACTACCCACACTCAGACATTTAAAACAGACAGATAAAATTATGAAAAAAAAATATATTATAAAAAAGTTAAATACGTATAATTCTATAAATTTTAAGATTGAGTTCAGACAAAGACTGGCTTAAACTGTTTCTGATCAGACGAGGTTTTTAAATACTAGAATCACGAATATCTGTATAAGTGTCTGATTCTATGAATCGAAAAACAAACTGCTTGTTAGAAGGATTTATCGTATGCTGAAAATTAGCTACGATATCCATAAAATCCAGTTCATAAATTCGCTGCACAATAGAAAAATATAAAATTCTTTTGTAGTTCAAAATATTTTTTATTTTATTCTCATATCAGATATAACCAGGAATTGAACCTAGTTGGTTGTTTGATTTATGACGGCCGATTATCTACTTGAGGGATATAGGTCGTAGGAGGAGTGTCCTCCGTGGGGGTCTTTCTAAGGGATCCTAACCCGTATTTACGGCAAGGTTAGAAGAAAACCACGGAGAACTCCGAACGGTTAGGTCGACGAGCGCAACAGGGGTTTGAACCCAGCATCTCCTGTCTAGCAGACTTTGAGAGCAGGGAGTTGAACCTAGAAAAAAAAACACTAGCTGTCGTAATCCATATGATTTACGGTTTAGAGTTTGAAAGAAGTAAGTACACAGATTAAACAAATTTAAAATAAAAGTCTTATAAATCAAAATAATCTATATGCATCACATACAATAATATATGCCATCATGTGCAATAAATGTTCCTCAAGATGATATAAAAATAAATGGGCAAACATTTTATTATTAAATTTATTATTTAAATAAAATATTAAACTGAACCTGAAAATCAAACGAAACTTAAAAATTAAATGAAATGGGCTTGAGTGCTGGTTGATTTTGTGGTTACATTTCATTATTGTGAAACAAGTACCTTATGTAAACTTAGGAGCTTATACAAAGGAATTGCATAACCTCCTATGTTAGAAGTTGGTTAATAAATGAAATGATCTATTCTGAATTCCAATTTATATTTGAGTTATATTTTATTACTCCGAAATATAATCTGAAATATCATCAAATTGGAAAGTTTTCTCACACTTAATTCATGCACACACACAAAAAAAAAATTCACCTTTAAGTAAATATATCAAACTGGCTAAATCTGGAGACATATCAGAAAATAGAAAGATGAAAAATATTGAAGATTCCATTTTTAAAATTGTGGAGAAATAGTCTTTGATATCGAAAACGCCATCATAATACGATATCACCGGAAGTGCAGATTCAAATGAAATATTTAACTTATCCTTGATGTTTTTCCGTAAACGAAAGCAACAAGTGTTCAGAAAAGAACCTAGAAACTTGTAACATATATTTAAATATTGTCAAATCTATTTTTATTAGAAAGATTAATTTTGATTAAATTAACTTTCAGAGTCATTTTAAAAACTATAGAATAACTATTTCATTGTTTTGTCTAATTTAATTCCAGCTGAGTTTCTAATTACAATGAAGATTTGTAGTATTTATATAATGTTTGGTTGTTAAGTTGCAATAAAATTGTAATACGTAACTCCAGGTAGAACGATGCAAGAAAAACTCCAGTATAGATAGACGAATTTTTTTTATTGCATCACTATATCTTTGGCAGAAAGAGTGGCATCAAGATGCCTTCTTTAGCAGTGGGTACAGCTGAAAGTCAGGAGTAGGAATGCCTGATCTTTTTCATATCATAACGGAACTCAACTGATTACAGACACTCGCCAATAGGGTTGGTTGGCGATAAAAATTCCAGAGGAAGCATACCATGTTAATGAAACATTTCACGAAAACTTATCATTTTTGGCATAGCATATCTTTCTACTTCAAAATATAACTTTGCCAAGGACACAGTAACGACTTGTGGATATGGTGATGACAATGGAATTTTCTAAGGAAGTAAACATTACATATTTGAGCGATTGATGGGTTATTTTTAGATTAACGAACGACAGAAATTCATTAATGATGCCATATTAAGAGTGCATACATTGCTATGCATGGCAGCTGGTTGTTATTAACTACTGAGTATTGCACAGCTAAAAGAACAGATCTTAAAAATTCGTGGGGAACTTGATTTAACAAAGTAGAGTATCTATGAGGTTTTGTATTCTTTATTTTATATATAAAAAGCAAAGGGCGTGATACAGAAAAGCGAATCCAAAGACATGAGAAAGTTTAATTAAAGGAATGATTATTATTTTAAGTTAAATATTACGTGTGAAATTTTGAAGAGAGGGAATATTGATTTATAAAATAAAAAGGGAAGGGGATAAATTTAATACATGTTTCTTATATCATAATAATGTAGAATTTTTATCCAAACACGAATGAATATACATTATAATCTCTTCCAAGTGTTTCTCGATTACCAAAACCGTTCTTTTATTTTTATAAACCTCAGAAACCAATATATTTTCGAGATTTACCGAAGCAATTTTAAAAACGTAATTTATTTTTCTGCCAATTGTTTTTGGAAATGTTTCCGAGTCTCTTTAACAATGCATTAACCCATTTTCTCAAACCGAAATATAGTGTTCTCAGATGCTATCAATTCTCAATTAAACATTTTCAACTGCATACCTGAATTCAAATATGCAAGAGCAACAAAATAACATTACTTTTACTATTCACGTTGCTTGAACATGAATAGTAATTTAGCTATAGTAGTAATTAATATTATATCGTAGTAGTTTATTTTAGTAATAATATACACAGCAAATCTTTATACACTTTTTAGAACACTTTTTAGAACACTTATTTTGTTATCTTTCATAGAAGACTTTGAAGAGCATTTTTTGGAACAGTTTTTAGAATACATCTGAGAACACTTCTTTTGTTCACCACACTTTCTACTGCACTTTTTGAAAGCAATGATTTCACAAGTGTGCCCACAGAGCTCCCAATCCGTTCTCAAACGTGTTCCCAAGTTTAGATTTAACAGATATCCTGAGCAGAACACTTTCGGTACACTTTCTTTAGAACGGAGCATACTCGGAACACATGGAAACACATTCAGTACACAATAAAGTAACTGGAACTTTGAATCAAAGTGTTCCAAATGTGTTTCATATGTGTGATGGGAATTTGCAGTGTATATAATATAGCAGTAGTATTTAGTAACAGTAGTTAATTTGTTGACTGTTTGTGTGTTAAATGTGTTTGTTGAACATGGAAATGTTTATTTAAGAAGTGATAACATCTGAAAAATCAATCTTTCGAGTTGAGAAAATATATTAATACACTGTAAAAACTAATCGAAAAAGTTTTCCAAATTTACGGGCAGCAGTGTAAACTTTATTTTTGTAAATGTTTAAATACACAGCTTAAAATTTAATATTATAGTTTGTAATTTTTTTGTTTTTTTAACCTTCTAAAGAAAGTTTGCGAAAAATATTTTTTAATTAGATTCTAATAGTTCACTTATTGAAACAGTGATCCAATAAAAAGTATCGCGTGAAAATGTCATCACGTCGTTAATTTAATCACATTTAAAAACTTGTCTTTAATTCGAATCATTTTAGCAGAATCTCAATACTATTTTTTCGTTTGTTTGTTCCACCAGCAGCTGAGAGGTTGTGCTCTCAAAGCTGGTAGACAGGAGGTGCTGGGTTCGATCCCAATCGCGCACGTCGGCCTAATCGTTCGGAGTTTTCGTGGCTTTCTTCGAGCCGTGGATTTATCCATGCGTAAATACGGGTTAGGTTCCCTTAGAAAGACCCCCACGAAGGGCACTCCCCCCGGGCCTATATCCCAAGTGTAGATAATTGGCCGTCAATAATCAACCCAACCCAACCCAACCTAAAATTACGGGCAACAAAAGAAATATTGTTTTTATAATTGCTTCGTTAAAGCTATTTGTTTCTGAGGTTTCCAAAGAAGAAGGAACGGTTTCCGAATCGTAAGTAACTCGGAAGAAACTGCATTACATGTTTGTACGCCATATACAAAGCCATTCTCTCGTCATAATATTTATCGTAGATATTAATATTTCCTATCAACGCTTAGTTTTTGTTGTTGTTGTTGTTTCAATATTCTGTTATTTACTGACAAACAATTTTCTTTTATCCCTTCTTGATCTGCACTTTTTTATACATTGGAGATAAATTTATTACAATAAAATGCGGTTTTTTATAAATATCACTAAATGAATCACTTTATATGTACAAAGAACTTCACGCTTTATTTAAATTGAAATATTAAAACTAAATCTGATCTAAATATAGAATGATCAGGTTCTTTTACTGTGGAACAACTTAATTCATACATCAGATTCGAGCTTAGGGTAAAGATATCAAATTCGCCAAATTCCAGAAAATAGAAATGTAAAAATTATTGAATATTTAATTTTAAATTTTCGAAGAAATAGTTTTTGATTTCCCACACGCAATCCCAATGCGCTATCACTTTGAGTCATTTTCAAGCAGAATATTTAACTTTTCCGTAATGGAAAGGAGAACGAATACGATACATTCAGCACAATATTGTATTGTTAATAAATATGTAAATATATTTCTTTTGGAATTCCTTTGTTTGTATTGTTAAATATTGAAATCGCAACATCATGTTATTTTGATGTCAATAAGTTCTGTATGAGGCAGTTTATAGAAAGTACATTGATATATTTACATATTTGTTTCCTGTAAATATATTTCTATAATATAAAAAAAATAAACAGAAATATGCAACTGAAATGCCTTTTATAAAAACAACAGGTAAAGAAGGATACATAAAGCCATAACGATTTTGCGTTTGCAAATACCACGAAAAACCTGAAATTTGAAGCTTGGTTTCATAAAATCACTATGTATACTCTTTTCCCGTTTAGACAGTTGATTCAAAACGTGGGGCGTTCCCAAATGGGTGACAATTTGATTTTTCCGGGGTGGGGTGGACTAATGTAAACATTTTTTTTTTTTTTTTTTTTTTTTTTAATGTGCCAGTTTTATCCAATTTCTAAAACGTTTTCGCTGAAATATCCAAATTACAAATATAACAGAGAGATTTATAGGTGAAAATATTTTTACATTTATATATATTTTAGGTTAAGTTATGTTGTACAATTGTTCTAGTATTTACTGCATTTAAGAATATTTCACAATCTTTTTGGTTGTTCAATGAATTAACCTCTTGTTTCTATTCACTCTGCAATATCTCAGAGGAAGTAACTTTTAAATATGAGTCTCTTACGTATGAAACTTTTACATTTGAACGTTTAAAGATATTTCTAAAACACTCTCTTTCATCATTAGCCTTAAAAATATTTGAAAAATTTAAAATAAATATCAGCAAGCATATAAAATTAATAGATCCCCAGATGAAGAGAAAGTTATAGTTTGATAGTTAAATTTCTCATGCTCCTTCTATGAACCTCATAAAAAACTAATTGTTGGGGCCACCATAATACTTATCCATCATCGATATGCATAATATAAAATATGAAAATAAAACGTGTGTAAAGTACTTATAAAATGCATTGCAATTCGAATAAAACACTGGCTTGCCGACGTCATAACCTTTAAATGCTCTATTACTGAATCGCGTAAAAAAACATCCTTATAACTCCAAAAATGATAATCATATTAACTAACAGTTTACTGCGTCGGATTAAGCGGCTCATTTCCAATTAAAATATAGCTTTGAAATGAAATTTGAATGAAATACAGTGTAATGAAATCGAAGAGTGTGGAAAATAGGATTATAAATATCTCGGCAACGTATTATCCGATCAACTGCATTCTTTATGCAAAATTTTTGTTTTTTTTTTATTATCTTTTATATTCACTCCTTAAAATATACAATTTCGAAAATCTGTATATACCTTTTATCAGAAATAATATTTCGAGAGTCCGAAAAAAAATAGTTCCGGATAATCGCGGTTACTGAATTTCAATAGACTTCTTCTCATTATTACATACTAAATACATACCAACTTTCAAGTCTCTATCTCAATTTGTTCGGGAGATATATCGTTTACAGGCACACAGACAGACAGCTAAACGAATTATAAAATGCATTGCAATTCGAATAAAATCCTGCTTTATGACGTCAGAAACTTTAAATGCCCTATTACTGAATTGCGTAAAAAAACATCCGATGAAAGGGATGTTTTCTCTCTCAATCATAATTTGCAAAGGGATGCTAATGAATGAACGATCATAAGAAAAGATTAGGGTAAAAAAATACACGAAGATCAGAACTGGAAATAAAATTATCAAGTGAAATAGATTTCAATCCTAACTGATATAAAAAGGCTTTTTTCTTTCTATTTTTTTTAGTGAAATTATCAGGCTCAGTTAAAAAAATATATTTTTTTTCCTTTTTTTTGAGATGCATGTTGGGGCCATATATCATGTTTTAGTGGAAGGAGAAAGTATTTAATATATGTTGAACATAAAGCGCACATTGTTCTATTAATAACTAAATGAAATTACAATTAAAAATGTAGAAGTTTTAAAAAATCAAGGTTAAACGATTTGGTGGAATTTTTCCAGTTCAAAAATATACAATTTAAAACATAAATGTGTATCCGAAGTAGTTTTAATCATTTTTGTAATGGTTTTATTTTTTTATAGAAAATAAATCTGCTTCTTTATTATGATTATATTTCTCCTAATTTTCATTTTGTTAAGCATAAATCAATTTAGCTTTATTGGATCACCTATTTCCATTTTTATTAGCCAATTTTATTATTTTTATTATTATTTTTGACAAAAAAGTAGCATCGATATCAAAATTTCGTTTTACTTATATTTATACAAGTCTCCAAGCCTTCTCTACTTCATGTATGGAAATTGCATAGAAAATACTTATATTTTCTTAGATTGTATTATTTTCCTCCAATAGTCTAAAACTAAATATAAATCAAGTAACTGAAGGGCTTTCAAGGTGACTTTCATTTTGTTAAGCATAAATAGATTTATCCTTATCGGAACGCCTATTTCCATTTTTATTAGCCAATTTTATTATTTTTACTATTATTTTTGACAAACGGGTAGAATCGATATCAAAATTGCGTTTTATTTACATTTATTCAAGTCTCCAAGTCTTCTCGACTTCATGTATGGAAATTGTATAAAAAATACTGAGATTTACTTATATTGTGTTATTTTCCTATAGGTATTATCCAATAGTCTAAAATTAAATACAATACAAGTAACTCAAGGGCTTTCAAGGACACTTAAAGCCATAACCATTTCATGTTTTCAAACGGGAATTAACACTCTAAAAACAACATTTTCAAAACTGAGCAAAAAATACTCAAATTTGACTATGTCGCATAGTCAAAATGACTCCGAATCAAAATTAATCAAGTTTGAAACATGTATATACTATTTTTCTAGAAACATGCACACACTCAAGAATAAAACATCATGTGCTAGAGTATGTCCATGTTTCAAACATGAGTATGAACTGACTTCCATGTGCTCCTTTTTGAGTATTTCTATGTTTCAAAAATGAGTTTGAACTTATTCTAATCATTTTTGAGTATGTCCATGTTTCAAAAAGGAATATGAACTGACCCCTATGTGCTCAGTTTTGAGTATATCCATGTTTCAATATTACGAGTATTTCTTGAATTTTAGAATTGAAAGCATTGGAATGTCAAATTTGAAACAAAAAGTTTCATAACAAAATGAAAACAACAATTTACTCAGATTTGAAAGTGTCATTTTTCTCAGTGAAAAAATATCCAAAACTAGAAGAGTAGAATAATATATACATTTATGGATACATAAAAAAGAAAAATCTTGAGAAAATCATTGCCAACAAAAATTAATAAACCGATAAAAAAGGGATGTTTTCACTTTGAAACACATCTTATACAATGGCGAGAATGAATGAATGTTCATAAAAAATGCAAGAAAAAAAAAAGCACACGAAGATAAGTACCAGAAACAAAATTAGCAGGTCAGATGGCTTTAAATCCTCACTGGTATATAAAAAAAAAGACGTATCTCACTCTCTCTTTTTTCTTTCTTTTTTTTTCTTCTGAAACAAACGGGATCAAGTTTAATAATTCAAAATTTCTTTCCTTTGGTTCTTTTTCTTTCCTTCTTTTCCTTGTTGGTGTAGTGAAAATTTAATGAAAGATGAAACGTTTTTAAGATAGAATTCAAAACACATACTACAAAATAATATCCAAGCTCAATCAACTTTATTACACGAAGACGGTATTATATATCGTAGTTCGTGGTTATATTTTATTTTACTAAATTAAGGATTCATGTCTTTTTCGATAGAGAGAGAATGTAAGGAATATTATCAAATTGACGTTACAGAATAAAAGTGATAAATATTGTGACCAAGCGTTAGTAGGGCTGAGATAACGTCACCAATTTCCAAACGGGAAGTCCAACGTTTGCATGCAACCTGTGACAGAAATTTATATATATATATATATATATATATATATATATATATAATTATAATATCTATGAATTTCAAAAAACATATCAAGTTCTATAATCATTCTACTCAAATCTCCAAAGAGATAATTAATGATATTGTGTATACAGAATACCACATAGCTAATAATTAACATGTGCAAACATAATATTACCATAGCTTGTGCTTCAATGGTAATTGGCCAAATTTTACTCATACCTAAAGAATATTGAAAAAAGAAATAGAGAGAAAGGGGAAAAAAAATTATAAATTGGAGTTGCAATTAAGTAAATACAAATGTATTAATAAATTAAATATGAACCATATACAATGGAAAATTGGACCACATGAGAATTAAATATGAATTGGATATGAAAAACCACATGCACATGTACTCATCAGCCTGGATGCACACACATGTGTTTTAAATAATAATTCAGTGTTTCATAATTCTACTGGCATAATGCTAAGATCAGTAGAATCATCCAGGTACACTGAATTATTACCAGACAACAATTGGAAATATTAAAATTTGGAAATATTTAAATAGGAAATAAAAAACCATTAAGAATATACAATATATTTCACTCACATCGATTATCCCAAAAACTGTATTTAACACCTCACGAAATTACCACGAGATAACAGTTTTGAAATAATAAAATTGGAAATATGAACGCGTAAAGTGTAGATAAAATATTTTACTCACAATAATTATACAGAATCCTTAAAATGTCACAACTTCTGCATAATATTCACATCCACATGGCAATGCATCATACATGTTGACTAAGTCGAGTTGAGAGAAATGATTTGAAAGACAAGTTGAGAGCACACTTTTTTTAAAACACAACCCCATCGATGACACCCAAACACAAAATGATTCAAAAACACACAAAATAATTCTGGTTTTAATACACTTATAACAAAATTATATCCGTGAAAATATATTACTCCATCCAATTTTAATTCCTGAAAGTAAAATTAATATACAATCAATAGCTCCCTCTATAGTTAAATTAAATATAATATTAACAATATTATCAACAACTACCTAAAGGTAAAGTGTCGCCATCTATTGGTATTATAATAATTCATAATTAATATTTAGTTAGATATCCACTTTATTAGTTACATACTCACTTCATTAGATTTAATTATATAAATAAACTTTAAAAAACAATACTAACTTGTAGTTTTACTTTAAATTCAAATAAAATATAATACTACTATATGAATAAATCTACACAGAATTAATTCAACTTGCAATATATTCAAGCATTTCAGATATTCTTAACAAGAATATATTATGTAAAAGAGACATTATTTTAATTCAAATTGTTTTTGCTGCCAGCTGTGTTAATCCACTGATATTATAGACATATTATTAAATAATTAATGTTTTATTTTTACTACTACTTAAATATATATTAGACTTGTTATTAAATAATTAATGTTTAATTTATACTACATTGTAAATATATTTTATATTTCATTAATTTAAATATCTAATTAAATAATTCATAAACAATTCAAAATATCTCAAAATTTATAAAATTGATAATTAATAGTATTACTACTGTTTTTCAATCAAATTAATGCAATGCAGTATATTAAAATACTTGTTAAATTTAATTATCCATAGACAAAAATAAAAACTATATATATTTATATTTATATATATTGCAAATAGATATGTTTATGAGTTATAATCACCAATGTTATCCATGTATAATTTAATTTGTTATTGTATAAGTTAATTTATAAATGTATGAAAACTGCACATCAATAACACCTTAAACAGAGGTGATCGGCAACGCACAATCACAACTATACAAAGTGTATATAATGTTCAATCAAATATTAAATTTCCTAATATGTTATAATTGTAATTATGTATGTTATAATTGTAATTTTCTATATAAAGTGTATATAATGTTCAAACAAATATTAAATATTAAATTTCCTAATATGTTATATTTGTAATAATGTATGTTATAATTATTATTTTCTATATCTTTTGTTATATGTTATCGCACACTAAAACAATAATTTATTACATACCATGTTTATATTTAAATTATATAATAAATGTTATTTAAAAGAGTTGATGAATGAATTTATCATAAAAATTGGATAACCATATATTTTTGCTTGATCTCGAATATATCTAATATTTTTGTTTTTATTTATATCTGAGCATAAGTATTTTATACGATGTAGATAATTGATAATTATATTTTTATAAACAGATTTATGTAAACATGAAGCAAAATTGGTAAAAATATTTACTTTAAATGGGAAATCAAATCTCTTATCATAAATATCAAAAATTAATTTATAATTATTAGTAATATTAATTTTTAAGTCAAGAAAGTTTATATTATTATTAATTAAATCATTTTCGCTTAATTTAAGCTGAGTAGGATAAAAATTGAGTGGTGATGTGCAATTTTTTTCATTGAAATAAAATATGATAATGTCATCAATATAGCGATAAAATACAAAATCATTGTTCGGACTTATATTTCTTTCATAATAATATAAGTAAAGGTCAGAGAGAATACTAGATGCGGTTCCGCCCTGCGGAATTCCCTGGCATTGTTTATAGATAATATTGTCATATATAATGTAATTATTATGCAATGTAAAATTTAGTAAAGTTTTAAAAAAATTTACTGAAATATGTTCTTTTAATTTTAATTGAGATTTAAATTCTTTAAATAATATACACATTGTTTTATGTAAGTCTTTTATATCAATGTTATTAAATAAATCATTAAAATCCAATGTTTTTATGAATTTTACCGGATTGACATTATGTATTTTATTAATGAGTTGAAAACTATTTTTTAGGCAAAGTTCGTTATTATGTTTTAACGTTATATCATATATCTGCTTTAAAATATTAAGTAGTAAATTGCTTGCATTTTTATTATATGTGTTACAACCGATGGTAACAGTGCGAAATTTAATAGGATTTTTATGAAATTTTGGAATTATAACAAGATAAGGATAATTAAAATTATTACATTTGATTTTTAGTAATTTGTGATAATTTAATAATTTTCTGTTATTTATTTCAATATTTAATTTAGTTTTATTAAAAATATTACTTGTGTTGATTGCATTGTGAATTAACACTTTATAGTATTCTTTACAAATGATAGCATAATTATTTGGAGATTTATCTACATAAGTAATTATAAATTTGTTTTGTAATTCTGTTATATGTTTATTTATGTTTTTAAAAGCTGCATGTGTAATATGATGATAATTTTTTATAATTTCATTTTTTAATTTATCAATTACAGAAAATCTCCATTCACTGAAATATTCGATTGGTTTAATTTAATCAACAGCAATTTTATATATAAACAAATCAATATCTTGAATAAACTGCAATATTATGGATTTGATATTACACTTATATGGAAGACGAAATTTTGTGTATTATGCATTAAGTTTTGTAAAATAGGTTGTTCTACAATATTAAGATCACCAGTAATGATATGACCATGTGTTGTATTTATATACTTTTGATATTTTGGGTCATTATAATAACATGGGTAATTCTTTGAAGAGACCAAATTTTTTGCAAAAGAATTGTAATTAAAAATTTTACGGCCAAGTGTGCGATTATATTTATATGTCTTGTGAATGGTAAAATTTTTTATTGGAAAATTATTATTAATGTTGTTTATTATATTGTGTAAATTTATATTATTAAATACATGATTGGAAAAATTTGTAATTAAATGTGTATATTTAGTTTTATATTTAGGTTTATTAGAAAGACTTGTATTTAATAGGTTTGCTCTATAATGTAGAATATCATAAAAGATATCACAAAAATGTGGAGAATATTGATTCTTTTTAAATACCTTGAAATATTGGTTTATATATTTCTTTTTTATACTAAAAACATGTTTTTTTATAGCAAGCCAACAATAATCATTACAAAATTGTGCCTCAAGATTATCAAGCTCCTGTTGAATCACAATATCATCAGTGTATTTTTTGTTATTATGTTTACCTCTACCAGATCTTGAAGTTTTTTTTAAGTTTGAAAAATTTAATCCGGAATAAAGATTTTTATAATTTTCATATTTAGTTAAATCTGAAAATACAGGATGTGATTTTTTGTATACTAATTGATTTAATCCATAAGGATATGTAGTATTAAAATGTCTTATATATTTTGATTATAGAAAAAGTCGTTCAGTAAAATTTTTTTGTATTTTAAGTATTTTAATAGTAATATTTTTAAAATCATGATTTTTGAAATGAGTATATTCAATATTATGAGTTGTTTGAAATTTAGAATTTTTATATTTATCAATATAAGAACGATGTAAATTTAGCCGCTTATGTAATTTTTGACAAGACTGTCCTATATATTCCATGTTACACGAATTGCATTTCAATGAATAGATTACATTGTATGCTTTGCAAAATTTTACCAAATTAAGATTGTTATTATTTGAAATCTGTGACTTATCAGCTAATGGACATGTAAGACAACGCTTAGATTCACACTCTCGAAAACATAGTACAGGCTTGGGACAATAGAATAGGTTATCTGATAACGATCCAGGAAGATCCCTAATAATCTTCCTGTACCGAGCATTAGTCCTGGATCCACCAAGGCCTAAATTGCCAGTATCTAACATTTTACTAATAACTGCCATATTTGTTTGATAGCAATAAAAATTGCAAGAAATACATATTAAATATATCTATAACATATTTAAAAAAATTGTTATGAACCAATCTTATTATTACTTGAATATCCATATAAAAAAAAATATATATATATATTAAGATTGTCTGTTTAATACTTGATTAAATATAATAAAGCTATATAATAAAACTATTTACATATATACATAAAGTCCCATTAAGCAAACTAACATCAAAATACAACAATATAAAAACCCCTAGCAGTCATAAGTCAATACAAAATTAATGTTGGTAAAAAAAAAAAAAAAAAAAAAAAAATCAATAGAACCTGAATAAGATTTTATAAAGATGCCTTTGAAAATTCAATAGATAAAGAAATGATACCAAGAAATAATAGTAATACTAAATAATAATTATTATTAAATTATTATTAAATACACCATTAAAAGCGCAATGCAGCTATAATAACTATGTATTTCAAACAGAAGTTAATCAAAGTGATTTGTGAGTCAATTAGGCTAAATTATGGTATCATATAAAAATCAATATTTTAACTAGATAATTGTTGAAAAGAATATTGAAAGAATATGTAAAAACCATTCCATACCAATTTGCGCAATGCAGCATAATTTTATAGAATGTTAAATAATTATAATATCTATGAATTTCAAAAAACATATCAAGTTCTATAATCATTCTACTTAAATCTCCAAAGAGATAATTAATGATATTGTGTATACAGAATACCACATAGCTAATAATTAACATGTGCAAACATAATATTACCATAGCTTGTGCTTCAATGGTAATTGGCCAAATTTTACTCATACCTAAAGAATATTGAAAAAAGAAATAGAGAGAAAGGGGAAAAAAATTATAAATTGTTGTTGCAATTAAGTAAATACAAATGTATTAATAAATTAAATATGAACCAAATACAATGGAAAATTGTACCACATGAGAATTAAATATGAATTGGATATGAAAAAACACATGCACATGTACTCATCAGCCTGGATGCACCCACATGTGTTTTAAATAATAATTCAGTGTTACATAATTCTACTGGCATAATGCTAAGATCAGTAGAATCATCCAGGCACACTGAATTATTACCAGACAACAATTGGAAATATTAAAATTTGGAAATATTTAAATAGGAAATAAAAAACCATTAAGAATATACAATATATTTCACTCACATCGATTATATATATATATATATATATATATATATATAAGAGTTTTTACGAACATGATTTTTTATTTCACGAGAAAATGGCAGTTTGTTACAGAGATAGTGCATTATTGCAGTCGTAATCAATAATCATGGCGAGGAGTTTAGGCAATGATGAGACACCACGAGAGTTTCGTCAATAACAAGTAACATAAAAACAATTTTTTTAAGTCAATTCCTACATTTTAATCATAAATATATAAAATAAACCCGTACAGCATTAATGTCCCACGTTATCTTTATTGAACATTATTTTATAATCATCGTTGCGGTATTTTATTTTTTGTTGGCATCACTCATTTGAGATAAATCTTTCATTTCATTTATGAAAACAATGGCAGAAATTTTTTTCTCCCATATAAAAATAAAAATTAATTAATTAAATTTAATTAATGAATTAATATTTGAAAAAACTGTATTAACATCAATTGTCACCAGTACAAGTTTAAAATTTTTTATTTGAACTTGAATGGATGAATAGAAAATATTTTATTAACGATTGAAAATTCCAACAAGATATATATAGAGAGAGTGTGAGCTATCAGTAGGAATTTAAAGAGCAGCCAATTTCCGGATAAATCTTTATTTATGAACAGGAGCGATGCAAGTAACAGTTGCTAGACGATGGCTCGCTACATGGTTTAAAAGATCATAAAGAACTGATATGAAAATTCTACGTGACTTCAACACCAGATAACCATTTGGTTACACTTCCAAACACGACAAAAATCTGCTCTCCAAATCTGAATTTTGATTTTGAAGTGAAAAATACCCAGCACGCGAAGCAAAGCATGGAATAAAATTAAAAAAAAATGGCTTTTAAAAACATTCGAAATGACAAAAGCGTCTCTCAGAATTTTATAGATTGGGGAGCTGATAAAAGTTACGAATGAACTTAAAATTTTAGATTAAGATTTGGAATAAGATAATTATTAATATACGGGTTATTACTTTTAAAAGGACATTAAATAGGAATTAATATTATTAAGAATTAAGGAAATACTGACTATGTCAGAAGTTAGATTAATTTAAAGGACTAATGCGAAATAAATGCGAAGGATATGCGAAGGAAATAATTTTTTTATATAACACACACACACACACACACACATATATATATATATATATATATATATATATATATTTCTTTGCTTTCTGTACACGAACTCCAGTGTTCGGAAAGTCAAGTGGTGTCATTGCAACTTTTTTATTAGTTTTCTTTCGTTGCTGTAAAACTGGGATGAAAATTTCATTTTACTTATCTTTGTTAGTTATTTGCAAATGCTTTAAGTGTTTTTTAAAATATTAAAAAATATTAATGTTTTTTCTTTTTATTATTATTATTTACACTTCATGTATGATACATTTTAAGACAAACATTTTGCTTTATTTACATCGCATTATTTTTTATAGGTATTCTCGTATAATCCAAAATCAAATATAAAAAGTAACTGTAACACATTTTACAAAAAACAGAGAGTGAGGGTAAAGACATAAAGCCATAATGATTTCATGTTTTGCAAATGATAAAAAAAAGTCTAAATCTGGAAGCATAGATTTATACTTTCATTTATGGGTATTTTTTTTTTCTTCAGGCAATCAGTGCCAGCTGCAATATATAGTCCGATAAAAAAGGATGTTTTTACTTGAAACACAGCTTGCAAAGCGAGGATAATGAATGAAATGTCATAAAACCAAATAGGGAAAAAACAGTTGAAGATAAGGATTGGAAATAAAATTAGAATGTCAAATGGATTTAAATACTTGCTAATATAGAAAAAATATTTTGTCGTCTGACGAAATAAAAAGATTAAGTGGACTTTATTATTTATATACTTAATAATACTTTATAGTCTATATACTTTGTATTAGACTTTAAGATAGGTTAAAAGTTTCAAAAAAATCTCATATATTTTGAGAGATTTATATCATCATCATCATCATAACTCCACTTATAACTCCTCATCATAACTCCTTATCATCGTCCACTTCAGGGTGTAGATCTCCCCCAGATTTTTACATTGTTTTCTGTCTAATGCTTTGGTCATCCAATTAATACCAGCCACTTTTCTGACTTCGTCACTCTAACTTGCTTGAGGTCGCCTTCTTGGTCGTTTTACATCTCTGGGATACCACTGTAGGGTGTTTGTACTCCATCTATTGTCTTGTCTTCTTGCAATGTGCCGAGCCCATTTCCATTTTAGCCGTTTAATTCTCTCAAAGATGTCAAAAACTTTCGTTTGATTTCTTATCCAGGTTATTCTTTTTCTGTCTCCTCTAGTTATGCTTAAAATGCATCTTTCCATACTTCGAAGTGTTGTTTGTAATCTTTCTACCATCCGTTTTGTTAGCATCCATGTTTCTGCTTCATAAGTTACTGCAGGCGAAAGACATTGGTTAAACACCTTTCTTTTCAAACAAAGAGGCATGTTACTCTACAGAATAATATTGTTCTTCCCAAAAGCACTCCATCCATATTTTATTCTTCTATTGATTTCATTCATGATACTATATATATATATATATATATATTACGAGGGTTGATCCAGAAATAAGGTTCCCATCCAATTTACAACTAGACAACATTGTTTATTCTCATAGAAATTTACATCGTTGGAAAGAAGAAATTTTTCTCTATTTTTCTGCATAATCGCCATCTTTTTCTACGCATTTTTGTAGACGGTGCTCCAATTTCTGTATTCAATGTCGCAGAACTCCGCCGCCAAGCCGCTGAGGAAGCGTTTCACCTCTTCTTTGACGTCATCGTCGTTTCCGGAAGCGTAGGACACCCAAATGTTCCTTTATCTTGGGGAACAAGTGATTATCACTTGTGATAATCCCAAGATAAACGAACATTTGGGTGTCCAACACTTCCGGAGCGACGATGACGTCAAAGAAGTGGTGAAACGCTTCCTCAGCGGCTTGGCGGCGGAGTTCTACGACATTGTATACAGAAATTGCAGCACCGTCTACAAAAATACGTAGAAAAAGATGGCGATTATGTAAAAAAATAGAGATAACTTTCTTCTTTCCAACGATGTAAATTTCTATGAGAATAAACAATGTTGTCTATTTGTAAATTTTATGGGAACCTTATTTCTGGATCGACCCTCATACTTTCTGGGTTCTTACACAAGCGTTTCAAAAGTTGAGTGGAGTCATTTTTAATTT